>CM027474.1:0-1200000 GCA_015776775.1 Magallana hongkongensis | reverse complement strand
TTTATCTACATTGTATAATTATATATAGCAACAAGAGACGGGGTGAAGCCAAGGGTGGAGTGCAATACAGAGGTCACAGTACCCATGTAACCACACTGACCTTGTTGTCAGGACAACAAGCAGAATGATGGTCATGGACCATGGATATTTGGCTTAAGGTGGGCCAGGTTAGGTAGGAACAGAGTGTATTGGAAACATACTGTACATACTGTAAAAAAAATTACAAAGTATGAACAGACAAATGACATGTGTAACCTCAGTGAACTAATAATCTACTTATGTTAAATTTAACAATGGGATGAGTAGATCTTTTTGTCAAACATCAAAAAGACAAAGAATCAGTTTAAAGAAAGTGGATCCGGTAAATAAATAATAAAGGTCAAGTGAATAAACAACAGAGTATTAATACTTTTAAAACATTTTAAAAATCTTTTCAATTTCTTTTATATGGTACATCATGTCATAGCAGTGAAAATGTTTGTAAATACATGTGTATAATTGTGTCTGGGCAGTATCTTATAATTCCAGCATCTGGAGGGTACACGGAAGAATTCACCTCACAAAAATAACAAAAAGTGTTTAAACGAGGTAGGTACCGGTATTATTGGTAGACATGCATAAACATTATTGTTAAAGTAAATGGAAACTATTAAACTTATTGTGCATTTTTTTTTCATATGAAGAGGTAATATTTCAAATAATCATTTTAACTGGATGCATTAACCAATTTCAGTTCAATTCCTACAGGTTAATTAAATTCTAGATTTTATAAATATCTGCAATCAGCAGTTTATAAAATAAAATATCAGTTAGTTATAAATTCCAAAATCACCCAGTTGCCCAACCTTCTTGGAATTATTAAGGTATATATAACAATGTCATGAATATCAACCTTCAAGAAAAAAGGAAAATAAATATACTGCCAAAACCAGAACTGTCCAAAGAGTACTACTGTTAAATGGAAGAATTCAAACTTAATTTAAGCTACAACCAAACTGGACCAGAACTGTCCAAAAAATACTACTAGTAAATGGAAGAATTCAAACATAATTTAAGCTACAACCAAACTGGACCAGAACTGTCCAAAAAATACTACTAGTAAATGGAAGAATTCAAACATAATTTAAGCTACAACCAAACTG
This sequence comes from Magallana hongkongensis, assembly GCA_015776775.1. Lineage (NCBI taxonomy): Eukaryota > Metazoa > Mollusca > Bivalvia > Ostreida > Ostreidae > Magallana > Magallana hongkongensis. Next base: position 1,198,858 of record CM027474.1, on the reverse strand, counting down.
GACCAGAACTGTCCAAAAAATACTACTAGTAAATGGAAGAATTCAAACTTAATTTAAGCTACAACCAAACTACCAGAATCTTAGTGCAGTACAATGTACTACAAAATGTGTTTAGAAAGACAAGATGTTCAAAATTTCAACCTTAATACTGAAATAGCTACAGTACTCCAGTTCTAACAGTTAATTAAAGTATTCTCGACAATACATGGTGATGCAGGTATGTAAATATTAGTCATTTCTCATACAATTGCAATCTCAGTGTGAACTTTGAGTCCATAGATTCGGTAGTACCAAAGTACCAATGATAGGATTCATATTAAAATATATGGTTAATCAAATTTGTTTTTCATGCAAATAGCCTATAACAAATGCATAAAGTTAGCATTAGTATAATTGATTAAGAGGGTATCAAGAGAAAATGCTATATGATATTTATCAAATAAACTCTGAAGGTGAACATCCATGCTACCTTCTATCTTTTCATAAAATAAGAATGAAAATCCTCAATCTCTCCAGACATGCTCAATTTTCCTGGGAGTTATGGATTGTGCTTGTTGTATTTTAGTAAAGAACACCTTGGACTTAATTGAAAATGATTGATGAAACCAGACTATAAAACCAAGATACTCCCGCTGATTTCACAGACCAACCAAAAGTCAATCGTGACCCAAATGGGATGCTCTTGGGCATTTGAAGTTAATGTACATATGTAGTTTTAGTGGTTTCAAATCTAATTCTTATTGTAGATTGCATGAGAATTTGTAAATAAATTGTCGTTAAGATTAAGGGATCCTATTTTTTTTAAGACAAACCAAATCTACTACAGATTGAAAATGCACCTTATCATAGTACAATATTGATCTGCTGCGACTTTTACTATGAATCTGCAAACATTCTTAGTTTCATAAAGTGTTCGCTATTTGATATTTTGATCCTCATAAAATAACATGACTCTTTATTTTCGAATTCCATCTTTTACACCTAGTATGACTTGTACACACCCTCTCTACCATTCTGTGTGAAGATATTATGATCTACCCCTGACCAGATCTGTAGACATTGTCCCCCCGCTGTAGGGGGGTTCTCGGTGGGTTCTCAGTAAACATTGCCCCCCCCCCCCCCCATGCGCTGTGGATGGGTTCTTTACCTGATCTTTAGACATTGGTCCCCCCGCTGTGGGAGGGTTCTCTGTAGACATTGTACCCTCCCCCCCCCCCCTTGCTGTGGGCGGGTTCTTTAACTTTAACTGATCTTTAGACATTGGTCCCCCCCCCCCATCTGTGGGTGGGTTTTTACCTGATCTGTAGACATTGAAACCCCTCCTGTTGGTGGGTTCTTCTTTACCTGATGTGTATGCATTGTCCCCTTGCTGTCTGTGAGTTTTTTTACCTGATCTGTAGACATTGTCCCCTTGCTGTCCGTGGGTCGGTAGTTCTCCCTCCTCTTCATCGAATCTGTCTGAGTACTCATCTTCTGTCACCTCCTCCATCATGGGCGTGGTCTCTTTGTCTGCTGAGGTCATGATGACACAATGAAGTACTGTCTCTACCTGATCAATACAATATAACAGCTAGTACTCACGAATGATGAACTCAAAAGAACAGTCATTGTTATATTCTGATTTGTAAAGAATTGTAGAAAACAGCAGAAATGTATTTTCCCCTACAGGAAATCGCATACTTGTTAACAAAATTAAATGAACTTTTTTCACTGCAGGACAAAAGGTAATGACAAAAGAAGAAGACGAAATGCTATCAATTTATCACGGCCTAAAACTGGAATACATGAACCATATTTTTTTTTGGGGGGGGGTGATAACGAAAACAGACATTGTAATCGTTGAATTCGTTTTCAACAAATAACAAAAACTCTTGTTTCTATAATAAAGCAATAATACCGACACATAAATATAAATAACTCTAATTAAATAAAATGATTAAAAATCTTGAAAAGCACCTGCTTATCCTAGCAACAGGAAGTTTACATTGTTTATGTAAAAGAAAAAACCGTTTCCCGTATAAATATGGAGTTTGGAGTTATCTCCCATTGACCATACCATAAAGATTTCAGTTTTTAAAAAAATCCAATTAATTAATCTAATATCGCTCTTAATCTTTAAGAATTCGGCTTATTAGTATTTTCAAGTTTTATTAAGTAAAAAAGAAATCAAAAAATATATCTTTTAAAGAACACGTTTAATATAATTAATTATATTAATAAGAAAGAATAGTTTTACCGCTTTTAAAACTTTTTTGATAGAAATTGACTAGAGCACATTTTTGTCACTCTTAATAATGATGTTTATTTTTTAAAAGACTTTCTCTTTCTAAATAAGGATACTTCAAAATGTTGAATTTAAAAGTTAGTGTATATTTCGGAGAGAGAGAGAGAGAGAGAGGGAGGAGAGAGAGAGAGAGAGAGAGAGAGAGAGAGAGAGAGAGAGAGAGAGAGAGAGAGAGCGTATGTCGTAAGTAAATAATGTTCAATCTCAAAGACTTGTAAAGTTTCGTCCGATATTTGCTGTAGATAGTTAACTCGGTCATAGATTACCCTCTTTATCACCAGCCACTTTGGATATCAGTGATGGGTCATAGCAGGTACGTAATCGATAATAAAATACCACAAGTTAAATAAACTGGAGCGCTGCTTATGTCCTTGTATCAGTGTATACTCTGTATATCTTGGTCATGGAAACGTCCGTCAGGACTGATCTTTATGACAACCTGTCGTGAACCCCCAGTATTCTGCTTTAACATGCACGTGTTAAGCATTAAATCGTAAAACCAGAAAAACTTGCGAGATATATTTGTAAGTCTGACAAGGCAGGGAAACATGTCGACGTGATTTTGGACTGTTCTCAAGGTTAAAACACGCCATTTTCTCGTGTCTTAATTTATTTCACTCTTTTAGATATATACACCTTGATTACATTCGCTATATACAGTACAGCTAGGCAATACTAGAAAGTTTTACAATCTGGCTAAAACTTATATCACAGATTCTGGACTCGCATATGGTTTTCATTAAATATGCAAATGTTTACCAGCTGTCAAAATTCTGAAGCACGGGCAAGACTCTAAAAAAGTGTATCAACATAAAATATTCATTTGAAATGATAAATAAATCTAAAAATTGTGCGTATTTTTTAGTTTAGGAAGCTTTATTCATTAACTTATGCTAATGACATCAAAATGATATCATAAAGAACAATTCACAAAGGTGACTATAATAGTCAGAGAGAGTAAGCGTCAGTTCAAAAGTTCACAACGATCCATCATTTCTTCTCTTAGGGTCTAGACAGAGATTGTCGACACTCACTTACCAAGCTAGGCATTAAAAGCCATTCTCGCTGAATTCACTAGAAACATTGCGAATAATTTAACAAGCAAAACAAATTATTTTTTAAATTGTTTCTAATCTTCAGACATCATAAGAAAAAAAACCTCAATTACAATTATCAAAATAATTGACAAAATTTGCAATAAAAATGCAAGATACATTATGACATCATCGGATGTACCTTATGACCCGGAAGTCATGCACCTTTATTTTGGGGGACAGACAGGTAAATGTATTGATATATGCATTTAACTGCACAAAATTGTCTGTCATATATCAAATCTAGATGAATATTTGAGGAACATAAATCAAGATTTAAAAATCATTACTTCCGAATTCGTTCAAAAATAAATTACAACACAGACATTTTACTGGATTTCTAGAGGAGTGAAATTTTGTTTACTCTGCGTGCCTGAAAGTTTACAAACACGCCCATGTGTCTCATATCAGGTGAGTCTGGTACTGTTTGTTCTAACAAAGACAATTGTTGGTTAAGCTAAATCAGACTATGGACCAGTGAAGTATCCCATAGTGGTTGACCACACTAATCAATCTTAGCTGCAGGTCTGCATATTTGTAAATATGAAATTATAGTTTAGATTAATATAAAAATTGAAATGTGATTTAAAGTCTGAAAAAAATTATATTGCTATGTACGTAAACCAAGAATACAGGCTGTCTGAGCGCGTGCACTTTAGTAAATAATGCTGATGTCAATTTCTATTCCATATACATGCATTCAACTTCATAACAATCAATATAAATGGACAAAAAAGTTGGAGTGCATGTTAAAACATCATTTAACTCAATTTTATAAAACGCTAACACTCAAATTATACATCAAAATAGCATACAAAAAGCAATACAACCCAGAGCCTCATTTATGAACAAGTATTCAACCCCCCCCCCCCTTTCCATTATAAAAACAAACAAAAAAGCCATTTTGCAAAGACATGGAAAATGTTTTAAGACAACACGTCATGTATGTAAAACAGTCAAAGACATGGAACATGATAAACGACATAGCACATCCGTATGGACGAAGAAGACGAAAAATATCGCATTATATAAAAAAAAAAATTCATGAAAAGACAAGAGTAAAACCAGAAAACAATGGGAAGGTCGACTCAATTCATATTGTATAAAGAAAGGACACAATATAGTAAGTAAGTAAGTAAGTAAATGATTTATTATAGCGACATGTGTTTCATATGTATACATGTATTAATACTAGTATTATACAATAGCTTAAGGAATAAACACCCGGCCCATCGGACCTATATGTCACTTTATAAACATGCTATTTTTGAATAGGATAAACTGCACAATAATAGTAGAAATATAGCACATCATATTAAGAAAGAACACCATATGAATAACGTAACAAAAAAGACGACATAAAAGACGGCATGCAAAAGTATTTAAAACCACGTGAACAATACAGCATAGCAATCGAATCAAAATTAGACCATTCAGGCTCCTGTATTTGATATGTCGCTGTTGGGATCGATGTCTTAACCGGGGAGTGGATGCAAATTCTAATTTTAATCAGATCGCACAGCACACCCGTGTAACCAGCACATCAATGAAAAAACACAACAAACAAAAGACGGCCCATCGTGTTAAGAAGTCACACTTTGCAAATAGAGCATACTTTGTAAAGACAAACCCTTGCAAAAGGCAACACATGTCATTTTAATTAACAGACTCATTGGGAAAACAGTATTTCAACCAAACATCGGGAGAAGAAAGTATGCTCACACCATCAGAAATAAGCAATCATGTGATTTAAGACCATTAGGTAAAAACAGAACACTATTTCTAAAACGACAGCAAATATTGTGGAATCATTTCTATTTGTGGGGGTCAATGTTCGTGGGCAGCCAGACTTTTACCTACGTGAATATTAAACATATGTTTGCATATACATTTGTGGGGATGTAAATTCGTGGGCAAGGGTTACCCATGAAAGCCACGAACAATGGTACCCCACGAAAAATGATGATTCCACAGTAAGTGCAAACATAGCACATTATACAAAAAGATCACAGCGCATGAACAAAAAACATTACTAGTATGTGTGTAAATAAATATATCAGGTGAAGATAGTATTGATCGAAGAAACAGGCAAGAACTATTGTGCATACAATGCAAAAAAAACATAAATATATATGACTTTATAAAAACAAGTTATAATTTATATATCAAAATAGAGCACCTTAATGGAAGACTTAGCATAGCAGATCTCATTAGATGAAGCGTGTGAAGTCTAATTATTATCACTAATTGTATAAATATATTTTTAATGTATATTATAGCACAAATTGCAAATTCAAAGAAAATCATACAAAGCACAGATAAGCAATCGTTTATCGTTCTAATTGTAACCTGTAAATTGTAAGGACTTTCAGAATTGTATATACATCACAGACTACACTGGTAGGTGGTGATTTCAATCAGTCGATTACAAACTGTCAATAGTATATATGGGTCTTACATATAGCATACTTTAAGCATAAATTAATAGAACAATTTTAAAATTAAACATGTAAAGTGGTAAATACCGTACATCCGGTAACTTTCGCGATTATCTAATTTTCGCTCTTTCGGGGTAATTTTTACATTGCAAATACACCCACCGCAAAAAACATGTTTTCAATACGCTGAAATAATATCCGCTATTGCTTGCTATCAGAAACTTTTTATTTGCAAAAATGACTGACCCAACTGAAAAAAATTATACACAATTTCTGCAAATTTTGAGACACGCGAAATAAAACCCCGGATCATGCACGGTATGCCAACCTGACTAAAATCAAACATTCACGCGACAATCGAAATAAAAAGGAGCTGCATGGCGAAGGTTTGATTTTAATCAGACTGCAAATACGCACATTAACAAATAAGATTTCCTTTTTTCCATTCTCACATAAAATTCTCTATTTGACTTTGTACTTGATATGAATTGATATGTTAATTAACATTAGTCTGTATATTGGCAATTGTGGCGGATACAGATGAGTTACTGGTGTAAATAACTAAGGCAAGTGAAGCTTTAAAATCTAACAGTCTCTAGCAAGAGGTTTGGGACGCCGTTTCAAAGACCACGTTTTATCAAATAATTAATAAAATACAGAGTTTTGAAAAACGTGTGGCGATGACGTCATTTAAAAGTCAAGGGCATTCAGTAAACAATTTGTGTAATAACCGCCCCTAACTCTCTTTGCTGTTATAAAATATTAAAAGGAAAAGAAGCGTGCTGCGATCTGTGCAACGACAAAAAAGGTCGATAGCTGCCGAAAGTCGCTCCGTTTATAAACGTAGCAACAGTTACTTGTCATTGAAGTTGTTGATAAAACGTAGCCATAACTTTGCGGTCAGGTCAGACGCATACACGTCACTGCTATTCCTCTGCACGATGCGCAGCGCAAATGCGCCTTCCTGTCGCAGATATTCATTCACAAATCGTCGGAACTCCTTTTTCTTGTGGAACCTTTCCTTATTGCGTAGCTTTTCTTTCGTCATTTCCTTATCTCTCAAATCGGGATTTATTTCCAATAACTTTTCGATGAATAGCATTTTGTTGATCGGAAAGAACACGCGCCATAACCACAGAATCAAACTTCCGCAAGTCACCATGGCAACGAAAGCATACCAGAACCAAAGGATGAAGAAAAATGATTCGAAGAACATGTTGAATGGAAGCACGCATTGTACGGTCCAAGATTGCACGTTCGACAACTGTCGGATCTTAAAATCACACATAGCGACGCGCGGAAATTCCACTAGCCCCAGCTGGTTGATTTCGGAACGACGACGCCCGAAGAAATCCACTCCCAGAGTAAGATAGAAATGTTGACCCAGAACTGCGTCGAGTAAAAAAAACTGACCGATCACATTTAAACAGTATAGGCACTTTATAAAGATATATATCGCAGGTAGATAATTTCCACTTCTTTTTCCACATAAGATGTTCTTGAAGGCGTTCTCCTTTTTGCGGTGCAGTTGAAGCCAGCGTTCAATATAAACACTTGTGTGTTCGATAGATTGCTGACGTTCATCCCCACGTCATTTCCTTTGTGTCCGAAGCTAAGCGCGCGAGATGTCCTAAGTTGATACCAGACGAGTTGCTGATGAGACGCCACAAGACGTTTGGAAGCTTGAACATGAGTGCCATTAGAAGCAATATCACGGGGATCCATGGGTAATACTTGATAAGATGGCGGCGTCTTACTGCGTCGTTTTGAGACAACCCCTCTGAAGGAGGGACGTAGTATATGTAGGAGATCCAGCAGTAGTTCTGGACGTACTCCACGTGAGAATCCGTAAACTCGGCCGGGCACCAGCAGTCGATCGGCGACTTATGGATGATGAACTGTAGGAAAGCTGTGTAAACGGCGAAGGCCCCAAGGAGGACCATGGTAAAGACACAGCTCAAACGGTCGGCCAAGTCGTCATCTTTGTTTCCAGACAAGTTAAAGGAGAAAAAGTATGTCTTCTCCACCTCCACGCCATCTTCTGTTTCTGTCACCTTCCTCAAGAAAGTGATTCGATCTCCAGACCCACCTTCAAAATGTACTTCTTCGTCCGCTTCCATGTTTGTTTTTTTTTCTTCTTTATATGACAATATGTTTAAAAATACACTTATGGGGTTTTTTAATTTTGGGTTTTGACTGTTTACTTTCGATTTATTCATCCGCTTCGCGATTTTAAAAACTCAAATGAGTGTCGGTTTCGATACGTGAAGAAGTTTTTGTCAATCTGTCATTCACTCCAATATCCACGAATCATTGCTCACATTTCACCGAACACACAGTACATCTTCCTTGGAAACCCTTAACATAAGTACAGCGAGTTACACGCAGGTTTAAAAAATGGAAGCAATTTATGTTTTTTATGTGTTGCAAATTTTTGGAAATAAAGTAAACCTAGAATCTTAATTTAAATGAATACAATATCTGTCGATTTTGCGATATTGAATTCGAAATAATCGCAAAAATAGCGAAAAAAAATCATAACAAAAATACAGCGTAAATGGTATAGTTAATCATATAGATTTAATGATACATGTATTTTTTATGTAGCTTTGTTGGAATATGAATAATATCTTGACTAAAATCTTTGAGATTTGAAATCGGTGTGGATCAATACAAGTTAAAGCAATTAATGTACATATCATAACGAGGCTTTGCTTTTTCGACAACGCTGCGCAAGTATTGATATAAACTGCAAATATTCACGCATGTATACATTTCAAAATCTAAAAATTTTCTTGCAATTTGTTTTAATTGCTTGCTTTTACAATATTTTGGATCTGATTCAGTGAATAGTCGGTGTACCAAATCTCCCGACCCGTCGTCTGATGCAGTGTTGTAATATAACCATGTGGATTATTTGAAGCGTTTACAAGTGTTTTTCTCTGAAAAAAAATTCAGTATGCAAAATAACTTAGTAACGCGATCGAACTCAAACTCAAAGCTGAAAAATGACCCAAATATACTTTTAAAAAGGCTAGGAAGCTAGCATCAATTGATAGAAAGAAAAATAGATTTCACTCACCTGCAAAACACAAATACATGCGGTCAGATCAAATTCAAATGAGATTGATCGGCCAATAACGATGTATCCAGAAAGAAAGAAGATAGGGAGGTTATGGGTTGGCTGCTGCATGCAGAAATAAGTATAGGGACTTCATTCTTACGGCTATTGTATTCAGGAATAAGTACACAGGTAGGTTATGGTTTAGCTGATGCACCCAGGAAGTATATGTAAATATGGAGGTTATGGTTTTGGCTGCTGTCTCCAAGAAGTAAGTAGATAGGGAGGTTATGGTTGGGCTACTATATCCAGGAAGTGGGTAATTATGGAGGTTATGGTTTTGGCTGCTGTCTCAAGAATAAGTAGACAGATAAGTTATGGTTGGGCTACTATATCCAGGAAGTGGGTAAATATGGAGGTTATGGTTTTGGCTTCTGTCTCCAAGAAGTAAGTAGATAGGGAGGTTATGGTTGGGCTACTATATCCAGGAAGTGGGTAAATATGGAGGTTATGGTTTTGGCTGCTAAATCAGAAAAATAAATAGATACTAGGGAGATTACTGTCCGCGCTGCTGTAGCCAAAATGTCAGTAGATAGAGATTTTATTGTTTGGGCTGCTTTATCCAGGAAGTATGTAGATCGGACGGTTATGGTTTGGGCTGTTATATTAAGGAAGTAAGTAGGTATGGAGGTCATGAATAGTGCTGATGTAAATACAACAAGTAGATAGTGAGATTATGGTTTTGACTACTATAGGCAGATCGTAAGTAGATATATTATGGGTTTGGCTGCTAAAGGCAGATCGTAAGTAGATATATGATGGTTTTGACTACTAAAGGCAGATCGTAAGTAGATATATTATGGTTTTGGTCGATGTACATGTATGCACGAAAGAAGTTGATATGGAAGTTATGGTTAGTGCTTATGTATACAGGAATTTAAGTAAGGAGATTATGCACTGGCGTCTGAAGCAAATTGAAAGTGTGTGTGTGTGTGTGTGGGGGGGGGGCTAGACTAATCCTCAGAAATAATGAAAAAAAAACACCAAATTCCCAAAATCATGAAAATCCTAATCCCGAGGGGGGGGGGGGGGTAGTATGCCTTTGACTCCAACTTCTCAATATTTCAATCTTTCAAGGTTAATTTAGGAACAATTATAGGAACCCTTTATGATGCTATGTGCCTAATGGTTAGGTCTACCTTTGCAAAATAATTGGGGGGGGGACCTTTATGTTATGTTTTGGCTTCTGTATTAGGGATGTAAGTAGATAGGGAGGTTGTGATTTCAGCCGCTGTTTCATTTTATGGTCATCCCCTAGCTCCCCCGTGTCTATAGATGATATTTGATATAGCCAATTTAGTTTTGATGTTCGAAACACATCTGGGATTTCGACAGCATATGTTGATATTAAGCAGAGCATGCGCGGATCTAGAGGGGGGGTCGGGGGGGGGGGGGGTCCCAACCCCCCCCCCCCTGGAAAATGAAAATTTATTAAATTTACATAGTAAAATTATCGCGAAAATATGCCTCGGACCCCCCCTGGCAAACACAATTATCCTTCGGACCCCCCCTGGAAAAATTTTCTGGATCCGCGCATGCAGAGCATGCATTTCAATTCGAATGAAACCATAATTTCTTTACTATGATTTTGATGTCTTTATTTACCTGAACATGTAAAAGAGATGACATATTTTGAAGAAAATTGGTGCAAGAGCGATATTTAAGAAGAAGGTATAAAATTGGCTTTATATGACCAATTATTCTGTTGTGTGTGCATACATGTGATTTTACTTCTCTTTTTTAACCTGCATTTTGATCGTCGCCAGGTAAAACGATATATGTAAACAAAATAAACTGGGTCAAGGTCAACAAATAGATATCATAAGAGATGCATGTATACCAAAGATGATAGTGCAGTTCGTAGCATAAGAGTTGATGTTGTAGACGATATATTTAGTCATTACTTAACCAACTACGGTCTAGTGTGACATATATAGAAGTATATATTTAATCTACCACTGGTCTGAGGAGGGTTGTCATATTGTAACGTTTCAGTCTCTGTCGTCTTTCATTATGATTGAATTATTCATGTGCGTATTTATGTGCCGCATCTGATCAACACAGCTCCGCTTTTAACAGTATTTTTTCTGTTGCCCCTCGACTTTCTATATAGCACTGACGTTTTTATGCTGCGTTCACCAGAACTAGAGCCCTATCAGCAATAAATGAAGGGCTCTTCAATATTATAGGGCGCTATGGCCTCGTCGTGTGGATGTAGTGACTTTGACCTACATACAAGACCATGCAAGTGCGCGTCCTTATCTGGATGTCAACACAAAGAACTTATTAAAGTTCCGATCCACCAGCTTTGTTTATCAAATCCTCCATATTGCTACACAGTACCCCTCCCTAGTGACGTCACGGCGAGACTTTCACCTCTCTCCACTGTCCCTTATCTCACCTGAACACTAACAACAGCGTCCGTGAAATTCAGACCAAAAAGTTGTATGTGTCTTTTATATTTATTTACTTCTGAACTATACAATCTGAAACAACTTAGTAACTAGATATTGCGATTTGAATTATTTGACATAAAATATGAATGCAATCACTAAAATATATCATAAAAATATAAATTGTATTAGAACATTAAATTGTTTTTAACTATTACTGTACATTCCCGTTGTGCATATAGTCCTGATTATAAAGGCACGTCGACTTCTAAAACACTCAAGTTCAAACAACCTTTTAATAAAAACAAGATAGTTTACATCTAATAGTTTACATCTAATAAATGCCCATATTTTCACAACGACTGCGGCATAAGTGCTAGCGAACATCAACAAAAGCGAGGAATAATTGGTCTCTGGTTAATCATTGTTGCAAAAAATGACATCACGGCGATTATAAAATCATGAACACATGTTGAAATGAAAAAAAAAAAACATACAAGAGATCAACAAAAATCAAGGCCTTATGACATGTAACAACATAAGCATTGGTCCCAAAAATAGGCGATTCCGAAATGATCACGAGTACAATTGTCAAATAGAGTGGTATATGGAAAATTTAATAAAAATAGACATATCTATGGAAAAATTAATATCATGAGAATGCAGGTCAATTGTATCACAGTTGTTTACTAGAAATTCGTTGATTTGTGTTTGATTTCGTGGGTAATATCAATCTTGAAATAACAAAAATTAACAAATCACTTGCAATTATTTGTATTTGGTGGCCATTTACAATTTGAAAAGCTGAACAAAGTTAAAAAATAAACAACGCTGTTCAAAAAATTTCGAAAAAGGGCCTCCATAATAACAACAAACTTTATAATGTATACGTAGTATATTGTGACGTCATGGAATAGAATGATCGGTTGCTGTAGTTGATGCCGGCTGGAAGACGCTTGATTTTTAGGAATGTTTGAGATTCGATGGACATCAGTATTAGAAAAATGCGGCCAAAAACTCGAAAAATTATAAATATATGATCATTTATCTAATGCATAGTTGGAAATGCCAATGCCCAAATGGTATGACTAGGATTGGTCTCTTCTGTTCCCTGACATCCTACGATTAGCACCATGGCGGGAGCCAGACAGGTCGGAAGTGTCCAATACTGACCATTAGAAGCAAGTTGACGACCGAAACGAAGCACCTGGTCAAAACCAACACAGATGGCGGATAACTACATACTTGTGTCAACTATCACAACTTGGAATGTTCATACACTCTTCACATTTGAACATAGCTTTAGCTTCATTTAACAAGTCAAGTCTGTCTTAAGCGTGCGTTTCGCCGTAATCGTCACTTAAGGCTTTTTTCACAAAGGGTTTCTCTTTGTATATACCCCACAAGTTCAGAACCAGATCGGTTAGCAAGATGGCGTTAGTATTCCTAGCTACGATTCTGAGTACGAAGAGGCCGTCGTCTCGTAGATACTGGTCAGGCGAACTGCCGGCACACCTTCTTGTCATCCTCTCCCAGCAGCTGGTCGCGCACCTTAAGGAACTTCTTGATGTACGCCACGCGGTTGTGTTTGATGATGACGCGCCAGATCCAGAACAGGAAGTTACCGAGGGTAACCACGGCAACCACCACGAACCAGAACCAAAGGAAGATGAAGATTTTCTCGTTGAAGAGGTTGATGGGAAGGACGCATTGCACGGTCCATCGCTGCAGGTTCTGTAGCTGACGGATGTCGAAATCACAGAGTGTGACGCGCGGGAATCGGTAGCTCTCTTTGATCTCCCAGTTGTTGGCCAGGCCATCCAGAACTTCAAGACCATAGGCGGAGTAAAATCCGTGTCCCATGAAAGCGTTGAGGATGAAGAACTGGCAGATGATGTTGACACAGTATAGGATCTTAACGAACATGTACAGGCCGGTCAGGTATGTGCCCTCGCGCTTGTTACACATGATCAAGCAGACTTTGGACGCCTTCTGCTTCATACGGACCATGAAGTTATAGTTGTACTGACGGTGGGTCTCCAGCCAGCGGTCTATGTAGACGGCGATGTGCTTCACCGTCTCGTCTCTCTTTTTGGGCTCAGCAGTTTGGGTTCCAGCAGCCATGGTGACGATTTTCTCGAGGTTGAGTCCAGAGTGGCCGCTCAGCATTCTCCAGACGAGACAAGGGACCTTGAAGAGGAATGCCATGAAGACCAGGATGATGGGCACCCACTGGTAGTAGGTCAGCTCCTCCTGGCGGCGAGTGTCGTGGTCCAGGGGAATGGCTTCCTCCAGAGGGACATAGTACGTGTTTTTAATCCAGCAGTAGGATTTTGTATACGATACATACGACCCCGTAAACTGCGCCGGACACCAGCACTCGATGGGATTCCCTACGTACTGTCCGCCCCCGGTAAATACTGCAAAGATACACAGGAGCACCACGGTGTAGATGTGGTTGACTCGGTCCACCCAGTCGTCGTCATCGTTACCCCGGAGCTTGTTCCAGCTCGCCCAGCTTCCAAAGATCCACACAACGCTGAAAAACACACAAACAACAATGTTTTACTTGTACTGAATATAAATAATTCGCGATGAATGTACATTTATCTAAACTTGTTTGGTGTGAAAATATTTTGGTATGCATTTTGTATATATTTAATGGTGAAATGAGCATGTGGCATTTTGTTCACTATATAATAGATACGAATTATTTTATGTTGTACACTTAAAATTACGTTTGTTGGGGTAGGGGTGGGGGATTTGGGGATTTTTTTGTTGAGTGTCACACTAGAAAAAAAACTTGTTTGGGGTATGTTGTTTTGCTGATGGGAAATCCTATTGCGTAAGGTTAACTCAATTTGTTTATATTGTGTTTTAACGAATGAGTTCATAATCATGTTAATGGAGATTATGACTTAATTTTACGTAAGAGAGGGACATACATGAGCTGACGGCGTTATAGTACCTTTTAACAAAGGCGGCTAATTGCACGGGGCCCAGGGTGGTTTATTGCATTATAAACCGTCACAATGGTACATCAAAGAAGACCGGACACACTATAGTCTATCAATATTTAAAAAAAGCAACTTGACCGGAAAATTCGGATGGTTTGTGGCACCTGCTTTAGGATAAGCAAATCTAGGGGCCATCGACAGGGTTTCATTTGAAATGACGATAAGTAAATTTTGAGTCTTTTTTACCCTCCTGAACTGATAAGGGCTGGTTTTGTTTGGACATGAAAACGTCGTCTGTCTGTATGAGTAAGTAAATAAACTGGTATACCCTTATCCAGGAGATAAAGATGCCGAGGGTGCGTAGCGCCACATACATACTTAGTGCATCTATATACACCTACTCATGGTCAACTACCCGAAGTAGACTACACTTAGAGAACAAATGAAGAATTCACAAATTTTTACGGTCCTTTATAAAAAAAATTATACAGAATTTTGGTGTTTTATTATTGAGTAACGCTTCCGTAGCTTCGTGATTTACACAGAAATGTGTCAATCTCCTCTATAAATAACTGCATTGATTGACAAGTAGGTCCTACTTTTTTATTGAAATTTAATGACAACTGTCGAACCGTACACAACGAATGGGATCATTTAAAATATACCAACTTGTCTAATTAAATCAGATAAGACGCAATATACACGCTATACAGAAATGTGTAACTATTTTATCTGGAGTGATGAAATGTGACACAAATGCAATACAAAGTACAGAGGTTGCGTGGATTAAATCGGGGTCGCGTAGGCATCGGCTCAAGTCATCATCAGGAGGTGAAAGAGTTACCTCCCATGTATCAGCAGGTCGTTTAAAGCAAAATCAATAAGCTGCATAGAAATCTTTTTCATTTGTTATTGGTATTTTCCGTGATATAAAAATGCAGGTTTTTAAATTTCTGTTATTCATGGTGTTGTGGGGGTGAACCATTTAAAAGTTCTAAGTGAATGAAAATAAAAATGACATAATTGTCACCCAGAACAACAGTTAATTTCTCTTATAACAAAATATATTTTACAGTTGATAAGTTGCTTTTTCCTCTATAAAATTGGTTACCAAGTTATTGTTTCTAGTTTTATATCATTAAGTTAAGTTTTACAGGCTGAATACTCACCATATCCTGTTTTAAAGCATTTAATTTTTTTTAATCAGGTTGATTGTGCTTGTTTTTAAATAACCAAATGTTATTTGTTTTCGTTATGTAATATACATTTATTGTATTCGTAGCATTAAACAATGACTACTATTAATTGAAAGTCAATAAACATGCTCTACTTTTCACAGATAGGTATATCATGACTAAACAAAATAGTATGCAGAAAATGCCAAAACAGTTTATGGAGAGCATATGTTTTCATTATTCAATTATTTATGATCAATACATAAATGTCATTCAAAATCAAGATACTGATATCTTTGTACAATAAGTTATAGCTACATGCATAAATCTTAATTTATTTTATAATCGGCGGAATAAAATAGGAATTCTGACTTTAAATTGTAACCATTATTATATTTTTCATCAGGTCCAAAATGGATATAGTTCTCCCTGGATGATTTTCACGCGCATTTACAAGTTATTCACGTGCAATTAATGGGGCTCCGAGTGGGAGAATTGACAAGCTTACAGAGCTTTGTGAATTTGGCCCCAGGCACCAATGTATTAGGCGACCTACAGTGTTGACACCTAGCCGCCGATCTTGACAGGGGCTTACATACAGTACAAATGTAGCAAATGATGACATATTTATGACGAGATGTATTCAATTTTCATAATAAAGATTAAGTGTATAAAATACAAAATGAAGAAAAACTACTAATTGCCCAATATTTAAATTGAATTTAGAAAAGTCACATAGTTCAGCATATTGGTTATAAAATTTATTACAGATGATATTTTAATGATCAAATTGTCAACAAATGAACATTTTGATAATTACGCCTCATTTGTATACAGCTGTACAAAATGAGGCTAGAGAAAACTCGAAACAATAACCGAGGCGTGTAAAACTGAATCGAAACTGGTAAAACGACTTCTGAAAATGGTTGAAGGACTAAACATTTCAGTTTAAACACTAGATACACTGCGTCTTACTGATCAACAGTGATGTACTCTTAAAACTAAAACGCCTATCACCCATGGCCATATCGTGTGAAAGTAGTTGTTATGAATAGTACGTATTACACAGAGAAAACTAAAGATGAAACTTACGACATAGCTTTAGATGGTCACCAGCAGGACCTATGGGCTCTTCTGTTCCTCTTAACCGAAAGTTCTAAAGAAGAATCCCTCTGTTAAAACTGTGTTCTGTAAAAAATTGTCGAAACGTTGCCCTGTCTTCTCTTTTCTCTCGTGTCGCTACACTGAATGATTAGGAAGGACCGAACCTAGGTGTCACTCAATTTCTAAACAGTTGAGGTTGACCAATCAGAGCGCACCTCGGGGTTAAAGGGCATGCCCAAATTTTGTCAGTCAAGAGAGGATAACTCGTCTATCAAACTAGAAATAGGAGGTAAATATTTCGTAAGAAACTAATTTTTAGAAAATCAAATGCAAACTTAACAATGAAGAAAAGAAATTTGAAACAATACTAATTTAAAGTGTTAAGAGATGTTAATGTTTTTGTTACGATTCTTTTTATTTGAAAATTAAAGTTTTACTAAACTTTGTTTAACCAAATATATAAATATTTTTATATAAATATATATATATATATGTATATATATCAGTTCCTAAAATTATTATAATTTTGACAATTACATCCTTCAACTTCTGAAAAAATAAGCCACATCCCCTTTTTCTTAACATAGAAAAAAAAAGTAATAGTAAAAATCCATAAAATTAGATTCGACCATAAACCACACGAGAATTTTTTTTCCTTGTTTTCGATTTCCACTAACAACGGGATTCGCCTATACAAATTTAGACCCGGGTACGTTTCGGTGATACTTAGAACTCAGTTAAAACATATACGTCTAGTTAATTAATATAAAAAATGGAAATCAATTATAACAATGATTAATTTATATTTAACTTGCAATATCGATGTATATGAATAGAATGGCATTAATTCAACATGTAAAAAAGAAATCGTTAAGATGGATGTTAACTAGATTGATTTAATTCCATGAGTTAACGTTCCTTCAAAATAAGGTGTAAGGTATAAGTAAAACAATATATAAAATTTGATAATGTTTCTATTCACATCTATACTTACAAACCACTTCAGAGGTAATTGGAAAAAGCAACCAACGAAAACAATAAAACAAGTAAAAAAGAAGACTTCTGTCCCACCCAAATTCGAATGTTTTTAACAAACCCATATGAACATTAATTGAAACTTACAATACCCATCCCCACTCCTCAATTTAGAGGTTACGAACAGTATGATATTATCACAGCATATTAAATGTACTTTCATTTATATGCATCCTATATGAATTTTTTCTTTTTAAAAAAATATGATATTTTTTATGTGCATATATATAAAAAAAAATATTTACACAAATGATTTTAAATTTATCAACGTTTTAGATGTTTCGGAATTTCTAGAAAATCTTGTTTTTAATCTACGGAAAAATAAGTATTATGATCGAAATCCAGAAGCCGTTTGTGTAGTGCGTAAATGGCCTTGGGACAAACACTAATATAATCCAAGATGGCGGAATCAACAACCGAACAAGCGATGGTAGCTGTTATCGAGGAAAAACTGGACATAAGTGATGGTGTAACGTCGGACGACGAAGACTCTGATAATGAACAGGACTGGGGGAATATGGAGCTCCCTGTCAGGGACAAGAGAGTGCCCCCTCTCTTCTGTAGGGCGTGTTTATCGCCGTACTTTGGCGAGAAAAGAGAGGACGGAAGTCACATTCTTACGTGTACTAAGTGTAAACGGACTCGGGAACTCACAGCGGAGGATTTCCGAGATGTTCCTGTGGGGGAGAGGGATTCCTATGTAGGAGACGTAGTTTCCAATCGGTTCCGACCTCTAATCGAAGAACAAAGACGGCTGAGGTCCATGGATTTGAGTGACCCAGATTACAGCCATCAGCTGACGTCACGAAATTTCAACTCCGCGCTGAATGATCTAATACATAAAATTTTCAAAACAATAATTATAAATTTATTTCATTGACAAACTAAGATCAGAGGCACTAAAGAAACCAAAACACTGTGTTGTTTGTTATCCTCATTTTACTTAACATACGTTTTAAAAAGTTTATGTGTTAGATCATTCAGCGCGGAGTTGAAATTTCGTGACGTCAGCTGATGGCTATCGAGCCTCGGGACGAAATTCCAAGTCTGCGTGAATTTTAGTTGATAGCATTATCAATGCGTTGGATTTAAACATAAGGACGAAACGTATAGTGAGAAATATCATATTTGAACTCAATGTTACACGCAAACCGCTAGGCATATCTGATTTATGTGGCAAATCGAAGCCTGAATCGACGAGGGGGTCAAAATCAAAATGGCGTTGCACACCTTGTGTATTTATACATAGTAGGGGTAGAATTTTTCGATATATGACTTATTAAGCGACTGATTGATAAAAATTCAGGTGCCTGTGATTACATAGAAGACGAGTTTAAAAAGTATTTCTATGTTTACAAACATATACTTGATCTTATGACAGAGACTGTCAGTAACATGCATAAAACACTGGATGAGTACAGACACCAGTACAACGAGTCCATGATAAAGAGACTAGCTGTAGAGGCAGGGACCTTTGATGATATTACCATTGTCGTAACCGGGTCAAAAAGACAAATGACCTACTTATTAATCCTGATGAATACAGCGTTCCAGTTGAAGTTTGTATACAGTGCAACGTGCAAGGAAAGAGAGGGATTCGGTCAGCTGATAAGTATATATTAGAGGCTTGCATCACTAAGAAAATGGTAAATGAGATGCCCCTGTTTCAGCAGCGTTTATTTCATTACCATACAAGAGCCCAGTTTGCTCTCATGAGAACTCTTAGTGATAAAAATAAACACGGTAGTCAGAATGTTTCCGGAAAGAAATTAAGAAAAAATAGGAAAAAACTAAAGAATAAAGGTAAAGACGAGGACGATATATCTGGACCCAAAGATTTTGTTAATTGCACAAACTCAGTTATATATAAAATGTCTGTAGAGTTTGGAGAAAAGTTTAAAGTAGATCCCATGGAGCAATCATCAGAGGATGAATCTGAAGATATAAGTTGTAGCGATGTAGAAGAGGAGGGAGAACAAGGAACTGAAGAGTCCCAGGGATCCGATGTAGTTAAATATAACGGGGCCAGGCCAAAAGTGGACCACAAAAACTCGCCGGAAAAGGTCGAGCTACGCGCCATGATCAGGAAATACGAGAGAGAAATCGGAAGTGACGTCAAGGAAGAGGAGGAGAAGAGGTTTCAATCTGAAATTAGTTACATCATCCCTTACATCATGAGAGACTCTGAAAGTGAAGTCGACCACGACAAGTTCGACGTTCGCCATGTCAACAAGGCGTTTAAGGAGATCATGCGCGCCATCAAAAAGAGAAGCAATATGGAACAGCGCCACCGGAAAGTCGGTGATGCTGAAACAGATAGAGAAAGCTGTCATGGAGATGACGGATCACGTGGATGATATCAAAGGGGAGATAATCCAGGACCTGCAAGAGGCCTACCGAGTGAAGATGATCACGTCCCATAGGGATAAGAAAGAGGCAGAGGATACCCAGAACGATCTGATGGTGTACAGGGACCTTCTATTGAGGTATCAGGAGACCTACGAGTTCGACAAGGCCGATGAAGTGATGAAGAAGGTGGATGTGTACCGGAAGCGCCTAAATCAGCTCCAAGAAGATCACCTCAAAGAGTAAAAACCCGCCTAGACCTAGACAGAGTGTTCCTGTGGTGCATGGTAGTGTTAGAGGCACTATAATACCAGGGTTATACTAAATAAAGGAATATTTATTTGTGAACTTACTTACGGGCATTATTTATTTTCAGTAAGTTGCATATACATTTTTTTTTGCATATGCTATTATGGACTTGTGTTTAATTTATTTACCAGGTTAGGGCGTTATATATGAAATTACTTTCTTGTATTTATAAAAGTACATTCTTGTAAGTATTTACCATAATTCTGGGGTGTATTTGTGTTGGACAGTGTCTGGGGACACGTGTTCCAATCGGTGTATTACCTGTCATCATCAGAGATTGGAATGTATGCTAGATTTTGACGCGTATTTAAGTATAGTTAGTTGTTATGCAGAGTAAGACAAGGGCATCTGATAGCTCCGTCACATGCTTGTTTACGGGGGCACACGTCTCCCTCTGTCCGTGTATTGGATTAACCACAGTCAAAGATGGCCAAAGTGATTATTCATGTTTCTTGCCAATGATAGATGTAGATCTTGCAATGACTAAGTGTATTTTGCTGTACTTTTATGATATTTAAAACGGGTACTTGAACTTGTATATAGATGTTTATGAATGTGACTGGTGCTTGCTTTTTATACATACCTCAATGATATTTCTCTGTATACATTTCCTTTAAAATGTCATGATATTACATATGTAGTGCTATTACTATGATTATTCATTTTATTCAAAAATTGACTTGTTTGTTGGTTCTTTGTAATCTGATGTTAATTAACTTATCGTACATGTTAATGAAACTGAATGTTGTTTGTTTTATCCTCTTTGAGATGTAAACCCAAATTATAATAATTTCTCCACCCGTTCAGTAATCACCAGGCAATAGTGGACACAGATTTTGAGCGAGCGTTTTGATCTGTCTTTTTCGGGTTTAAAGTCTTATTATGATGTATTAAGGGCCATTTTTAGGCATTTTATTTGTTTTGATTTCCCGTACAAACAGTGACTGTAGACCAACTGCTTTGTATGGATGATGGATTGTTATGTACTCCCCGTTGTTCTGTTTTTATATTGCTTGTTCACAAATAAATCACTGACCTTTGGTAGCCTTTTTATCTTTGAACGCGTTAATTTTGTGCTTCTGGCCGGAAGCTGAGTTTAAGGAACTTTACGCCTCGGGGGCGTTGACCTCCCCCTGGTAATCGTCGTCACGCCGTTTATGCAAAGCATACGACACATAGCCGACCCCTCAGTCCCTACTTATGTGTAACTTCACGTAATAAGATGCCACTTAATAGCTGTGATGTGATATTCTTGATTCAAGTTTAATGAGTTTTCTTCACAGAATATATACCATTGAAAGTTAATTAAGCATTTAAGAAATTTTATGTCTATGGAAATTCATCGATATTTGTATATTTTTATAGCAATAAAGATACAGCACTGTTCGTGTTCCGTCAAATGATGGCGGAATTTGTTAATTTTGAAATTACTGGAAGAGTTATTCGTTTACTTTATTTGAACTTCGACGCCAGAAATTCCTTTTCATGTCTATATAGTTCAGTCATGTTGTAAATGACAGTTCCATGTGATGTATGGATTTCAGTCTCCTGGAGTTCAGACCCCCCCCCCTACTTTCTTCCGTTCCTTTATTGGTCCTAATGAGAGAAAAATGAAGCGTTTCTCAA
Organism: Magallana hongkongensis; assembly: GCA_015776775.1. Lineage (NCBI taxonomy): Eukaryota > Metazoa > Mollusca > Bivalvia > Ostreida > Ostreidae > Magallana > Magallana hongkongensis. Next base: position 1,176,976 of record CM027474.1, on the reverse strand, counting down.
ATGAACAAAATAGAAAAAAAAAGAAATGTCATTGAAACTTAAAAACATTTTTTTTCTTTTTGCCTCTTTTGATAAATGTCAATCTTTTACATAAAAGGAAAATTATGATAAAACAATAAAAATCGTGAAAGATATCTAGCATTATATTCTGCTAAAATTGGTAGCAGCTTTGAAACCATGTGACCTGCAGAAAGATGTTCAGATAGGATTTAGAACATTCTTGTACGGTTGTATGCATCACAAGATAGGATCACGCAATATGAGAAAGAGTGCTCGTCCTCATTGTTACCACTGTCGCGAGCGAAATAAGAGAGAGGTGTTGAGTTTCTTTAGTAAAAAGGGTGGGGTACAGGAAACGAGGAATGCAGGGCCTCGATTGTACTGTACTGTTATAAAGCAATAATGACTGCATGGCAATGTCCTCAAAATTTGCTACGTGCAGAAAACAGCACACGTTGAACTCCGGCCAAATCTGTCCCTTAGAGTAGGACTGGGGGTGAAAGAAAGCGAAATACTTTATCACTGAGTAAATGTTTCCTGTACGATATTGTGGCCGTTACCTCAATGCGTTAGTTACCTCAATCGCCATAAAGCATTCCTATGCCTAGGAACACTCCTTTGGTCTTTTTTATATCGATTAATTGTCATATATATCCCTGTATCTACATATTGCCGCTTGAAGAAAAACCCAAACATCAGAACACACAGAATTTATATCATTTCCCTTTTCTCTATCCTTGGTGCTAATTCAAGGGGGGGGGGGGGGTGCTTACACAGACCAGACGACTTCCAACAGTTTACTAACTTTAAAAATTCATTTTACTCATGATTTTTACTTTTACTATGATTCTGTAAGATGATATTATGTTCAACTCTAACTGAATAATACTACGAGTTAATAAGAATAATACATGTAGATACAGTCTAAGATCATCTAAAGTTAACTTTTAGAGAATATCGTTGCTATTTTCAATTTCTAATGTTTTTTGACGTCCGCAGAAAACAGCAGAAAATAATCAAAAACAGAAAATAAGCGATATACGGTGTACCACTGTAAATTAAGGTCCACGGTCATCGTCTACTTTGATCCTGCAGCGTAAGCTATGATAGTAAACATATTGCATGCACATTTAAATGTGCATATCCAAATCTGCTGACTGTTTGAGATATGTATTAAATGTACGCAGGCGCCCTGATTTCGATGGATATTGAGTACAGCAGATTTCTTCCGGGTAGATCGTATATCAGAATTACGTAATCTGTTGAAGAACTTGATAGACCTAGTCTTATTCATCTTTTGACCTTCATAATGTCACGCACAAGCACAGTGCACAAACTACGAACCATATTCAGCGCACTCGTACTATCCGCCGATTGACATCTCTTTTCTCTCTCGAACGAAATCAAATTTGACTGATTTTCAGTTTTAAATCATAGATGCATTTGCAGATAAACTTGTTTACCAACTTATATTATGATTGATCGATTATTGAACAAATTAATACATTGTATGCTGAGATTTTCATTATATTTGAAATTACACATTGATTATATAACGATAATATATTGAAAACCGATGACCACTAGTATTAGATTGTTTTGCTTTAATACGAGAATATTTCAGGCTCTTTCATAGCAACCAACATAGTTGTAATAAATTGTATTTTTTTTTTCTTTAGGAGAATATGAAACTTAATTTAATTCATTTAAATATCAGAATAGGATCTAGAAACATGGCCTTCGCTTATAGCCTTCTAGGCTCCTAATCTACCACCGATCCAACGAACAGAGCGAGCGGCCTTCCCACAGATATAGCTCCCCCCCCGGGAAGATGGTCAGATAGGAACCGCTTAGTCAGCTGATGTTCCGGTCTGATCAGCTGTGGGTCTATGATACGAGGTGACTTTATTCCAACACCCGTGGCCTTTCGTAGCGTGGGCCTAATGGAACAATAACCCAGAAATACTGCCCACTCTGTAACATTTGGTTAATGGAACTCCCCGCCACGGGAAAATCATCTACCCGGTCTATATTGATCGATACAAAGATAACCATCGAAAGGATTTTATTAGCCTCATTTTAATATCGCTCGGTCATGGGTTAAGTTCAGATATCATATTAACATTATAAATGTAAATTCGAAATTTCTATTTTTTGACAAAATTCATCACTTCTAAAAAGTTCAGGCCAAGGTTGTGAAATGTAGCGTGGGGGCCGGAACGGGGGTCATTTCATTTCAAACATGCACGGCGGACACATGACCAGCCAGGACTTTGAAGCCCAGATAAAGCGCCACCGCTGGGAGAGGAATTACTGTCCTAATTCTCACGCAAATACACAAGTCAAAAGTCTATGCATGAATATCGCGCGTCCAGGTGAGAATTTCACCTTGCGTGACTCCAGTATCTATGAATGTTAATGAGTTCGAAGACCAAGAGAGACGCACGCCCATCATGCAGAAGAAAAATCTGTCTTGTTCCAAGGAAAGTCCCGCCAAGGGTTGTAAACAGTTTAATCGTTTAAGTTAACAGCGTGTGAGTCTGGTTTATTATTTTGAGTCAGAAGTTATTTTCAAAAAAGGAATATATAATATATGTCAGAGGGACAGTAGTATCAAAGCACAGCTTGATCATTTCTTCATCATATATAAAGCAGCATGTAAAAGATTAGGCATTACGAAATGTCTTATTAGGAGTGGCGGGTGAATAGAAATAGTAGAGCACATTCACACCCCTCTAAGCATCACAAAATAGTTTAACGACGTCTGATTAACTCAAATTTTTATTGATCGTATTTGCAAAGCTTTAAATCTGTACAGAGATGGATGGGGGTATTTATCAGGCCATTTCATAAGAACGAGTGTATGAATGTTTGGGGGCGTGAAAGATATGGTAAGTGATTTCAAACCGAGCTATCAGTATCAATAGTGAATACACAATTATAATTTCCTTTAAACTGCACCACGCTACATATATGTACATAACAAGTGTACAATATACAGAATGGCAGAAAGATATTCTAGTTTTCGACTTGACTCTGCCCCGTCTTGGACCCTCGGAGGGTCAGTGGGCCAGTTCACACGAGCCCCTTAGCCCTGGGGCTGTTCTATTAATAGAAACACATTACCGAAGAATCCACATAATGGTCAGCGGTTCGTTTGATGGGAAAGCTCTTAGATCAATATCGGTTATAATTACGGTACCCCCTCGCGCCTCGTCCCGGGGCCCCGGCAGACAATGACCGGAGCACTACTGGACTAGAACTAGTTCTTGGCCATACCATCACGCGCTGACCTGATGACACTGCCTTTATCATTTTTTTAAAGACTGAAAAAGTAGAACTGTCATGTTGCTAATTTTGAATTTACCGGGTGGCAGTTAATACAAAATTCACATTTTCATGCTGTGAATTTTGTATTTACTGCCACCGGGTATTTTCAAAATTAAGAACATGACAGAACGAACAGGCACACTCGAAATTTACATTAAAAGTTAAAATTCGAAGATTTCTGATCTTAACAATTCTCAATCGTTCTTTCCATTTATCAAGAGTGTTTTGTTAAAAGTTGCCACAATGCTTCTCATGTATACGTTGAAAATCAAAACATAATTTGTTTGTACAGTATAATTCTTGAAAATATCTACACTTAAGTAAACTAGCCCCCCCCCCCCCCCCCCCTGTTTTTTTTCCTTGCCTTTCCAGAGATTTGTGTTGTGTTCACGAGTGAAGTGAATACATTTGTTTCAGTCTCCTGGTTTCGACAAGATCTCGTCACATACAATGGAGTAATCGTTCTGATTAGCGGGCGGTTTCCACCCAAATAAGCATCAAAATTATGCATCAGTTGCTAAGTCTGGCTTTTCTGAAGGCTAGTTGGGCTTGGTCACATTATTTACACCTATCAGCCAGACAAAACCAATGGCCTTCACGCATTTTTAACAAAACAGAAGCTTTATGCTGTATCGAAATCTCGTCTAGTTCCTATGATGTGAATTGCTCAAAAATAAGATGCATAAAAACTAGCAAGACAAGCATAATTTTTCTGTGTGGTCTTTTATTTATTTTCTTCGTTCTTGAAGAGTATCTATTTTGAAGTTTTTTTTGACTGGTTCAATAACCACTGTTCCCTGACTTTTTGTGCTCAAACAATGGTCTTTTGTAAAGTATCTCTTTACTATGACAACGTTGGGGGGATTAAAGTAAGACGCACCTAAATCCCCCCAAAAAGTCTGATGCCAGACGGTGCTTAGTTCCGCCTCATTCAGCTTGAAGTGACCGATACCCCCAATTGGTCTAAGGTGCGCAGGCGCAGACGAAGAAACTGAAACACGTGTTTGATTGGGGTTAATACATATTGAAACCCTGTAAAGATTTATGTCGTAAGATAAAACTCTATTTTCTAATTATAGAAATTTTGTCGGTGACTTTTGACACCGTCGCTGTACAATGAACTTTCTTAAAATACTAATACATCCCTTCTTCTACAAATTCTTGAACAAATTTGAAGTCATCGTCCGCTTAATGCATGTAATAGAAACTTTGATGGGAGACGATTTGGTTTCCTTGGACTTCATGGAAAACAAATCAATTTTCCCTGTTTTTTTAAAATATTTTATCAGCAAGGAGAAGCCAGTTTTTCCCAGGACGGCCGAAATCCACCAACAATGGTGCCGGCGATCTGTATGCCTTGTGACAAAGCTTGGCATGGACTCTGTTGTTAGATTTTTTATGTGTGAGACTGGATTATCGCTTAAATTCTTCACAGCTCAATAAAGTCTATAAACAAACACGCTCCTCCTGTGATCTCCCTCGTTATGGAAGAGTAATGGAGTCCAAAGTGTCTAGCTTACCGGCTACCGAAACATGGACCGGCAGGGGTCCTTCAAAGTTGTACACACATCGCTGTGTCAAATTACTCAAAGGAACGCAAACTATAAAAAAAAAGTAGGACACGAACAAATGAGAGCAGTTCAAATGATACCTCAAAGATAAATCAGGTCAAGATCAGACCAGATACTCATGTCTTCACACCCTTCAGTCAAAATCCATATCTTTGAAAAAAAACTGCATATATGTACATAAAATAAATAACGACTAGTATAATAAATTGTTATTAAAACATGTATAATGCAACTCTAGACTGCTGCCCAACAATCTGGGTGTGTACCGGTAAGGCCGTCACTGTATTCCAATGTTTCAGTGAAATATCTTTTTCATTATAGACACATGACCGTCTACATATGTACAAAACCATTTTAGGAAATGCTAGAATTTTTGTGTCTTTATAAAAACTGTTGAATTCAGAAATCAAATGCAACAAGTTATAGCAAAATCTATTATATACCGGTATATTATTACCGGTACCTGCATGTAGATTTAAAAATTGTTGATTTTCATTAATCGAATTTTATATTTAGCTCATTGATATGTTGTAAAGTGAAGTCTCTGTGACCGAAACGTGGGTGGTTCCACTGGGTATTTACTATTACTGTGCGGATGTACAAGTGTTCGTGTAAGTCGTACAAACCCATCTAATTATTATCAAATTTCCACGTGCTTGGTGGACAGCAAATGTTTATGACAGGGTTAGTTTTTTCAAGTGACCAGTATATGTATTGTAATGTGTATATTAATTGTATATATCTATGAGCTGTACACGTGTTGACCAATTAACAATACAATAGTAGGATGTTTTAATGTAGGACACTCTAATTATTACCAAATTTCCTCTTGCTTGGTAGACAGAAAATGTTCATGACAGGGGTACAGAGTTATTGAAAATGACAAGGTAACTTAATAGGATGTTTTAATGTAGGACAAACACAAAAAGCAACGCCATGATAAAGAGAAAATATAGAACATCGACGAACACGTGCTTTTACATTGTTATATATACACACAGTTTTTGTGTAATAGTTTCGTCCGAATTAAAGGTTAATTGACATGTACCAAGTTCATTATGTAAATCTAGATCATTTAAGATGAATTCTTGAAAAACTGCGTATTTTAAAGTTTTAATGCTTATAATAAATGTCAGTGTTGTTTTTTCACTTTCTTCCATGACGATTACCACATCACAAATAGTTTCTATTACACCCAAATTTTCTCTCATCAAAACTTATAAAACTAGGTGTTTGTCAGCAAGGATTTAAAGATCTATTTAACAAAATATATATATTGCAATGCAGTGGTCATATTACAGGATTTGGATTACCTGTGTACATGTAGATAGATTACTTATCATCATTTCACCTGTCCTGACCAAACTTCACAACACGAAACACGCCCAGACAAACACAATGCAACACCGTCTTACTTTACATAAGTCTGATACAGTAAACCTCTACCGATCCACCCCGATTTAACATAATCCATTAATAATATAAACAGAGCAACTTTTTTTAAATTTCAATATTTACTTAATTTTGGATATAATGGATCTAATTTAATTAAGGCGATCTATTGTTACCCTGCCCGACACACTCTCTGCTCCCGGCCTCCTTGACCGGTCATTAGGGGTGTGACATCCGAGGAATAAAGAAAATCTCTTCCTAATTACAATGTTGATATTTACCTCCTGTAAAATCTGGAAGCTTTAAACTCATTATTTACGCTGACTATGTAAAGAGGTGAACGTCCTGGATATAAAATTGTAAAGTAGCTGTTCTCTGTTATAAATCACACTGACGTGGTTTCATATTAAATGTCAAATAGGCAAAGAAACATTTATGGTCATTCAGAAATCTAAAAAAAAATTCATCAGATAAAGAAACCCTCACTAGCAAAATAAATACTTGGGCTTAACAAAGGCCAAAAATCACAATAGACTGAATGCAACCAACTATAAACAACTATACTAAAATTATGTAAAGACTAATAAATGCAACCAACATTCAAACCAGTGACAAAAGCAATCACAGTAGCACTTACAAGAGCAATAAAAAGCAACAACGACAACCAAATACGGCAGCTGTATAAATGAGAGCAACTAAGAAACCAATGACAGCAACAACATCAGACGACAACAATAATGGCACCGAGAGCAGCGGCGACAACATTAAGACTCGGTGAAAAAGCCCAATAGTTACTTTGGTAATATAACAGCAACTGTAAGTAAGCAGTCGAGTGCAATAACAACACACATTACACAAGCAGCAAAGCATTGTGTATGGTTAGGGCACGGTAAAATGGGTGTTTTGCCGCATTATTCAATAAACAAAAATGGGGAAAAAATCGGCGCTATTAAGTGTACATTTAGGATAAAATATTCAAAAATCTTTAAGTAAGATTCTTTGTACATTATGAAAGAGAAAAAATTGCCCTTGTTTAACGACATTAGAATATATGCATATAGATACAGGCATTTAAGTATAGATGTTTCTATGAAGTGCAAATATAACGTTTGATTTTCAAACAGAGTCGATGATATTTGGAGTGTTTTTATCCTGACAATGATTAAACTCCCTAGACAGTTCTTTCCAAGACACAATATTGACTTTCTTATCAAAATGACGTTGAAGGGAGCATTTCGACTAAACTTTGATCGTGTTTGCTCTCACAGTTAAACTGATGTATGAATTGTAAATCTATCACTATACGTTTGCATTTTTCATTAATCATAAAGAGGTCAAAGGGAATTCACTTGAAGATTTCAGACCCCAACAGAATGAGACACGTGAATAAGAGGTTGCTTTATAGGGTCTCTTTATCTATATCAGTTGTTTGGTTTTTACATAAACCGTGTTTTACGTGGTTTCTAGTTGCTGGGACAATGGAACGGTTGGGGTTACCAATAATGTCCCAGTAAACCTCCTCCAACCCATCCAGGTACTGCCAAGTAGGTTGCTGTACTGTTTTTTTGTTCCTTTAACCTGCACCTCAAGCAGGTATGTCAGCACGTGCATGCTGTCAGGACGACGGAAGCACGACAGAATTCTCATTTACACATTACGTAATATTAAGTAAAATCAAATCAACAAATGCTTCATGTTGTCAAATACGTACAAACAAAATACGAGGTCTTATCTTAAATACACATTGCATCAAAAGACCGAGTACTCCGAGTGCATATTTTACGACGAATTAAAGGCATGCATACTTCTCACAAAGAGTGACGAATTCCTACTAGATGTAAGAAGAGAGATACGTGTGACGTCACATACAAAGATTAGTTGATGCGCTCACGGGCTTGATATCTACAGATATATGATCTAAAAATCCACCCAACATCTTTTTATCTCTTGATATCAATAATTTGTCACTTTATTATTTAAATCGACCGAATTTCGTCAGAACTCAGGTGTGAACGTGACGATGCCCACCTGTGGAGACTTTCATCAGAAAGTAACTCTCCCTTTAAGGAGTGCTAATAAAGAATTAACGCAAAAAAAAGTCTGTGCTATGAATTACAGTAACTCGCGAACAACCGCCAAAACCCCAAAGGTCAACTTGGGACAAGGGTAGATCCGCCGTCGCAGACCCTGCGATGGAAGTTTGATACACTTCCCCTGATTTACACGACATATCGATACAAGTATTGGTTTACGTGTTCTTAAATATCTGCATGTATACTTCAGAAAAGATCAAAAGAAGAATTAAATTTATTACCAGATATATTGAGCTTTAATATCTGGGACAAACCTTTTGTGTTTACTTGACTCCTGTTTTAGATTCTTTTCTTGTCAGATCAATTATTATATGGGAACGTTTTTTTATAAAGCATGGACATTTGGTCTGTGTACTCCAGTAGTGGGTGCAATGCGAATAAATGGTAAATGTTATAGCTATTTGATTCACTATGATCTAGAACTTCACTGTTTGGTATGACCTAAACGTGCAACATCGCCAATTTACCAAACATTGCAACCTTCTTTAATGTCTGAAAATGTCGTTTAAAGTAAAAATAAGAAAAGGGGTTGTAAAATTTAAAAATCCCATAAAATATATGTCCAAAGTACAAAATATAAAACTATATCAAAGAACTTATAAAGGTTGACGTTTAACATTTTTTTCATTTTTATTGCATAATGACGCCAAACCTGTTTATATTTTTAAAAATATTTCTGTGTTTTTCGCAGAAAACGAAACTTTTATAGGTATTTTTTAGCTGTTAAAAAACGAAGTTACAATGTTGAGAGTGGCGTGACTTTTCAATTGCAACAGTTAGCATAATTTTAAAATCATCTACTTACAGTACTTAAATGCCTGTCAGCTATAAACTACGTTATCTTATAAGTTTTTATGATAATGTATAATTAACAGTAGATTGTCCCTACCGTTATAACCATATATAGTTTGACATGTAGTTTTGCTTTGCTTTGAATTGTGATATCATCTTCCTATGTCCTAATCTGCTGTGAATTGGCCTGATTCATCACTGATACCTTATATCCAGATTGTTGTCATGTTGTAAATTTTGAATTAACTGGTTGGGTGTAAACATGACCTATTGTAAATTTTGTATTTACACCCACCCAGTAAATTCAAAATTTACAACACGACATTGTTCAGAAAACAAATAGTCAAATATTATAATAACAATTACACATAATTCGACTCTCTAGATTTGAAGTGTTTTCGAAATATAATTAATGCTAGTGTGATATACTAGTAAATGGGATTTTGATGTGCATGTACTTTGAGGAACTTTTTTAACTTACGTCAGACTTTGTTTTGTACAACACACCTGCAATTATTTGGCAGAGAAATGTTAATTAATCATAACGACGTTTTTTCACAATCGTTTCATTGAGAACTTGACTTGAGTAATTAGATGTTTTCAGTGAGAACTTTCTGTAATCTCGCCGTCCTATTGCATGATTGTCCCGGTAAAAGTTTGGTCTATGTGATTAAGATATGTTTGTCTGCGCGCCATCTTGTTAAATTGTTTACCTCTAGATCTGGGTTTCCTTTTGGGCCGATGGCTAGCGTGGGGGTCGAGGCGGACATTTATACCTATCATTTACCTACATGTTGTAAAACCTGGATTTTATTATTGCGCCCCACTTGGAAAAGCAAGGTCCATAAATAGTTGTTGAACTTTACTAAAACACGTTTCTGGGCAAATATATGAAGTATAAATATGACAAATAAATAATCGTAGATCTTAATGCAAAGGATGCCCCGCCGGAACAAACCGCACAATAAAACAGAAATAAAGAAAGGAACTGCAATTTGTTGGGGATTTGGACATTGTTTTGGGCACTGGCCAATTCGATCGGCCTTACAAATTTCACTTTATCTGCCTCCTTCAAGGGCAAATAGAACATTCGTCTTTCAAAATGGAAAGGGTAAAACTTTTCCAATCAAGCAATCAATCCATAGTGACGGCTTCGATCCCACATCGGTGGAGCTCGCCCTCTAAATTAAACTACAGTTTGAATTTTAATCCAATCTCGGAAACCCCTTTTCATTACCCAAGAGCAAATTTATATAAGTTTCTGATTTATGCAAATTCTGGTTTTTAAAGAATAATGTGTGTGTTACTCCAAGGAGATTTAGAGTTTGATGGATGTATGTGTATTTCCTTGACGATTCTCTCCTAAAAAACAAACCTACCGACATTAGTTCCCGACAACCCACCGTGATCTAAAGCAGCACAAGATTGATGTTTTAAATCACAATATCACCAAAAATCTACATCCTATTAAAAACAAAATAAAAATTCCTTAGTGGGGTTTTATGTAAATGTATGCAGTAACAATACGTAAGAAATTAGTGTCTATATAAGGAGAGGCGAACCCTGAAATGTCGCTCTCTGAAAGCGCTTGCAATATCTTTGTGTATTGCAAATGTCATTAAACAGCGATAAGAAATGAATTAAAAACAAACACTTTACTGCTAATCATTTCTACCCTCCAATATAGAAAGGCGAGGGGGGTTCTTTGTTGCAAACCGAATTTGTACTTTGAAATGTTATTGACGGAGTGTTTGATCTGAATTTGAGGGTTGAGCGAGAACGAGTGCATTAGTCGTTATCTGAAATGTAATGAAATGGAAATAAAGTCGATATAATTTGTATTTTGGCATACGACATGAATTTGTTTTGCATCTGAAATATCCGCGAGGTTTTCCTACCTCTATAAGATTTCATAGTAGGGTTGGGAAAGAGAATGGGGTACGTTTGGAGAACCATGCAACAGATGACCTCAGAATCACCATTATGCTGTTTGTTTTTTCTTGTTTAGACTAGCACGTGGTACCCAGTACCCGTCCCACATCTTTTATTAACTGGGTCAGATGGTCAGTATCAATGAGGCTGGTCAAGCGGACCGTAGGGTACCTGTCACCCGGCGGTCCTCCGACACCTGTGGCTGTCTAACGTCTGTCTTATCCTTGTCAGTGCCCACATTTAAAAATGATATATGTTTTTGAATTTTACTTTGACAAATGGGATGTGTCAGTAATATTAACATTTGAAGCGGTGATCATAAAACTTTTCGGCAGGTTCAAGTCAAATAGTTAATTGCAATTTTTGTCATACAATTACACTGTGTCATTTTGCCGCATTTAGAAGACAGTGTTTGGTATTTCTTTGTGATTATGTAACAGAAACATATTTCACCGATTTGAACAACCTCTGAACATGGTACACGGCAGACATTAAAGTCGACGAGGGACAGGTCGCCTTTTGAAGTCCTCTAAGAACTCCGACTCGCGCATGCATTTTCCTGTCAGGACGGAAGCAGGAGCCATGTAAACAACTCAGAGGTTCATGCAACAGAACACACTTTTAAATCAGTTAAAACAACCCGATTCATCTGAACAAAAAGTTTACCTCTCCTCCAGTGACGTAACTTCCTATAATGCAGCCATGTAAGACCGCGTAAACCACTTGACCAGTACCGGAGGGAAGGATAGTCGTATAAGTATATACTAGTGTATACTGTGACTAAGTACTATGTGACGTAACGCACGTTGTGTCACTAGTAAGTGGTCCCGTTACGTCGACAAGTGCCCGTTACGTTTCCTTGTGGTAATACCATGTAATGCACTCATCGAGATTAGAGACCAAGTTTATGACAAATTATATTTACTTATCGTTCCAAATTTAATATACGTGTTATAATAAGTAAACATATCGTCCTTCTTAAAGACCAAAACTTGAGGAGTATCTTCTGGGGAATAAGAATGTCTTGGTCCTTTTGATGACCCCCATACTGTGTGGTGTTGACTGATGGTTCGAAGGATATGTAGAGTAAATATAATCAACTGCCTTCTTAAACACGAGCTGACCGTGAGTGGGTGAGGGAAATACCTATCAGTGACCATGGGGGCCATCTGCATATCTTGTTTAATTGCCTTTGTCTACATCATTTGGTGTATGTTAAAGACTCAGAGAATAAAGTCTGAGTCAATGGACGTGTCACAGAAACGTCCCTTATATACATGTACATTGAAAAAAATCAGGCAATTCACTGATGCAATTTTAATTTGAAATTTGAGAAAACGAATAATTACCTATTTCTTTAATTGAAGCACCTGTTTAAATGAATGGCTGTCGTACCTGTGCACTTGTGTAAGAGGCGTCAGGCAGACGTTTCTCTCTGACATCTAATGACTCAGAATGACAAAGTTCTCTCTGTAAAACAGACACTCTAGTTTACTGCATACTCTCTCTCTCTCTCTCACTCTCTCTCTCTCTGAAAAATTTCTCTTTCCATCTAGCTTTATCCATTAATCACATTCATTATAAACGCTCTGATTCTTAAGTAAGACTGTAAAGCTAGAAAAACAAACGACTCTTCATTAGAAATAGTAAAGTTTTCCCCGTGGGGTCCGACAGATAAACTTTCTTTGTCCCGCTCTTTTTTGCAGGTAACCCGGAGAATTTCGGCTTTGTGACGTAACAGACTGACCGTTGCATATCTCGCCCACCATGTGGCTTAATGATAGCGAAATAATGTCCCCTTACAGCAAGGTGTTGAATGTTGGGTAATAAATTAGCGATAGCATGCCAATATGTGCAGGATAGGTTCGGTCAAGGTGTCCAGCAGTGGACCAGTGTCAGCGACCAGCTCCAGCCAATACAGTGTCATCACCCCGCGTCCACTAAACGACGCCAGTGCCCGCCTCAAGTCAATAGATCGATATTTGTACACTTCAAACATTGTTTACAAATTTATTATCTTATGTGTAAAAATTTCAAGAATGTTTAAAAAAGAGTGGGTTCACAAAAATGCGAAACTTAAGTTTGAATATGAAATTTGGTCAATTTATCAAAAGTGTAGGCATCCTTCAATTTCAAACTGTCATAAAGGTTTATTTTCATGTACTGACTATGTTGTCACACCGAATTATTAACAAGTGAGAAAATACAACTGTCGCTAACTTCTTGCTGTTTCTTTTTAAGATATATGATCTAAGGAAGAGAGGAGGCAAAAGGTCAGAATTAGAATTAGCTAATATGACACAGACCCATCAAGTTACGCGATAATTCATTGCGTCATCCACATAAACATCCGAGAAAAACAAACTTTGTCGAAATTAGATTTACATACACACAAAAGCTGGCGACCTGTTAGAGTAACCTTGTTGTCACAGCTTCATGCTGGGACCCATTTCACAGGTTCGTTATGATGACGTAACAATGGCCGAGGGGCACCTGGGACACATGCTCCATTAAAATCCCTCCTGCTTCACCAAGCGGGGAGATTGATTGTAGTGATTAACGGTTACATAAGGCCCCTCTACAGATGACCACATCAGAACTGGTATTGGTGACTTTTACTAGAACAGCAATAAGAGCATTGTCTGTCAAAATAGTGTGTCCAATACTTGTAAATGACACGTGTGAAAGTAAGCTAAGCAAAATTGAAGTTGGTTGAAAATAAACAAACACGAAGAAACATAAATATTTATAGAGAATTGTTTGCATATTCCCCTTGTTGCTATTCTGTTGCAACTTTTTCTGTCGTATCATTTATAAGGTTTCTCTTTAAACTTAATTTCTTATAATACAATCATTATGAGAAAGCTTTCACTTATTTTGACTTTTGGTTACAGTTCCCATGAAAATATTCCAGATTTTTTTCTTCTCAAATCTGATAAATGTACAATGGTATCGTATACTTAGTGCTGCAAATAGTAAATGATAAAGGAGATTGGAATTTTTTTTTGTAACTGAATAAATAAAAAAAAATGTTCATACTTTTAACAGCAGACCCTGTTGTGAACCCCAAACCATGGTCATAATACCTGAAGCATATCGCGTTATTTGTTTTACCTTGGGGACATTTTTTTGATAATATACACTACAAGTCTGACAGATTCTCCCGTGTAAAATTATGACTTTTATGTTTCCAGCCAATCAGAGTGTTAAGAAGGATTTGTCCTACTTAGTTAAGCTCCGTAAACCCTGGCGGATTCCTTGTTCCTTGTTTTCGCCAACATGCACTTGTAGCAGGCCTTGCTATGCGGTAATTTGCATGTCATGCACGTACAGACATTACCTATTTCTTATTCGTAAGGACTGATTCAAATTATGGAATAACAAAGTTCAACATCTTATATAAGAGCAAGGCTGACTCACTGGTGTTTCAATAGCCATTTACTTATTATGGAGGTTTTTCCTTTTTGTCAAAAACGGAGAAAAAACCCCAAGATCCATGTTCTGATTATATCTTAAGCGAGACGAGCTATTTCCTATGATTTTTATTTTGTTAAATTGTCAAATATGCATAATTATGGTAATTCTGAATGTAATTTATCATGTATACATTCTGATAAGTAACAATAATAGCGCAGAACGTTTTCTGAGAAGGACTTTTCTTATAAAATGGATGTGAAAGAATTTGAATTTTTTTTTAAAAATCGCTTTTTGTTCAAAAGATTATACCTTCAGTTTAGCATTTTAAATTTGATCCGAGCTTCAAAGATTTTGTATTTTCTTAATACATGTAAGGGTTAGTATGAAATTTTTTCTTTACCTTTTTTTCTTTTGGTTCAAATATTACAAAAATCAAAAGCAAATACTATAGATAATTTGTCAAAGCAAAAACCAGGTTAAACTAAACAGCAGCAGTGAATGAAAATTTAAAAGATATCGTTGGTAAATAAATTGAATAATAAGTATTTTTTTTTTAATTTTGATCAAGTAGCTTTTGCCACGATGGTGTAAACTGAAGATTTTTTAAAAACTCTTTTCCCTTGTCATTTAGACTGTTAGTGACAATCCAAATTTTCCGACACGAAATTGCAGCTGTAAGTGTTGTATAACGTCATCATATTTCTCTTGTTGATGTCTCAAATGACAACTACTCGATTGAAGAAGTTATCGCCTACACACAAATCATTCCATATATCATGTGCTTCTCCCTTAAACCGTCCCCGAATTCTTACTCATATTTATTTCAATATCGCGTAAAAGTGCTGATCTGCATTATTATTTGCAGTGCAAGCCATTTGCATTTGATCATTCAAAACTAAAGCGTCGTTTCACAAAACGCCCTTACATAGCATTCTCCTTGTCTTGTGTCTTATTTTTGATCCCCTACTTGATCATTCTACATGTATACCTTGTTTTTTTTATTTGTCTCAAATTGATAAGACCTTCAAAACGATGTCGTAATATTTAGTAACGTTCTCAAACAAAGACTTATCATAGTTGATATTTATTGGTACTTTAAGTAAATTATTTGGGATAAAATTATGGTTTTTCGGTCTAGGCTTTCGGAAAATATT
Source organism: Magallana hongkongensis (assembly GCA_015776775.1). Lineage (NCBI taxonomy): Eukaryota > Metazoa > Mollusca > Bivalvia > Ostreida > Ostreidae > Magallana > Magallana hongkongensis. The sequence continues at coordinate 1,161,295 of CM027474.1, read as the reverse complement.
GCAAATATGTTGGGCGTGTGTGGACTATTTGAGATGAGGGCGTTACAGGTAGACCCGGAACAAACATGATACATCGCGTGACGTACTGGACGGTTGTACACCTCCGTGTGTACAGTCTCATCTCTGTAATCCCCGAGCATCCCGGGTCTGACAATTTTTGCAAAAAAGCCGGCCAAAACTCACATGACCCCATAGTATGGGCCACCTAATCTTGGCTCTTATCTGTATATCCGCACTAGCGCTGTACCGACACGTCGTCCATCCACCCTGCTGTTTACCTATACCTGTGACGTACCTGCTATACAGACCTTCCCTGACCTGTGAGGGCTGTTAACTAGAGTTACCTGAGAGACATCTATCTGTTTACAGAATGCAGAAAAAATCACACCACGCTTATTTCGAGGAGCAAAGTCCTAAGAGAGGGGTAGACTTTGAACCTCAAGGTCTATAATATATAATCCTTCATAAAACTTTTGTATTTTACACCATGAAATTAAGATTTCTCTTGATTTACTGGAGTTATTTCATCCTAGATCTTTGCTTGATTTAAGTAGTGGATTTGTTATCCATCGGACGGGTTTCCAATCTGTTTGAAGTGAATATTTACGATGCTAAATTAAATTGATCTTTTCCAGAGGTACAAGTTTTGATAGGTAAGAGGCAACTACATATTGTGCCATAATTATTCGAAATAAACAGTAAATTTCGGGGCATTATTATCAATAAACATTTCTTTAATCACGTTCTTGATGTCTTACAGCGTAGCACAATAAGTAAAAGCGTCAGTAAATGATCGGCTTGTCCTGGGTTCGAAACCCTCAGTGACTTTTAAATATCTTAGCATTTAAAAAATAATATAAAAATATTTTCCGATCAAAAACTGTACAAATTCAACACTTTGAAACAAACGGTGATTATATTTTGATATCTGATGTATTGTCAACCACTTTAAGATATCAGTTTGTCTTGTTATTCATTTCCTAATCATTGCAAGATTGCAGCTTCTTCACCGACCAAGATTGTTTTTCTAAGTGGCATTATAGTAAGAAAAGGGTCTATTTAACTTTTTCTGACTGAATTTGATAAACATGAGATCCAGTATATTGAATGATGGTACGATTCAGTGCTACACTGTGTGTGCCATTTGTTTCCCTGTCCTCAGTTAGCAAATTGATGTGACTTGGACGGTCTTAATCGACCATAATAGCCGTGTTTATCATTATTTCCTCTGTAGAGAAATACGCACCTAAAAACTGCATTCATCTTGTCACACACACACACCCACCGTGGGCCATTGAAGAAGATAAGAGAGATATACTGCTCATTGAAAGCAACCTCTCTTTGTCTTCTGGGACCTTTGATTTACCGATAGTTTAGGTACGGTCAGGTGTATTCCCTCAAAAACAGGTAAATAAACATAAATAATAATGTCCTCTGGCGAGTATGCCTCGAGACATGCATGTCTTTTTTTCCGGTATGTTGAGTTTTAAGAAAACGCAGACTAACAGTTTTTGACTTTATGGCATGACAAAATTATCTCACAAATTGTACAAAAATAAACAGGTTTGTTAAAAAGGTAAAATATACCTAAAACACAAAAACAAGTCAGATGTCTAAGAACAGTGAAAAACATTCATTTTTGAAAAATATAAAAAGGGATGGAAGAAGGAATTCAAAACATGAAAAGGGTTGTATAAAAACTTGCTTTGTTAGGGTAAAAAAAAATAAAAACCCATTAGTTTCACATTCGTTGTTAAACTGTTAATAACACACATCAACATTCCTTGATAACAACCCGAAAAATAAATTCACATATTAACAATAGATGATCATGGCTTCAAACGGAATGAGTAGCACCATCGTTCCCGTACAACTACATGTAAATGGTTAATCACAGCATCATTCAGATCATGCCAACAAATGACGTATCGGGCAAAAATTGTTTATAAAAGTACAAAAAAAACCCAAAAGGCAAAACACTTAGTATAACGGTACATAAGTACAAAGTCATCCACTAACTGAATGAAGTGTTTGTTGCATAGTCACATAACCCTTCAATGACGGTCAAGTGATTAATGCTCTAGTGGCCATAGACGAGACGTCATCAACCGGAAATAACATAGCACCTAAAATACCAAGTTCTGTCCTGCTCAGATGTAATATAGTTTGTTCTGTTCAAATTCTGGAATCACGTCCCCAAAAAGGGACGACTTGTCAACTCGATTAAATTAACTGTAACCACTGCTTTACTTCCGGTCAACTGTGGAAGCGTGGAGCGTGACCGCGCGTTGTCCGCGTTTCAGTCTAGCACAAAGTCTACGCAGAGCTGTTCAGTAAATGGCTTCCACTCAGAGGCTCTTTCTCACTGTTCATCATCGGCTCATCGTCAACGTTATTAGAATGAGGCTTGTGCTTGTTTTTGAAGATTTTCCAGAGTTCTTTGATTAAATCGGCCACAACCAGATTTGTGGAGTTCTTGGAAATCACGTACATGAGAAAGATTCCGTCGTTTCTCAAATAGTCCCTGGAGAATTTAGCGCACAACTTCTTGTCAAACCCTGAATTGATCTCATTGCTTGTTTTCAAGTACTTTTTGACATATTGCACTTTGTTGTTTTGATACAGTTGATAGAAAACCCACTTGACCAAATTCACGGCTGTTAGAAAAGCTATCAAACAGTACCAGAACCAAAGGAAAATGAAGATTTTTTCGTTGAATAGGTTCACCGGAAGCACACACTGCACGGTCCATCGCTGAAGATTCTGTAGTTGACGGATCTGGAAGTCACACAGGGTGACCCTGGGAAAGCGGGGGGACTCCATCATTGGTTCGTTTTCGATCAAACTCTTGATCACCTCGAACCCGTAAAGGTTGTACTTGGTGGCCATGAAGGCATTAAGGAGGAAGAACTGACCGATGACATTCGCCATGTACAGAATCTTGATGGTGATGAAAAGCCCCACGAGGTAGGTCCCTCCCCGACGATCGCACATGAAGAAGCAGAACGTCTGCGCCTTCTTCTTAGCGCGAACGAAAATGTTGTTTTTGTATTCCTGATAGGTGTCCAGCCACTTGTCCAGGTACATGGCGAGGTTCTTGATCGCCTCGGCCCTGTCCTCGGGGGAACCGAGCTGAGTCTCCTCAGACATGGCCACGATCTTGTCCAAGTTTACTCCCGAGGCGCTATGAGTAAATCGCCAGAAAAGGTTCGGGATCTTGAATAATAGTGCCTGGAACAAGAGAATAATTGGCACCCACTGGTAGTACGTAATTTCCGCATCCTGTCTCTGGCGGATGTCTATAGGAATGGTTTCTTCCATCGGTATGTAGTAAGTATTGGAGATCCAGCAGATGTACGTCGTATAGGCTTCGTAAGCGTCCGTAAACTCGGCCGGGCACCAGCATTGTATTGGTTCTCCCACGAACTGGCCCGTGCTGACGACGACAGCGAAGATGACGAGGAGGAGGACGGTGTAGCGATGATTGAGGCGGTCGATCCAGTCATCGTTGTTTGTCCCCCTGAGTTTGGAGATGGAGGGGACTGCTCCAAGTATGCCTTCCACCCTACAAAACAAGAAGACGAGTCTTGAATATGTTCATAAACATGCATATCAACAACACAGGACACTCTTAATGATACTATCTCTCTCTTTTTTTTTTTTAAATTTTATGAAGAAAATATTATTAAAATATTTTTATTCATACATTCCTATGTGTCGGTTTCCCACAAGCAGAAAAAATGAATTACTCTGACACAACGATACTTCAAATCATCTAATGCCAGAGATTTCAATAATCCATCTGTCTTTTGAAGGATGTAGGTGAAATTCAATGAATATTTTATTTAGATATATCTTGTTAATCTCCGGGCGGGACGATTTTTGTATATTTAAAAAAACTTTAAAGAGCCCTTAAGCGATAGCTTCCAAACATTTCTACAATGTAGGTGGATCAATAGCAAGCGCGCTTTCCTTTTAAATAGTTCAATATACAAATGCAGCCTTTTAATGAAACATTGAAATGCTGCATTTGAACAGTACGCCCAATTTTAACACAAGCCTCTTAAAAGCCAGAACAGTAGTTAAGAAAGAACCTTTATTTTCTCTTTTGTACTAAACTAAATATTTCCGTATATCACCTCTAAAGTAAGCTTGAAAGAACTATCGCTTTTCAGTTTACTTTCAAACATTTTCTTGATTGTGTGTTAAATAAATCGGTACCAGATTATGTTAATTCATTATATGACAAATTCAATGCGTCTTTTATAACACGAATTTCAAATCAGTCTGTTTCGTGAGTCAACGCAAGTGTATATTATAAATGACAGTGTGATCCAATTTCTACAGTTTATGTGTTCGGTGAAAAACTTTTATTCATAAACATCTTTATTTGAATAAATATTATTAAAATCACAATTCACACAATTCAAAAATATGAACATACATCATGAAAAACATTTTTAAGTTTAAAAGTCTGATAATTTTTTTTTCATAACAATACTTATCTGAATAAATACATTAAAATTAAGATAAAGTTATTCATCTTTACAAATTTTTCAATCATATTTATTGAATTAAACAGATCTACATATAAAATCAATCAGTTTATCAATCAAATCAATCCACTGATCTCCACAAGCACGTTTTTAGTTCGCCTAGCGAGGAATAGCATGAGCCACGGAAGCCTATACTTACGCAGTCGGAGAAACCAGAGGAAAGTAGCTGAAGGACGGGACAATATTAGACAAATTAGGACTAATTAACAATCAAAAGTCGACAAAACCGACCCAGGTCACCTACAAGTTTGTTTCACCATCTCATAACATAGTGTAAGTCACGATTAATTTCACACTGCCGAAGCGTTGAGCTTTCAGTTAGTGGTTAGTTAACCAGTTTAGTTATTCACTCAGTTAATTGTTCACAAACAGAGTACTTACGCAGTGGGATCTGTCCCGATATCGTAAAACCTGTGTCTATGGAAACCGTCGGAAATATTTAAACTCTTTGTACACACATTGAAAGCCCTCTTTACCTTTCCTATCCCCGAATTACTGGACTGTTAACTCATAACAATAGCTAGGGACCTGTAAATCTCATTTATTTTTATACTTTAGATACAATTTTTACTTACATATGTTGTATATTGCTCTTCTGTCGTTGAAATGAAAGTGAGTGTGTTTGTGCATTTTTCAACTTTGTCATGAAGCATTACTGATTTCGCAATAACCCATAAGTACTTCAAAATAGGGAAGCCCTTTACAAAGAGATCTAATGCAATATTTGTGGATATGGACGGCTTTTCCTGATTCTGTTCACCACAATACTCTCTACACCTGACTGGGTTTATGTCCCATCTTCTATATGTATTTGAGTGAACTGGTGGTATATGTCGATTTCCCATGCCCTACTTTCTGTGTTGTAAATTACCTCAACTAGATGATCTGTATACAGCTAGAATACTTTATATGGTACTCCATCAAAACGATCACAAAACTGTCCGCAACCAAGAAGTTTTTTGGAAAAAGGGGGGGGGGGGTCTGTGAGCGCCATATCTTCAGAGTTTTAATAGTAATATTTATGCTCAGTAAAAAAAAAAAAAAATAAACAAACAAAATTTTATAGAAACTTCAGACCTATCCGTAATAGGTTTTCATGCCTGAGGCCTTTATCACCATACATGTATTATATTTATGGCATACGCATACATTGGATAGATTAAAACAACGATGGTGAAATGTTATACATGTATATCATCCTGTAGAATATGAACTATTTAGGATTAGAATACCCGGAAATAATCAGTTAGTAAATTCTTGCTTGTAAATGAAGTGCTGGAAAAAAGACAAGCAAAAAATTAATGATTTCAGAGAATACCTACATGATTTAGAAGTCAAGTCTGGTCTGTTTGAGTCACTTCCGGCTACTGAAACACTGCGACATTTTACTAGTTCTCACAATTATCGAGTATACGTCGAGAAAGAGTCCCAGGATTCACACCTTACAGATCGAGATGCGACAAAATCTACGAGAGGTAAACAACTCCGATCACACACCCATCGCCGGTCACGCTTGGATTGAAGGACTGTATTTGTAGGTACAGGGACAGAACGGGGTTCCGTTCAGATTTAAAAGTCTCGAAGACAGATCCCCCCTCTCTAAACCTGACACTTTTTATCTCTCGACGTCACGACTTCTCGAGCCCGCTCTTCTGAGGACATGGGTGTGTAAAGTGATAGTTCAGGTTAAGCTGAATTATCAAAAAAATTTGCGGGGGTGAATCATACATACATGTATTACATCAGAGATTTATAAACCACAACGAGATGGTCCCGATTCTGTTGACTTTCATTTACATCTGGTATTTAAAAAATGATATAAAATTATTTTGACGATTTATTTTATTTTATGGGTTGTTTGAAGAAAACCTGGTCTGCTTCGTTGCCACAGTGTTGTCGTATACACCAAATAAAATAAACTTTTCATTCTGTCCCCGGGTGACCTCAGCACACTGGGTAGATGTGGTCTAACGTATGATATACTAGAAAATTCAGGAAACAGTCAGACCTTTTGTCTTCTAAAAAGTTTAGATCATGCATTGAGAATCTAAACCCTACTTGACAATAATTGTGATTAACAAAGTTTGATTCTTACTTATTTCATTTTTTTTTTGGTTAGGGACTCTTTACAAACTTGTCCTAAAACTGGGCAGGAAACTAGAGCAAATTTAATTACAAGTGTTTCTATATTGAATATTAACCATTCTAATAAATACGTATGTCTCAAGAGTTTTCTAATGTTTTTTTTTTCATTCGAATTGATAGCTTGGATACAGCTGTCGCACCGATATTGTGATGTTGCATATACCCCTAATCGTACAAAACCCTTTTTGTTTCGTTAGGTTGTTTACATACATTGAATTTCTAAGCCGGGTGTAAGGTGAATGTCCAGAAAAAGAGTAAAAGTTGGAAAACTTGATATCCCCCGATCGCGATATTCATGAATCTTAATAAATAGAGCTATTATAAATAAGGTCTGCATTACAATGGAATGTTGTTTCATCCAGGTCGCTGACAGACCGGTCAATACCCGCATAGGTTCCGATTTGACAGTCTTGTTTTAATTTTCCAGAATTCGGTATAATGTTAATCAAAGATTAATTTTACAATCAGTGTCACAAAAATGATTCACCTTAAGAACGTGGGACAAGTTTATCGCCAAAGTTCTTATCAGGGGTTATTGGATCGAGTTTGATGAATTCCTACATGGCTATACATGCTGACATAACTAGTGTGACCAAAATCTTGTCTATATTTGCTGTTATCACCCGACCATGGTAACCTTATTTAGACAGCAGGAGAACCTTCAAACATCGTTTGTCTAGTTTTTGAGGAAAGACATGTAATTGGGGATTATCTGGACTTTTATGAACTAGGTTAACTTTTATTGTAGGGTATAGCATGACCCCCGACTGAGAGGGGTCAGTTGCGTAAGAGATAGGGACACGCAATCAGCATCGTTAAGACTAGGTTTAGCCAATATCAATACCATGCCATAGAAGTTGAAATTGACCGCAAATAACAGAGAAAGAGTACCAGAGACAAAGAACCTCAAAGCCAGGAGAAGTTATAAAGTCGGTATCCATGGCAGCCTAGATAAGTGTAGATGTACTAGTAACAAAGGAACTTTTGGGAATTGTTGGCCTTGCATGACAATTTGTACTGATGTCATCATCTAATAAAAATATGCCTAAGTGATCTGTCATCGACCCTGCATTATCCTGTGTAATTGGACACTTCTTCCACACATGCAGTTATTATGTAAGGTGTTTTTAATTTGTACAGGGTGCAAAGGTTTACATGCAGGTCCCAGGGCTATTGGTTTTTTGCAGACATTTTGTCCCTTACAAAGAAAACACGGCACATATCGCCTGTATAATTGAAACATGAGGATTTAATGCCAATTTAAATTGATCGATTGCTCTTTTTAAATTTTCACGGTTGTAAAATTGAGATGCTGAGAACCTTTTGTTTGTTTTGATTTATGTGGGTCAAGGATTCAAATTTTCACGATTGCTTTGGATGGAGGAGAGTTTGCACATTCTTGGTATTTGGGGCAGGGGGACAAGAGACAAAAGCTGAGATGCAGAGGAAATGCATTAACGCAAATATTGGAATTCCTTCTACGTGGGTCATGATCTGTAATACCAATCATCATTAGATTTGCTGATAGCGTTTTTGTTAGATAATGTAATTCTAGCGGTACAGCAAGGAACCGTTTTATCCGTCCTTTGTTTTTACGTTATGATGTTAGATCCCCTGATGTTGTTACGTGATATGACTCTATCTCGCCTTTTGGTAATTTCTTTATCATTTATCTGGTTGTCAGATCTATTAATTAACATCACGATACTGCGAATCGTATTATGATTTAACATTTAATTAAATTATACATCGCTGACACATGGTGCTAAACTTAGAAGATTAACACACAGTGTTTTTAGATAAGGCTTTATCATTGTTCTTATCAATAATACTGTGATGAATATTAAAGATATCTAAAACGCTTCAAAAGTCAAAGAAAAATAGTCATGCCTTAGACACCAATACACAGACCTTTTACCCGTTTTAAACAATTTACATCTACACAGTCTAACGAATTCTCCCCAACTAATGACTACATTTTAAAAATCACACAATAAATATAAGTTGACTCCATCTTTGAGAATGTATTTTAGATACAAAATACTGACAACTAACTTACATATTTAGTTCCCTCTCTTTCCGCTGTCGAGGTCCGGTCTATAATCCAAAGGGGGGTTTAGTTGACCATCTACTAGTGTTTACTCAGAACTCTGACCTGGGTAGGCGGTTTGTTAATTTCAGTGGGACTCGCCTTATCTTGCGGCAAGATGGACGCGCTCTCGTCAGCTAGGTTAAAATCAAGTCCTTATCTGCATTCCGACACCGACGGAAAAAAGACTTGCTTGACTAGGACATCACAGATTTGTGCCAATTAATGTAATCGGCCAATTTATGTTAACGACAAAATGTTATGGGGAATTTCAAACAGAATATTAAGTGTATATCTATAGGACCTTAATTACATAGGCAGTTGGTAATACTATTTTCAGTCATGCTTTGACGCATTTAGACACAAATTTGTGCAGTCTCACTGCTTTCACATATTATATATACAAAAGATGATTCTGATAAAGCAGGATTTAGAATAGAAATTACATGCAATGTGCAAGATATAAATATGAAAGACAGTCCTTGGACAGCTACATGTCTCCAGTGATTTACCCATACAAACTGAATTTGAAATACATGTACTATAAACATTTTACAATATTATCTTCCGGTCACTACTCGTTATAACGATATCAGGTATTTTCCAAAACATGTATACCATTTCATAAACTTATCAATATTTTTCCATTTCATAGTTGATGACAAACAATACTGGGCGATTATTTGAACACACCTGCAGTGATCTGGGCCAAAGGTTCACGTGCAGTTTAACTTATCTATGTTTTCACCTGGACAATGTATGATGTACAGTTATCACATATAGATAAAACAGTTCCGGGAAAGTGTTCGAGTGTGCAAAAGTACACAGTTTTAATCAGAAACCGTATATATTTCAGGCAATTTCAGGGTACTCAACATTAAGGTCACGTGTGACAGTTACTAAATATAACTAAACAATAGCAAAATAAATAAAATACATTTGTCAGACAACAGGAAATACAATCAAACAACATATATTCCCAGCCTCCTTCTTTACGCAGTAGGTCAGTGTGTCACGTTCCCACTTTAAAAGGAAGTGACGTGTTGTCGTTTCTAAGGATTCTGATGACAACTACGAGGGTTAACCTTCTTTCAAATTGTAAAATTCACTGAAATATCGCTCACATTTTTTTCCTTAAACTCATATTTGTTTCATTATCGTGTACGTGTTGAGGGCACCATGTCCGCACGGTCATCACCTTCACCCAGTTTCAGTGCCGGAATCAACCGTCAAAACGTCAGTCTCAAAAATACTGGTCTAGCAATGTCGTAGATTTACACAGAATTTACCAAAAAAACCTTAAATAAATCGTCAAACTTTGTCTATTTAAGATGAACCATTATGAAAAAGTAAATCAAATTCATTAAACCTACCCTTCTCCCATTCTTGAGGGATGGTTTTTCCTTCAAATAATGTCTATTTCCAAGTAGAAGCAAGCCAGTACTAAACAATGAATAATTATCTTTCGGAGATTAGATAAGTACCGCGGCCTGTGGTGGTTTCTTTTGGACTCCCTATTGCAGTAGATCCACGATGGTCCCTGACGATTGTTCTGCGTGTGCCGCTGTCCTGACAAATGTTAAACGGAGCGTCTAATTAATGAGAAATGTACACTCATTATGAGTACTACACACATGTATTTCTGTTAAAGCCCCGAGTGCAATTTGGGATGTTACGCCGCAATAAAAATAAAAACAGTCGTGTCTCTACACTGCCGGAAGAAAGTCCACCATATCAGTTTATGAATTTAGAATTTTTATCTCCTTATATACAAGATTTTACGAAACACAGAAATATGTACTTAATTTGTTGTGTAATAAACAAATAAATGTAGTAAGGCCAATAAAACACTAGCGTCTTGTGACGTAGTAGTGACGTATTAGTCCCTTAACTGACAACAAATCTACGTTTCAGTTTCCATCACTTTTATTTATTTTTAACTCGCATTGCTGAACAATATATATAAACATTTATTACAAAAATATGCATAGATATTCTTTTAAAAAGGAATGCTTTTTTTTTTACAATCAACAAATACAAACTGATAGATGAATAATGCCATGGATACGCATAGCTTCAGAATACACAAAGATCAATGAAGCTTGGTCGTTGTCTACAGACAATGCACATGGAAGAAAACATTGCTTCAATGCAAAATACTGAGATCACATTCCTTCTACAAGAATAGGGATGAACAAAATTATGTCTGTTTATACCGCACGGAAAAAAACCATTTCTCTACCAGAAAAAGCGAAAACTAAAATTATTTTAAATCTTTGTTCAAAGCGTAATATCTACAAGGCAGCTAAGAATATAGGGACCGCTAAATGTTTTGTTTTGTATAGTACATGGGAAGACATGGGATTTGTTGTCAAACCTAACTGACAGTACAGGCTTAAACATCAAAATAAACACACATTTTCAGTTTCTCACAACCACAGGTTCACATCTTGTTTATCTATAATCAATACATTGTTGGTATCGCTAATTAAATCGTACCATAATCTGATCACTGTTTGTGAGAAGAGACTAGAATTATAATGCCTAACGTGATTTAAATGTCATGAAATTTAATATTACAATAATTAAAAGGAACACAAAATATGACAACTACTCAAAGGATCATAGTTAAGCACCTGGTCGTCGGGTGACATCAAAGACTGGCCGGCATAGCGTCCTAGTCTGGAAGACCTATAAATACAGCTGACGAAACCCCATAAGGCAATCATGGAGGCATCACATAAATGCTTGGAAAGTTCGACTCACTCTCCCGACGGATCACGTGAGAGGCTCTTTGGCCTCGTCGAGCATGGTATCCATTTCGGGTTCTAGTTCTCGGTTCTTCTTTGTGTTTTGCTTGTCTTTGAAGATTGCCCACAAGTGTTTGACAAGGTCTGTAACGACCATATCTGTGGAGTTCCTGGCAATGATTCTCAGCAGGAAGATGCCATCATCCCTCAGGTAGCTCTCGGCGAACTTGGCGGCCAGCTTCTTGTCGAAATTGGTGTGTAGTTCGTCGTTGATTTTGAGATACTTCTTGGCGTAGTCCACCTTGTTTTTGGTGAACATGATAAGGTACGTCCAGTATACCAGGTTGAAGCTAGCAATACAGGCGATGAAGACCAACCAAAACCAAATGAAGATGAAGATTTTCTCGTTGAACAGGTTGATGGGTAGTACGCACTGGACCGTGAAGCGCTGCAGGTTCTGGAGCTGACGGATGCGGATGTCACAAAGCGTGACGCGCGGGAACCTGGGACTCTCTCGCCAGGGGCCGTTTTGTGCCATGTTCTCCATGAATTCAAATCCATAAAAGTTGTAGGACGTGGACAGGAATGCGTTCAGCAGGAACAGCTGCCCGATGGCGTTCGCTACGTATAAGACTTTGACGAAAAGGTACATGGCCGTAAGGTATCGCCCGGCTCGCTTGTTGCAGAAGAAGCAGAGGAATCGGGAGGCCTGGTGCTTGGTGCGGACGAACACGTTCCATTTGTACTCTTTGTTGGTGTCCAGCCATTTGTCCATGAATCTCGCGAGAGCATAGAGAGACTTGTCTCTGTCTTCAGGGGAGTCGTACTGGGCCTTCTCCGCGAAGTAAACGCATTTGTCCATGTTCAAGCCGGACCCTCCGTTGAAGATTCTCCAAACCATGTTGGGTAACTTAAACAGGAAGGCCATGAAGAGTAAAATAATGGGCACCCATTGATAATACGTCAGCTCGGCGGATTGGCGCTGGTCGATGTTGAGGGGAATTTCCTCAGTCATCGGGACGTAGTACGTATTCTTGACCCAGCAGTTCCATTTCGTATACGACTCCATGTGGTCCTTGAATTCCGCGGGATTCCAGCAGACGATCGGGTCCTTGAAGAACTGGCCCGAGCTGATGGCCACCGTGAAGATGATCAGGAGGACCACCGTGACCACGTGACTCATCCGGTCCAGTCCATCGTCATTCGGCTTCCCGCGAAGCTTCCGAAAGTTTGGGACATGTCCCAGTAATTCAGACATCCTGCAAGATGGAAACACAGAGGCGTCATTCATACATTCTCAACAGAAACATACATATCATAGTTTGAGGAAGATAGTTAATGTTTAATACAACCAGCTTATATAATACAAGTGAAAAGCTGTCAATGTGACAGCAAACCGATTTTCTTTTATGTGAACTGTATTCATAATCCATGTCAACCCTGAATTGATAAACACTACCTACCGTATCCAGTGAAATGGAGTACCCTTTATGCAATAATTTGCTAAAAAATGACTAAGTTTAAAAGCTAGTATTTTTTCATAAATTATCAGAAATCAAAATCCTAGCAATATGCACACCTCTGATATATGTACAATTGATCTGCAAAAGAACAACTTCCTATCTTGAAAACTGTAGGAGGAGTTATCCGTACAATGAGGGTACCCTTTCGCCATTTTTACCATTTTAATAACCGGATTTTTCCGTTGGAAAACACTGGTTAAAAATGTGTAACATGTAGATCTACTCTTAAAAATATATTTATCTTTACAAAGTCCGTCCTTTATCAAATGTTTTCATTTCAGAATTTTAAAAACATAACAATGATTTTCAACTATTTTATGGTAAAACCACATCGTGCATACATATAATATCTAGACGCTGTTTTTTTCAATTACTAGAATAAATTTCATTTTCATTGTCATTACTTGGGCCGCGTTTACAATATCATTAATTTTGTTTAGAATATAAAACTGCGATAGGGTGAAGTCGGCGTGCTCAAGAAACCTATTATCCATCAAAGATATGTCTTTGTTAGGATAAAGCGTCGTTAATAAAATGGCTTCTACTGGTATAAAGTGTCTTGGCTTTCAATGAGTTATAAAAATATTTTGATTATCATTAGATTCCATGTTTAAACTTATTGCTTGGTTTAAGCCAACCTAATTCTAATGTATCAGCCGATAACAAAATCATTTAAAATTATTAATCATTTATCGCTGCTAAAGATATGTAACAAGTCTGTGTTTTAATTGTTTCTTTGTGCAGGTGTGTGGTTTCTCTCAAAAACAAAACGCTGAGATATTTTTTTCGCTTGCTATGCAGGTTTGTTTCTGTAGTATAGAGGTCTCTTTAGCCCCAGGCTAGTCCCATCTACATAGACTTATCTCATAGCGTGCGTGAAAGTAGAGAGGATCCCCACGGGGTAAAGGTTCGCGTCAAATTAAAATGTCACTGGCTTTCTGATGACTCCTATACATGAGGGATTAGCACAAAGACAACAGCGGACTTTGACATTACACAGTGCACATGTCTGATTTTTATACATCGTTTTATTCATACTAATCACATGATCGAGCTGTCAAACTTCATAAAACTGTCAACGCTTATAATTTCTTATAACTTTCTCTATTAAATATAAATTTTAAAGATTTATAATTTCTGCTTTCTTTTTAATTTGGTTCATTGAAACCATTGCCATTGCCTGGATGACAATATAACATAGGACTTGGAGTGATTTTGGGAAAGGTGAATATCATTCAAATTTTAAATGACAACCGTTCCATTGGTTTAGACTTACTCAAATAGGTATAGAAATTCTATTTTGAAACATGGAATGATCGTACAATTTAAGGTCTCTCAAATAAAAGGTTTCACCCCAGCATATCTTAACGGCATTTAATGTAAAGAGAAAAGCATAAATGAATAGAGGCATTTGTGAAAGCATTTTAATTAAATGTCAAAGAAATTCCCAGGCCACTGGTATAATATTATTACTGCGTAATCTGTGATAATCAACGCAGTGAAATCTGAGTCCAGGGGACTTGATGTTATTTACAAAATAATGTCGGATAAATATTTTCCAAACAATCTGATATTTTGACGGGAATTTTAAACACTGAATGGGTACGATCGCTTAGTGGTCAAGGGGAAGACAACTGCGGATTGACATAGAAATCCAGTCTATGGCAAACGTGTGTCTTTGGTCAAACATTCAGTACTTGATTGATTTACTAAAATAATACATGTACATTTAGTTTCACTCTGACCATGTCATTTAATAATATCAAATGAACATTCAATGTTGTGATCAACAAATAAGGCCCAAAAAATCAAATTGGAAGAAAGAGTATGCAATCTAAGGATATCCAGGGGATATTAATTAGCGACACAGTATTTGTGTAATTTGACCTTTTTCGTATGAAATTCCAGACGTTTGTACACACATTATCGTACAGAGTCGGACATCCCGGTGTCGATGTTTAACAAATGATCACATGCAGCCATCATTACCCCGACAATCGAGATACCATGCAACAAATGGAGATATATCTAAAGATAGAGCAACAGATGAAGACATCTGTATATAAAGATTAACATGGCTAAATGTAGGTATGTTTAATACTCAGGCAGAAACTTGTCTACACAGTTCACACTCTCGACATGTGTGTTGTAATTAGAACTTTTGACATGTACACAGAAGGAAGACATTTGTTTATTATCGCAATACGCACGTCAGTGACAATTCTCAGGGTAGAAAATAGGTTTACAAGTGACAAACATAAAGAAGACAACAAAAGTAAAATCAAAACTTACGTAGAGTGGCTTCAAAACTCTTCTGTACTATAAATATTCCCTCTAGCCGAAAGTGTGTTCCGAAGTAAAACCCTGTCTCAGTGTCGCTGGGCCTTCCTCGTCACGGTTCACCGCCTTGCTATAGAGGACCACCGAAATTAGAAGAGTGAGGCGCCCTGTGGGGAAATATAAACACAATACCAAATAATTGGCTTGTCTCAAAACTTATATTATTATAGGGTGTCAACTACAACCCGTTTTATGTATCATCAAGACAATGCTTTTAATTAAGAGGAATTATCAGATAAAAAGAATTTTCAAAGCAATATGAGTCCGAGCGAAATTAAATAAAATGTACATAAAAATTCAATTTCACATCGTACCACGAGACCAACGTTAACCAATAATCAAAGGGAAGAAATTGCCCTTCGAAATTATGTAAATGCGAGTAAAAGATGATTTTTTATAATAATAGCGTTGTTTGGAATATCATTTCCCCAACTTTTAAACCCCCAACCGTGCCCCAAACTTCAACGTGTTGATAGACAGGGATGAACTGTAAACCAAATCTTAGCCACTCCCACCAAAGGGACAGATTTCGTCATTTTTGATGCACATTTCACAAATTTTTCCCCATTTTCAATCTGTGACAAACACAACAAAGCTGGGATTGGTTTAAACGCTTCGAACCTAAAAATTCAAACCCTTCTCATAAAGCACCACTTCAAATTAACTTGGATTTTATTTATTACTTACTCCCCCCGAAAAAAAAACCACCAAGCAATACCCCTTTTCTCTCTTTGCATGAACATAAAATTAATGAATTTATTAATTTGAAAGTGCAATCAATTTTTGCAAAGTTACAACTTAGTGTAAAATCAATTTCGTATTCTACACGAATTTCTCTACATGTTTATCAGAAATTCTACATTACCACAGGGACGAACATATATCCCTATGATATATCCAAAATTATTAAAAATAGTTTTTACATGTACTTTAATTTTTACTTGATTTTCTTTAAGATGAACATGCCTGTTGATTAATCAACATATTTTAGTTAATTTCCAATTGCCCTTGAAACATGTGTTGGTTTGGCTCTTCTGATAAGGGCTTCAATGCAAAGGGGGGTAATTCTAGAAACTTTTAACATTTTAGATCGGATTTGTTGTCTTTCTTACACGTAATTAATGATTGTCACAGGCAGCAACAATTATAGAGGAAAATTCGTGTAAAAAAAGCAAGAAAACAGATTAATTCAATTCAATTCATTTATTGACAATTACCATGTCGACATACAGTCATGAATATGAGTTACATAAAACAAAACATTAAACATAGCATGCAAAAGTTAAACATTAACTAATAAATCTACAATGGACAAAACATTGGGTGAACAAAACTCATGAACTAGGATTGTGTGAAGACTATTATTGGTATTCATAAAATTGTATAAGTGTTCATTGTTGACTTTCCTTTCTAAAGTTGAAACAGTATTTTAGAAAACAACATATCCTTCTAGCAGCTGTAATTTTTTTTAGGATTGACAAGTTCCTTAATGGGATTGACATTTGTATAAGTGTTCACATTAAATATATCATTAAAATTCAATCTATATTGGTCATATTTTGAACAATACAATACAAAGTGTCTCTCATCTTCAATAAACAATTTGCAAAAATTACACAGACGTTTTTCTCTTGGAATAGGAGGTTTAGAATATATACCAGTTTCAATAAATAATGAATGAGCACTGATTCTTAGTTTTGTTAGGACAGATCTGTCACATTTTTTAAAAGGTAGTTTTAAGTATTGTTGTAGTTCATATTCATTTTGGTTTACAATTTTGCTATAAAAAGACAGAGTCTTTAATCCAGAGTCAGCTTTACATATATTGTTTAGTTGTTCATCTTTTTTGTTTTGATAATGTTCTTTTAACTTGTTCTTTAAAATTTTGTGACAGATATTCAAAGAATTGATATTTAATTTTTGTAGCAATGGAGACAGTTTTCTTTGCCAAGATACTCTAGAAGACAATTGTTTTTATTTATATAATTTTAACATAATTTCCACAGAGAAATTAATATTTCAAGGAAAATTTGTTTTCAAAGCATAATATGCCTTTTTTGCGCGTTCTGATAGTTGTTCGGCTGCAAATTTCATTTTTCCATCTGATGTAAACACAACACCAAGATATTTATAATCATTTGTTATGTTAATCATTTGATGTTTGTAATAAAATCTGTACACAGTTTCATCAACTGGTTTACCATTGAAAATCATAATGTTTGATTTTTCCATATTGACACACAGTTTCCAGTCAGAACAATATTTTCCAAGAACATCTAAGCAGTTTTGTAAACCAACTGGTGAATTTGATACCAGAATAAGATCATCAGCAAAAACATATGATTAATTGGCATAGTATCAAGATGAGCAGGATATGTGGGTACATTCTTGAAATAAGTAACAAAATCATCAATAAAGATATTAAAAAGTGTTGGACTTAAATTGTCACCTTGTTTGACCCCTCTGTTGCTAAAAACTGTCCACTAATTTGATTTCCTTTTCTACAAGAGTAGTATGTATTTGTATACATATCTATCATAAGTTTAAGGAAGTTACCACCTATTCCTTTTTTGTTAAGTTTGTATAAAAGTGCAGATCTACACACAGTATCAAATTAAAAAGTACTATAAAACCAGTGTATTTTTATTTTACTTTTTTTTTAATATAACACTTTTTTTTAACGTATTATATAATACACAAATGGTTTAGGCTACATTAAAGTTTTAAAGTTCAAAAAATTTAAAACCATCTACATTATATAACAAATGTCAAAGATAGTTTTAAATTCTCTGAATTACAAAACTTTTATGTAACATTTAGACACATTTTCTGATAACTTACGAGGTCTTCATCACAACTGTTGGATGATAAAAATTCTAGTATGATATTTTTGAAAGGAGAAAAATAATGAAGCAAACGCATGATTCCTGATTTAAAAAAGCCCTAGATTCTTGTATCAATGTTTGAATATTAAATAGCAGTTGATATTAGTTTCATTGGCTAGTAATTCATCACCCAACAATAAAAGATGGGTCTAAATAACACTAATGGAAGTGGTCTAGTTGTAGAAGTGTGTTTCGACTTTGTTTTATTTTTACAAGTTAAAAAAAAATGGCATGCATAGAAAATTGACTTACATGAACAATTTTAGCTTTCAAAGCATGTAATTATATCAAAGTAAGTAGAAGTTAAGAATACAACTGTATCTTAGCTTGGTACATGTATGTATACATGCACATGTTTTAATCCCTGAAGTTTCATAGTTTAACATATTTAACAAAAAAAGGAGGAGTCGAAGTATTATTAATAGCAATAAATGGCTTTTTGAATTTGCGTATGGAGGTGTCTTTCACAATTCCAAAGTTGAACTATATCGGTTATACGAAGGATTACTTCATCAGTTCTAGTCTATATCCAAATTAGCTGCAGTCGTCAGTGGTTTCTAGCATATATATGCAGAGCTGTTACTTGTATTATTTGGAATAACACTGGGACGCAGCTGTTGTGAATTTTGTACGAAGTAAAAAGCCAGTCCTATTCTTCCTATCTGAATCTTAATGAGATTATTTTGGAAGCTATTGTCATGTTGTAAAATTTGAATTTACTGGTTGGATGTATATACAAAATTTAATTTAAAAAACACTTTACAACATGACACTATGATCTGCAAACATGGAATATTGCGTGAAGCACATGGATTTTTTTTTAAAACTTCAAATTGATTCCTAAACAGTTTAGGCATGTACACGGGTTGCCTCATTCAATTTCAAGATGTGAGTTAAGATAAATTTCAAGTCGACAATGACTTGAATAAATATTTTGGTAGCAGTTCATTATTTGATTGCACGGAAAATAAGGCATCTTTAGTTAAGGTTTATTTCGATTTGAGGAACCATCGACAAGAACACACTCTGTCAGGTCCAAAATCCATCTAAACAAATCGCAACAAAACGCCCCCCCCCCAAAAAAAAAGAAAAAAAGAAAGAGGAAAAAAACAACATATTGGTTATAATTGTCGTCAACAAAAGTTTTAAAAAAAGTATAACATTTTTAGAGATATCATTAAGATATTTCAAAAACACAAAAAGTCCAATACTAAACACTGTGCCACACTGGATTTCATATACGTAGTAGGCGACAAATCTATGTAAATTACTTCTTGTATTTTTTCACACAAATAGCTTACTCGTCTGTTAGTTTATAGATTTCAAGCTTTAAAAATGAATAAACCTTAACTAAAGCTCTCTTATTTTCCGAGAGAGGTCAATTACATCAACGGCCGCTGACAAGTCCAACATCCATATTAGGAGACTGCACGTGAGTTAGAATCTAGTGCTGTTACCATTTTATTAATATCTGTGTAGAGGACTCTAGTTTTTAATTTTATAAGTAATGTAATTCTTATCACTGTTGAAACTAATTTTAAGGTGGAATGCTACATCATCATAATGACTATACCAAACTACACACAGTCCCCTTTGTCTCCGCACACAGAAAATGAAGCGCAGGAATAATAACTGTTTGTCACAGAGTAACAAATTGAATGCACACGCATTTGGAACTTAATTCTTTTGCTATACTCACTAAGAGGAACCTCACTACATCCTCGTTAATTATATGTATGCCACTAGAATTATTCAGAAATTAGAAATAACCGATCAGAATCTTTGTCTGAAATTATAAACAATTAATGAGAATTTCTGTCTTAGATAAATGATAACAAACCTGAATCCATTTCCGGAATTCGAAATATCCGATCATAATCGTTGTCTTAATTTCAAAATGAGGAAAAAAAATAAACAAGCATATTAAATACTTAATCCTACCTTATTACTTGCTTGTCAGTGCTACATATAATAAATGACATGGCATGCAATAATTTCATGAAATGTAATAACTCCCAAAAACCATTATATCAAAAAGATACATCTATAATATTTTTTTTTTTCAACAACAAAGTTTTAAGTTATAAGAGCCAAAAATAATTGAATCAAAATTTTCTGGTAATATACACATCTACACATTGATTCCTAAATGCATACAAAGTTTCTCGAAATTCTGTGCAGTGACAACTTTTTGCATTAGGCATAATAAGTATTTAGAATCAGTGGCATTATAGTCAACCAAATTAACCATCAGATCTACCTTAAGAATTTAGATAGGGTTTCTTAAGCTTTAACTATTATTAAGTCAAGAAAAAATCCATACATTTTAGCTTTTAAATTTTGAGTATTTTCCTATTTTTATATAGAGCTCTTCTTCTAAAGGAAATCAACACAGTCTAACAATGGCTACGACGATCCAATCCTCTTAAAAGACAGGTCTTAATCATTGCTTGTTTGGTTAAACGCATATACTGAATCTCTCTTCGATATAACTTCTCTGGTCAAGTCTAACCACAAAAGAATAAAAAAGGAAATCAGATGGGAAAATAGCACAACATGCATAAAACATTTGGAGTTGTTCTTTCGTTTGTTTTCAATATGTGATTACGACATATAAAGTATATTATTTATAAAAGGAGACGGGAACCTTTTCCGTCGCAGTCCTCTTCATCAACTTCACCACACAGTCGTTGTCCACTCCATCCCCGGGGGTCATCGTCTTCGCGTGGCAGCTTAATTTGATGACCATCCAACCTCCTTGATTTCACCTTACTCGGAATTTTAAAAATATTTTCGATTACACAAAATTATGAGAATTTAATTTAAGCACTGTTCGCCCAAATTTTATATTACGCACATTTACCAAGAATTTATCACAATTTATCAATTTATGACTAAAATAATTCACTGACATGATTAGTTCTAGGCTTACTGAGACGTAAACTCGTGGATATTAACCGCGAGATTTGAAATATAGGTTGTGTAGACTACTGTGAAATAAACTAATATTTGTGGCGGTTCAGTTTTCGTGAGTATCACCCTCACCAACTATTCAATCATCAACTAATGGTGAAACTTAAACTGAATTGACAGGTTGCTTTTGGTGTAGCCACAGAAGGTACATGCTCTTTGACTAGACCGATGGACGTATTTTATTGTTTATATTTACATATCTATATAAAGAAAATAATAAATTCATTGTAAATGGTAAGTAAAATTCACTAAATTACTGTAAATGTACATCAGTATGTTAGCTAAAAGAAACAGCCAAATCATCTCCAAGTTAAGAGTATGTACCTTTAACACCCCCGCGAATGTTATTGTAATTTAAATTTTCGACCACATGGTTTTATTTGACCCTTTCAGTTTCGCAGTAAAATTCGTGCCTCGTGTTTATAGTCTATTTTATAGAATCTAGGTACTTGTTGTCAAATATAAATTCTAGACGTATATTGAGTTTAAACTTTATCTTCATTAATTGGTGGATATAATGTATTCTAGAAATAAATGTGACAATACAAAAAAATAGTTTTTTCTGCATTTGCAACAATTAACATGCGTAGTAGAGATCCCCACTAGGAATTAATTTTCGATCCGCGCCTGACCTAGTAATAACATCAATAGTGAAAGAGACTATACTATTTTATGCAGAATGTTCCTTGAAAATGGCTCGATATACGAAGTTTTTTTGCAAATCATTCACCCATAATTTAAAAAAAACCCATAGTATTGCACACCACAAGCATCAAACATGACTATGGTTTTATTTAGCAACCCAATGTTTATACTTTCAACGACTCTACACGTGATTGAACACGAACGATAACTCTGTTCTGAATATCATCGTTTAATTTAGATAACTACTAGATGGTGAAATAAGACATACATCTTAATAGATTTTTATGTTTTAAAATAAAACAAAGTAGGATATGATATGAAAATTGACCAGTACTTACGTATTTTTAGAATATTATCCGAACACTTATACTTCCGCTCAAAATTTCACAGGAACTTAACAAATCTCGGTGAAGTCTCGTGAACTTTCATTCGAGCACTTCTGGATTTATCACATACTTAGCAACGATAAAGAAAACATTCCGAACACATTCGCAGGGGTGTTTAAGTCTGACATCGTCATGATTATTTCGAGCAGTCCGTGATTTGTCATAGGTCGCTGTGGGTTTCGACCAATCCATAAATGGGGCGTGTATATTTCAGTCTTCTTAGTTTCTAGTTTCTTAGTTTCTACAACTGTTCTGTAGAACTATCGATTAACCATAAGTTATTAAGTTTCCGGAAGAAATAGAGGAATCATACTCGGTAGATGTTAATATAAATCAAAGTACTGGAGAGCTGACGGGAGTTGATTTTGTCGATGTTTATTTATTTTAAAATCAATAATATGTTTGCTGAATCCACTTATAACGATACCTGGGGCACAGGACTGAACAAGGAAGCAACGGAAAATACAAAGATCGAGGCATGGCCAGGGAAAAATCTTCTTGGTCAGATCATAGGCAAGATAAGCAAAAAAATCCGTAAACGGAAAAAGAGCGACCAATGGAGCAAGCCCAGCCAAAAACAACAGTCGAAAGTCAACACCAAACAAAGAGACATCGCGCAGATGCTTCGCGAATTACGCTACCAGTCGGAGTCGGAGTCGATGTCGGGATTCGATGCCTCCACGGAGTCCGACTCAGACGAGTCAACATCTGCTAAAAACAATGGCTAATCGCACGTTGCTAAGGCCAGCAACTCGGTCAATCAGGACACGGACTGTTTCAGGACTTTGGTCATGATCTATGGACTGGATTAGTATGCACGGTATATATATCTGTATATTGCAACTCTTTAATTAAATGTATTTAATTAAGTAGTTGAATGGAAAAATTAGAAATTATTTCAGTTAACGTAAGGGGGTTAAATACCCCCGAAAAGCGGAAAAAAATTTACTCTTGGTTAAAAGAAAGTAATACTGATATTGTTTTATTACAAGAAACACATTATATAGAAAAGAATGAAAACTTATACAACTATAACTGGAAAGGCGATTCTTTTCACGCTTTTAGCGACTCAGCTTTTAGTAAAGGTGTGTCCGTATTATTCAACGATAAAATTAAAACAAATATAATGAATGTTAGAAAATCTATAGATGGTAGAAGAATTTTAATCAATATTGAAATCGACAGTAAAATTTTTACATTGGTAAATATTTATGCTCCGAATGATGCAAATAAAAGATGTGAATTCTTTAAAAAGCTTAAAGTGTTTATATCAAAAAACTGTATAAATGAAAATATTATATTATGCGGTGATTTCAACTGTAATATGTCTAACAGTGCTGATAAAAGTTTACGCCATTTACAAGATTTGAAAGAATACTTTAATTTAGATGATATGTGGACAAAACTTAATCCGGAAAAGACAGGAAATACCTGGTGTGATGCAAAAAATGACCCTAAAAGTCGAATTGACTACATATTTATTAATAACTCATTCTATTATATTCCAACAGATTTCAAGGTTGGGAAAATCCCGGGTACTCATTCAAATGGGATTCGAATGACTGATCACAGATTTCTAAAACTCTATTATGATATAGATAAAACAAAAAAGGGACCCGGATATTGGAAGCTAAATGTTTCTTATCTCGAAAATGGTAACTACAAAAAGGGAATTAGCGATATCGTTCATAACATAGATCCATCCTTAAGCCCACTTACTACGTGGGAATTGATTAAAAGAAATGTAAGAGAATTTTCCATTAAATTTGCAAAAACTGAGCAAAAATCATTTAAACAGAAAATAAAGACAATAGAACATGAAATAGGTGAATTAGAAAATGAACACGCTGACAGTTTCAATTACAAAAAACTAAAAACATTAGAAGCGGAATTAGATTCCTTGTACGATAAAAAAGCCAAAGGGGCTCAAATAAGATCTAAAATCAAATGGATAGAAGAAGGGGAGAAAAATTCTAAATATTTTTTGGGCCTAGAAAAACATAATCAGGCGTCAAATGTAATTAAAGAAATAAAATCAGAGAAGGGATTAAAAATAAACAAAACGAATGCAATATTGGGGGAAATGCTTATGTTCTATCAAAATCTTTATACAAGTAAAAATATTCCAATTGAAAATATTAATACATATCTGTCGGAAATAAGCGAAAATCCTACGCTAAATAACGATGATAGAAATTATTTAGATAATTTTCCCTCATATGAAGAATGTAGAGAGGCAGTAAATAACATGAAAAAAGAAAAATCGCCTGGTTTAGATGGCTTACCTTGTGAGTTTTATCAATGTTTTTGGGACATAATCGGTCCTTTTTTCTACAAAGCTCTTAATGAAATATTTCAAAGAGGTGAAATGGCATACTCTCAAAGACTTTCTGTGATATCTTTAATTTACAAAAAAGGGGAAAAAGATAGCTTAAAAAATTACCGACCAATTAGTTTAACAAATACAGACTATAAAATCATTGCTTTCATTTTTGCGAAAAGATTACAAACAATATTAACTAAACTAATTAGCGAACAACAAACTGCATACATTAAAGGGCGGTATATCGGAGAAAACGCTCGATTAATTCTAGATGTTTTTGAATACTGTGAAACAGAAAATCTTGATGGCATATTACTCTTCTTGGACTTTGAAAAAGCATTCGATTCCGTGGAGTGGAATTTCTTGTTTAAGGTTCTAGAAAAATTTAACATTAGCAATAACTTCATAAAATGGGCCAACATACTTTATACCAATCCAATATTTAAGATGAAAAATAACGGCTGGTTGTCAAAAACATGCACAATGACTCGTGGAATAAGACAGGGTTGTCCGCTTTCTGCCTTGCTATATCTTTTTGTAGCTGAAATTCTAGCTATTAAGATAAACAGTAATCAGAACATAAAAGGAATAACAATAAACAACAATGAAATAAAAAACATTCAACACGCAGATGATCTAAGTATGGCCCTAAGAGATGAAATGTCAATGAAACATGCTTTAGACGTGCTTAACGAATTTTGTAAACACGCTGGATCTAAAATAAACATAAACAAAACAGAATGTATTCTATTAGGTACTCTAAAAAATCTTTATGACGAGCTCTATGGTATCAAAACTACAAACAAAGCAGTAAGATGTTTGGGAATCTTCATTGGGCACGATAAAGTAGAATGTTATAATAAGAACTGGATGAAAGTTTATCATGATGTGGAAAAGCTTTTTGAGTCTTGGAAAAGAAGAAAATTAACTTTATTTGGTAAATCATGCATTATTAACACACTTGCTTTATCCAAACTCACATACGTTGCTTCAATACTTAATTCTCCCGAAAATGACTTTATAAAAAAAATTCAACGCTTAATCTATAACTTTATTTGGGATAAAACCGAAAGAATTAAACGTAATACTTTAATAGGTAATGTTTTAAAAGGTGGGCTGGCAGTTGTTGATATTGAATGTAAAATAAAGGCATTAAAAGCCTCTTGGGTTCCTCGACTCTTAAAAAACAAAAACATTCTGTACAAAATTTTTGATTCCTACTGTAAACAAATAAACATAGATGTAAATTACGCATTACAATTTTCAGAAAAAAAGATAGAAAATATGCAAAAATTAGGAAAATTACCAATGTTTTATCAACAAGTGTTATGTTCATTCAATGAATGTAAGCCTAAAAACTCAGAAAATATTTCATCAATTAAAATTGTACAACAACCGATATGGAACAACTGCAATTTTTTGTATAAGGGAAACTCCTTATTTTTTAAAAATTGGATTACATGTGGAATTCTATATGTAAACGACTTGTTAAATGATGAAGGAAATTTCAAGTCGCTTTTAGACTTCAAAGACTGTATAAATAATAAATCAAACTGGATATGTGAATTCAAGATTCTTTCCTCTGTTTTCAAGCCTTTATGTAGGAAATTTGATTTTTCAAATTGTAAGTTTACTAATATACAAAATAATAATTATTTTAATTTTCATTCAGGTTATGAGAATGTATTAGGGCAAAGATGTAGTTTTTTCTATGAGAATTTAGTAAATAAGAAGTTTACTAAACCTTGTTATCAGACTGTTTTACAAAAGGAATATGATATTGATTCTGTTGATTGGAAATATATCTACAAATGTAAATTATCAGATATTTCTGATAAACGTCTAGCAGAATTCAATTACAAAGTATTAAATAATATTCTTTGTAACAATGTTTATTTAAGTAAATGGAATAAAGAAATCCACAGTCAATGTAAAATATGCCAGGAGAATGAAAATACAAAGCATCTTATTTTTGAATGTGATAATGTACTTGGAATATGGAATGCTTTAAATGTTTACACTAAAATTGATATTAAGTGGAAATATGTACTTTTAGGTTTTTTTCATGAACAGAATAGAAAAATTGTATCACTGAATACCCTCATTTCATTTATAGCATACAGAATTTATAAATATAAGATGTATTGTCGGGTACATTCCTTAGAAGAAACAAATTACAATATTTTGAACCATGTAAAGGTATCTACTGTATTCTATGCTTCTGCTTTAAAAAGTCACAATTCATTCGTAGACTATAGAATTTTCCAAAATTTTGTAAAATCAATTTAGAGCATATGTATATTCTATATTTTGTTGATGTTATCTCTGTTTGTTATATTTGATGTAAAACTGATATACTGAATAAATCTATATAAAAAAAAAAAAAAAAAAAAAAAAAAAAATCAATAATATGTTATTTTGCATGACAAGTACAAGTAGTTTCTAATTTTTATTTGAATTACGCACATTTTTATAATATGAATTTTTGGACTTTTTCGACAAGAATGTAGAGAAACCCCCATATGAATCATGTTAAATAATATTTAAAAATAAAATTAATTCAATCAAACTATGTATCAGTAATAGAAATATTTCTCGAAAATTGTATGGATCCAAGCAATATTGAACTCTCGTCTCGTTCAACCAAACGCTCGGCTAACACCGTAAATCTCCGACAAGCAAGAGAGACTCTCTGCTTGTCGGAGATTTACGGAGACAGCCGAGCGTCGAGTTGAACGAGACTATATTGAACTCTGGCGTAGGAATACATACGACTACAAAAAATATCTAAATTGTTCGTACCATTTAAAATCTGACTATTTTCAAAGTATTTATAAATAAGTTTCCTTGAAAAACAATGCTTTAGCATACATTACATCGAATTTATCAATTATTTTTAACAACTAAGTCTTGTCAGCAGCGATGATTTGTGCTTTGGTCCAAACACTGTTTCACTTTCGGTTTGTCTGAGTAACTGCATAGGAGAGTTGATTACAATCAACTCCCAAAAATATATATATAAATCTGAGCAGACAGTTTAAATGTGTATGAATATTTCACGATGGTCTGAATTATTAGAAGTGTACAATACATTTATCAAATGAGATGCATACAAAAATGATTTGCGAGGTTATAAAGAAATCTGATACACGATGCCATAAATACAGAGAGTAGCAAAAAAGGATGCATGAACATGCACAGTAAATCACACTGGCGTTATTGTTCTCAGAGTAATTAAGTCAATCCATTAATACAATAAAATCTGTTCAAATTACTAGATGGTATTTTAATGTATCTCAGCTGGTATGCATCGCAAGCATTTGCTTGTGACCATCAAATATGGTGCATGGGCTTTCAGCATGATTAAAATTGCACATTCTCTAGTTTTCTTCATTTAGATATAGGCGACAGTCAAAAGATAGCAGCTCAATTTGAAGTTGTGATTGCAATTCAACAACAAGAACATTAGATAAGTCTAATGTCAGTATACATGACATTGTATAAAACATACTAAGAATTGCATCAAAATGAAAAAAAAAATTCTTTATTTCAGAATAGAGGCACAATTTTAGAAAACCATTGATTTGGAAAATAGCACACTGTAGAGTATTTTATTTTCTCCCAATAACAACTGAAAATAAAGATGATAGATATGATTAGAAAAAAAAAAACAAGAACGAAAAGAAATCAGCATTCCTAAAACAACAGAACTTAATTGAAATTTTCAAACGTCATTATCAGAAAGTGTTAAAAAGTACAGCAGTTTAGGTGCAGGATAATTCAATAGCTTTAAAAGTTTTTCTTACGGTAACAATATGTATCCATATTAAACACGTTTATGCATACTTTATGCATACTTTATGCTATACTTACTAAGAGGAGCCCCGCTACAATCTTCGTCAATTTTGCCATCAGAATCATTGTCTGAAATTAGAAATTACCATTCAGAATCAATCTTAAATCAATCATCAGAATGATTGTCTTAATTTAGAAATCATAAGCAATCAGAATCATGACTTAAATAAAATTGATCGATCAAATCTACTAGTACTAGTATCAGAATTATTGTCTAGGCTCGATAGGTCCCATCGATGAATTGATATCCGTCCAAACAGCTTTCTTTGGTCAAGTTAACAACGCATTTTTTGGTAACTTTTTCTTCCAGTTAATTGATGTTTCCTTCGTCTGTCAGGCTTAAATCAAACCATTTCCCTAAATGTATTTTAAGGGTTTGTCAACTATAGATTCAATCTCATTGCACTGCATATGCAAGGTAAATTTCTTTGTTACTTTGTCCTTTTTAATAATCAGATTTCTTTTAAAATTTCTTGGGTGTTAACTCCATTCTAGCTCAGCTTACTGTCTCATCAAGAACACCAATTATCGGGATGTGCGTTGTTATGGTAATGTCGTCTATTATCCTCTGTTTGCTGATAATTCACTCCACCAATGTCTTCGGGATCTCTGTTTCTCGCTCTGCAGCACTGGTGATCAGATTTATCCCCATCAAGCATATGTTGACTAGAATGGTGCAAATAGTTGTTATTTCTTTTTTAAGCCTCTATCAATTTTTTGTGAGCTGCCCTACAGTGAATCTGAGGCATACTTTTTCAAAGTACCTTTTGAGAATTTCACATTTTTTGGTTGTGTCTGGAACATAATAATGTTGAATGGCGTTCATTACTCGTGTGTGCGGTTTGCACAGGCATTTGCCAGTTCTAGCTAAACTACTCTTGAATTATTTCTATTCTTATTCTTTCCTCTTTGATCAGCTGTGTTATTGAACTGATATGTTCTAGCCTTCTTGGAAATCTGATAACCCATCGTCTTTGCACTGAAATATCAATGTAGCCATTGTTGCATGACCATGTATGTTGTTAGTCTCCCTGTCAATAGAGCAATAAGATCTCCCCCTCTACTCTAGGGAGCAATATTTTTTTTCAACTGCCTTATACGCTTTCTAAAGTCGTCTTTTTTATTGGTACCATAACTACATCTTTTATTTCCCAACCATCCGACATGGTTTCCTTTATCCATAATAACTTTGAAAACCTCGATGCAAAAGTTTTTGAACGCCTGTTTTACATATTGTATAGAAAATCAATAAGTCTAGTGGTTGATCAGGAATTTGCTCCCTTTTACAACTACAACAATTTTTTTCCGCGAAGATTCATAAAGGGGGTTCTAAATAGTTCTACGTTTATTAATGCTCTTTTTCCTCTAATATATAACCCTCAGTACACCTGATGTTTCGCTGTCTACATGTGTATTTGTACACCTTCATGGGTTTTGGATGAAGGGTGCTTCCTTTCTTCCTGATGTTCTTTGCGTGACCTCTTCGCATTCTTTCGAGACTTCTTAGAGAAGCGATATCTTTGGATGTCCCTTAGTTTTTGAGACTTCTATCTTTATGTGTGTTTGCTCTTCTGCAACGCTTTCTTAGTAATTTTAGTGCTCAATTCCTAACACTTATATACAATTCACAGCAAAGCTGTAATCATTCATTCTACACCATCTTGGAGAGTCGATCAACTCAGGATGGACTCTAGATCATCATCAAACAAGTTCTACTTTGCTCCTTAATTCGTGGTAGACCATCTATACTTCTCTTTTCTTCCCTCTATCTTCATGGTTTCTCTTGAACTTCTCACCTCCTCCATGAAAGGTAATCTTCTTCCTGTGACTGTACAGCTGCGTAGTAATTCTCAGTACTGTGGTGTGTTTCCTGACTTTGAACCATCTGCATCTCACCAGCTGGAGAGCTGAGCGTTGCTGCTGCGGTCATCACTGGTAGACATCTAACTCTAGCTTCTGGATTCGCAACCAACTGAAGGTTCTAACGTTTCTTCAAGTAGTGACATACAATTTAGCTACTGTTGATTCCAGACAATGTCCTTCGAACAAGCCTCGTCATTTCCGATATTGTTGTCCTATTGACCCTTTCAGCCTCCCACCCTCTCGAAAGGCTCGGACGGTATTGTACTTCCAGTTAAATCGTAACTGATATGTTGGATTCTTCCTCATGACAGCTGCGGTTGGGGTTGCTGGTCCTTATCATCCCGATTCACCAGTCTCTCCTGCTTGTCTTTCAGCCTTACACAAATATAAAGTACATTATGGGATTAATGTAGATGATATCAAACCTTTTCCGTCACAGTCCTCTTCATCCACCTCACCATCACAGTCGTTGTCCACCTCATCCCCGGGGGTCATAGCCTTCGCCTGGCAGCCCTACAAGCGACGGGGATACAGATGTATATATGAGAATGACATTAACGAGACTGTACAGAAGAAAACTTTTGTTAGTGTGAAATCGTATCTCAAATGAAGTTTCTGATTAAGTCGACTTTGACTTAATGAAAATTCTGTTCGATTTTTATTGCATGCGAGGTTTAATTCTAACTCTCTTAGCTAAAATAATATTATACCGCAGTACTTGTTTTTTCTACGGGGATATATGTCATGAAGTTTTCTGAATCATTTTATTCGCAGAAATATATAATGATTTTATTAAAGACATATTACCACTTTGCAAGAATCAGATAAATTAAAACGAGCAAGAATCAGATAAATCTTTTTTTAAA
Source organism: Magallana hongkongensis (assembly GCA_015776775.1). Lineage (NCBI taxonomy): Eukaryota > Metazoa > Mollusca > Bivalvia > Ostreida > Ostreidae > Magallana > Magallana hongkongensis. The sequence continues at coordinate 1,130,096 of CM027474.1, read as the reverse complement.
TATATAAAACGAACCTAGAACTTTGCACGCGAAGAAAAATAAAATACAGTAAAACAACAGAATGATGAATGGTATCAACGACGACAGGAGGCCTGCGATCTGAACAGGCATACTTAGATTCTACTGGATTGATCCTAGGATCTGGATCGCCAGTAATTGTGATTTTTGACGTTTTATACTGTAACTTTTTTATATTAATTCTTTAGATTTGCTAACCAATTGATTATGCACACAAGCTTCCAAATGCACTGGTGATGTGACATATAGATTCGAATAATCGGCTGTTTTTTTTTCTTCTTCAGGTTTTGTACTTCTTACTGTCAGACTCGAACCTATCGATTTAATAAATCATTTGAACTGCTAATTATAACAGACGTGACTTACTGAGTTAACAGGTTGTGTTAGAAGACCAACTGGGAATCCATAGGACTCGAGTCCGGCCTTACCGAACAAGATTCCACCGATAACCGTGTTAGGATTGAGGTGTGAAACACTGTGGGTTCCCGCTGTAATGTTCACGTATCCTGCTGCTAAGTTGGTGCCTGGAATATGGACATAAGTCTGGCTCTGGGGCAGCGACTTTCCGTCCAGAATCAGTCCCGCGGTCTGATTGGAGTCGACCACGAACATAAAGTAGTTGTGATACTCTCCTTGGGAGTACTGGGGCGTGGTGAACGTGTAGTCTGCCGCGTATTGTTCGATGGGTGGGATCGTGATGAGGCTTGGATCGGCCTGGTCCGTATGTGAGGTCTGAGTCACTGAAAACTGGTAAACAGCCATTGGTTGGTCCGAAATCACGTGGGAGTACAATTTGGAGCTATAATGCTTCTGAACGTATCCTCCAGCATGCTGGATAACGAAATTATCAGTGAACGGCTTGCCATCGATTACGCCGCTTACACTCACGTGCGTATTATCTTTGCTTGCGACAAACCGGAAGTTGTCCCCAACATGTCTATCGGGTATGGGTACGGTGGCAAAGTTCTTGCCCCAGGCCTGTACAGGAAGTAACATCTCAGTCAAGTGGTCACGTGATTTTCCATGACCAACTATCGTCTTCTTGTTCCCGCTGATAACGCCCACGGGTTTGCTAGATATGATGTGGGTGCCCGTGAGGTCCCCGACAGAGTTGATCTCTAGAGTGCTGAATCGATTGATGGTCACATTGATCCACTGGTTTTTCGTGGTAGACATGACCCCTGAAATGGACGGTAATGTTCGGATGGTTGGGTAATTTGATGTGAACACGTGTGTGGTTGTGAACACCGATGACGGCGAACTCGCAGTAGTAGTAGGAGGGTGAGTAGGACACGGTGTAGTACTCCTTACCCAGGACGTCCGTGGGTAGAGCCAGATATCCGTCGTCCGACCACAGCTCTCTGTTAACACCATAAACAACCACTTCCTCGTCAGCGGAGATCAAGATGCCCTTTGTACTGAGCTCTGTCTGGTTCAAACGGAAGTCCTGATCCACCACAACGCGGTGGACTATGCCCCGCGTGACCGTAAATTGTGCGTTAATTTGCGGGTGTTGAGATTTAGGTGACGTCACGTTGACGTGAACCAAATTGGTGCTGGCAGTGGTTATGAAAATTTCTGGCTTGTAATCGGTGTTGTTGAGAATTTTGTTTTCCATGAAAGTTATGATAAAACGCTTTCCTTTACTGTCCAACGCCCCTGCCAAAATACATATACCGGTACTGTAAATCAACATTCATTAACCGGCTAGAAAACATAAGAATGTTGATTATTATACTTTCATGTCAAATACTTTAAACCACCTTTTATTCGCGTGTGAGAAATTTTCGCAAGGTTAGCGAGAGCCTTGACGTCGCGAATATTTCTCGCCGCGAACAATCCTTGGTCTATAGTTTTTATAACAATACAGGTTTGGATAAGGATTGGTCGCGAACATTAGTCGTCGCAAACCAGTCTATTGGCATTAATCGCGAAATTAAGTCGCCGCGAACGATAACTTGTTTACAGTACTGAAATCTGATTGGTTTCGACGCAGTTTATAATCTATTATCTCAGTGTTAGCAACACACTCAGCAACGCGTATAATTTTATAAATAGTGCCCGTTTGGGAGGGTAACAGTTGACATTGACACCCCGAGAAAACCATTGTCAACCGACGCGAAGCGGAGGTTGACAATGGTTTTCTCGGGGTGTCAATGTCAACTGTTATCCTCCCAAACAGGCACTATTTATTTTGTTATACTGAATGTCTTAATTTTAAAGAAAACATCACTGCTTTTAGATAGGAATAACGTGAATTCTAAGGCGAGCCGTACGCGCATGATTTTCGCGCATGTAACAATTCGTAATGTTACCCGCTGCTAAGTGCGTTGCTAACGCTGATGGTAATAGAACAGATTATGAACTGCGTCTAAACCAATCAGATTTCAGTATTTAACATGAAAGTATAACAAAACAAATTGTTACATGCGCGTAATTTATGCGTTTTTGGTTCGCCGGAGAATTCGTGTCAGCAGTAAAGTTTTTTTTTAAATTAAGACATTCAGTATGATAAAATGAACTAGTGCCTGTTTGGGAGGGCAACAGTTGAAACTGACATCCCTCGAAAACCATCTGTCAACCTCCGCTTCGCGTCGGTCGATAATGGTTTTCGGGAGGGGTCAATTTCAACTGTTACCCTCTCGAACCGGCCCTATTAAAATTTGGATTTCGCTGTCGCAAACTTTTATCGCCGGGAAAAAATCTGTTTATCTCTTGTATGTTATTTTTAACTGAAAGGGTTTTATCGTGAAAAGAGATTGACTTGAACCAGTCAATCACTGATTAATTGTAAAACCGACGGGAAAAGCTTCCTGTTTATCTTTTATTTGCTTATATCAAAGGGACTTGAGATGACAATTTTATGCTTTAATGTTTATGGTTGAAATTGTTTACTTGTGCATTTTGAATGACTGGCCAAAATTTAAATGTTAGAATTCAAGTTACAAGGAGATACAGAGGTGAGAACTTATTGTTAAGCAAGCAAAGTTTGAGTCTAAATTTGTATACAAATAATGTAAAGGAAATTGCCATATATTTGACAAATTAATAGTAAACAAGATAGACTGATTCAATTTGTTCATAAATAACATAATCAACAAAAGAGAGCACCATTTAATGAAGGAATCTTTTCTGGTTTTTGTACAACTTAGCATAGAAATAGTAATCAATGTTTAGAATCTAACAAGGACTTTATTTTTGGCGGAATATTGGCGTAGGAAAATATCTCACGTTTCGCAATTCAGAGTTGCTGTAGATTAATGTGTTTGTTTTAACATTTTTAAAACAATAACATTATGTAGGATTTTTTAACTAATGTGAGCTAATGATAGGATTCTTGGGTTTCGGAATATGTTTTTTAATATGATTTGCCTATCAAATTTCATTTTTATAGGCTATAAGCGCCCATTCTATACATTGATTAACAAGTGTGAAAAAAATCATTAAATTCAGTTTCTCTCTTATCAAATGGTCAATATATAAGCTTTTCTGTCGATCTATATCTGTATATAAAGTCTTCAATATATGTAAAAATCAGAAATATTTTTTGATATTTGAAGCATAAGAATAATCAAAATGTCTTTAAAATTAAAGAAAATTAGAGGAAATGCGAGCTATGCAATATCAATTTTAGTTTACATATTTATTCCAATTATGTAGTACTAGTATAAGCTGCTAGACATTCTGATATTCTATCATTTCATTGAAGAATAGAATCTTCATATGGTAAACAGATATCTACATAACTGCAAAGAGTTGCGAAAAAAAAGTTAGTGACCTTGACCTGACCTTAATGGCAACCAAGGAGGCCAAATTTGATTAAGGTTGTCCATCCATAACTATCATATTTCATATCTAATAGATTGCAAGTTTGATCACTAAAATTTTAGTGTGGTTTTAAGGAGTTTATTAAATAATAATTTTTCACATTTGAAATCTTTTTAATAAAAAATTAATCAATTTATCATATGTTGAAGTTAACATTGAAGTCTATGGGAAAAATGCATTTTTAAATATATTTCTTTAGTACAAGTTATTTTCTCACATTTCTTTTGGTAAAAAGTTGCAAAAGCTTTCTCCATCTTCGAATATGCTATAATAATTCATAGTTTACCATACATATTTAAGGAAATAATTTTTTAAATTTTCCTTACCGGCAGACAACTCTTTAAAAAAGTTTTCAGTGCAAAAAGTTCATTTAATTGACTACATATATACACCCAAGTTTGGTTTATGTCAGCCTCATAATAGCTTCAAAATATGTATTTGATGTAGTATAGATCAATCAAAATCGTTAAATTCACCTTAGTTATGGATGGACTACCTTAAATTGATAGAATCATTTGGTTATATGATCTGTCTCCCTGGGTCAAAATTTCATGATTTTCTTATCAAAATTATATAAGAAGTATGTTTGAAAACGAGAAGACTCCTTAATTAATTAAGACTCTTTAATTAATTGAAACTTATACCAATACAACACATATGTAAACAATAACAAAACTTGAGCTTTGTTCACAAATCAAAGAATTTCAAACTTTGTATCTTGCTTGCAAATTTTGAGAAAGAATTAACGAATACCCATATTCACCATTCTAGACATGAAAAATAGAAAAAAAAATATGAAAATTTGGAGCTCAAATCGTGTATTAGACCCTTTAACTGAGAGGCTTTTCGTAGAAGAAATCGTCATGGACCAGGTATTCACTGGTAAATTGTAAAATCAAGGCCTTGAAAATAAAGACACTAATTTGCAGTATTGATTGATAACCTTTCTGTGATAAATTCTTATCACATAAAAAAATAACCAGCTTACCATGGACCAGGGGAACCAGCACAAGAAGAACCACCCAGATTAGATTCGTCATATTGAATGAATGAATGAATACAGATAAGGAAAGTACTTTAGTTATATCACAGGAGATGGCTATCTTGGTGACCAAGTTTCGAAGGACAATTACTAGTACATGTACTTAATTCTAATACAGGATTGTATTATCATTAATAGTGCAAAGGTGTTTTTCAAATTACAAGTTAAGTTTTATAGAAAATTATTTTAATGGGATACATCAGTTTTAAAAACCTTTTTTTTTTTAATTGATTCTATCTATTTCTTACGGAAACTTATAGTTCATTTATAGCGCTATATATACACCCAGACTGAAATCTACACGCCACGTTTATTTATTGGTCGACACCTACAGCGACTGAAAATGACAGGACTGAAATCTACACGCCCCGTTTATCGATTGGTCGAAACCTACAGCAACCAAAAAAAAAAAAAAATCACGTACTGCACGAAATAATCATGATGATGTCAGACTCAAATTTCCATGAGAGACGATTTGGCCGCTTCTTTCAGATAACGTACTGATGTGAATTTACATTAATTTAGTGAATTTTATTTACTTTTTTTACATTCAATTTGTTAAAATGAAAAATGTAAATATAAACAATAAAATGCTTTCTTTGATAATTCATGCGGGTTATGAAGGTATCGATTATTGCAGAAAAAATATTTAATTTTTCTTCAATGTCGCAATCTTCATATTCCCATTATTCACATTACGAACCATTTGATTGTTTAATTATTTCAAAACTCAGTAGCCTTTGTAAATCTAATTATACATGTATTTTAAGCAGTTTAATTTTACAGCAAGTGTGAATTCACAACGAAAATATAAGATTAGGGACCCCGTTAATACAATACAGATATTACGGGGCGCTCTCTCCCGTATAGTACTAACACTGGGCCAACCGTGAGCTTATTCTCTTGTTGTTGGACCCAGCCTCATGAAACCTCCAACAAGCCAACACGCGTTTTAGTTTTCAAACTTTAATATAGATTTTACATGAAATATACTTTTACGCGAGTTTGATATGCATCAGCACCGAATGTCTGATTCCAACTGACTATAACTTACAATTCAGAATAATATATAACGAACAATGGAAAAACACAATAAAGGATTAACATAAGAAGTACAGATGTAAGTAAATCAATTATCAAACAGCTATTGAGAAACTCGGGACATTTTAGCAGCATGTACATAAAAGGATTAATAAGATGAAAGAAGCTCAAGTGTCAATAAACATAAACAGAAGTCAATTAAAAGATTAGCTGTCCATCACTGATTGTGCCTCAGGTGGGGTTAATGCTGCGCAGAATTTATAACGTTTATAAAACAGTTGTCGAAATAGATGTAAAGTTTTTGTAGCAATTAACACAAAGTCCGAAAAAGTTAATTTACACAATAATTAAAAATAGTCCGAAAGATTGAATGTCACACCATGACACAGACAACAACAGGCACCGATTTCTTCTTTATTAATCTGAACATTATGTACAATGTCTGCTATTTCATCGTCAACATGCAGGTCTCATCTTCTACCAATGATCTCTGAAAGTAAAGGAATATAATCCATAATCAGTCGAAAAATTGTCCCCCATTCGTGTGGAGTGCTTGGTGATCGAGAATACTAGTATAGAACTTCTAATGTACTAATATTACTAGGGGCCGAAGATAAAATGTACTGATATTACTAAGGACCGAGGATATAATGTACTGATATTACTAAGGACCGAGGATATAATGTACTGATATTACTAAGGACCGAGGATATAATGTACTGATATTACTAAGGACCGAGGATATAATATACTGATATTACTAGGGACAGAGGATATAATGTACTGATATTACTAAGGGCTGACGATATAATGTACTGATATTACTAGGGACCGAGGATATAATGTACTGATATTACTAAGGACCGAGGATATAATGTACTGATATTACTAGGGGCCGAGGATATAATATTCTGATATTACTAAGGACCGAGGATATAATATACTGATATTACTAAGGGCCGAAGATATAATGTACTGATATTACCAGGGGCCGAGGATATAATGTACTGATATTATTAGGGACCGAGGATATAATGTACTGATATTACTAAGGACCGAGGATATAATGTACTGATATTACTTAGGACCGAGGATATCATGTACTGATATTACCAGGGGCCGAGGATATCATGTACTGATATTACTAAGGACCGAGGATATAATGTACTGATATTTCTAAGGACCGAGGATATAATGTACTGATATTACTAAGAACCGAGGAAATAATGTACTGATATTACTAAGGACCGAGGATATAATGTACTGATATCACCAGGGACTACTGATATTACTAGGGGCCGAGGATATAATGTACTGATATTACCAGGGACTACTGATATTACTAGGGGCCGAGGATATAATGTACTGATATTACTAAGGACCGAGGATATAATATACTGATATTACTAAGGGCCGAGGATATAATGTACTGATATAACCAGGGGCCGAGGATATAGTGTACTGATATTATTAGGGACCGAGGATATAATGTACTGATATTACTAAGAACCGAGGATATAATGTACTGATATTACTTAAGACCTAGGATATAATGTACTGATATTACTAAGGGCCGAGGATATAATGTACTGATATTACTAAGGACCGAGGATATAATGTACTGATATTACTAAGAACCGAAGAAATAATGTACTGATATTACTAAGGACCGAGGATATAATGTACTGATATTACTAGGGGCCGAGGATATAATGTACTGATATTACTTAGGGCCGAGGATATAATGTACTGATATTACTAAGGACCGAGGATATAATGTACTGATATTACTAAGGACCGAGGATATAATGTACTGATATTACTAAGGGCCGAGGATATACTGTACTGATATTACTAAGGGCCGAGGATATACTGTACTGATATTACTGAGGACCGAGGATATAATGTACTGATATTACTAGGGGCCGAGGATATAGTGTACTGATATTACTAAGGACCGAGGATATAATGTACTGATATTACTAAGGATCGAGGATATAATGAACTGATATTACTAAGGACCAAGGATATAATGTACTGATATTATTAAGGACCGAGGATATAATGTACTGATGTTTCTAAGGGCCGATGATATAATGTACTGATATCACCAGGGACTACTGATATTACTAGGGGCCGAGGATATAATGTACTGATATCACCAGGGACTACTGATATTACTAGGGACCGAGGATATAATGTACTGATAGTACAAAGGACCGAGGATATAATGTACAGATATTACTAGGGGCCGAGGATATAATGTACTGATATTACTAAGGACCGAGGATATTATATACTGATATTACTAAGGGCCGAGGATATAATGTACTGATATTACTAGGGGCCGAGGATATAATGTACTGATATTATTAGGGACCGAGGATATAATGTACTGATATTACTAAGGACCGAGGATATAATGTACTGATATTACTAAGGACCGAGGATATAATGTACTGATATTACTAAGGGCCGAGGATATAATGTACTGATATTACTAAGGGCCGAGGATATAATGTACTGATATTACTAAGGACCCAGGATATAATGTACTGATATTACTAAGGACCTAGGATATAATGTACTGGTATTACTAAGAAAGAGTTTTGTATTTAAAGATGTAGGAAAATATTTTAACTTTATACCTTATAGTGTTTATGACTAAAAATAATATTTAAAAATTTTAAGATCCAGTGGATAATTAAACAACATCCAGATTCCTTATATCTCACTAAAACTCAATAATATGATTGCACAGACTGTTGGTTTCTCTGTCGGTACTTACGTAATTCTTCATTATTGCAGTCTTCGTCGATATGTCCATCTCCATCGGTATCTATAAGAGCAACATACAAAATCTATCGTTATTAATCATCATTCACCAATTATACAGAGAAAATTCATGTCTTCACTCACAACCTGAATGATTTTCATCACTCATTATTTAATACATCATTTCTTCTTCACTCACAACCCATTACACAATATTTTCATCACTCATAACCCATTACATAATATTTTCATCACTCATAACCCATTACACAATATTTCCATCACTAAATACCTAATACATGCTTTGTTCACCACTTATTGCCTGATATATCATATTTTCATCACACATTACCTGATACTTCATATATTTTCATCACCCTTCACCTAATATACCACATATCTGTTCATCATTCAATATTTGATAACTCATATTTTCACCACTCATTGACAGATATATACTTTTTCCATCATTCATCACCGAATTCACCATATTTTCACCCCCGTTTTACCTGTGCCGTCGCAGTTCTCTTCGTCCACACGGCCATCACAGTCATTGTCCACTTCATCGCCCCTGGTCATCGGGGGAGCGTCACACACTGGAGCGATGGTGGTAGGCATGGGTGTGGTAGGTTGGGGTGTGGTAGGTTGAGGTGTGGTTGGTGGGGTTGTGGGTGGAGCGGTGACCTGGACATGCTAGAATCACATCAAATGGTCATTGAGACATGCTTTGGTGTATTACATTTTTGTAGCATACCGAATATCTGGATTTTTCACGTGTCATAAAAATTTGCGAATTTGAGGAAAATCTGTAACATTTTTTTTTTTATTTGCGTCATCTTTTGCGATTTATAAAGTTTTTTATAGGAAATCATAAAGGATATAATTCTAAATTAGTAAATTGGATCGCCGCGAAAATTACTGGATATACGGTATTTATAATTCATAAAGGGAATGGAAGCACTTGAGGTAAACATCCTACACACCTGACGTTTAATTGTTAAACATGCCAGAAACATAATGTGTAGTTGATAGAGTCATATAAAACATAATGTGTAGTTGATAGAGTCATATAAAACATAATGTGTAGTTGATAGAGTCATATAAAACATAATGTGTAGTTGATAGAGTCATATAAAACATTATGTGTAGTTGATAGAGTCATATAAAACATTATGTGTAGTTGATAGAGTCATATAAAACATAATGTGTAGTTGATAGAGTCATATAAAACATAATGTGTAGTTGATAGTCATATAAAACATGATGTGTCGTTGATAGAGTCATATAAAACATAATGTGTAGTTGATAGTCATATAAAACATAATGTGTAGTTGATAGTCATATAAAACATAATGTGTAGTTGATAGTCATATAAAACATAATGTGTAGTTGATAGAGTCATATAAAACATAATGTGTAGTTGATAGAGTCATATAAAACATAATGTGTAGTTGATAGAGTCATATAAAACATACTGTGTAGTTGATAGAGTCATATAAAACATAATGTGTAGTTGATAGAGTCATATAAAACATAATGTGTAGTTGATAGTCATATAAATCATAATGTGTAGTTGATAGAGTCATATAAAACATAATGTGTAGTTGATAGAGTCATATAAAACATAATGTGTAGTTGATAGAGTCATATAAAACATAATGTGTAGTTGATAGAGTCATATAAAACATAATGTGTAGTTGATAGAGTCATATAAAACATAATGTGTAGTTGATAGTCATATAAAACATAATGTGTAGTTGATAGTCATATAAATCATAATGTGTAGTTGATAGAGTCATATAAAACATAATGTGTAGTTGATAGAGTCATATAAAACATAATGTGTAGTTGATAGAGTCATATAAAACATAATGTGTAGTTGATAGAGTCATATAAAACATAATGTGTAGTTGATAGAGTCATATAAAACATAATGTGTAGTTGATAGAGTCATATAAAACATTATGTGTAGTTGATAGAGTCATATAAAACATTATGTGTAGTTGATAGAGTCATATAAAACATAATGTGTAGTTGATAGAGTCATATAAAACATAATGTGTAGTTGATAGTCATATAAAACATGATGTGTCGTTGATAGAGTCATATAAAACATAATGTGTAGTTGATAGTCATATAAAACATAATGTGTAGTTGATAGTCATATAAAACATAATGTGTAGTTGATAGTCATATAAAACATAATGTGTAGTTGATAGAGTCATATAAAACATAATGTGTAGTTGATAGAGTCATATAAAACATAATGTGTAGTTGATAGAGTCATATAAAACATACTGTGTAGTTGATAGAGTCATATAAAACATAATGTGTAGTTGATAGAGTCATATAAAACATAATGTGTAGTTGATAGTCATATAAATCATAATGTGTAGTTGATAGAGTCATATAAAACATAATGTGTAGTTGATAGAGTCATATAAAACATAATGTGTAGTTGATAGAGTCATATAAAACATAATGTGTAGTTGATAGAGTCATATAAAACATAATGTGTAGTTGATAGAGTCATATAAAACATAATGTGTAGTTGATAGTCATATAAAACATAATGTGTAGTTGATAGTCATATAAATCATAATGTGTAGTTGATAGAGTCATATAAAACATAATGTGTAGTTGATAGAGTCATATAAAACATAATGTGTAGTTGATAGAGTCATATAAAACATAATGTGTAGTTGATAGAGTCATATAAAACATAATGTGTAGTTGATAGAGTCATATAAAACATAATGTGTAGTTGATAGAGTCATATAAAACATAATGTGTAGTTGATAGAGTCATATAAAACATAATGTGTAGTTGATAGAGTCATATAAAACATAATGTGTAGTTGATAGAGTCATATAAAACATAATGTGTAGTTGATAGTCATATAAAACATAATGTGTAGTTGATAGAGTCATATAAAACATAATGTGTAGTTGATAGAGTCATATAAAACATAATGTGTAGTTGATAGTCATATAAAACATAATGTGTAGTTGATAGAGTCATATAAAACATAATGTGTAGTTGATAGAGTCATATAAAACATAATGTGTAGTTGATAGAGTCATATAAAACATAATGTGTAGTTGATAGAGTCATATAAAACATAATGTGTAGTTGATAGTCATATAAAACATAATGTGTAGTTGATAGAGTCATATAAAACATAATGTGTAGTTGATAGAGTCATATAAAACATAATGTGTAGTTGATAGTCATATAAACATAATGTGTAGTTGATAGAGTCATATAAAACATAATGTGTAGTTGATAGAGTCATATAAAACAAAATGTGTCGTAATAGAGTCATATAAAACATAATGTGTAGTTGATAAAGTCATATAAAACATAATGTGTAGTTGATAGAGTCATATAAAACATAATGTGTAGTTGATAGTCATATAAAACATAATGTGTAGTTGATAGTCATATAAAACATAATGTGTAGTTGATAGAGTCATATAATACATAATGTGTAGTTGATAGTCATATAAAACATAATGTGTAGTTGATAGTCATATAAAACATAATGTGTAGTTGATAGTCATATAAAACATAATGTGTAGTTGATAGAGTCATATAAAACATAATGTGTAGTTGATAGTCATATAAAACATGTGTAGTTGATAGTCATATAAATCATAATGTGTAGTTGATAGTCATATAAAACATAATGTGTAGTTGATAGAGTCATATAAAACATAATGTGTAGTTGATAGAGTCATATAAAACATAATGTGTAGTTGATAGAGTCATATAAATCATAATGTGTAGTTGATAGAGTCATATAAATCATAATGTGTAGTTGATAGAGTCATATAAAACATAATGTGTAGTTGATAGAGTCATATAAATCATAATGTGTAGTTGATAGAGTCATATAAAACATAATGTGTAGTTGATAGAGTCATATAAATCATAATGTGTAGTTGATAGAGTCATATAATCAAGATCGCCCTGAGTTGAAAACATTACACAATTATTAAAAACAAATTATGTAAATGGTTGGTCTTACGGGGACTGGGTTGATTGGTTTAACAAGGAATCCAACGGGAAAGCCGTACGATTCTACGTGAGCCCTTCCAAACAGGATCCCCCCAATGGTCATGTTCGGATTTTTGTGGGATACCGTGTGGGTGCCCACTGTTATGTTCACGTAGCCTCCAACCAGGTGGGTGCCCGGGATATGGACGTAGTGTTGGTTATGAGGTAGGTGGTGTCCGTCAAGGAGAAGACCTCCCTTGTGGCGACTGTCGACGATAAACATGAACTGGTTCTGGTATTGGCCCTTGGAGTACTCGGGGGTGGTGAACGTGTAGTCCGTGCCGTACTGCTCAATGGGAGGGACAGTGATCATTGAGGGGTCTATATTCTCGTGGGCCGAGGCCTGGGTCTGAGAGAACTGGAACACGGCGATTGGATCGCTGGCCTGAATGTGCGAGTACATGGAAGAACTGAACTTCTTCTGAACGTAGTCCCCTGCATGATGGATGGTGAAGTTTTGGTGGACGACGGTTCCGTTGACCTTACTTGTCACGGTGACCTTTGTATTGTCTTTACTAGCCACAAAACGGAAGATGTCGCCCACTGTTCTCTGAGGGACGGGCACCGTGGCGAAATTCTTGCCCCACGACTGTACAGGCATTAACATCTCTGTCAAATGGTCACGTGTTCCGCCGGTGTTTCCAACAACTGCTTTCTTATTTCCGCTAATGACACCTACCGGGTAATTTGAAATCACGTGACTTCCTGTAAGATCCCCAACCGCACTTATTTGAAGAGCTTGGAACTTGTTCATTGTGACGTTTATCCAATCGTTTTTGTGGTAAACATGGTGTTTATAAGTCACCTCAATGCCGTCATGATTTGGAAGCTGAATGGAGACCTGTGTGTTGTCGTGTCCCGCAATGACTCCAAACACACAGTAGTAGTATGCGGGGGAGTAGGAGATGGTATAGTACTCCTTACCCAGGACGTTGGTGGGTAGAGCCAGGTACCCGTCATCAGATGCCGCCTCCCTGTTCACGCCGTAAACCACGATCTCGTCGCTGGCCGAGATCTTGATGACTTTATGTGTCAGCTGGGTGTGGTTCAACCGGAAATGGGGGTCAACCTCCACTTTATGGACGACACCCTTAGTGACCACGAAGGACTGGGAGATACTAGGGTGGGTAGAACCCGGAGAGGTAACATGCACGTGCACTGGCTTTGTACTGGCAGTGGTGATGAACAGCTCTGGGCTAATGTCTTGCGTAGGTTTATGGAAATTGTCCAGAAACGCTACCAGAAAGTTTGTCCCTCTGTTATCCAACGCACCTTAAAATGAAATGCTGAGCAATAATTTTAAAAGTTCATTAATATTCAAATAATAATAATTGAAAATAAAAAGATATAAGTTATTTACATTTCTTAAAAATAGTCAAAATTGTTTCTCACAATAAGCCAGGGGAAGAAAAAGTAGTCCTAACCAAAAACACGTCTTCATTTTGGAAAATGAGACGACGAGACAGGTAAATCAATGATAGGGTTGTGTAGATATAATGAAATATTAGAGCGCATAAGGCTGAGGAGCCTACGGCGTTCACCGTAGACAAATCGACGAATTGATATTCTAAAGTTAATAGCTAAATGATTATCGCTATTTATTACAATTAAATCATAAAATACTGATCATACACAATGTAAAACAGACGTTAAAAACCTCCGAGCTACTTGGGTGACAAGCAGTGCGTCAGTTGGGATGTCCGGGTGAGCTAAAAATCTACCGTATGCTTATCTTGTCCATGCCAACCCCCACCTACTACTTCTTTGGATTATTCACATTTTTGAAAACTGGTTTTTCACCTTCAAGCACAGCTTGATTACTAAATGACACTGTAAAAAAAATTCTTTTAAAAGATGTTTTTCTTTTCTTTTTAAAAATCGTACGTGGTAATATCAAACTTCCATACCTAGCAGAAAGACAGATTTTAACATACGGTTACTTAATACTTATTGGCTAATACCTGTACAGATGTTACGAAGGCGGATAAAAGAAATCGAGTCAGACATCATATCGCTCTATAGTTTGATATTCGTCAACAAGAAACCGAATTGGAGTTGTCTTTCTTTCTTTTCCCATCGATTCTTATCATTCACAATTTAACCCAACGTGAGTTATCTCTCTTATAATGTACGGACAGGACAAAACCTGTGAAGAAATGTGTGCCGAGTTTCAATACAGTACGTACATTTTGTAGAACCGTTTGTTGCATAATTCTGCCCCTTGGGTGTTAGTTATTGTCCTATAGAATATGTCGACATGCAAGATAAATATGTTGACATGCAAGATAGTTATGTTAACATGCAACATAGTTATGTTGACATGCAAGAAAATTGCGGTCAAACATGCATTATGAAAAAATAAAAAATATCAAATATCTCCCGCACGTGACTTCCAACATGCTGCATTCTACTTATTTATGTCGACATGCAACTTATATATGTTGACATGCGAAAAAGATTTGTTAACATCTAACTTAATTACCGGTATCTATATTGACATGCATCTTATCTATGTTGACATGCGAGATTAGTATGTTGACAAACAAGTTATTTATGTCAACATGCAAATTACTTATGTTGACTTGCAAGTATGTTAACATATTTATATCGCATGTCAACATAAAAAAGTAGCATCTAGCAAGTTGAAAGTCACATGTGGTCAACATTTGAAATGATATTGATTTGATTGCTATTGTGGCATATTTCTACTCCCTACATGCAAGATAAATTATGTCAACTTGCAAGAAAAATTATACTGTAAAAGTTACTTTTTAAACATCGTTAAACCTGATGGCATGTTTAACTTCTGCGTAAATAATGTGTGTATTTGGGTTTTTAATGTTAAGTGTTCTTCTCAGAATATTATTAAATGTTCTCTTGACATGCGATTTGTTTGAAAACTTATATATTGTGCAAGTGGAATTTAAAAAATGCAAAGTGAATCAGAAATTTTAATTGGAACCAAGTTCATGGATCTGGGGGTGGGAAGGGGTTGTTGTTTCAAATATTTCTTAAATTTACGCAGTAAAATTACCGAAAGTATAATATTCTTCGGTCTCCCACCCCTAGGAAAGTTTTTAAGTCCGCGCATGGAGTTAAAGTTTTCATGTACGTTAATGTACATGCAGTTTATTGTGCGTTCGTAGCAATGGCTATAGAACAGATTTAGGGTGCATAAAACATCACGGATATGACCGTCTCTTGCGGATTACTCTGTCTTAGGTGTCTTAGTTGTTGAATAAATACCGTATACCGGATACATACAATTTGTAACTAAGACATTTAACACAAAGACTATGCAGTAATGATCCCCGGCCCTGTCTTATAATTTCACGTTAAAATTCATTTTGGAAATTTGATCATGCCTTATTAGATAACAAAAGTCAGAAATAGCCGTGTTTTAGGGTGACTAAAACAAACATATTAATTATCGGGTAGATCTTTTACTTGATAAACCAAAGATTTTCCGAGACAAATATAAGCTAGGCATTATAATGAGTTCTTAACAGCCACAGATTGCGCCATGGAATATACAGACAACAAAAGGAAGACAAAACTTTCGAATTCTATAAAAGAACAACCTTAAAATGACAATCGAAAGACAAAATAGGCTTCAGTTTTTGTCGGGATGTGATCTGGCGTTAGTCTGGTAAAGAAATGATGCTGTCCTGAGTATACCCTGCCGCCCTTGCTTGACGGATGATTTGGACACGACTGTTATGAATGGAACAACGGATAAAAGCAACAGGTAACATACTGTGTGTGGTATACAGGTATCATAGATAACAGTTTAACAAGACAGTGGCTTCCTTCGGATGGTTAGTGCCAAAATCACGAGGTTTTACGTTGGTTTTTTTTTTTTTTAAAGATTTTCCCATTCTTTAGATAATCAATAATATTCAAGGTTTTGTCTTTTCAAAATCGTTGCTCTGTAATCTAGCGAAATCTGTAAAAGCTCCTATTCCGAGGGAAAAACATGCTCGTCTGTAATTAAATTTACGATTATCGATATCCAATACACCAGATACTCCCCTGAAGAACTTTTTATTTGATTTCAAGAATGTTTGAAAATATCAAAGACATTGTTCCAAAGTCTAATTTGTCAGTTAGTCTAAAGATTATTATTTCACAACTAGAATCATTCAAATTACGTATATGGTTGTTTTGTACATGTAGTAAGAATATCTTGTATAACTCTTGTTTGAATATAATTATCATAAATTATCCATGAAATTGTTACTTAAATGCTGTAACTTTACATTGTTCCAGTCTCGTACTTTAGATGTTGTTTACGGGAGAGGTGGGGCGGGGTAAAGATTACCAGTGATATATTAATTGTCCTCGTGCATATGCAATCTCTTTTCTTTCTCGTATTTACTTAAATTCCATGGAATAGTAGGTACAAATTGTTTATTTTTAAAAATAAGTTTCCTCCAGTATCGATAATGATGCATGTAATTCACGTTTGCGGTACTTACTGTTTCCAAATAGCGATAGAAAAGGTTGGACCATGAAATTGATCGGAAGGACGAGCTTTCAGGGTTTCAAAACTCCGATAAACAAACAAATAGAATAATACCATGCACTCAATATGAAAGAAAATTGATGGTTCTGTCTCAACGGAACAAAAAGCATAGAATGCACTAATGACTGTTTTCACAAAGAGTAAAGTATATTCCATGTTTTTAAGCCTTTTCCAATCAATATGTTGACCGTGTTATAAGCCCCCGTTAGGATGAGCTTGTACAAATATTTGTCAAGTTCTTATCATCGTTTACTCTGTAATATCCCGACATTGATTGTAAACCCACCGCCTCTCTATACCGCAACAAACGCCAATACGTCCATTAAGTCAGTCCGCCAGGTGCTACCATAACAAATGAAGATGGCGCAAATACAACTCTGACTTTGTAAATATTGAGCCTTCAGTCTTCAATCCGCTACCATTACAAATGATAGTGCCACTTGATGTATAAGTGTATATTTTTACAGCTAATGAACCCGCCGTTGCCATATCGGGAGTGTACGTGGCTGACATTATGGTTCTTTGATATTTATGTACATGGTACCACTATGATATTTTAGTATTAACGTACATGGTACCATCATGGTACTTAAGTATTTACTTACGTGGTACCAAAATGGTACTTCAGTATTTACGTACATGGTGCCACCATGGTTCTTTATTATTTACGAACGTGGTGCCACTATAGTACTTTATCATCTAAGTACGTGGTACTACTGTAGTACTTTAATATTTACGTACTTTAGAATTAACGTGAGTGGTTCCACTATGGTACTTTACTATTTACTTAGGTTGTACGATTATGGTACTTTAGTATTTACGTACGTAGTTCCACTATGGTATTTTATTATTCACGTACGTGGTACTACTGTGTTACTTTAGTATTTACGTACGTAGTGGCACTATGGTACTTTAATATTTAGGTACGTGGTGCCACTATGGTATTTTATTATTTACGTACGTGGTACAACTGTGTTTCTTTGATATTTACGTACGTTGTGCCACTATGGTACTTTAATATTTAGGTACGTGATGTCACTATGGTACTTTAGTATTTACGTACGTGGTACTACTATGGTACTTTAGTATTTAAATGAGAGGTGCCACTGTGGTCCTTTATTATTTACGTACCTGGTGCTACTATAGTACCTTAGCATTTACATGAGTAGTGCCACTATGGTCCTTTAGTATTTTCGTACGTCGTGTTACTATGATACTTTAGTATTTACGTACGTGGTGCCACTATGGTATTTTATTATTTACGTACGTGGTGCCACTATGGTATTTTATTATTTACGTACGTGGTGCCACTATGGTACTTCATTATTTACGTACGTGGTGCCACTATGGTCCTTTAGTATTTACGTACACTATGATATGATATTACTGTATGGTATTTACTGTTGTATTCACCGCTTGTACTCTAAATGCTGTAGTATTCGTTGTTGGTGTATCTTGCGTTGACAGAGTAATGTAAAATAGGCCGTTTGTATTGCAATCGTGTCAGTGGTTTTGACATCACTGGTGTTATTTTTCGTAAAAAAAAAGTTCCATGGCATATGGTGCTAGCCATCGAGTTGTTGATTGTATGAAGCATCAAATTTAAGCTCTTTTTTCTATTTGACACACAATCTACTTCTTTTACATTTGTACGTTCACTTTTGAAGTTTTCAGGTGGGCCGGACCTTTTGGTTTTTCTTTTAAAAATGTCTTGGATCTTATTAGGGCGGGGTTCAAGTCATCTAAAGTCTCTCTGATTTCTAAATATACATCGTGGCAGGCAATTTACATTTTATGACACCTGTAGACAATTCAAAATTGCCATTTCAGATGTTTAAATTACAAAGTTTACGAAAATGCTTACAACAATTCTTTCAAATAATAATGTTTGCCAAGAAGTCCCCCCGTGATTTGACAGTTAATGAGGATGGTTTCATAACATACGGGTCTTTCTCCCGCCCGGAGCAGAAGACAATCAGACGGTTGCTTGTTTATGAAGGTGCACTCGATGACATAGATTGCAACAATCGTAACAATTTATCGGGGAATGAAAGTTTCACTTTTTGAGGCCCGTACTATCAGTTGGTTGTTAATTATGAGATCGAAGCGGGGGTAAAAACTTTTCCAATCTTTCTAACCGAGGCAGTGGCCGCTAGACTCTTTAATCTTGATAGTGCTTGTTGCCTAACTAGCAACTCTCCCCTCTCCAGTGCGGCCGTCCCTCTCTTACTGTGTAACGTTGGTGCGAAGCGAGCAATAGTGGAGTAATTTATTTGTAACGTGATTCAATCTCCGGTAAACACTGCCTGTTTAATTTGCCAGAGTCTCATTTAAAGAGTGTCAGCAACATGAACTTTACATAAGAACCGACATTATAGAAGACTTATCAAAGAAGAATAAAAAGGGTTTAAAAATCTGTCTGTGTCAACTCGAGCTTCTGTTAAAACTAGGATTGCTCAATTGGACGAGAAAGGATTCAGATTTTAATATGCAGGCTTTAAATGAATTCTCAGAGGATTTTTTATAATCGTTTATGAAAAGATAAGACAATCAATGAGAGGGCACCTAGTCAGGGATTGGGTAAAAAAGGACAGTTTCTGGTCAACGAAGAGATCAGTCTGTCAGTCAGCGCCGGGCGCAGTGCACGGAACTTATGATACACACTGCTAATTAGTACGGCAGAAACATGAGGGAACGGAACTTATTCATGTGCTCCTTCCAGGAACTCTCACTTCCGGATATCACTCCGACACGGGGACCGGAAGCGAGGTAATGTTATCTTAATTACCCAAATTGGATAACCCTTTACATAATAATTTATTTATGCTGACTTATTTTTCGTGAGTCTGAAGTGTGTTTGAAAAATATACTTTTTATAATGAGAAGAGTCTTGGTGAGATTGAAGCGGATGTCATCAAATTAATATAACAAAGACGTCACAGATATTGCTAACATTCTACTGCAACTCTCAAATTCTTGATTCAATTCACAATACTTATATTTTTTCATTACAAAGTATCTATGGTTTATTTAGTTTATCGAACAGCAGATTATTTAATTATAAGGAATTTTTGTTCTCAACATGAGTAAATTTGGAATAATAAACTGGACATGTTTCACTGAAAACTGGATACTCGCAGTCAAAACGCTATGTTAGGGGTTTCATCTGCAGTTTTATTCAGAGCCAGAGAAAAAGTATTGAATAAATTGGTTTTCATTTTATTCATTTGTCAAACAACAGCATTGTAATGGTAGAAGAATTCCATACAACACAGAAAATTGATATAGATTTGTGTTGTGTGAAATCATCGACCTGGGAAGTTAAATTGACTCATTTACATGGTTCTCCAATATACCCTATAATTAATAAATATCGCAGTGATTCAAGGAGGCCATTTACCTGCAAAGAAATGTTTATTTAATTTTCTGTACCTGTTCAGAACACGGAAAGGGTTTTTGTGCGGGCACTTTATCGCTTTAAAGTTGTCACAAAGCAATGTACTTCTGTTTTTACAACTGCATTGGAACATTTTCCTTTCAGAGCCGTATTTTATATAATAGTTATCTTTATTTCATTATCGCAAGAGTGCAAAATGGTTTACTAAGCAAACCTGCCTTTTTTTGGTCTTCTGTCTGCCTGACTATTTTTCTTTAATTTGGCCACCTTGTCGTTCCTTGTCGGTGTCACTCTGTCTTCATTTCTATCTACATGTAGTTTTACACGGTTTGTGAGAAATTTATAAATAACCTACGGTGGTATACAGTTCGAATGAGCATTTGACCTGACTGAAATAGGTCTACATATCCTTGTCACAGAATACTTATTAGTTCTTTATTTTAATGAGATTAAAAATAATGGCTGAAACAAACGAGTAATGGTTTAATTTTTTTCTCATATCAGAAACTGTCTTTTTTTATATTTCATATCTTTTCATATCAAAAAATAAATTTTCTGATATCATTAAATTTAATTTTGATATCAAGAATTCATTATCAATGAAAAGAATATTCAACGAATTAATTATTGATAACAAGAATTTTTTTTCCGATATCAGAAAATATCTCAATATATTTAGAAATGGCGAATTGTAATCTTTGCCTGAAAGACTTATAATTTCTATTTCTAATCTCTACGAGAATATGACTTTCCCTATTTCTTCTTCCTTTAAAACCACCATCTTATTTTAGTACGTTCGAGTTTCATTGTCTGGCTTCGGGAGAAATTGTTTTGCCTCACCACCTCAAACACCTAAATCGCCTTTTGTAGACTCTAACAACCTACAACAGTTCCTATAAACAGTCAGTCACAACACACAAAAAGTATTTGTAATTCTGTCGAGGACTTTATATATTTAACGTTTTGTACGAATTTCTAATAAAATCAAGGCAAACAAATGTTCTTACATCTTTAAAACAAGACTATCTTACTTTTCAACCATATAATTCCATTTACCAAAATGATTTTTGAAATCTATTGCGTCACTTTATCTATGACGTCATTTTTGTGGACTTTTGCACGTATTGGTCCAGAATGAGATTGCCATCATCCAGGCTGTGCCAAACATGAGCAGACGTCATCTTTGAGCCGCTCTGATTGATCATTGGTTTGTGGACATATTATATCACATCTGATTTAGGCATATCTATATTTTTTTCTAATCCAGTAATTTTGACTGGGTTTGCATCGTTCTCTCTATCTCATTTATTTTACTGCAGAGTTAACCAAATGGTTAAATATGTATTTTGTGTGTTTGTGTCTAACCCTGCAGTTTAGGAATAATCAATCCACCCTGTACCACACTCATCAAATAGGCTAATTTCGGTAATTATACAGTTTGTTGATGCTTAAATGGCATATGTTAGTATAGAAAAGACCAAAATACTTCCTTTCAATTTCCAATTAGAGGAAGTGCACGAAATTTTGGAAAAAAATAGAAATTTTCTTTTCTTCTTATGAGTTTTGTGTTTATTAACCGGTCGCATTATATGGATTTAAGGAGAGCTTTCAATTTTCTGTTTCAAGTTCTGCCGAATGTTTCAAGGTATGACCCCCGCACAGAAAATAACGAATTGATAACTCCGAGGAAACCAATTTTCCATTCAACATGCCATTCATTTTACCCAAACTATAAACAGGATTATTATTCTGTTTTGTTCGTTTTTGACAATGTATTGATCAGTTTCTCAAGAGCTTTAAAGTTATGCATATAGTAAGGCGGATAATTCCACATAATGTTTTGAAATCCGCAGTCACAATCGCGATGCTAACCACATCTGTCTGATTTTGGTATTTTGATGAACTTCATCATTCCAGCATTTTTTAAATTTTCAATATTACATCTATATGTCAGGTAGTGTCATTAATCTAAATATTTGCTTTTTAAATGCCATTTTTATTGAAATTGAAAAATATAGGGAGCGCGTGTATTCTTGATTCTTGTTATGAAATATAAGACCTGGACTGTGTAGGTTGTCTTTACTTTCGCTGAATAAGGCAGTATACAAAAGACTCTCTATCCCGACACGAGTGTTCAGTCCAAAGCATCCAATGATCCGGAGAGGAACTCTTTGATAATCTCTCAGAATAAGATTAATGCCGATATCCTTTAATACGGGACAGCGATTCGGTAGCTGTATAAAATTTCAACTCTGGATGGTTGGTATTGTTGGAACCGTAGACAAATCAAAAGGAGAACTCAGGCGGGGAGTGTTTGATAATCAGAGCGGTCTGTCGGATGTAAAACCATAGAATATGCAGTAATCCAACGCAGCCTTAGTGGCCAAAGTCAAACATGGAATAGTCGCAATAGACGTTACTTACGGAGAAGGGTCCGTTCGGGTTGTTTACTCAGCAGCTGCCATTACCTACTCATGAAAGGTCGGTTTTCTGAGTTTCTTTGTGTTTCTGTGCGTTCGGCTCTTGGAGTTAATCTATATCTATATTTGCAAACTTTTTAACTGTTGAACTATTAACACACACAGGATTAAGTATTTGTGGGTCCTCGTTATAGAAGCTATACTGTGTGAAGACATGATAAAGCGAAAGGAAAACAATCCGGGAGTTGGTGTTAAGGACAATGGGCGACGATCAGAAATGACCGACTACAATAGCAGTAGCTTGTCATGTGTTTATAATTACCTGTAAACTCTTTAAACATACACAAAACATTGCTTCTGGAGATTATCAATAGTTTAATATTTGTTTATGCGGAAAATGTCAAGAAGAACTTGATTTCAAAGAGAAATATCCGCGAGTTCATTTTGACTTTTCGCTAATTTAATTGTTCATTTTCTCGCAATGACGGATAAAGTAGACACTGCTTAACGTGACAGAGATGTACCTTGCCCAATGTGGACAGCACCCCCGCCAGGTGGACATCCCTGACAAGCGGGACCTGAAGATGGTCAGTGGATACGACCTCCTGGACAAACTGTCCCGGCGCCGGATGTACGCCCGCTCCAACGTCCGGGAAAAGTCTTCCCTGTCCGACCACTGCGACCAGCAGGACATCATCATCAGTCTGGACGGCGTGGGGATAGAGGTGGAGGGCCTCGGGTAAGTGACACCCCATCAGTGAACTAATTAAGGTGATCTGGATTTTAATTGTCCTGTAGAGATCTCATCTAATGAATTCTTCGCTTCTGAAATCCAAGGCGTTCTACCTTTTGAAATCACATGTTTTATTTTCTTCCATAGAATTTGGAGTGAGCTTTTTGTACATGATTTTATGATATGGTAATCCATGTTAAGATATGCTAACTAGGCGCTTACACTGAGGTGTATTGAGGTGTATGCTATGGACGATAAGACATTGGAATGTCATTCTCTAAGATTAGGTGCTTTTCTTTTGGTCCCCATTTGCAGTGGTTGGGCAGTTTAGTGCCAATATATGTACAGACCATCTACAGCCCTAGTGTCACCTGCATAAATCCACAGGTAACTCGTAGCCTCATTTTGAGCCTTTATCTTGTACCAACTACACCTGCCCGTCAGATCCCGCTGAGAAATCGCAACTACATATAAAATCGATCTGGGTTTTTGTTTTTGTTTTATGAGCCAAAATGAAGTTCCTCATAATTCAACGCCCTGGTTTCTGTTTTTGACAACATGCTGTGACATACGTTAGCAATGTTTGAGTATTCACAACGATGCAAATGATGGAATCTGAATAGCTATACATCGCCATAGAAAGTCTTGAGTGATTCTAAGGGGTCGTTAAGTTTATATGAACCTTTTTTTTTACATACATGTATATTTCCTTCAAGTTATGAATTTAAGACATACATGTATAATGAATTAAGAAAAACCAATTTTCAAACTGTTCATAATACATATTGTACATTAAATATTATGCGATTAATAATTGTTGATACTTAATGGACATGTAAAATTGGTATAAATTAACGATAAAAGTTGAAGTTTAGCAACAAATGAAAAATTCATAAGTAAATTAATTAATGCATAAAAGGTCCTTGTATCTACAAAGTTGTTCGTGTATCCCTAAGTATTTACAGATACATTGAATACTTATTTATTTTGTTTAGTTAACAAACGAATTCTTGGAGAGACAGAGGGTTGCCGATCATTATATTTGAGTAACATTTATTTGATAAAAGGTCGCGGTACTTTTCTAGTCTATGCCTAATTCTTATCGACTCAATCAATCCAGGTCAGTGTCAGAGGCCGCCGACCCACGGTCCGCCTTTGCAGGAACTCTCGGCGCGGCTTGCGTTTTCCCGGACTAAATTTGTCCGTCAGATTTTAAAATTAGATCAATTTTTTCAAATAAGTCAGCGTAAGGTATGGTGAAGGATTTTAGTAAACGTGAATGGATTGGATATTGATTCCTTGAATATCTTGTGGATAAATTGCTCGTTGATTTGATTTATTCATATATAATGATGAATGATTCCATAAAAGACTAATACGAAATCTGTTGTCAGATGGGGAACTTAATTACAATAGCAAAAGAAAGAAAGTTGATATATAAGTCTGAATCAGGTGTCGGGTATATTCGTGAATGTATTCACAGTTTGAGCGCGCAGTATTTAGTCTTTGTCAACACATCTCCTGTAGGAATATTTTCAATCATGTGACGTCATTGCATTCTTTTTGCATGGGGTTCTTTCCAATTTTTCAATGGATTCCAATTTCATATTTGTGACTTTTGATCGGAGAAGATATGCCTATGAAGTATCTTTTAAATTCATTTTATCATTTGAAAAAAACGAGTCAAATCTTTTAAGTTTGAAATCTCAAAAGCATTATACATATAAAATTCCTTGCAAACCTTAGTTTTACATTCAGACTTAAAAAGTCTACTCAGCGCTGCAGGAGTAACTCACGTACGACAATTATACGAGTTGAGAAACCAATTCCGCTCTCTAAAGGCAATTCTTATCTATCGTTTAGTTCATTAATAAAACGCTGTTGTACGAAATGAAAATCCAGTATGTAGATTTAACCGATAATGGTGATGGTGAGTGTGATAGCCGTAAAATTGCTGCCGTTTTCATACATAATTCTATAAAAAGCGCAAATCTCACCTTTCCGCTTATTCAAAGCATGTTTAAGAATTCACAATTGTTTAATTGAAGCCTTGTCATAAAAAGGAATGAAATGGATGTTTAAATGATATTTAATATAAAATGAATGTTTTTCTATTGGATACCAAAACAGATTGAATTCAAGTTCCATAAAAATCAAGGGAGATTTATCAAGTATTTGTTGAGGCGAAGAGTGAGAATTGTGACATCTTTGAAAAAGACAGTAAATAAGAGAAGTTAATTTTGTGTAACATTCTAGACATCCGGTAATGGTCCAGTTATCTTCAATCGATAAGTCGTGTTTGAACTTTAATTTGAGTATTTGTAGTTGAAGAGCAGTCGTTTACAATTTGAAGAGGTTCGTAATCTTTGTGTGTTATTTACATTTGACAAATCGATATCATGGGATGATCCTGGCTGTTGTAGTACTGATGTGGTCTGTCAGTAAGTGGCCCCCTGCCTCAGGTCTTCACTCTAATCACATACCTGGCCGATGTCACGGCAATCATTTCTACATCTGTTTATGCTAGTCTCTGTATTGTTCAGTGGTTCTGGGTTTTAGTATTTTACCATACAAAAGGTAAGATATGGATTAAAAACTTTTTATGTCACTCTTTAAATTGGGACTGTGTTTTAAAAAGTAACAAACATCTTGTGATTTTGTTAAAAGTCGGATCGCATGCCTTCTCTAATTACATGTATATTTGTCTTCATTTTGAACTTAAATACCCTTATTTTTTCATGGCATGTAAATGAAATTTTGTGTCTATAACTTAACGTAATGTTGTTTGCTGCTTTTCTACTTAAAGATATTTCTTGACCTCCTTCATCAAACAAATATCATTGAATTGCTTATTTTGATATAAGCCGTATTATCATGGAAGCCTTGTACACTGTAACTTACTAAGTATTCATCTGTTTTCAGATTTGAATTACACGAGTTAATTAAATATCAAAGTTTGACATCTGAATAAACTCTAGTGTCTGCCAATTTGTTATGCAACTGTTGGTATCGAATTTAAAAGTTCTAAATGGGGTATTTGAACACCAAATCCCTTTTAGAATACTGAAGTCTTTGAATTGAACCAGCTGGACTAAATTGTCATGTGTAAATTACACCAGCGGATTATTGGCCCGCCTTCTGTAGCCGTGTCCCTTGTACCCCTGTCATTTGATGTCGCTTGGATTCCTATTTGAGGTCTGAGTTGGCCCACTTCTCTCCCCCCAAAGGAGGTTCTAGATCGTAGAGGTTAAGGACTGGATTTTTTCTTACATAACAGAATCTATGGAGTGGCTCTGTATAAAAGGTGCCACCCCAGCAAGATGTCGGGTTTGTACACTAAAATCAAATAAAAATTCCTCCATGCCATTTCTTTTAATTTCCCTGAAAAGTGTCTTATTTATGATATAAAGATACCTGGTAATGGTGGGATAATGTGAGTTTTAGAGATCCCATAGGATCCTCGTTGATTGTTGGGGGATTCTGCCGGGCTTAGGTCCATTGAAGTCTCCCTACTCCTCCAATCGCTGTCACTCCGTTCTAATCGAGATATCAGTAGTTTAAATAACACCCAAAATATTTATCAAATATACAAAGTCCTTTAAATTTTTCCTCTTCACACATCAGAGTTGTTTTGACATATGATTTAATACCTATGTGAATGTTGTCCTTTCCTGTATTGAGTACGATATTACATTGTGAGGGCCCGTGTCTCTCAATTAAGTCTATTTACACGGGTCTTTCTTCTCCACTGTGAGAGCCTGTGATTTAGTTTGTGTCTCTCTACTTCGTCGTGTGGAGGGTCCTTCAAGAGAACATGTCAGAGGAGCGTAAAGTTTTGGACCTGTTTCCAGTGTCCCTGTCCATGGAGGACAAGATGTTACTGATGCGGTAAGCTATCTGGGCGCGGATCCATTTTTTTTTACGAGAAGGGGAAGGGTTCGAGAGAGATTTTTTTTGTTTATTTAAGGAAGGGGGTTCAATGCCAATTTTTGTACCATACCATATAATTTTGTACCATACCATATGATTTGATAATTCTGAATGCTCCTGGGATACGGAATCCTAAACCTCGGCCCGTTTATCCAGACATGCTCTCGCTCGCTCGTCTAGATAGATCTCGAGTTTTATGCGGTTATGTTTTTAGATACAGTATAATTTTAAAAACCGACGGACATTTACGTTTCAGTTTACTTTGTACACACGTGCAAATGATCCTACAATTCTTATAATTTTTATCCATTGGATTTTAAAAGCTGTAAATAAAGGGAATTAAACGTTTTGGAATATTAAAAATATTCCAACTTGATTGCTTTATGTATGTGTATCATGTGGTTCAATTCGCGATACGATTATTCATTTTCAATAAAAAGAAAAGTTTTGAATACTGCATAACAATTAAATTCTTTGACCCACTTCCGGTGTGCAGAGCGCAGTTTGGTTAAATTTATTGAACATTTAAGGATTTTCAGATAAGTGGTGCTATTTCCAATTTTGGTTCTTATTTGTCTGGGAGCGCGGCCTGATCGAAGCAACATCTAGTTAAGATCTAGTTAAGGACCGATATGTTACGTGTTTTGAGGACGTATTGTCGGTCATGGCATTGTTAAGGTATCCAGTGTTACCTAACTTCCGGTGCAGGATCGTTAGTCTCCAGGCATCCGATACGGCGACACAAAACAATTATTAGATCGGTCAATAGACCCAGCGAAAGACCTAGAAGTCTGCAACACCCCCCTCCCTTTCCACTTTACTTTGATAACATCTCTCCGTTCGCAATATCATTTTTTTTCCTTTTTTATTTATTGGGCGAGATTGCTGTGTTGCAGTCCTTAATGATGCAAAAATCTACTCGCAGTGATGACTATTATAAATTACTGCTTGGAACTTGTCACAAATATCGTTTGAGAGCTGAAAGTAGAAAGAAATGTAAATATGAACAGATCAGAGAACTTTAATTAAGCTCTCGAATACACGTTACTGCATCTGCTATAGAATTCCCATTCTGCGAGATATGAATGTGTCGTCAATTGCTTTTATTTCCTTAACATCCAGTGACTGTTCGAGCTGAAGGATCCCGGTATAATTCGGTCGTAGATTCGAGTGAACCGTTATAACTAACGACCATCAACTGCTAGATAGAAACCGGCCATGTCTTTAACCCGACTGCTGCAACAAAGATTAGAACAGTTCATTGGATCTGAAAGCATGCTGTAATAACTGAATGGTAGTTTAGAACGTTTCTATGGTCCTGTCGTGGAGCTGTTGGATATTTGGAATGTCCGGTTTTATATTGCTCACCTGTCGCAGTGATTAAACTTTGACTGCCAAGGAAACCGTGCTGAGTATGTGTAATTAAGTGGCAATAGGAAATAAAGGAGCGGTCGAACCAAGAAAAAACCTTTTAACCTCGCATACAGAATAAACATTAAGTACTTCATTTCAATATCTGTGATCGATCTAGATGTATGCAAGTGTTTTCATTTTCTTTTTCCCCTGTTGTCTAAACATTTAAAGTTAGAAGTGTTTCTGGAGCAGATACTTAAATTGGGCGAGATTTATGTGCCGCTGCGTAGGCCCCGGATTATAATGAACCTTTTTGTGTTACTTTCATTGTTCAATCGAATTCTGGAGATTCAAGAGTAAACCCTCAATTCTTTCCGAGGTCCTAGGTTTCTTAATTTTCTAGCAGGAACATGAGAAATAGAGAATGCTTCCGGTTTTCATCGGAATCGGATTTTCACCTGCCCAGGTTTGTGGCATATATTGAATCATATAAATGTTTTGTCCTGTGGTAATTTCCAGTATGTCTTAAGTATGTAATTGTATTGAACACGACCTTGCAATTTCTGTATTGATTTCTCTGTTTTGTCTCTTGTGTTTGACAAATAGTTGAGTCCGTTGAAGATGTTTCTCTTACAAGACGGGCCCGTTTATCAAACAAATGGTCGGAACAGGACTGAAGTGGTTGTTGTAGTAAAAGTTTGAAAACCAGCTAGAGAACACACATTCTCTGAATCATGACATACCTGTACATTCGTATATCTTTTGTGTGGGGATTTTATGTTAGATTTCCCTCTGAATTTTAACTTTTGGTAGGTGTTTAAAATTTACATTTTTAGCTTTAATCTTGCCGGAATTATTGATTTTACTTTAAACCTTCATTATTGATAAACAAAAAACTTATTCATTTTTGTTCTTCTTGTCGGGCCATGGATCTTTACAAGAATGTAAACTGCGCCAAAATGTCTGTCAAATTTTGACATCTCTGTAATAGACCGCTAAAAACGTATGTAGGCTTGATGGAACTCACTGGCATGGTTTTACTTTTATTTGGACTAATATTACAGTTGTTGTTACAGACCGATGGAACACAGTAACATGTACAGTTTATGGACCATACCTATGTCATGATTATTTTTTTAGCAGAACAACAGTATTATGGGGGACTGTAGCTGTAAACTAATAGAACATACTCGCATGAGGGGGCTATGGAATGTACTAATGTCATCTTTGTGGTTGTAAACTTGATGTAGAATGATGGGACGCACTAGTATGGGCGGATAATAGACTATACTAGTATCAATTCTCTTTGTTGTTGTAGGCTGATAAAACGAACCAGAATAGGCAAACTGCACAGTTACACTGTAATATATTTTTAAAATCATGATATAATTTTTCTTTTGTTGTTGTAGACTGATGGAGCGAACCAGCATGGACCATCGGCGCTCCCGGACCATGCCCAGCTGGTTCGAGGATAACAGGTCGTCTTACCAACACCACGCGGACTATCTAAAGAAGCTCTCCACTCTACGGGAGGAACTTATTCTACAGGAACAAAACCACCTAGCCAACGCACTAGACAGGTTGCGCATGCGTCAGTATGGTAAAGATAATGCGCTTGCGCGGAGTAGGCCGAAGGAGTACCCGCCGGACACCCGTCGATCTCTTGTGACCACCATTGAACATTTTCAGAAAATGAGACCAAAGAAATCTCCTCCACATATATCCCCGCTAGAGGGAAAACAGATCCTAGAACCACAAACTTACAAACCGTCCAGAAGTCCACAGCTTTCAGACAAGGCTATGGCGTCCCAGCGACTGCTGGATGACAATATACGATCAAATCTCCAGAGGATACCGCAAACAATCGTCCAGCCGACATCGAGTATCCCTAACATAGGACGCAAGTCAATCGCAAAGAGCAAGGAACTAGTGTTGGATGGTTCCCCGATCCACAAACGGCGACCCCTACCGTCACGAGAGGGCAGAGATCAACCAGAAGTCAATCCATTCAAGGCCGTTTACAAGGGTAATAACGGAGCGCGTCTACGGCGACTAGTGAGACCAGACTCTGATGAGCTGGACTTGCGTGCTCACGCAATTAAGTTTGAAAGTTTAAGTGATAAAGACAGAATAAATCTGGACAAACTGAAGGAGTTATACTGCATATACTATCTTCCCACGAATACACCTACAAACGCTTCAGACGACGAGGATTCGTTCGATTTACCGGAGGACAGACTGGGGCAGGAACCCGTCAGCTTTCAGCACGACAAAAAGAAACGTTTGACTCTGTTAGAGGGTAAAGCCCGATTATCCCATCCTGAGGGAGGAGGGGACATGTCTCCGCGGAAACATCCGGTAGAACAAAACAGTAATAGGTTTTCGGACGACCTGACGTTAAACGGTCAGGGATTCCGAGACCATGACGTCACGCCGCCGGCGGAGGGAGAGGGGTTTTCTATATATGGCGATACAATATCTCATCCCCAGAGGAAACAAATCGTCGTAGACATGCCATCCATTGTTTTTAATAATGCTACGCCGGTGCATGACGAGTCCGAGGTTTTGGAGCGGAAGCGCCGATCCGTGCTCCGTAAGACGTTCAAACAGAACGAGATCCGACAGCGAGAACTACGCAATCTCATCGATGACGTACGAGAATTGAACAAGCGCAGTGACGAACTCAATGAGTCGATTAAGTCCGCATCGGACTAAAACTAAGTGAAATTGGCTGGACTATGTTTTCCACTTTGCCAGACACATCACGTTACAAAATAACTATGTTTAGCAATGCCATGCTTCATCTAGTCATTCCAAAAGTTGCATTACATTTATTTATTTATGATTTTTGTACATTCATATGAAAAATGAATTTCCTACCTTTAATTCCGTAATAAAATGCTTAGAATACTTGTAGAGTATCAAAAAACAAAACTTTTCAATAGAAAAAAGAGGATAGGTAAAAAACAGTCCAGAATAAAACAGAGCAAGGATTGCATACAGATTTGTAAGGCTTGGAAGGCAAAAAACCCAGAGACGCGAAATTTGATATTATAATTAACCATCAGCAACAAAAAAGGAGAATGCTTTCAATAGTTAAGCTTTTGTTATTTATATAATCATACTAAACGATTTCAGTATATGATATATAATGTTGAGAACAACTATATACTGTATGTAAAACAATGACTCGGTTTAGATTTACTTTACACGTCGTTCGACTGAAGAGAAAAACCTAATGTTGGCGACAGTCATTAACTTTAATGGGTATTTCTTATGAATATAGGGAATACAACTAGAAATGCAACGTCATTGCAGCGACGAGCATAAAACTACCGCAATACCGAACCTGACACAACAATGAAAGTCTGGTAAATTAAACCTTCATCAGAAATTGAAAGCTTCGGGACTTTCACGTTGAGGAACATCTCTATAAACTTTTGAATAAAGTCAGTGAGGCCAGCCATTATCCCGCATTAAGAGCTTGATATAATCAGTTTAAATCCCAGCTATCAATTCCAATATAACAGGATAATTATACTAAGAGTCTTCTTATATCTAGCAATATAAACATACATTGAACAATGTAACAGAGAACTCCATCTTCCGGCCTTCATATTCTATTTCTCCCCTGACAGAAGAGAACTAATGGCCAGGAATCCGCTGTTAACCAAGGAGGCGTAAGCCAGTCACAAGGGAGTTCTAATGTATACTTACTGCCATTGATGCAAATTGTGATAATCATTAATTAATCAAACAGTTTAACACAAATTTTGCTTTAAAACAGAATATGAAATTGACATTGAACTGTGCTCGCGGTACTTAAACGGGATTTGTTTTGGAGGAGGACAAATATGGGAGTC
Source organism: Magallana hongkongensis (assembly GCA_015776775.1). Taxonomy (NCBI): domain Eukaryota; kingdom Metazoa; phylum Mollusca; class Bivalvia; order Ostreida; family Ostreidae; genus Magallana; species Magallana hongkongensis. The sequence goes on along the minus strand of CM027474.1, from coordinate 1,097,112 downwards.
TTACCGTACTTAAATATGAAACATGGACGGTACAAAGTTTGATCAGGGAAGCATACTTTTTTTTCTTTTTTACAAAAAGCAATCGATCATTATTTACGGGTCAAACGGCTAGGATGAACTGAACCTGCTAACGGATGCCCCCCCCCCCCCTTTTATTGCTTCCCCGATTTCTATGATAACACATTCGTAAAATCGTTGAAGGAATAGTTTCTTCATAGTTAAAATAAAAATGAATAGAATCGGTGATGACACTTTTTGGGATTTTTAAAAAGTTTATTTTAAAGTCGTTTTCTGTCATTGGCAAATTTTAACAGTCCAAAACTAGACAAGATTGAAAACTCATCACATAAGTGTAGAACAAATGAAGAACAATTATTAGGCTCGAGGCACGATACGGAGTCTACATCAGCTACGCACTTGCAAAAGTGTAGCCCTGTTCCAAATCGGTGTTTTTTTTCAGGAATAGTCCGACAGGGCTACATTATTGCAGCCAGGCTGTCGCTATTAGTACACAGCTCAGTCTTTACACTTATTTAACAAACAATAGCTAAAACATTATAAAATTGCATACCTTGAGTGGCTATGAAATGTGACAGACATTGCCTGTAACATAGATTTAGGAATAAAGAGTTCAAAAACTTTCCAATACTCCTATGACAGTTACCCCCCCCCCCCCCTCCCGCCAATGAACACCGTATCTTAAAGTTCCCAAAGGTGGCTACAATGGGATGTGAATTTTATAACTGTCGAATACATAGACATGCAAGCGGACAGACAGGCCAAAACATTCATCCTCAAATCGGGAGCATGAAAAGAACTCTGTTTAAAATCTTTTGGGTCATAGTAGATGCCATCTTACCAATTCTACCAGATCAGTCATTTTACGTCCAACGCATAAAATTGAAGAACTAAAGAAAACAAACTTTCATAAGAAACATAAAAATTTATTCCTTGTTTATTTGAACTGACAACAGACAAAATCAAAGATGACGCTTGTGTAGTTCATAGACGTACATGAATATGTTCGGAGGAAAACAACCTTGTACGGTACAATGTAAAAAATTACATCATTGACTTACTTAATTTATTACAACCAATTGTGAAAGATTAAGTACATGCAGTCACTTCTTAATGAATGATGTTAATACCTCATCTACTGTGAGGACACCACACGTATGCCGTTACCAACCTTTGCCCGCCAAGGAACAACCAACTACTATTCTTTACAAATGGTGAGAACTGGTTTGTCTTCCTTGGCTTGCAGAGACGACATTGAAGTTCAAACACAATTAATACTGCCCTGTCTACACAAAAATTGGACAATGAGTGTATAAAAATATTTGGATCTACTTGGTGGGAACCAATCAAATTATAACAGTTAAATTTTGGTGTCTGTGAGTGAAAAACAATGAACGACACCATGTGTTAAAACTTGAGCTTTCCTTGTTTTTGTACATCACGTTATGAATAAAAGTTAAAGTAACAGTATATTGAACTATAAATTACTTGTACATGAGGTTAACGAGGTTGAAGATATCTAACTATTCAAAAATAGGTGGTAGGCACTTGGCTAGAGTCTACAGGATAGTCAAATACAGTCTACAGATCTATAGCACTAATGTAGCAGGTGTCTACATGGGACTTCATACAGACTTAATATCAGTGAAATGGTTCGTGTACACATTCGTAACATTCAGTCCGAGCACCCAAAATTCACATCACAAACAGCATCTCGCATCTCTCTCAGATTCAACCTCTCACATCTTACAGATCGGTAAATACTCCCACGCCTCAGTAAAACCATGAATGACCAATGTCTACAACTTTAAATACTGACAAGAATTAAGGCAGCATTTATACAGGTGTGCCATTACAATACAATCTAATTCAAACTAGATGTTTTGCATCACCTCATCTCAAACTCATGAAACATCACATCCAATTTCAGGATCAGAATGGGATCTTCTAAACATGCCAATTCCAATTTTTATACATGTATTAATATATGCTTTTTAACTTATATGCTGTTAAATTTTATAATAATTGCAATAACATATTACCTGTTTATTTACAACCTAATGAAAGAAAACCCAAGAATACAAATGCCCAATGGATCAGAATTCTCCTTCTCCTTGGATGGTAGTTTTAGATGGATGGTAGTTTTTTCAGGTGGAAGTCCATGACCATAGAACAATTTACAGATCCATAATTTACAAACAAACAATCATTATTTCATAGGGAGAAATTTCACATTCCTGAGTTGGATGTTTTTCAATGAATGAGGACTGAGAGGATTCCAGACATCTAACTTCAAGTGGATTGATTACAATAAATAAAACATCAACATTTTTAATGAGATTCTTGAAATCCACTCACTGACAACTGTTTGTTTCCATGGTAATGTTAAAATTTGTCTCAATACATTTTCAAAAAGTAAAAATATTCAATAAAAAGGTTTTTTAGTATATGTACAATATATTTACTGCTGTATGATAATATATACCAAAAGCATTCTAATGAAATTTCAATGTAAACAATCTTCGTGAAAGCTACTATGTTAAATACATAATGTTTGGAAGATTACTTACAGTTTCAGCACAACGTTTGATAACTCTACATAAAGACAAAATATTGGTGATCCATGGTACATGTGTAAATTGGACTAGGTTTTTGTACACTGGTAAATGTACCATGCTCTCATCCTGAACATACAACAATGATAATGACAAAATATTCCTGAATAACAATAACAATGGCAGCATGCAAGTACATGACTTTACAGTTAATTACATCCTTCTAAAGCAACGTTTTCTGGAATGTAAACATAAGATTTCATTTAACTGTTCTTGGTCCAGTAAATGAAGGACTGATGGTTAGGCTTACCGCCTATACAAGACACGATTTGCTACTCAGGGAGTGTAACAAAACTTTGGGCTGAAATCTCTCGTTTAACAAAACATCTGATAACCAAAAATTACCAAAAAAATGAGCAGTTTTTAAAAAAAAAGCCCAGACTCATATAAACTCTCTCTTAAACTTTACAGAACCCTAAAAAATTAACAAAATATTACATATATCTGTAATAACAGCCGGCTTTTTGTCAGCTGACCAATAAAACTTTGTTAATCTCAGACAGGGAACTGGTAAGCCTGAGTTTGGCCGGCAGCCAATCACAATGTCACAATCCCGCTAGGCGCGGTCCTCAGCATTTGTTGGTGTCCTTGACCTTTTTGCACTGAGGTTGGTTGAGCAGCTGGTTGAGTGTCTTTTTGATTCGGAGGATGGTGAGACGAGCTTTGGGGTTACACGTCCAACACTCCTGGATAACTTTGCTCATCAGCAGCAATATCTGCGGAAAAACAAACAGAACCACTAGAAAACATCATGATCTGTTAGATACCCATAGTTTAACAGTTTCAAGCAATAATAAATAGTTTAGAGAACCGAAATAGAGATTTCTCATGAAATCTGCGTGTTGTATTATGAAAAATTGCAAAATGCAACAGATGCGATGAGCAGCATGGGTAATAGAAGGGTGCTAACTCTTACCGGGTCTGCAGACCATCGGTTGGGAATGGCTGGTCGTTGTTGGTCAATAACGACAACTTTCTTCATGTCGTCAAAAGATGGATCCGACGGAACCACATCCCAGAAAGGCGGCTTATAATCATCTACCATGCCTGAAAAAGGGTAGCATAAAAATTCAATTACAGAACACTGTGTACCTCAAATTAAGTTAACACAGAAACTCTGTTGGTAAATTAGCATGACCCTACTGATGATGTTAATGTCTCATTGCTTAATGAATCAAATTTTAAATAAATGTGTACAATTTAAAATTGTTCTTATTTTTAGGGTTTCAACATAATATAGAGTAAACATTCACAGCCTCACATCAAATATAAAATTGACAAAAAATACTGCATACTGTACCTTTAATAAGGTGCACACATAAAGTTATTGATATAAAAATGTTCAAAAGAATGATGCACGGATTCTACAAAACTTGTAACAAAGCAAAAAGGAAATTCCTAACTACGTAGTGCTTACTGTCACTTTCTGTGACATTCTTTATTCTAATTCAGACAGATGAAAATGATAACAAATTTTGAAGGTATTCCCATAAAAAATGTCCATGCATTATTCATAATTGAAAAAAAAAAATAGACTTAAATAACAATGACAACAGTTTACATATCTTTGTTGAATATGTAGTACCTCTTTCTGACAATGAAACACCTGTGTGGGTATTAATAAATATGGAATTCTTTTCAAGGTAACTGGGGAAGAGGACAAAAATAAGCCATGCCTAATCTCTGATCATAATTCTCTTTGAAATAAAATTACGTGTATGATATAGATCAAAATAGAGACATCTTGCTCTGGTGACAGTCTTTTAAAGTGGTATATTTAAAACAAAGCCCTTTTTACCTTCCGCCACACATCTCCTTGCAATCTCCCACATCACCAAACCAAAGGCGTACACATCCACCTGCTTGAATGCCTCAAAGTACTCGGGATTCAGGGTCTCGTCCAACAATTCTGGTGCCATGTAGCGCTTGGTTCCCACCTTGTTGTTACGACCCAGGTCTATCTTATTGTTCTCCTGGGTGTGTGTCACAGCCAGCCCCAGGTCCCCTATACAGCAGGTCCCATTGCCCTTCACTAAAATGTTCTTTGACTTGATGTCGCGGTGAGCGATGGCCGGTTTCCCATGGTTTCCCACTATTTCGGTGTGAAGGTGAACAATCCCCGCCGCAGCCGAGTGACACAGATGTAACATTTCTTCGTGGTCCAGTGTGGTGGACTGGAGGTAGTCGTACAAGGAACCATTCTCGTGGTAATGCATGATCAGCCACAGCTGGGTACAAGAGTTACGGCTGGTCATATCTGAGGCGTAGTATCCCAGAATTCCCTCATGTCTGAGCAGACATGTGTTGTAAATCTCTGTTTCTCTGAGCCAGCTCGCCTCGTCTCGAGATGAGAAGATTTTGACAGCCAAGTTCTCATCGTGGTACCTCCCACGCCACACCGATCCATAACGCCCCTTCCCTGGTCAACAGAAACAGAAAATTACTAAATACATCATCAGCAAAACCTCTCTTATCTAAAAACTTAGGCTTTTGACATTCAGTCTCTTGTCAGCTGAGATGACAGTGACCTCCATTCTTAACTATGTATGTTTACAGAAATTTTTACTTATCTGTTATAAAACTTTTTAAAAATTTTGTTGTTTTATTTTTTTCACATATCACTCACCAATACACTCTATAAGGGAGATACTTCTAGCGACCGTCGCCTGGACAAGGAAAGGTAACCCCGACCCACTTCCTGACGTACAGGACTCATCTATCAGCTCCTGACAGAAAAAAACAGACAATGTGTAGGTACAAAATACATCTAACAGTGATTTAGGGATACTATGCCAACTAAGCCAACTGAATAAATCTTTGGTTCATCTGGCCACAAAAAATCAAACTATAACGAAACAGTCAGGTATTTTATTTTTGCACATGGGTATATCTCAATTTTCAAATCTAACTTAAATTTGAGTTGTTCCCCTTTTCAATATGGCATAAAATGCTGCTGCATTTGATCCAAAGCAGCTGAGCAGGAGATACTAAAGATTTCTTCAATATGTTTGGCCCTACTGCCAATTCTGTCCCTCTTACCTGCAGTGTGCTATCCCCGACCTGAGTGACCCTGATTCCTCCGTACTCCTGGGGTAAGAGTTCCTCTCTCACCCTCAGGTTCTCCTGACTCTCGGGGCGCTGTTTTTGGAGATGTCTGAATACAAAGAATACGATAACGACAGCGATGATCAGCACACCAATGGGAACCAGTACAGCCATCACCATGTACATGTTGATCGGCAACTCTTCTTCCACTGTCAAATCAAAACTTGGACTTAAAATAAACTATCAGTGTTGGAAGATTAATAATACTTTTTAATCTAAATTGTTTCACATATAACAAGTTTCAAAAATACATATCAGAATTTATTTGAATATTTTTATTGTACAATATACAATAATTCATTGACAAGCACTTTCATATTAGAGGGTCATTTCCTTAGTATATATTTAAAATATCTTCATTTAAACGATAAAAACCAAACCAAAAAACAAAATTTAAAGAACAACTTGGAAGTACTGACTATTTTTTATTTTTTTTTCATAAACATGCATAGAAAACATTTTAATTAACAAAAATCAAATCTACATGGTCTTTCTCAATAACCAGTGGTTGTACCACCTTTACAGTATAATTTAAAAAAAAAAGTTTAGATATGATCAAAAGTAAACATTTTAAATTCCTATTAAAAATATACCAGTACATGTGTATTTCAAAATATATTGATTTTTATTGGCCATTTTCCAACTATATTCTACTTATTTTTATATTAAAGATGAAATAAAAAGACAATTTGAAAACTGTTCTTACAAATTTATGTAATTTTAAGAAGATTCTTATCTCACTTCATTACCCCTTTACCCAAATACATACATAAACTTTTATCAAAATCTTATGTCTATTTGGCAAAAATGAGCAAGGTCTTCCATTTTAAATGGCTGAATTTTGACAGTACAAAATGTACTTGTTTACCTTTGGTGGCCTTCAGTTCAGGGTCATTGTCAAAGTTACAGAACTGATGGGAGCAGCATCTGATCGCGAGGTCGGGGCCCCGAGTCCACACGTTGTCCCGCTTGCCCTGACAGTTCATCAGGTGCTTCTTGTTGTCATAGCCACAGCCTTTCCGTACAAACACACCTGTGTCGGTCCGCTCTATCACGGAAAAACACTGCACAGAAAATAAAAAAGCTTTATACATCACTGATGATTTAAGGTTTTATCAGCCTCTGAAACTCTCTCTCTCTCTCTCTCTCTCTCTCTCTCTCTCTCTCTCTCAATCACTTTCCAACAAATCTATCACAGGAATATGGAATAAAATTTTTATCCCCCCCCCTTCCATTCTTTTATTACCAATATCAGCTTCTTACCTACCTGGTAATATAATTGAAGATTGATTTACAGAAATTTTCTCTACCCTATATGAACATATGAACTTTTTTTGCAGATGACAACCTAAGACACCTTCAGTATCAGTCATTCTTCTCCCCAGTCTGTACCTACTACCCCCAGTACCCTGTCTCCCCAGTCTGTACCTCCCCCCAGTACCCCTGGTTTTGGCAGCTAACAAGCAAGACACCGTAAGTATGATATCACTCATTCTGCTCCCCCCCCCCCCCAAGTCTGTACCCACCCACCCCTTTCAAGATAATGGCCAGCACTTACCCCAACCCCCCTGGTGGTGTTGCAGTAGTTCTGACCCTCCAGGCAGTTGAAGTCTGGGAGACAGGCACACTGGTACTCGTCCGTCTCCTCAATACTCATGGTGAAGTTCCTGTCCAAACCGAGAGGGGAGATCCCTGCAAATAAAAATAGAACAGACTTGTGAAAATGGGCATCCACCAAATAATTCATTCACACTGAATCAGAGCCTTTGGACTTTGGACTCTTAGGACAGTTCAACTAAAGCAATTACATCTAAAAAAAAAAAAATAATAAAATCAAACACATAAATTGATACCGTATATCTAATTAAAGGCAGGGAGGTAAAACCTTGACCGTGTCACTGTATTATCACGATCCTCGTTGTTTTTATAGAACATTGTTTTCTGCATTCAGTCTGCATGGCTTTGAATGTGTTAAACCACTGAAAACCAAAATCGTGTTTCATTCTGTTGTCCTTACAATATCACAAACATATCTACACTATATTATAAGTACCGATATATTCATATCAATACAAAGACTTGCAAAAACCCTCTGAAAATCTACACCTAAATGTTCACATCTAATTTTTGTGAAAAAAAAAAAAAAACAAAAAATTCCTATGAAAAATCTTTGACTTCAACCAAGAATCTCTTTATTTTTTAACTGAATTGATATGGGCATTATATTGCTATAAAATACACTTATCAAATGTCCATTGTGCTTATAACCACATTTGTATTCCACTCAAGTTTAATTTACTGTAACAAACACCTGCAAAACAAAAATGTTTGGGATAAATGCACCACATGTGAACATAATACACAGCTTTTTGTTTCCGATTTATATTTTTCCAACAAGTTGACTGAGTTACAAATATCTGCTCAGCTTCTAGCCAAAAAACCTGACTGTCAAATCTATGAGCCCTGTTACCTTAAGCTTGAAGTGAAAACCTCTCCCACACCTGCTTAACTTGTCCCTCCATGGCCTATCATAAAAAAACTTTACAGAGCCCAGCAATTTTAAAAATGCCCAATTTTCTCTGAGTGCTTTGGATTACAAGACAGGGGGAGTCGCAAAGTCCAGGTTGAATACCGGGGAGTTTGAGCCAACCCCCCAGTGTATGTTACACATAATGCAAGACTTCATCACAAAATCTATTGAAATATCCACGTTACCTTTTAATCCTACAAATTTATTCATTAAAAGGTTAGACGCAGTGTATGTGCAGTGCAGCGAGTGATGGATTTCTTCAGCTATTGTGTAAGACCCCCTAGAGGAGCGAGTCGTTTTTTACGTGGAGTGGATTATAAGCAATAAAACAGGAAGTGACACTCACACAATGGTCTGCACGGAGGAACCACTTGTGTGGAGACAGACTGGCGTGGTCCCTCCCCAATTTATCTATCAGTACCACAAAGCAGAGACTTCACTGTCGCCCTTATCAGCCTAGCGTCCCTGCACCCTTCACCGTCAAAACCTGTTCTTCATCAGCCTCATTAATTAGGTGTTTCAAGTCTACAAGCTATCTCGATTTTTTTTCCTGAGTAGAGACCTTTGCGTGTTTTCTCTTATTTAAATAACCGTGTACATTTCCACTCAAGCAATTTAAAATACCCTTCTACATTAATTCAATTTACTCAGCGACTTAAACTCAAATGGTCACTCAAGGGATAAATTGTAATATCTAACCTTCAAGAAGCAGAAAACCCAAAATATCTTCAACCACACCAATCAAAGAATGCTGCGACAATCCTAGGCAATCAGATCCATCCTGGCCTTATCTGAGGAATAATAATTTCCTCCTTCAAACTGAAAAAACTTATTACATTTGATGCGGAAGGATAAAAGATTTTTTTTTTGTTAATTTAGCTCTGTTCTGATAGGTTGATCACCAACATCCCCGCATGGCATCAGCATATCAAAAGTTGTGACATTGCGTCCGTGGACGAAATATTGTGACAACTTTGACAGGAAAACTGTCAGCAGATCCTAGCTAAGCCGACTGCATCCCAGCTGCTCTATCGGTTCTTCCAATATTACCTGCTCCAATATAACCTCTGCCAGTACAGTCTGTGGGTGGTAGAATTCAGTACAATGATTTACCAAACAATGTCAGGCATGGTACCATGTACTCAGTCTCAGATGCAACGAACAAACCATTCCAATCCAATGATTCACAATTATCAAAGCCCTTTATCTCTGAGTATTTTAAATTGTAACAATGGAAGCCTTAAAGTTTCTGGTTTTCTTGATAAAAAATGTCTTTCTTACTGAAGACAAACCTTACCAACTACAGGTACCCTCTGTACTGTCTCTCTACAATCCATGTACTATTCCCTAACTCTATAACAATCAGTATTTACCGGTACTACTGTCTCTCTACAATCCGTGTACTATTCCCTAACTCTATAACAATCAGTATTTACCGGTACTACTGTCTCTCTACAATCCGTGTACTATTCCCTAACTCTATAACAATCAGTATTTACCGGTACTACTGTCTCTCTACAATCCGTGTACTATTCCCTAACTCTATAACAATCAGTATTTACCGGTACTACTGTCTCTCTACAATCCGTGTACTATTCCCTAACTCTATAACAATCAGTATTTACTGGTAAAATTTTCATGATAGCATATTCTTCCTAAGAATTTTTTTATAAGAATAAAAAAATGAAATTTCTTCCTTACCTACAGCAGTAACAGTCTGACTGAGACAGCCACAACCCGAAACAGCTCACAAAAACCCGGTAATAAAATATTAATTTGGCAGTTGTTTGTGCTGCACACATATCTTGTTACACTTTGTGAGTGATCCCAATTACGATCCCAATTACATGTGATTTAAATACTGAATACTCCATTCTTTCACCTTCTTGTTTCTGACTATGTGGCAAAAATAACAAGTCGGGAGTGAATTAGCCCACAGACGTGCCAGATCATACATGAAGACGGGACTATGGGCTTCTCTAATTTGAATTGACCTGGGTGAAAATAAATTTATAAATCAGATACAATGGCCGAGTTCTATGAGCGAGTCCACACCTGGGTATTAAAGAGAAAGGTAAACACTTGACGATCATTGTGCAGCTCTGGAGCTTTATTCCGAGGATCCCTCGGTTCCTGTCGAAGAGCCTATTTGAATCATCAGTCGTGAAACACATAATAGATTTTCTTTTCAGCGTCTAAATCGTCAAAAGAAATGTTTAAGGGATGATAAATGTAGATTAATTAAACCGTCCCCAAAGTCTGGCAACAGGGCATGAGAAAAAAGTCAAGGCGATCAAAATGCGAAAAAAATAACACATGTTAAGCAACCTCAAGCAATCCTGAAATTCCAATATCTTATTGATTTTTGAAAGCATGAAAGTAAAAACATGACAAAGGTCCTTTTGTGTATGGTCCATACCTGGATATGTAGAAAAGGTTTCAGACTTAAAATACAAAGTTCAAGTTGTAGTGTTCAAACAGAAATTCAAACTTTAAAAGCTTGGACCCAAGTGTCAACACAGTATTTAAACAGTCAAAAATCAGTTCCATACATTTATACATTTTAAGCTATTTTTGAGAAATGGATAATACCAATGTACTGTGGAACATTTTGCTTTTGAAATTCTTGCTTTTGGGTTCTCTGCACATATACATCTGCACATATACAGACATTAAAAAACACACATGTAGTTTTTGATGTGCAGATCGAACTCTGACTAAAACTATTTTCAATTTAAGATTAATACATGTATTCCTGATCAAACAAGAAACTGTATAATATTGATCGAGGCTCTTAATTAAAACTATAAGAAAATTAATTTAAAGAAATGGAACGCAGATGTCTTTCCAGAAGTAGAGCTATTAAAACATATTAAATAAAATTTTGAGAAAAAAAAATTATGGATTTACAGAAAAGTTCAAGGAAGTTTGTTTTAAATTTCTGAAAGCTTTAATTTGTAAAATATTAACCCCTACACTAGTACTTCACAAGTTCTATCAATTTGATTTTTTATTCTCTGATTCGAGGACTCGAAGGAACGATTTGGTTTTCAATCACTTTGCATGGACAACAAAATTAGGTTTCTGAAATTCATGAGAAAAAAACTCTGCTTGGCATAGATTCAAGCTTGCTTTGGGGAAACTCAATTATAATATTGTCAACTTTATCAGGAATTGGTTAAATTGTTTCTAATGTAGTAATTGATATTGAAAAATGATAGCAATACAAGTTCTGGGTGATGTGCAATATGCACTCCTATATCGTGTACACATCAGCGTGTTACCGAATAGCAGGTGCCCGTGTGTCTAGGCTGTCTCCACGTACAGAACTCATCTGTTGTCAACAATTCTACTACACAGTGGAAAGTTATTAAACAATGAAATAATACATATATCACAGTGACTTTATTTATCAGAGAATTTAAAACACTCGGCAAATGATTCACATATATACTATATAATATAGGCCTACTTGAACATCAGCGCTAGACATTGAGTCGCCAATTGTTATTGATTCTAAATATATAAAATGTTCAGAGAAAACGGAATATCAAAGTCTGTTACTTACTCTCATATCACATAAATTTTCTATTTCTACCTCATGGTTATAGGTAAAGGAAACAGGACTTACCCAAACCCGGTTTTGTTATTGTGTACACTAGCAGAAAGATTCGCAGCATTTCTCCGCCATGACAGTTCATATTTGACCGGATGTAAGAGTTCAAAGGTAAAACTTATTTCCCGCGATATTTCAAATAGGTTATTCTCATGGCTCTTTATTTATTTTAACGTTCATGTGTAAAAATAACAGAGCTTACATTTACAAAATTATGAAGTAAATGTCAGCAAAGTACAAAATAATTTTCTCACTTAGCTTTTTTTCCCTTCTACATTTTTTCACTTATTTTATAGATACATGTAATCATTACGTTTCTTTAAAAAGGTGAACAAAATGTGGAAAAAAATGATATGTGTTTGTATTTTGATTATGATATACTCTCATCCACATTGAAATCCAAAGCATTCCATCATAAGACACTTCCCCGTAGACTGTGGAGTGAGGATATATATAAAACAAGAATTAATGTCACTGAAATTTTACACATCAACTACAAGATGTTCCAATAATATCATTAGGCCTACATTTACTTAAACTATGTGTATGTTTGAAAGCATACAGTCCATTTATCTTTACGAGAGAGAGAGAGAGAGAAAGGCATATGAACTTCAATCAAAACAAAACATTTCATGGAAAATTAATTTATTTTCAACAAACATCTTGTGCATCACAATTAAAATGGTTATGGTCATTACAGTAAATATTTTAAAAAATAATTTAACTGCTCATTTTTTTATAACACAAACCTCGGGCTGGCATTTAAGGGGTTAACACATTAAGACAGTATGATTGCTGACAAAATATCAACAGCTGCTGGGGCAACTCACAATGGTGTATATAATACATAAATACATGTACATGTAATTCACAAAATAGAGCAAGTATGCTTGGAAGATAAACAATAGTTTAAAACAGATCAAGTGTGAAGACTGAACCTTTAAGATTTCGTTACATTCATATTTTACATCTGCAGAGTGACTGTTACAATAAATTGAGTCATTTGAAAGTTTAAATCATGTATATATTGAATACTACTAAAATATGGTAAATAATATTTATTCTGGGTGATACATGATCTGTTCTCTCCAGAATGATAGTGAGATTTAAAAAATCAAATAAGATTGCACTGTAGATCATAAAACATCTCATGACAGTAAAATTGTGTACTAATTCAAAACATCCATTTTCTGACACGGAACAATTCACTGAGTGGGGATAATACAGACCTGTTTTTCCTTTTAATACATGGCTATTATATGCTAAAAGTACAGAAAATACAGCTTGTGAAATCCTGTTCTGTGAGAAACTACCATACAAAAGAAGTTTCTTTATGACAACAAAGCCAAAATTACAATACAGTCAAACTTCGTTCTTAAAAAATAGGTGGTTGGGACTTAAATATAACTTCGACATATCTATTGTATTCGAGATATCGGTGTTCGAGATATCGAAGTTCAACTGTACTTTAGGGAAGTAATTATTATATTGTAATATTAAAGAAAATATTCCAAAAAAATTATCTTACAGAAAATGCAATAGAGTTAATGCCCAAATATTCACATCCATGAGACTGAATCAAAAGAACACAAGGTGCCATTGTTTTGTCAGATCACAATATAATCCCATTCCTTTTTAATATAGCATGATTATAATCAATGAAATATAATAGCTTTAAAAAAAATCTAATTCTATACTCCTCAATTACAGAGACAACAATTGTTTATAAAAATAAGCACCGCATAAGTAAGGGAATCTTATCACAAAACAGGTCAAGCTGCTGTATCAGCTCTACAGTAAAATGGAAATTGTTTAACAATAAAACCAGTGAATTAATGTCATAATACCATAAAACACATCAGGGTACTCTTGAGTTCATACCAAAATCCCTAAGTTTCCAATATGAAATCAACCGAATACTATTTTAAATATCAAAATGATACATGTATTTCATTGCTTGTTTTAAGAGGTGTTCCAAATGAGAGCATTAATCATGTAATCAATATGAATTGAGATTTGTAATAATGTATATGTAATGTAATTAAAAACATCCATGATTGTAATTTGTCCCACTGTTTTTTGTTTTGTTCCACTGCATTTCTTTACAAAACAGAATTTTTATGTGGATTCCATCAATGCTTCACAATTTGTTACAAAAAATTACAGCAATGCCCAGTTATGTTGAAAGTTGAAGAATTTGTCGTATTTTGTCCACACAGACGTCCGAGGCCAGTCGTGCCTCCCTGCTTGCCGTGGAGAAGTTCAGGAAGCCATGGGGAAGATCATCCACTGGGTGGAGCTCCACCTGGTTACCAAGGCTACGCAACCTCCGGGCAAACATCACAGAATCATCCAGCAGGGGGTCAAGGTGACAAGCCTAAAATAGAACATTTTTTAAAAGGTCTAATAAAAAAATTTTAACCACCTTTCCTAGTCCTAGGACAAAGAAAACAAAAAGCTAAAAATTCACTCTACAAACAGATGTATAACCCTGTTCCTCCTTTTCATAACTTCTTATTTAATGAACATGCAAAGTTTCTACCTACCACTAGTTTAATGGGAGGAAGGCACTTCAACATTTCATCAGGGGCCAGGTAGGGAGACATGTAGGGGTTCTTTACAATGGGAAGTTTACGGAACATTTGGAGTGGACTAAACTTCCGGTGACTTTCCTTAGTGTACTGTGGAGTAAATTTTCCTGAGAAGCCATATCTGAGAGTATCGCTGATCTCTGGGCAAGATGGACTGTGTCTGATTGGTCGACTAGCATGGTTTGCCGTCGACTTTGTCGGGTCCTGGCCATGGTTCACTGATCCATCCTGTGTCAGCAGGTGCTTGGTGTCAGGACATGTTTGACCTGGTCAGAGAGCCTGCCACGCTGTCCATCACAGAGAGGTTCTGATCAGTTTGAGATTGGTGTACTTGTCCATCAGATATAGACACACGCAGTCTACAGTCATTCCTCTTAACCGCCTCTTGTGGTGGTTCAACAACCTCCTCTGGTTTTACAATATCATAATCCTCTTCTTCCTCAGAACTCAGGAGAAGAACTTCCTCTGAGTTGTCGGGGGTGAGTTCCTCCATCTCTCCCATGGATTCTGAGGGGTGCTGGACTCGCTTTAGAACTGTGATGTCATCGTCCGAGTCAGCACAGATTCCCTCCAACACTGATGACTGCTGACTAGAAATATCCAGCTCTTCCATCGTGTCCAGAGACTCAATTGAGTGACAGCGTTTGGACACTCCAGAAATATCCGGCTCATCTAAATTGTCTAGCGATTCTATCGAATGGCAGCTGCTGGTCATGGAGGAGAAATTGTCCCCCTTGACTCCATTTTTGATCTTGTAGTTAAAGATGTCATCTTCATGAAGTGCTTCCTCTGCCTTCAATGACTTCAAATGGCTCATCCTCAATGGAATTCTCAAACTTCTGAGATATCCCTGCATACGCTAAAAGAAGGCAACAATGGATTATACAGTATTCATTTTACATTGACATTTCTTTAGCTGTGTTATTACAATGACGAAATTACAATCTATAATATATATATCTTACATTACCAAGAATATAAAACTTGCACAGAAGTGTTACATAATCAGTACTAAACATTGTGAATGAAGATAAATCTTCACTGACTTGCACTTGTACATGAAAGTGCCTCCGATATTCATGCATATTTT
The DNA here is from genome assembly GCA_015776775.1 of Magallana hongkongensis. NCBI lineage: Eukaryota > Metazoa > Mollusca > Bivalvia > Ostreida > Ostreidae > Magallana > Magallana hongkongensis. The sequence goes on along the minus strand of CM027474.1, from coordinate 1,081,547 downwards.
TTTCTCAAATAATGTTCATTTTAATGTAATCTGACGTTAGGTTTATGTAATAAAAGTTATTGATGATAAAAAGTGTAACATACCTGGTATGTTTTGGGACACCCTGTACATACCAAGGAATCAGAACTCACCTGCCAGGCACCTCATCATGATCCCCACAGGAAGCAGGGGGTCCATCAGAGCCTAGGATACGTGCAGGGGAGGGGGTGTACCTCACCAAGACCACAGGGTAGGCAGCCATGATCCCATCCGGGATCTGGATCCCAAAGGAGGCAGCCCTCATGGCCGTGGAGATCATCAAATTCCCTCCAGCACTGTCTCCAGCCAGGCACAGGGTCTCCCCAGTCCATCCTATAAAAGCATGTAAAATGGAAACAGCGTATTTGATAAATAAGCATGTAAAATATCGTGTAACGAGGAAAGTACGTCAATATTGAATGAATTAGATCTTGCCAAGATTCTGTCCGTCCATCCCAGACCTAGAAACATGCAGACATTGCTGGCATGTAAAATATAGAAAGTAACAAACAAAGCTAATAAATGAGGTTCAGCTGTTTATCCTACATCTCAGGTCAAAATCTTCAGCATTACCTCAGTATTATATAACCATAAATCAAAGTGTTGAAAGTACTGGAAAGTAAGTTTCATCATTAAAGAACAAGGTAGGATAAGAGCCAAGAACAAGGTAAGGTAAGGGCCAAATTTGGCCCCTTATTCAAATGTATTTATATCTATATTGTGGGTACCACTGAATTCAAACTTGCCTTCCTAGAAAAAATATGTTTTAACTTAAGCTTATTGTTTATGTTGCTCTGCAACACAAAACACTTAGCAACCATTTTGTCTGAATTTATAGTGTTATAGCTATATAAGTTACTCTCCAAGTTGTTTTTTTTTGCAAGAGTAACACAATTTTTAAGAAAAGGAAATAATTCAAATAGTTAACTGCCAATTAGTCGAATTCCCATTGGCAATGATAATATAAATTCAATGTAGAATATACTTTAGTAACATTTGATTTCCCTAGCAACACACAACAATTTGATCCAACAAATAAAGCTTAATCAATTATGACAATTATATGCACAATTTTAAAGACAACAAAGTGAATTGTTTTATTCAGGAAAATATTTGCATTTTAAAGATTTTTCTGAAATTTACATACAAAAATTGACTTATCATGGAGATAGCCCCCCCCCCCCCACTTTCATGGGACCATGTAAAAAATTGATATAAAAATAAGGAAATAATCAGTGAAATTGAAGTTAAAGGGGCATGGTCACGATTTTGGTCAAATTATATTTTTCTGTTTTAATTATTTATAATGCTTTAGGAATGCATTTCTAATGATCAAATGAAATTTGGGTGCCAGTCGATGAGTTTTAAGCAAGATACAGGGCTCACAATTCTTCGTCATGTAAACGAGGCTCGTGCCCTGTTTTTGTTAACATAGGTTCAATATACTAGTAAAAATCTTTTACAAGCTGAATTGTCTATCTTCTTATTCATTTCAAGCAAAATTAACAGTTCCTAACGTTTACCACATTCATTTTAGGTATAAAAGTGGAATTTTCCCTTCAACATTAAAAATGTAAACAAAAGCTTTGTTTACATAGCAAAGAAGTGTAAGCTCTGTAACTCGCATTTAACTCAACAAATGACACTCTAATTTTGGTTGCCTATTAAAAATGTCTTACTAAAGCATTGTAAACATTAAAATCGAAAAAATAACATTTTGACCAAATCAGTGACCATGCCCCTTTATAAGGTATATTCTACTACATGTACTACTACATGTAATAATGGATTACTAACAGGACCATATCAGTGTGACTTTTTGGGTCTGATACGATCAATGCTTCAAAAGCAAATACATTGGAAGCTAATAATGAGCACTAAGGTTTCTTGATACATAGGTAAAGGTCAAGGTCATTTGACTAAGGACAAGCAGAGCAAGGCGTTAAACTACTGTATACGAACTTTTTGGAATATATTTTAAGTAGCTAGGAGACATGTTTTGTTTCATATCATAGACAATGTGGCGTACAATGATTTCATAAATAGGAACATACTCTCATCAAAGGTTGTCCTTTACAAGCTTTGCTTACACCCCTGTCAAAGCCCAATGTACAAGATTCTTGTATAAACTGAAACAGTGGGCAAAATGTAATTGAAATTGATGTAGTTACCGTGGTACTACTTTTATCTATAAATATTATTATAAATAATTTAATTCAAATCTTAATACCTTAATATATTTTTATTTCTGAGTTATTGTGAGATTTATTTTGGAGAGGTAAATTAAAATCTGATCACGACCTAGTTTGACAGAATTGTTTTAAAGTTTTGAATAAGCAGTTTATGCACACTCCCAATTCAGAATTGTTTTTCTGAATTTGCAGATGAATTGAAACAATATAAATCACGTGCTCCCATGCTTGTTTTGATCATGTGATTGACAAACTATTTTTGGACGTTGAGAGAGGTGTAAGCGAAGATTGTGTAGCACGACCTCTGGTGAGAGAATGAAATAGGAATACATGTCTGTAGTGGTCGTGTAACCATGAAACGAAAGTAGACAGATGTTTTTGGAACTACAAAATGTTTGAAAATGCCAACCCAACCAACCCTTTGTAATTTGAAAAAAAGAAAATTATAAATATGTTTATCGCATTAATTTAACCATATAACGATTTTTACATTACTAACTTATAAGTGCTCAATACTTTAGAAGAAGATTGGGGTAACATAATATAAATAGGTGCCTATTTGGGAAGGATTACAGTTAAAATTGACACCCCCAAGAAAACCATGACAGTCACTGCTTTTTTCTGATAACAAAGAGATGGTAATGACATTTGAAATAAATTAACTTTCATGTGCACATATAGCTGTTAAGATAAATTCAGACATCTATTATACAGCAATTATTTAATTTGCTAGGACATTAAGTTAATAGCGCAGATGCATTTAACATTTTTGTCTTAATGAAAGCGTCTTGATTGTTTTTAAATACAAACGTTAATGAACGTCTAGAGTATCTGAGGGAAAAAATCGAAACTTATTATGTTCTTATAACAAACTGGTACATTTTAAATCCATAATCTAGTTAAGTTTAGAATTTTTTTATATAACACAAGCTCGGTAAAAAAGCAACATCTTAGAGCAAGATAAGTTAATATCCTCCCTTTCTTGGAATACCAATGTGTGTTTTCTTTTACCTCTTTAAAATGCTTTGAAATAAAAATAACAAAAAAATATTTCTTTTTATGTCTACTAGTTGTTAGGATGTGCATATATGATCAAGTAATATAATGTGATAATCATATCTTAAGTCAGTTTTAAATTTACCTAAAAGATAGTGGAATCCAATCATCCCGCAAATAAAAAAAAATTAATTGTTATGCTGAATAGAAAAAAATAATTTTTCGGTCAATTAAGTACTGATCCAGTAAATTAGTTAAATGTTTTCAATACTTCGTAAATACAGGTGACACTCGATAGCTCGAACTTCGATCTCTTGAAGTTCTTGATCTCTCAAAGTGAAACGGTCCTGATTTTTTTCTCTGTATAACTAAGCAAATTTACTCTAGCCTTGATCTCTCAAACTCTGATCCCTCAAATTTTTTGATCTCTCGAAGTAAAACCTGGGTCCCGTTATACATATTTAATAGTTTTTCACTCTTGATAACTCGAAGTGGTGGCTGTGTACAAGCATAAAATTATAGCTCCTCTAGCAACTTACCTTGATGATCAAGTAAACGCCTGGTGCTAGTGGTAGTATTAATTGGTTGATTACGAAAGTGATACTACCCCTTGCTTCCTTCCAAGGGTACATATTAGGCAATTCGTAACCAGCCTATTAGTTTCAACAACTTGTGAAATTAACGGCAAATTTAACCGCTCTTTATTTAAAACATTCTGTGATTAAGAAAACATGAAATGCTTAAAAAGTGAAAAAAACCCACACAGCTAGGTTTTGTTATTATTTGAATTGAAGTAAAGGAGCAAAAACTACAAGTGAAACCATGTTAGACCATCCTTCCATGTTCTATATAATATAAACTTCTGGTTACTATAATTTTAAAACCAAAATGACCAGAACAAAAATTTCCAGGATTGTTTTTTAACTTTCGATCTCTCGAACTCTTGATCTCTCGAAATTTAATCATGGTCCTCTAAAGTTCGAGTTATCGAAATTCGCCTGTACGTCGTTTCATTGCTAAACTCTGACAGTAAAATGCTTGCTTCCTTTAAAAGTACAAACACTGCAATAATAGAGATAATTTGTCATTCATGTTCAAAAAGTGGCACGTCATACTGGCCCAACTTTTAGTTGATTCTTCATATATAGTGCTTCTGCGACTCTTACGAGTAGCTTGATACTTCTGGTCCTATGACATAAAGCGGTCAAGGTATATGCAATCTGCTTAAAAATTAGAAATTTTTAAAGTCTACAGGGAAAACCTTACTGAAAATATGTCATAACTGGAATTTTACTCTCTTAGGCACAATTCACACATGGGCCCAATCTGCTTTAACTCAAGTAAAACATTGAACATTGTGCTGTTATTTAATTTGACACAATTCCCTATAAGCACTAACCATTAAACAATACACTGTTACCTAATTTGGCACAATTCTTGAGGGCCCATGCATAGGCAAAGAAGCACTCCTCCAGGGCCCTGGGGAAGGGTTGTTCCGGGGCCAGGGAGTAGTCTATAGACAGGATGGGGATGTTGAGGTCTTTGGCCCACTGTCTGAGGTAGATGCCGTGGGATTTAGAGGACTGGGCGACGAATCCTCCCCCGTGACAGTGGATCAGCAGACTGCTGGACATCGGCAGGCGATGGCGGGGGTTTTGGCGACTGTGTCGTAACTCCTGGAATAAAGGAGAGAAAAAGTTTGTGGTCTTACACACTGCTGTTCACAAATATTCATGGGAATTTCATAAGGATAATAAAAAAAACCAAATATGCTGGTGATTCTTTGACAACAAGAAATTCATGGACCACATCACCCATCTGAGAAATAGTTTTAAGTGATTTTGGTTCAGTAGAGCTAGTAAAACCAACGTACCTGCCCCTCCCTGGGCTCGTATGACATCAGTCTGACCTTGACCGGCCCGGGCCCAGTGTGAGCGCAGGGAGGCGTAATCACAACCATCTCCCTGGGGTTGTCCGAGTTCACAGCTGGGAGTTCTAATTGTTCTGGCTTCAGGTGAATAACCTCATTGACCTTGATGGCTGGACAAACTAAAGAAGGCACTGCCTGAAATTCAAATAATGTTATTACTAGATGGTGGCGTTGACTTTTACACTTAGGGAGGTGATCTACTGTTAGTCTAATTGTACCTGCATGATGTCCGATTCTGTTATACCCCAGAAGTTCTTACAGAACTCCACATTTGCTGTTCTTGTGACACCCACAATCTACAAAGATAAGAAATATCAACATTCAATTTCTGTACACCGTAGTTTCATACTTTACAAAGAATAGTTAATAGCCTAGCAATGAATCAAGTACAATTATTTTACTAGGTAGGGGCAAATCGTAAATTGTTAATTTTTCATAGGTTTAAGGGGCTCAAATTTGGAGGATTCACTTGTATGATTAATGAATACTAGGTTTCATAATTTGTTGAGGGCTTATATTCATGGGTGAAGGGTACCCACGGAATCAAGGAAAATTGGACCACCATGAATTATACAGTACACAGTATGAATCATTTTTCTCTCACCTGCTCTGCCCTCAGCTCTGGATTCATCAGATACTTCCCGCTGTTGACCACAGAGGCTGTCAATTGTTTGAAGTGGGTTTTCTCCAGGTACCCCTCACTGAAGGATGCCATGGCAACAGCTACAGTGGTCAGGGGTCGGTGCATGCTCTCACAGAACTAAAATGTAAAATCATAACATTAAGGACTAATACTGAAAAAAAATATATATATGTATTCAAATATCTATCAGTTTCACATTGTCTTAAAAAGACTTAACCATGTTAACAAGTAAATAATATACTACAATGACAATTTCTGCTCTGTTCATCCCTTATCAATTTCTGCAAATGAAGTCTTAATTTAAAGATATCAATTACATTTCGGATGCAACTTAAAATGACCAAGTTTCTATTTCTGTTATCAATTTAAAAAAAATTGTAAAATAACACTAGGATATTCAAAGCTAACAACCCTACACTTTCTGTAGTAAGTTACACGTCCTTCCACAATAACTGAGTGGCCCTTGATATCTTGAACCATTTTTAATAGAGATCGATAAATGCTGCAGTAAGTATCTCATCATCAAGAACAATATAACACACCTGGAAGCCCAGACATCGCCCATAGAAACAGTTCTGGCTCAGGCACTCCACCTCCTCCATCAATTTCTCCACCACGGGGTCCTCCAAATTGTCCTCATCCGCAAACAGAGAACCCTCTTCACTGTACGCCACAAGCTTCTGCGCATAGTACAGGGTGGCTCTCAACTGTCCTAGACATATCACATATGCCTCCAGTTCCTTGCTGTAAAAGTTGCCGCGGAAAAACAGTGAACTTCGGTTGACATTGATGTACCGAGACAGTCTCAAAAGGTTTCCGCAGCATTTGTGGACGACCTTCAGAAGACTGCGATAACCATTGGCCTGTGTGTCTGGGGACAGGTCGTACTTCGAGAGGAGTGGGGCTATATGTTCAATGGATGGCTGAATACCTCTGAAAGTACATTGAATATATTAATTTCATTGAACACATACGATTTCATTTATCAAATAATAATCATGATTATCATTGTATTTTTTTTTTTGATGTGTCATAAATATCTGTGTAATATGTAAATCGATTATATGTTGATTTTATAATGGTATAACCATTTAATTTATATAACGTTGTACAATAGACATTAGAACTTTTGGCCTAGGTCCATATCACCTGTATGATAGATCTTACGTACCTGTCAAGGTGCTCAAATAACATAACAAACGACTGATGGAATTTTGCGTGCGTGCTGCTGGTTCCATGTTGAAAAAACTCGATATTACTGAGGGAAAGGGCTCTTAGATCTTTAAACAGTGAACTGAAAAGTTTTGCCATGTCAGAAGATGTCAGATGACATGTCGCAACACCCAACACGTCCGATGTAAACAAAACAGCAATATGAGTCTGACAGCCCAAAGTGCACGGCGGAAGTGAAGTTCCGCAGTTTGTTTTTGTTGGCAAAATATTTAGAATTTTACCAGTCCCTAAAAATACTTAACAAAATAAGTTCAGTTTGATGCTCCATTAAAACATTTTAAAATATTGTATCAATTTTCTACTCAAGAATTTTCTAATTTCAACCAATAAGATTACAGATTTCCGGAACAGCAGGGTGAAAACAGAAAAGATGAAAACGGTAAAAACAAATGACAGCTGATGGTTTAGAATTGTTTTGGTTTTAATGACAGGTGTTGTTCGCTTTTTGAGAGTATAAAATTGCAGTAGAAGGATGTTTCTCTGTAATGTTAATATTATTTTGCATGTACGTTATGTGATATCTGCGGGCTTTCGTGCTCGATCAGGTTTCATTGTTTACGCCATAATTCCCCATGTATTGTACGTCACAATCTCTTGAGTGCGTCTCAGATTAGATGATATAAATACTTTGAATTAATGCCCTCCAGAATCCTTAAATGACACCTAATTCTAAATGGTTTGTCCTATATGTCATCCTAAATCAATATAATTAATCAATCAAGATTGTTTCAAGAAAAAAAAAATTATACACTGTACAGCATACAAGAATTTAAGGCTTGCTTTCTAGACCCGAGACAGAATTTTTATTTTATTTTAGTTTAGCTTTTTTGTTTGTCTTCATGCTTCAAGCCAAAATTGTATTCGAAGCATTCTACAGAAACTATGACATTATATTTTGCAGAGTTGACATTTATTCCAATGAATTTTGAGACTGACCGCATATTTTGGAGTCCTTCTTGATGTAGGGTGAGATGGCTGAAGCAACTGAGAGTTTTGAAGACAGCAAAAAGGGAAAAAACAGAGAAGATTCTCTGTCCAGCAACCAAGTTAAAAATGGGGCGATATTGACAAACCACAAGATACTAACAGATGAGTCGGGCTGCGACACCAGTCTCCTTGATGGCTCATTCAACGCTGAACTCGATGGATCAGATCATACGGCCAATAACTCAAGCGAGTTAAATCTCAGCCTACCCAAGTTGGAAGATAGTGGCATTGATGTTGAGAGGTCACCTGTGTCCAACAGTGCCAAAGACAGTGGACTCGGAACTGAGCACTCACCAAGTCTGAGGGATTGTTCTATCTCGGAACTCGATCTCAGTGAGTCGGTATCAGACTGTGTGACAGACAGTGGAAGCAATTCTAAGACAAATTCTGAGTGTAACGCGCATGTGAAAAGTGAAAAGCGGAAAAATGAAAATAAAAATAACAGAAAAGTTGACGCAGTGGCTGATGCCATAAAAAATGGCTCAGCAGGTGAACCAAAGAATAATAGACAAATGCCAGAAGAAGTAGCCCAAGGTAGTGAAGTAGTTGAATCAGCCAAAAATGGAGAAGAAAATGATGTAGGACATGGTAAACAAAGATTCTGATGATGATGATTCCGAAGATGACTCAGATGTTGCAGCATTCAGAAAACGCCCAGCTAAGAAACGCAAGTACCGCTTCCAGAGGATTTCCTCCGAGAGTGACGAGAATGAGACCAACCAGAACGAGGAGACGGCAGATGGAGATCAAAGCGGAATGGCAGACATAGAGACAGACAGTGAGCTTGATTCTGATGAATTTACAGATGATGAGGAGATAGATGATCCTGAGGAATCATGTGAAGTCAAAAGATCAGCAGCCAGAGTCAGAAGAAGAAGAGGAGGAAGAAAATCAAGTCAAACCCAAGCACACCTGGTTTGCCTTAAAAGACCTAAGTAGCCGACAGATGGGTTTCTCCAATAGAACGCCTCCCTCTATATTCCGGGAGAAGGTACAAGGGAGCTTACAGATGGTGCAGAGACTGAAGCTTCAGTATAAGATGGAGTACCATGAGGGCTGCGTCAATGCTCTTAGCTTCAACAGAATCGGTAGGGCTCTCTCATTAATATCTCACATGTTTTCCTTGTTTCTTGCATCATGTCAAACTAAAAATGATTGTATATGTACATGTACATCTGTTTTGATTAATTGTTAGTTTTGTGATTTATTTTCATTGGGGAAACTTGATACTTTTGTTTCTTCGAAAATGATTAATTGTATATTAAACCTGTTCACCAAATATTTCTAAAATGATATGTGTATTGCGAAGAGTATGACACAATAGTTAGATAGTTATTGTATTAAAGAACAAGGTTTATCGTGCTGTATTTGTGAAATTATTAACGTGCATTAAAAATAGTTGTGTTAGTTTTGTGTTAAGAGGGCTTGATGGTCATGGCCATTTGTAGACTGTTTTAACCTCCTTGAGAAGAAGAGTTCTGTATAAAATGTATAGGAAAATGTTCAGATTTGATTGTCAAATTGAATGGAATTTTTCTTAACCATATTATCTTGATATTAGTTTATGGCTTCAAAAATCTTGTACAAAAATTAAAGGTAGATCTAATGGTAAATTTGCTGACCATCTTTAGTGTAATTACATGTACTTGTTTTGTTCATTTACATGCTACATTGTATTTGAAATTTTCAAATTCAACAGGTACATTGCTGGCTAGTGGCTCTGATGATCTGAATGTAATTTTGTGGAACTGGATCAAAAAGAGGCCCTCACTTGTGTATGACAGTGGTCACCGTGGCAACGTATTCCAGGTATAGCTGGCTTTTGACACTCGTTTTACATTGAATTTGTGAATATTAAGGTGGCTCACTACACCTTGAAATAGTTTCTCAAATCACCAGAAAATTACGTGGTTGTTATAAATAGCATGACAAATGAGAAGTATACAAGTCAAATAGGTGAAAAAATGTCAATTTTGGATAAAAAATTATGTTTTCAGAAATTTATTCAGGAAATATTAACAAAAGCTCCAAGTGGATTCAAAGTCATGATCTGCGGTTCACTAGCCTGATACTTTAACCTCTGAACTATTAAAATATTCAACCAAATCGATCGATACGAACAATACATATAAATGGCCATCTACCTTAGTGTCTTAAAAAGTATAAGTCTAGGTGTAGTGAGGTACCCTAAAGTACTCCCATTGGAGACAGTTTCAGAGCTAAGAAAGGATGAGAAAGAGAAATTATTTTGGTCAATCTCACTTTATAAACTTTGTAATCATTATATCATTTAAATAGACCATGCAATCTTTTAACCTGAAATATGTTCATGAGATATAGTTTGAAAATACACTAATTCTAAATTATAATTTAAATTGTGTGAAAGTGAAAGAAACCTAACATTTCATAATGATCAGGCCAGAGTTGAACAAATGATTGAATTGACCTTGTAGGCCAAGTTCATGCCGTTCAGTGGTGACTGTCACGTGGTGAGCTGTGCTAGGGACGGACAGGTGAGGTTGGCGGAGCTCTCACTGACCGGTGTGTGTAAAGGAACCAAGAAACTGGCACAACATAAAGGTGCTGCACACAAGGTAAGTCTATCATAGCATAAAGGCACTGGGTGCATCACAGAATTGAGGCACAACATTAGAGGGGAATTACAACAGTTGAATTGAAGGTTATTCTGTCATGCGTTTCAGATTTAAATATGCATGTAGGGGTAACTCAGCATCAATTGGGTGCATTGAGAAATTCTTGCCTTCAGTGCTTCACTCAGTTTGATGAAAAATTCTTATTATGTTCTTATCTGAATCAAATTGTATATTGTGGTGGGGGGGGGGGGGGGCAAAATACCGTAATAGGACATGAAACCTCTGAGTTATATGATTTTGTTCAAAATTAGAACCACTAATCTATTTCTTCTGTACTTTCAAATTGTAGGTTTAATGAGCTTCTAGTTTCAAACTATTTTATCTGTTGTAGCTGGCTCTGGAGTTGGATTCGCCTCACGTGTTTCTTAGTTGTGGTGAAGATGCCATGGTGTTCTCCATTGACCTGCGTGATGATAAACCAGCCAAGTAATCTAAGGACCTTCATCTCCTCTTTTTAATTTTATATCATAATTTTGTCCATAGTTTGTAAAGAAAAAATGCTTCGGCCCTTTGTTGTGGTAATTAATAGATACATGTTCATATAAATGATTAACTTTTCAGATTGTGTCAGACAAAGTTGGAGAATCGTCGAGTCCCTCTTTACAGCATCCATTCAAACCCTGTGAACTCTTTTGAGTTTTGTGTCGGAGGAAGAGATCGATACATCAGGTAAATTATGAATGATTTGAATTCCTTTTTTTTTATGAACAAAGTTTCATCATACAGTTTTAGTGATATACTGTGGTTTCATCAATATTCGTTGAATACCAATTTTCGTGGATTTCATTGTTAAGTTGATCCACGAAATTAAATGTATCAAATATGGTAATTGATTTAAAATAAAAATTTTGATGTTGTGTTAGACTAATCCATTTGTTACTGTAAGTGTGTAGTGCTGAAAACTTCTGACAAATAATAAACCGGTACAAATTACTTTGTAAAAATAAATTGCAATTTTTCTGTTCCAGAATATACGACAAGAGGAAAATTACTGATGTAAGCATGTCATTTCTCAAATAACACTAAAAAGCGCCTTGCTTAGACCAGTAAATTTATGATATTTGAAATTTAATAATCTAATGATTAAAGAATTTAAATCCTTCCTAAATGGCTACTAGTATTACTAATACATGAACTAGTATATTTATTCATTATGCCCCCTCTTTAAACAGAAAGTAAAACTTAGGTAAGGGAGCCTAACGCAGGTCTTAGTTTACAAACATGTCATGTTTATTTTTAATTCCTTCCAGAGTGAAGATGGAATAGTCAAGAAATTCTGCCCTCATCATTTGGTAGGTGTAGATGTTGTTCATGAAAAACAAGCAACAAAATGTTATAGTTCAACAAACTAGCGGTACATGTATCATGTAAAATTGTATTATCATGATTTCAGGTTGACAGCAAGTCTAAAGCTGACATCACCTGTGCTGTGTATAATTACAATGGAACAGGTAAGTCTTGCCTATATGTGAAAGTTATGTTAGCAGAATATATTGGAACTTGATGTAAAATTTGTAAACTAATACCATGTAGCTGATTGAAAATTCTTACTGCTAATTAAAAATAAATCCGTTAAATACATATAAAAAATAAAGGAGAATTGATTAAAATTTGATGATTTTTGTAGAGGTGATGGGTTCTTACAATGATGAGGATATTTATCTCTTTGACAACACACATTCCGATGGAGCTGACTACATTCATAAATATGGGGGTCACAGGAACAATGCCACAGGTCAGAGGTCACATACTCACAGAAATTTAATACAAGGAAAGAAATTAATATCATAATTCAGTTGTCATGGTGGAAAACTCATGGCCAATCTAGCCTGCGCTTTAGTATGCGAGATTACTTGGGCTTTGCAAAATTCAACTCCATATCTGTATAGTACTATGTTAATACTTTAATGATGTGTGTTTTTCAGTGAAAGGGGTGAACTTTTATGGCCCTCGCAGTGAGTTTGTGGTCAGTGGCAGCGACTGTGGCCATGTTTTCCTCTGGGACAGAGAGACGGAGAATGTGGTACAGTTTATGGAAGGAGACGACAGTGGGGTGGTAAGCCACAACTAAAGCTTAAAAATAACGGAGTCATATTTGTGTTCCACGGTTATTATTGCTAAGAATTTAACAGGAAAAGATAACTTTTAGTTTAAGGTATTTCATAAGTGATATAGAACAATGATCAATCGTTATTCATATCTTACTGTGCTGAAACGTGACACATCCTCTGAGTTCAGTTTGTCCTTTGTCTTCCAGATCAATGTACTAGAGCCACACCCCTTCGCCCCAATTCTTGCTACAAGTGGACTGGACCATGATGTGAAGATTTGGGCCCCAACCTCAGATGAACCTTCTGTGTTACCCAACCTCAAAAAGGTAGGCTTAAGTTTTAGGTTCATTCACCCAATGTGATGCTGCGTAAATAATTGCACAAATGGGTGCCGATTTGAACTTATTTCATTGGAATATGAAACATTTTTACTTGTTATGACAGACTGCTAAAAAGAACAGGAAAGAGCGAGAGGAAGAGAACCTGAGTGACCCCTCGGCTCTACACGACATGCTGGACGGACCCATGATGTACTACATAATGCGGCAGATCAGCCGCGCACGCAGAAGGGTAATTACCCCAATACTGAACTATTCCTTACACTCACTGACTGTTCAAACAATATCTTCATTTACTGTATTTTATTTTTACGGAGAAATAGAAATTCAGGAGGAGACAGGTTTGCTAGGATAGAGAGCGATGTAGTTCTATCGCACTTTCAAATAAAGTTTAATGAATCTTGTCTTATATCCATGAGAACTAATGAATAACAAGTATCTCTCCATCATTTTTGTAGAATGATCCAGATGGTGACGATTCTAGCTCCAACAGTTCTGAATCTGATTCGGACGACTCGGAATCCTGGTCCAGTGGAGAGGCTTCAGTGTGCACAGCAGTAAATCAGCCATGCGTGACCTTAATGGTCAGAAATCAGAGAATTGTGCCAGATTAATCAAAACATTTGTATGCAGGAATATTGGAATATTGGAAATTGCATTCTTTGTTAACAACTTCATACTTGCTTCAAGCTACCCTCATTTGAAATATAATTTTTAGACTCCATCATGCATGCTCACATCCTAGTGGACAGTTTTGTTCGATTCAGATTTTGTTGATATCTGGCGTTTGTTTCTTTGTTTTTTCATTCTTTTGTGTTAGCCCATCCTTTTTCTTTCAGTTTATGTATAGAATGCCCTCATCATGAAATGATCGACCTATATGTTTACAAATATTTAACATTGGAGTGAATTTGAATAATAATGAAATTATATTTATGGTGATGACCATACAGTTTGTGTTCTCAATAAATGATAAAATTTATGTATGTTGCATTTTTTATATATTTCGAGGTTAAGACATCATAACATTTTTAGAAATGGGTATATAGAGGATATCAATTTTTGTGGATTTAGTGAAAATCACAGTTTCAGGGATACATAAATTCATGGCTAATGATCCTATATATACAATATGACGTAATTCTATTTTGCACTTCAAGGAACATTTAAGGTGGCTGGGTTGTCGACAACCATCAGATATACCTTAATTTTTAGATATGATTTGCTAAGCTAAAAACCATTATTTAGTGAAGAAAAATTCCATTAACTTCAGTTTTATATTTTAAAGTTTTCCTGTATCTTTATACAGAACTCTTCTTGTAAAGGAGATCAACACAGTCTAAAAATGGCAACAACCATCCACCCCTCTTAATTTCATGGATCATCTCTACAACAAAACCAAGACAAGTGGTATTCAATGAAGGTTAATGAAAACCTCCTCTCTAAGCTCACCTTGTGTAGTAATCTACATGTCATTGAGTGGATCAGATTAATGGATGTACAAAAAAGTTTACATTAGATGCACTGGATAATACTGTGACATAAATTTTAAACCAAAGAATGGCTAACAATATTGAGGATTTGCTTATGGATTTGGATTTGCTCATGAATTTTGACCTCATTTTCCTATAGACACATAGCAAAGTATTCCAAAGGTGAGAAGACAAACAAAAATAAAAGCATGAGAACTTTATTTTCAGTATGTTTCACTACATGTACATGCAGTGTATAAAGTTAACAGCTACATAGTAACATGAACATGATCTGTATTTATGCCTGATTGATGCTTGATATATTAAATACAATGTACATAAACTTTCTAATATGGCTGCCTCAGTTTGCTGAACATGTGTCTTGTCCCTTCTTGAAAAATCTCATGACTGAAAAAAAAAGAATGGAAACAGGAAAATGATAAAATCTTAATAATAATGTAACAAATAAAAAAACATTATTCCACAGAAAATGCAAGGTAGATTATACGTAGACAGTATTCTAAAAGAAAGCATTATTTAATTAAAAACATTTCTGTCGTGCAGAAATTACAAAGCTGAATATATTTAATTTATAAAAATGACTGTATCGGTATATTAATGATAGAAAGTAACAGAAATAAGTTAAATTGAGGCTGTAATACACAAAAGATGCATCCATTTTTCAGGACATGATATTTAAGTAAGAATAAGAGTTTCACTTGTTTTAATTTCAAAGCAGTGACAAGATTCAGTTAGTCCTGTCAGTGGTCTACACAGACATGTCAAAACTAAATAAAGCAACAAAAACCCAAAAACCCAACAACAGAGCAGACAGGGCAACATAGCACTAATTGCACTTTGCTGTCATTGCAATAGCAATAGCACCATTAACTAACAGCAACATAGCACCATTAACAGTCAGTGCAACATCACCATTAGCAGACAGTGCAACTTAGCACATTAGCAGACATTTAAACATAGCACCTTTGGTACACATTGCACTTGGTAGACACTGCATCAGCACCATTAGCAGACACTTCAACATAGTACCTTTGGTAGACATTGCAACAGCACCATTAGCAACAAAGCACCTTTGGTACACATTGCACTTTGGTAGACACTTGCAACAGCACCAAGAGCAGACAGTGCTGCACGACATCATTAGCACACAGTGTAGCACAGCACCATTAGCAGACACTTCAACATACATGTAGCACCTTTGGTAGACACTTGCAACAGCACCATTGGCATATAGTGCAACTTGTCACACTTTTTTGAAAGTGCAATATTATACATTTAGCAAAACACACAAATCTGTTGATATTTCTGCACAGCACCATTAGTGGAATGACTTTTTTGTATGTGAGTTGGAGTGAATTTGCAAAGCTTTTTTGCCGTTAGTTTGCTGTGACAAAGCTGAAGTTCACAGAGGATCACAACCATCAGAATACATGTCTATACACTGTGATATACTGGAGAAGTCATTATAAATAATGAGGTTTTGAATAGTTTTGTGAATACAGTGGTTGAAGTGAAGCGTAAAGCCAGAAGCTTAATAATGTTCTCCGTTAGACGTACCCAGGAGAAAGAAGCTGCTCCGTACATCTGAAAGATTGTGTTATACATACAACAATGCTGTCACAACAACAAGCACCTGTTTTTAAGTGTTTAATGTATGGTGTATAGATCTGTCTGGTTAATAACCAGACTGTTCTTGTAGATTGGGGGGGGGGGGGGATCGATAAAAGTTACATATATGTACTTGTATGATCTCCAATTATATGCAAATTAGAACAATTGTGATAAAAGAATGATAACAAAAAAACTGCTTTCCTTTGTTGCTGTCTGAGAAAGGAATGTTACCAAAAATAATTTCGTTTGTTAAAAGCAAGAATAAAACAATAATTGGGCTATAAAGGTTTGTAGAAGTATAAAAGTAGGCCATAGTAGGCCTAATAGGATATACCCCTGGTACACTGACATAGGATGTATATGTACATTTGTACGGTACGTACAAGGTATTATTTTAACTGTGGGTGGCCTCTTTCTGCTTCTTAAAAAACAGAAAAAATTCTAGACCATCTAAATAAATCAAGATCCTATTTTTTCAAGCTGATCTCTGGACTAATTACTGCTTTCACACATGTTACAATAGACCATGCTGTCCGTCTTGTTACAGTTAGACTTTATAGTGAGCGGTATTTGTACTTACGTCGTCTAAACGGCCCTTGCTCTTGGATTTGTCCGGCTTGGAAGATTTCGCCTGCTTTGGACGACTTGACTTCTTCTGTCCCTTTTCATTTGGTTTCTTCACATTTAACAGGGGGTGAATTTCTATGAATAAATAATCAAAATTACTGGTACATTAATTTTAAAATCGGAATACTGGTAAAACCATTTCTGTATGTGAATTTTCATTAATAAAATGATATATTTAATAGTTTTCATAGGTACACAATGAAATTGTGTGATCATAAAATTTTCTTTTGAATAATTTCATCCAGTTCTTGAAAATATATGTCTGTAATCATGTAAGTTGAATTGTAATTTATGAACAAAAGTCTTACATCATTTCTCTTTTTGATCAAAATAGACAAAATGATACACCTTCCTCACATCTTTATTTACAACAGACAAAAGAAAGACCTACCATCTAGGGGGGCATCTGGGAGATCCACTTCGTAGGTTTTAACTTTCTTTTTCTTGGGGGAGGGGGTATTGTCTGTATGGGGCTGACTTCTCTTTTTCTCTTGAGTCTGGGTTTCTTCAGTCACCTGCTCAATTGAATTAGAATACTGTAGAATCATTAAATTTCGTGGTGGCTTAATTTTCGTGGAATTCGTGGGTACCTCTCATCCACGAATTTACATCCTCCACGATTTAACAAATTAGAATTATAAAGTCGTGTTTCCTTTAATAAGTGTAAGAATACAGGAAATTACATCTCCATAAACATGCAAAATTTAAGCAGTCCAAAAAAAATTGACCCCCATGAATTTTAATGATTAAACAGTAAATATAGTGATTGATTCAAAAAGTGCAAATTTAACTTTTAAATACAAGCTCTAAAAGCCATTGCTGTGGTGCCTTTTTTGCAAAATTGCTGGTGAAATAGAGATTTAGATTTTTGGGTAGAGGTAGTTCACCTACATGTTAATGTTAATTTTAATACAGATGATATCTTCTTTTAAACTTATTATGAATGATGTAACAAGCAAAAGAATTTTATCCTCATTCATGTTGAATTACTGGTTCGGAAATGAACACAAGTGACAGTGACATATTGATTAATTCACTGTGAGAAATGGAAAATCACGCCATGGTTCCGATTCACACTACTGTATCATAAGGGAAGTGAGAGAGAGTGTTGTGGATTATAGACAGAGTTTAGCACCTCGGGAGGAATAGCCCAGGCTGACTCCTCAGGCTCCTCAATGTCAGGTGAAACAGGAAGGTAAAGTACAGCATCCTGGTCCTCTTCATCCTCATCACTGAAACAGGAAGTGGATTACATCACCGACAAAAATAGTAACATGTACATGTATGTACAGTATATATGTATGTTTTCCTCAGCATTTTACGATTTCTTTGCAGAGTAAAATTTCAACCAGAAATGTTGTCAGAGGAAAAACCTATTAAAGTTTTGAAATGATATTACATATGTATTTGCAAAATGTGAGATAGAAATCATTGCTTACCTGCTCACAAATGCCTGTATGGGTTCAATAGTGGTCACATCCACCTCTGAAGTCCTCTTCCTCCATACCTGCAAGGACACATGTACAACAATCTGTCAGGACAATTCTATTAGCTTAAAATCTGTCTCCAGTTGTACAGTGTATGGTTTCGGTTTTGTCCTGATTCTCTTAGACTTTTTCTATTGAGATCTACCTCTAAAGAGATTCATAGATGGACAGTCATCAGTGACTCACCTTTAGTCTCCTCCTTCTCTTTGTCCTCATCCTCAATATCAAACTCTGATTCCCTCTCTTCATACTCCACATTCTCATCCAGCTCCTTGAAATCCGGAGCAAACGCACTCCAGTTTTCCTATCATCATATCAGATAAGATTTGTTATAGGACTAGGTGTCTCAAATCACAGATCAAATTTCCACACTTATATTAATTCATGTCAACTCATTGACAAATACTTACCACTTGATTCTGTGCCCATATGGACACCAAACCACTTGATATGGATGCTATAATTGGTCGAACTGGATGCCACTACAAAGAGAAAATTATTTACAAGATGTAACTTTCTAATTCTATTTAAGTGTCTGTAACAACTGACTGACGCGCGGATCATTGGGATCCTACCACAACATCCAGCAGCAGCTCCCCCTTTGTTCCGTGGAGGATCTTGACCAGGTTTCCAACGCTTTTTTCCCAGATGTAGAGGGAGTGCTGGCGAGCCGACCCAGCCACGATGAACTCCCCATCTCCAGAGAAACAACACTTCTTCCACAGCAACCTACATAAACAGTATTGTTATACTTTCATGTTAAATACTGAAATCTGATTGGTTAAGACGCAGTTAATAATATTTACTATTACCCTCAGCGTTAGCAACGCACTTGGCAACGGGTAACATTAAAAAATGTTACATGCGCGAAAATTATGCGCGTACGGTTCGCTGTAGAATTCACGTTATTCCTATATAAAAGCAGTAAAATTTTCTTAAAAATTTTAAAAAAGACATTCAGTATAACAAAATAAATAGTGCCTGTTTGGGAGGATAACAGTTGAAATTGACACCCCTCGAAAACCATTGTCAACCTCCGCTTCGCGTCGGTTGACAATGGTTTTCTCGGGGTGTCAATTTCAACTGTTACCCTCCCAAACAGGCACTATTTATATAATAATACATGTATTGTGAAGAAAATGTTTCATTTCACAAATTCAAAAAAGTCTTTTCAACAACACTATAGATAACGCTTTTGGAGAGGACTTATATAGGCATTGCCCGTTGTCCAACCCTTTATCTATTCATTTTGATGCATAATTAAATATTGGTTAAATTCAACACTTAAATAGTGCAGGTACACATCAAATACTGTGGAATCATTAGAATTCGTGGTGGCTCAATTTTCGTGGTATTCATGGGTAGCCCTTACCCATGAATTTACATCTTCAACGAAAAACATTTAAAAAGAGTATTCTTTTTTACTAAAAGTAAAAACTGATGCACCCAATAAATTAAATCCCCACGTATAAGTAAAAAACCAACAATCCATGAAAATTGGCCCCCAAGAATTTAAATGATTCTACAGTATATCTAAATGTTCAACTAAAATGATTAATTGTAATTCTGGTAGTACCCTAATATGATATTTTGTGTGCTGGTTTATATGATAATTACCGGTAAAACATGCATTGTCTCAAGTCAAAATGACTTGCAACAAAACTACATCAAACAACTTTGAATTTTACATTTTGTACATTGTCAAGTTATTTTAATTCAAGAGGATAATCTAACTGTTTTTGCTTGTTATGGTCTATAATGCTTTAAATACCCCAAAAAACAAAAAGTTAATGTCTGTAAAACTGGATAGCAATTATATTGATTCCTCTGCTTGGGTAGCTACTTTAAAAGTAAAAAGAAGTGTCTCCAATTGTTGTATTGGCCAGTTGAGGATTATGTCAGTGATTGTGATGACTAACACAGAGTCTGACTTACTTGTTGACAAGGTCCTGTAATTTCTGGATGGGCTCGGGCTCTCCGTCTTTACTACAGGCCAACACCTCGCCACTCTCGTAAACTCGAATGATACGGTCAGCTGAGTTCACTAAGAAACAACTGTTAAAGAATTGAATCTTTTTAGAAACACATTTCTCTTCAATGTGAAAAACAGAAAAATATAGTTTATGCATACCTCTTTTATATTTTTTTATCATAAAAAGACAACCAATTTTAAGGAATCAGACAACTTTTAGAAACAGAGAAGAGTAGAATCCTAATGTGCATATGGCTTTGAGTTTTTCTTAAAAATTTGCAGTTTGTAGCTTTAACTAGAATATCAAAATCTTTGTTGAACAATTCTACTCCCTATACATTACACTGGACTGTTTTGAATTTTCTCCTTCAACATTAGGTAGGAGTGACTGCACTTACTCCCCTCTCCTAGCGAACTCAATGGATTTGATGGCTGTAGTGTTAAGGGTTCCTGTGGTTACTCTGAACGAGGCCTTCAGCTCCAGGTCTGTACTGGTGAACACCAGGATCTGACAATTACAATTACAATGGGAAAACACTCATAAAATATCACTAAAACAGGAATGACATATGAACTGCAAAATAAATGTATAAAACATATTGGTATTTTAAGACAACATAAAAATTTCTGTTGGAATTTATCATGCTCTGCAATATAGAAATCTCTAAACTGATAAATAACAAGAAGTTATTGTAATTAAAAAAAATATTGAATATATCATTCTTTAACACTGTTAAAAATGCTAAGAAAAAAAGAAAATTATTTTGTCACTTCTTTGAAAACATTTTACCAACAGTTCTGTCCCTTACCCTGCCCTTTGCATTCCCTGTGTAGATGTGTTTCCCTCGTCTGTCGTAAGAGGCAACAATGTTCAGATCAGACTGAAATATTAAAAATGGACCAGGGTTAACCCTCTTCACGTTTTCGACCCAAACCCAAATAATGCTTATATTTCAAGACAGTTTTCGTTTACCCTGCAGTATAATATCCCATTTTATGCCTCAAATGAGTATTTTTGACAAATTTATCTGCAGTTTAAACCATGATGCCATGGTGTAAACGAAGCAAGAAAGATGACATCACAATGCATTTAAAAGTCGGATAAATGCACGAGGCTATATTGGGGGATTGACCAAATATTGCTTTAGTTTATTTGGTCAATGCAAGGGGTAGTTGCAGGATAATATATATATTGTGCTTAGTACAAGTGCTAAAACAAGTCTCTATACTTACATCATCATCAAGTGGAACAACTCTATGCTCTCCACTAATGTTCATCAAAACAGCAGGGTGTTTCATCGGACAAACGAGAAACTGTTTACTGTAAATAACAAACAAATACTACTCTTATCATGTGTACTTACGCAGGGTACCATTACACACTCAGTTTTGCAGATGTTTCAGAAGATGTTTGATCAAATCAAGACTCAGTCATACTTTTAGTAATTGATTCATACCTGTCTCGTGGATGAAATTGAACTTTAAGGATGGGAGACGGGAATCGGAAGCTTTTGTCACACTCCGCCGTAACAATATCCCATATTGAGGCCGTGTTGTCTGTTGCTGCACTCAGCAACTTCTTACCATTTCGACTCCAACTAATTTAATGGAATGTTTGAGCTTTTTACAATTAAGTCTCAAAACGGCAACCAGTTTTGTACAAAAGCGTTATAATTACAAGAAGATACATTATGGTACAAACTGTAAATCCAAGATTTTCTTGCTTTTTCAAGATCCATAATATGCATCTGAGAATGTGTCAGACATTTAGGTGTCGAAGGATTAATTCATTATTCAGGGATAGAAAGACATAATCTTGCATTAGAACACTATTTTTTTTAAATACCTTAAACTACACACAGGATGGACATGGGCACTGATTATCTTTGCGATTCCTCGGGTTAAGAAGTCCCAAATAACTATCCTTCCATCATTACAGCCTACGGCTAGTAGTGTTCCTTGTCGATTGAAGGCACAGGTTATGGCTATACTGATACAGTCCAAAGTGCCATCAAAATCCTACAAAGATATATATGTAGAGTTATATCAGCAAGATCAAAAATACATTAATTAATAAAAATGAAAAACAACACCCATCACTGACACATTAAAAATTGTAAGAATGCATCAAGAGATTAACTTAAGTCAGAGACATAAATAACAAGGATTGGCAACTGATCAAAATCTCGCGAAATCTCATGGTCCTTATTGTAAAGTATTCCCAGTAGAAATCAATATACCTTTCTAATTTAAACAAATATATTGAAATATAAACAGCTAAATCCTATCACCAAAACATTCAAAATATTATATTTTCATGAGTTTGTGTCTTAAGGTAAGGTTTGCGGTTACAGGGAGATAACTCACACATTTTCATTGTGACGTAACACCAACTACCCTTCAGTTATGACGTCAAAATTTATATGACGTCATAATTGATTTCATTTTTATTTATTTTGCGAGGTTTTTTAGTTTCAATGAAAAAATAAGAGGACACAAGCATTTTATCAATTTCCACGAAAACGAAATCCGCATCATATGGTTTTGAATAGTGTTTTAGAAACATCAGATTACACATATTCTAAGATACGTTTTTCCTGAAATCGGTGGACTTGGAAAGGTTTCAAATAAGATGTTTTCATTCACATAATAGTAGTCCAAAATTAAGACTTTTGTTGCATTTTATTCTATTTTTAGATAGTTCATCAGAAATTAATAAAAGTGAATCATGATATTAATAGTGATATTATTTTCGAACATTTAAGCATAAATAAACCCCATAATAGTCACATATAAAATGTATATATTTTCACGAAATTGTTTACATTTCATCAAAATGAAAATTGGCAATCATGAACTTTGACCTCTTGTAGTTATAAAACGGGACGGGCAAAATTCATTTGAATTTCATGAGTGAACAAAATG
Organism: Magallana hongkongensis; assembly: GCA_015776775.1. Classification (NCBI taxonomy): domain Eukaryota; kingdom Metazoa; phylum Mollusca; class Bivalvia; order Ostreida; family Ostreidae; genus Magallana; species Magallana hongkongensis. The sequence goes on along the minus strand of CM027474.1, from coordinate 1,058,390 downwards.
GTATGTAACTTTGGTACAACCTCTGAAAAATGCAAGCCGCAAACCTTACCTTAATACAAACAATATTAAAAGAGGAGTTTTTGGAGGCAGTTGGCTACCCGTTGTCTGAGATTTTGAAAAAGTTTGAAAGCAGACCTATATATTTTCTATATATTAATCTTATTTTTCAATTTTTTGTTTCAAAAATGTCTAAATCCTATGCACATTTTTCATAAAAACAAAATACTTTTGGTTTAAGATCAATATATCGATTTACTTATATATACTTCTCAAAGTAAGGTTGGTCCTGTAACATTTTTCAACAACAAAACACGGTAATGGCGGAGTTGCCAATCTCTGTTATTTATGTCTCTGCTTATGTCAACAAGGTTTTTAAAAAGATTTTCATGATCTCTTTGTTAACAATATTAGTCATAATCCACATCAATAATTAACTTACTTCTGGATAATTCTGCCCAAATGATTCTACAAAACACAAGAACAGAAAATATGGAAAAACAACAAACAAATCAAAACTGATAAGTAAATAAGTAATCTCTATGATATCACTACAATAAATCCTTATAATAAACCCTAATACCAGCAAACTTTGTCGATAGATCTTTAATCACACAGATAATTAAATAGCTTGAATAAAACTGTTCACTAAAAATATAACTGAGGAAATTCTAACTAAAAGAGTTTATTTCTTTCAAGCTGTTTAAGCATAAATCCAATACTTTTTTCACAAACATTTGCTTGAAGATGAAACAATTCAAAATATCCAACGTACCCAAAAGTTCAAGATTCATCTTTTATAGATATATTTTGTTCATATTCATTCTCGGCTTTGTGTTTACATCTCGCGGCAAAACTGTTCTGTTAACGAAAATCTCATTGGTCAATTTGGAGACTACTTTCATTTTCAAAATAAAGTCGTAAATATGCGGAAAAAGTCGAGTAGTTACGGATAAATGGATGGCGGATCAAGGAATATACATTTCTTTTAGTAAGTTGACTAAATGTATTCAACAATTCAGTTATCTTAGTATTTTACTTTCGTAACTCAAGTTCTTTTGTCTTTGCTCAAAATGAGTTATATATTTAAAAATATTTCAATTTTTAAATTGTCTGCTGAAAAAAGTTGGATGGGGGGCACCCCCCCCCCCCTCTGATGCTACGTTTATTTTATCATAACATTGCTTCTATTCATCTGTATGGGGGTGTTTTTTTTTGTTTGGGGGGGGGGGGTTAATCTTTTAAATTTTAATCTCAAATTTGAAAACAAAGATATTACAATGGACAAAATATCCAACTCAGCTTCCCAAGTTATTGGTTTCGACTTGAAACATTATATCCATCTTTTGTCCGACTCAAGGAAGCGTACTCGGTCACAAAAAGCGTTGCCTCTAAAATAAATCATCATGGTTTGCTTCCAGTCTGACTAAAGCAAGCCCCTACTATTTCGCTTCTTTGTAGGTAAACGAAGTGAAATAGTAGTGTCTTTCCACAAATTTATTTAAAAATTAAATTTGTTGAAAGACAGTATATAGCGAGGGACTGGCTTTATTCAGACTGGGTTTGCATCCATTGAGACTTTGGGTCAGTTATCTGGATTTAAAATTATAAAAAATCAAAAACAAAGTGCTTAATATTCATTTGAAAAGAAGTTGACGTGTATTATAAGACAGTATTTTATAAACTAAATGAACCAAAAAAAAAAAATGCCTTGAGAACTTATTACTTTTGAAAAGAGCATTGTTTTAAGATTATCTCCGATAATATTCAGGATGTCATTATTGTTTTGTTATAATCATAGTCTTTGATCTAATTTTTAACGGATTTAGAATTGACCCCCAGATTATATTTTCATGCATCATAGTTATATTGTCTTGAACAATTTGGACCTATAGAAGTGTTTTCGATTTTAATTTGATTCTTATTTAATATTGCTATTTGATTTTTTTATCGATGTAAATACGATTAATTGAGCAATTTGTCTTTTATTTGTATGATTTATAGTTTTATTTATTCAATTCATCTATTTCTGGCTTAGGCATATATCTTATTGTTGCTGATATTTCAGCAAGTTCAAGTTCAGTTTATTCGCTCAAACCAAATAATTTGGTACAAGAGGAACATAAATATATAATACACACAAATACAAATCGTCAGAGGTACATACAAACAGGTGCATTTTCATACAGGGAAAAAATATAAATAAAAAAGGACAGACTATAGAATCACTACTTATGTAAGATTTTGGTATAAAGGATCATAATAGGAAAAAAACTAAGAGGAGCAGACACCATCAAAAATATTTGAAATAAATACACATAATTTTTTAGCGATTTACAATTGCAATAAGTCATGAGTTCAGAAAACTAAAAATAAATTTGGTCTTTTCCAATATTTGTGTTTAGGTATTTTTTCCTTATTTCTTCTAGTGCCGAACATTCTAAAATATAATGGAATTCATCACCAATGAGACCTTTATTACACAAAAGACATAACCTCTCAAAGGAATGTTATACCATCTGCCTGTCTCTACAGGAAAACGATGGTTTGATGTACGAAATTTAATGAATTTTTTTCTTAGTTTTACAGGTAAAATATCAAGATACTTCTCAAAGCCGAAATACAGTTTTATTTATACACTTGACCTCTGGAAGAACAATTTATATCATTGGACCATATTTGCATAAATTGGTCTTTTAATCTTTGGTTTACAGTAGCAGATAGCCATTCTATATTGACAAAATTATGGTTCTGCCAGACATATTGTAGCCCGCACATGTTCAAAATTCTTTGAATACAATAAATCCATGGGCTTTTACAATCGCTTTTAAAATGTTGTGAACATAAATATCTGTACACTGTATATACAATTTTGTTCTCAGGGCATATTAGCATTTTCCCCCAATATGTAATTATTCTTGTATAAACATTATTATACAACGGGTAGCGCCCTGTTTCTCCATATATCATAAAATTCGGTGTTGTGCTTCTTAAATTAAGTACTGTTTTCAAAAATTTCAGATGTACACGTTCAATAATATCGAGATTTTCAAAGCCCCAAATTTCGCAGCCGTACAATAAAACTGGTAAAACAACCTTATCAAACAAATCAAATTGACAATTTACTGATAAATTAAAATTTCTAATTTTTCTTATAACACCATACATAGCAGATGCTCAGATATTCGTCCAATTCGTATACATTTCTTAAGCAATAAAAGTGATTAATTATTCATTTAATTAACGATTCTCTCTTTGTATTTTATACCCCCTGATGATTTCGTTTAATCAGTACACGATTATTTCACTCATTTAAAACTGATGTATGCTGGGAGTGGTTTTATTGAACATTTTCAATATTACTCATCAGAATTTATCTGTCAAATATACCCCCAATATTCATAACAATTAAATTAAGCCTAATCAAAAATAAACTAAAACATCAAACTTGATTGATGGCTTTCGATACCAAATAAAACGTTTCCTTTTCGCCTTTTGAATTTGTTATACGTGCGTTCTTCGATTTGTATTATAAACATATTTGTGTTGATAGGCATGTGTTGCTTCATTAAGGAATACGCGTTTACATGTGGTACAAGATGGGTGAATTATAATTACACAGGTGCTTGTTGGGTTTTCATACAGTACTAGCCCATGAAATATCTTCCAATATATACAGTTTTTTTGTGAAAAATGGTTTATATGAAAGAATCCCGAAATGAAAGTACTCACGAATTATTCATTAGATGTAATTGATTTGATATTTTAATAGAATGGATTTCGATCAATTGTCCCTAGAACAAAGGAATTGAATTGATTGAAGATTTATGGTTTTCTGGTTAATTTTAGACCAGTTTAACATATTACTTTCAATATCGTCCCTAGGATTGTGATCAATAAGAATCTAAGTGAATTAAAGGAAACAAGTTCATGTAAATGCTCAAAGTTATGTAAAAATACGACACACGAGGACCAAAACAAAAAACAAAAACAAAACAACAATCAAACGTTATAAACGAACATTTTAGTCAGAAATAAAGACAATGCAACAATCATCATGGAGGAGAGACAAGTTCGTTAAAATAAACATACACCTTTTTAGTGATTTTACATCTGGTTTTGTCATTAAGTCTAAAAAAACACCTGGTAAAGAATAATCGTATTATACAATATATTTTTCAAATGTGTTACCCAGCACTATAACGGGACACCACCTAAATGTGTATTCTATACAACAGAGTGTGCTGGCCGGCACCACTGAGATTACAGACACCTGTATATCGACATGAAATACCTTGTCCCCAAAAAGACCGACACAGAATGTGACAGCCATCACAACCCCAACCCCGGGAGATGATGGATCGATTGTCACGGCGCGGGCGAGTTACTTAGGAAAACCAGTTCTAATTCTACATCAAGTATAATTCATTTTTGTGAAGTAAAATTAATGTGTAAACACGTGAAATTTAACGTGTACGAGAGTTGTTCGGAAATGATTGAGACAACACCAGTTTTTCCCTCTCTACGTGACCGGTTTTGGTGAAAATTGGCATAAATCTTCAATAAATTCAATTCCTTTGTTCTTGGGACAATTGATCGAAATCCATTCTATGAAAATATCAAATTAATTACATCTGATGAATAATTGTCTGAATGGATGCAAACCCTAGTCTGACTAAAGCCAGTTCCTAGCTTCTATTTCACTTTGTTTACCTCTACAACGAAGTGAAATAGTACTGGGGGCTTGCTTTAGTCAGACTGGAAGCAAACCATGGTGGTTTATTGTGTAAGGAAATACTTTTTGAGACCAAGTACGCTTCCTTGAGTAGGACATAAGATGGATATAACGTTTTTAGTCGAAACCAATAACTTGGAAAGGTTTTTCTTTTTCTTTCTTTTTTTTTTTGTTGTCAAGAATTTTTCGTCTGCCCCCCCCCCCCCCCCTATTTTTAAAGATGATTCCTGCAGTATTTAATCTACATTGTTTCACATTTTAATTTTTTAAATATTTTGTGCATTGTAATATCTTAAATTTGTTTTAATTGAAGAAATTCCAACAAATAATTGAACAAAGTAATATTATATAAAAAGTGCCTGTTTGGTAGGGTAACAGTTGAAATTGACATCCCGTGAAAACAATTGTTTTTTCATGAACAGAAGTAAGAATTGCCATTGGTGTCTATTACATGAACAGAAGTAAGACTTGTCATTGGTGTCTATTACATGAACAGAAGTAAGAATTGTCATTGGTGTCTACTACATGAACAGAAATAAGACTTCCCATTGGTGTCTATTCATGAACAGAAGTAAGAATTGCCATTGGTGATTACATAAACAGAAGTAAGAATTGTCATTGGTGTCTATTACATGAACAGAAATAATACTTGCCATTGGTGTCTTTTCGTGAACAGAAAGAAGACTTGCCATTGGTGTCTATTACATGAACAGAAATAATACTTGCCATTGGTGTCTATTCATGAACAGAAATAAGAATTGTCATTGGTGTCTACTACATGAACAGAAGTAAGAATTGCCATTGGTTTCTATTACATGAACAGGAATAATATATACCTTCCATTGGTGTCTATTCATGAACAGAAAGTAAGACTTGTCATTGGTGTCTATTACATGAACAGAATTTAGAATTGCCATTGGTTTCTATTACATGAACAGAAATAATACCTTCCATTGGTGTCTATTCATGAACAGAAAGTAAGATTTGTCATTGCAATTTGAGTCACAGAGATCGTGCATTTTCCATTGTAAGGGACCAAATGATCAGTTAATGTCTTTTTCATTGGTGTTTATTTCATGATTATCATAAGACTTAATATGCATCATGCTTTATTCAATATCAGATGTAGTGTCAATGTTTAAATAATGTCCAAATTCGGTAAGATTTCTGTTGTCAGAGATTATGTTAGTGTCTGTTCTTTAAAAGTTGAAGCCTATAGTATATCTTGCCACAGCTGTTGTCGGCTATTTCATTGACAGAGATGCAATCAGCTTGCTCGTAGGTAATTACTTCATGTTTCTTGAGATACGCTCATATACAACAACTTTTGAAGGGTACATGTAATAAGTTGAATATAAAATTTCTTTCGAATTGTTTTATTGTTAAAATTTCCGTCCTTAAGAAACAGAGTAGCAGACGGATGAGGGATTTAACAAGCCTTCGTAATCACTTCATGCACGTGAACATTAATATTTCCGGGAGGGGGTGAGGTAGTTTTATACACATATTGATCAGGACTGTGCTAGATCTTATCCATCTGGAAAACCCATTGATGTAACCTTTATTTCTCTTCCTTGACAAAGATAATGCGTGTACACAATACGCTATATTCAATACATCGTTCATAACTACATGTACTTGAAAGTTAAGTGGAAATCAGTCACCCCGACGGCAAGACTAATGAATGTTCCTATTTCATATAGTAAAAGCATTGTTCTGTGTGAACACTTAGAACTTTGGTTCAGTGTGGATGTTGCCAGTGTTTTTTTTTTTTCATTTTTAAGGTTTAAAATGTGTCCCTTGGATTATTTGAAATATATGAATGTAAACATTTTATTCAAAGATCATCAAGGTATGTCTCCTTAAAAAGTTCTTGAAGTCGTGAATATAAAATATAAACACGAACGGAGAACATAAGTGTTAAAACAATGTATTGTAATAATGCAATATTGACCAGAATTGAGAACAGTATCACAATGTATCCACTAACATTTGTACAACCCGCTTATGCTTTACCATTTGGTTAGATCAAGTCTCGAAAATAATTAATGCTGCTTGGTGATTCCTTTTTACAAATTACAAGAAATCAATCAGAAAAGAAAACAAAAGAAGCAGGAAATCAGTTGAACTGTGATATTTTTACACTGAGCTAGCGGTGATTATGAACAAATTGAAAACCATAATTCCTCTATTGATCGGTTTTAAATGATTGCAGTTTAAATGCCACGAGTACAAAGTAGTCTGACTGTGCCTCCAATGATGAATCCCCCCACACTGGTTTGACTGTGCCACAATGGATTACTCACTTTGGTCAGACTAGGACCCCTCCCCCCCCCCCACTGGCGTGGTCGTGCTTTTCATGGATCCCCACCCTCCGATGTGATCACGTTTCTCTGATGGAACCCTCAACACTAGTGCTCGGTATCCCCGTCACCCTCATTCTCCTGGTCGGTGCCCAGGCGGCCGTGCTGGGGACGATCCTGGTCGTGCAGCTGCACGTACTGATTGCTGCCGTGAGGACTATTCACTCCATCATTTGGCTGTCTGTCCTGTGGCTGGGGATTTTCTACAGTGTGTACTATGGCTACGTTTTGTGTAGATTGTTACAGACAGGGTGGTCAGAATGTCGGGACATTTACACCCCCACCCTCCTCTGCTCAGCCTGGATGTTCACTTTCCTTGTGCTGGACAAGAACCTAGAGAAAACCAGCGTGAACTATTTACTTACCATATTCCTGGTGGGACTCTCAACTTTATTTATAGCATGGGAATATCATTATTCTAATATTGAAACTCGCAGCGATTTGGGGGATTTCCCATTGTTTTGTCCAACTTCTAGAGATTTGTTGCACACCTTTGTACACGAGTACCTTGTGTTATATCTCCCAGTGACAGCAATAGGGCTAGTCCAACGGTCTCGGTCCAGCAAAGGTATTGAAAAACATAATTCACTGAAACGTTAAAATCTAACTGGAGAGTACTTCGATCGTTTAAATCCTGAGCCAGTTTAAGCAAGGATTTAATTGTCACTTGAAAATAAGATCAATTGATATTTTACATCGCCGCATTTTATTTTATTGGAGTGTATAACCAAAAATAGAAACTAGCATACAGTCTTGCTTGTTCTTTACTCGTATGTACCCAACCAGAACAGCTGGATTGAATCCGTGTATTTCTTTTAATATTTGTAGATCCGAATAATTGTTCCTGTCATGAGTGTACCCATTGGAAGAAAACAGGGGGTCGGATGTTACGATGGTACGCATGCGCTTTGCTGGTGATACGTCCAGCGCATTTCTATTATTGTTTTACTTTGGACTATAACTATTCAGACATGTTAATGTATTTTGTCAATTTTTTATCCTTTTTGTATTTGTTTTTGAAAACAAAAACATTTATGAGCAAACAAAAGTATGGAGAGAACAAAGGAAGAACGATGTCGTCAGTGGTACAGTTAAACTCTTGTTGTGAAACTTGAGAAATCCCTGGTAGATTTGTCCAATTGTAGCTATTAAGCCGTTTATGCCCCATTATGGTGCATTCAAAATGATATTTGTGGTGAAAAATCCTATATGGTTGTTATTTCCCAGGCACACTAGTGCAGGTAGTCACCCATTTACAGCGATGAGACTTTATTGTCAATGTTTAAATGCTTGATCCATTCCGCGTCACGCAATCAAAGTATGTAAAACTACTTTGTTCTAGGTTTTGACAACGGTCGATTCATTTCTGTAATAATTTATGACGACAACTAAATGTATATGATCCGTTGTTTATGAAATATGAAAAGATGCAATAAACTATACAAATTGAAATTGATTACCGGTCTCATGCAGTTATAGTTCTGTTGGAACTGAACGGGATGTGTTTACAATGTTCTTGTGCCATTGCTGGTCTTGTGGAAATCGAACACTAGTCTTGTAAGCAAAATACTGAAGCATATAGTATATATCAGCTAGAACGGGTCACAATGTCGTATTTCTAACATTAACAAATTACATTCGTTGCATTGATTCATTTATTATGAGCATCAAAGCAAACACGAAGACGAGTTTAAAACTCATGCTTATATTATGTAATTCTGCAAACATTCAAATTATCTACGTAAAAGCACCGACTTATGAAATATTCATAATTGTTATACTTTCATGTTAAATACTGAAATCTGATTGGTTAAGGCGCAGTTAATAATATTTACTATTACCCTCAGCGTTAGCAACGCACTTGGCAACGGGTAACATTAAAAAATGTTACATGCGCGAAAATTATGCGCGTACGGTTCGCTGTAGAATTCACGTTATTCCTATATAAAAGCAGTAAAATTTTCTTAAAAATTTTAAAAAAGACATTCAGTATAACAAAATAAATAGTGCCTGTTTGGGAGGATAACAGTTGAAATTGACACCCCTCGAAAACCATTGTCAACCTCCGCTTCGCGTCGGTTGACAATGGTTTTCTCGGGGTGTCAATTTCAACTGTTACCCTCCCAAACAGGCACTATTTATATAATATGATATTGATTTTTGTAAGAAAAGAAGCATCGGTGAAAATGCCGAGTCATAATCACCATCATCATCATCATCATCATCATCATCTTTGTTGTCATCATCACAGTGTTATAATCATCATTAATAATTTCTATTACATTTATTTCTACACCCCACCAAAAATAACCAAAAAGAAAAAACCCAAAACAAAACCAACTAAAATCCTTCTTTTCCTCGTTACAGTAAGTCTATATGCATGTCAGTGAACCTTGAATCGCTATTCGTTTGATAGTAGTTTTTGTTTAAGTTGCATATACATTGTACATATGTAGACATTTGATCTGATTTATGTTTGAATAATAGTAATGCACATAGTAGGAATATCCATCTTCTTTTGTCACACAGGGCGCTCTTTCCTTGTTTAAAAACAGCAAGGTCTTGGTAATAATAGCTCAATTTGTGTAACCGGTCGTAATTACAGTGTGGAGTAGGTATATAAATAACATGACCATTACTATCGCATTATGTGTGTATGGAACTTTATTTACCTCAGTCACCAGTCTGAAATTAAGTAACGGAATGTTGCTCCTACTTATCTAACGCCCTCTACTGTGACGTCACGTCCAAAAAATCGCACTTGTCAAACCACGAAGACTAAGAGCGTTGGACTTTATCTAATGATCGTGTCTTCTGGAAATGATGGATTTCCATTTATGTTCTAATTGCACCTTGTCATACTTTTATTGTATTTCCGTAATCTTTTTAAGTACTGAGCCCCATAAGGCATTTATAACGATTAAAAGGAAGCGCTACGTAATATTGTGGAAACGTCAATTAAATAAAATTTTAATTTTTTTTTAATGAAAAAAAAACATGTTCCCTTTATTTAATTCAGATATTGCAATTAAGGCGTTTTCTTTGTCACAGCTGTAAAGCAGATGTATTTTTTTCTCAAGAATCAAACGCCATAATTTCGAAACTTCATTTTGTAAATCCTTTCTTTAAAAATGAAAAGTAAGATCTATGGAATCGATGTCAATCAAATTTGAATTAAAGTGTATGCACTACGCAGTTTATGTCAACTGATAAGAATGGAATAAGGATCTGTGACAATTATGACACAAATAAAATCAACGATCCACTCAGGTTGATCCAAATTAAAAATTTTCAATAGTTTATGCGTTATTTCTATAACTGTGAAAAAAAATACATCTTCAAATCAAAAGATATTTCCCGAAACTTTCCTGGAGAGAGAGAGAGAGAGAGAGAGAGAGAGAGAGAGAGAGAGAGAGAGAGAGAGAGAGAGAGAGAGAGAGAGAGAGAGAGAGAGAGTATTTATGAATTAAGGTGGACGGCCCCAAAATTAAACTCTGTTTTCCATCAAGGACAAAAACAAAACCAATTAGAAATTTGACTATACCAATAGTTTTTACTGTTATATTCAACAAAAGAATATTCCATAACATCAAATTTTATCTTTCTTTTAAAGGCTTTTGGCATACTAGTATTGACAACGTCACGAGGACATTGATCGATGTTTCACGGTATGCTCAAGTAACAAGTATTCTGAGAATATTGCATAAGCAGTACATGCCCCTTTTCCGACACCCCCAATTTCGAATGCTAAATAGGATCAATAAAATTTGGTCAAAGAATTTTCAAAAGGTAAAACTCGGTACAGAAAAAAACAAGAGTCGTTTAAAATTAATTTCTGCTTTTGTTTGTTCATTGTTATCAGAACTCATATTTGGTAGTTTTTTTTAATTATAAGGCTACAATACAAGTTTCAAATCAATTCTCTAAACCTTATACATGTATAATGAAAAAAGATATAAAAATCCAAGTTTGGACAGAAGGACCGACAGTAATAAGAACTAACAATATTTCTTTGCATTGTACATGCAATAAGTCAGTTGTTAATGTTGTTATAAACGAACCATATATAGCATGAGTCTCTCAGCAATCCCGTGATTCTTAGACAATGAAGTATCCCGCGAGGACCACGTGAGGCTTTATGATTTGAGGTTGATACTCTGTGTGAAGATTATGTTTAGCTTGCTTTGAGGTCCTACCTATCAGGAACAATGAATTAATGAAAAAAAAAATAATCGTCTTATTTTGTTTGCTTTGAGGTCCTTATTTATCACGAGCTGTTGTTTTTCTTAAAGGTTTAAGCATCCAGGAATTGAATGTGAATGATTGGTGTATTATCTTGCAATGCATTCTTGGTTAGTGCGTGTTGATTTTGTCCCATAAAGTTGATGTATTAATTATCGTCCACAAAACCAATTACAATTAGCCAAAACAGGTTATTATGCCTATAAATCGTAATAAACAATCTAAAACCTGGAATGCCAAAAGATAAATATAGTAAATCCATTCAATTTTTCTGAGTCCAAGCACCACAAATTCTGACAGATAATTGGCAGATGAGGTCAGAGGTAAAAAAAGGAGACCGCCATAAGACGTGACCAGGGCTCCGATCAGGGTCCGCCGGGCTTACAATGCAGACACTGGCTCTTATATAATGGATACAGCACTTATATATAATGGGGTCTGCATCACATACCAAGAATATATATTCTTGGTGTATTTAATGGAACCTGGACACGATTTGAGATGAAAATTTTATATTTAATTTTTCTGTATCAAATGATTTATCTGTGTATTTTGAACAAAACAAAAAACAAAAAATTTTAACCTCTGTAACTTGCTTGTTACTCTATATATACTTTCAAATTTTGACAAAGGATTAAAACACCCATATTAAATATTATAGTCAACAAAAATAAAAAAATAAATTTGGAAAAATTTGAGCTCAAATCGTGTCCAAGTCCCTTTAAGGTTTAGAATGCTGTAGCGTTTCTTACACATTGCAGTTTCCTGGGTCGGAGTATTGCATGTAGAAAACTTGTACAAAATCTTGATTATAGACGGTTAAGAATTTACTGTATTTAATATCTAAGTTATTAAATATATGTGAAAGAGACAAACGGAATTTGAAAAAGTGTATATGATTATCCAGCACTACAATATTACGATAATAATCTGTATCGGACCACCTGTTCACATCGCACCTATTACCTGTGAAGACAAATACATTTAGTCTAATTCTACGTTGTTAACAACCGTAAAAGCGTTGTGCTATTATTATTTTTTTATTTTCTAAACGTGATTTATGGGTCAAAGAGTACAAAATTCTAACATTCAAATATGCAATTCAATAAATAAATTATGATATAAAAGAAATCATGAACAATTAATAGTCGAGTCAAAATTTAAAATTATGAAACACGAATTTTACAGACCTTGTCTTAACATATTTAGATACATTTTTGTTTCATATTGTTTGGGAAAAATTGTAATATTTTATGAATTTTGAATTCGATAAAGGAGACAGAATGGTCAACAAATTATTGTTAATTGTAATTTATTGACCTTGTCAACAAATACAAAGATGCCTCCATTGGTGACAAGAAAATTAATTCCTATACAAAAAAGCATGTCGTGAAATCATAATAGTTTTGCATGCTAAGAGTGAAGTATAATTAAAACATTTTGACATTTTAATTAGCATTCATTACGCACCAATTATTGCACATTATATCCACTCCAAACTTTACGCATTGATTGTATAATTCCTTATTACTGATACATTTTTAGTGGTTTGTAAACTTCAGGGAGTTATTTTAATATTATCACCAGATTTCAGAGACTAAATAACTGGCACTTGTCAATAATGTCGTCAATATTTCAAAAATATTGTTACTAAGTAGAAAAGAGGTAAGTTATTCGCTATAATTTCAGTTGGCTTTTAGCTAGCATACGTAAGGTGTAGTCAGTAGGTCTATTGGCCTGTAAGTTTTAGTCAACGAGCTTATAAACTAGTCCTTATAAGTCTAAGTAGACTTACTAGCCTGTCCATAAGTTTACTCAATAGGTGTAATAGCTGATTTGTTACAATCAGTAGGCTAACTTGCCAGTCAGTTAGTTTTAGTCAGTAGGCTTATTAGACAGTACGCAACGTATAGTCATAAGGCGTTTTAGCCAGTCCGTTATTTATTGTCAGCCGGCTAACCAGCCAATTCGAACGTTTAAAAACCTTATAAACAAGTTTGAGTCAATAGGCTTATAAGTAAGTCCATAAGTCTTTAGTCAGTATGGCTGTTAGCTAGACTGTAAGTTTTAGTCAGTATGCTTATTAGCCAGTCCGTAAATTTTAGTCAGTATATGCTAATTAGCTAGTCTGTAAGTTTTAGTCAGTATGTTTATTAACTGTTATTCCGTACATTTCATACTTAATATGATAATTCGCTAATTATAATGTTTCAAACTAAGTAGTCAAATTAGTAAGCCACTTTGTTTTACAATTAGTAGATTAAATAGCATTTAACGAGTCTTACATTAAATGACAAAAAAAAAATTAAAAGCATTCGGGACTCGCCTTGGAGTTTCAAACTTAACAGTGTATATTTCACGTCACGCTTCAAATGATACCAAAAAATGGAGACAGGACTACATCAACATCTGCCTTCAGCATTTCTTGATGAATTAGATTTTCTCGTTCATATGACATGCATGTAACCCTCGCTGTGATAGAAAACGGAAATACCATCAAAGCTTGCACTAAGTAATAATCACTGTATTCAATAGCTGTTGAACACCACATTTCTATTTGTAGAACAACCCACGTGTGCAATCTCAAAATGCAAATGACATGATAAGCGTTATAAATGCTGTCATAATATCTGTAGATTATTGTCTTTAATGTACATCTTGAAATCTTAATAAAGCGGGGCTAGTCAATGAAACATTGTCAACACACAACCTCACAAAGAAGCTGTCGTTTGTGATACTTTAACCAAACTAAGCTCGCTCTTTGATTGAGACTTAATGGTAAACGTTTACTTAATTGGTCTTAAGTAAGTTAATAATTTATTAATGCTAATCCAATCTTAGATTTATGTCGATGGGCGGTAATATATTTTTTTTATGAAACAACGTCATCTTTCGCATATTGTTTAAATATACTTTATGTACATCAAAATAAACTTGTTTCATGACATCTTTTCCAATGGCAAAACGTAAAATCAAGTAGGGAGCAATGCACAAATTATTTTACTCAATGTAAAATTTAATTATAATAGATTCTGAACTTCAACATGGAAAAACTGTAGTAAAAACATATTTTCTTTAACCACATAATCATATTAAATTAAAAAAGAATCGACAAAAACCCAGATTTTTTTAAAAAAAACTAAAATAAAACAACAGTACTTTGCACATTGATTACTAGTGTAATATCACACATATCCTGTTTCATTAAGTTTTTAAAAAAAGTCACTTAATTTTACGTTTGATTCGCTTGATCGGGCAAAACGCAAAGACAATGGAATGTGCAAATCATAGCACGCTTCCTGCTAAATTCCAATTCTGGTTTCTTAAAAATTCACAAAAATACTGAAAACAGGTTAATATGATGATCAAAGCTTTAAGTTATAAATCATTTCTATTAGCAAAAAGAAAAATTAAATTTTATATAGTATTTTTGCTCTAAAGGGCACACCCATTGTGGGCACATTCATTAAACCCATGACTCATTTGTTACAATTAGACCAATTTCCGATTCTTACTTGTTAATTAATAGAGTTTTAGTGGTTTCTATATTTGTAATAAACACTGATAAAGGAACAAAAAACTACAGAACAAAGGCAACCAGAGATTACATATCGTGGTTTTGTTTTCATTATCCTAACAGAAAATAAATGATTGAAGAAAAAATGAATTTGGCACAATCCTCTCATACATAATCTGCGGGGATTCCCGCGTAAAACAATGGGCCTGAGAGTATCACTGAGCTATTATTTATATTAATTATGATAAATCTTGATAACAGGGTCACTAGTCAGCCAACGAAGACCAGGGTTTTTGTTTCATTTCAAGTGTCGTCCATGTCTTTTTACGTCATAAACACATTGTTACTGAACAGCGCGTAACTTCCTCTTTAATATTAACTCAAGCTTATTCAGAAAATTATTATTGATTTTAAACTGTAAAGAATAAGACATATTATTAAAAGCTCTTTTGGTTAATTTCTAGAAAAGAAAACCGCACAATATGGTAATGTTATTCAATTCATTTATTTTCACATTGTATAAAACATCACAGAGAAAATATACAATACAAACAATATCATACAAAAATCAAGAGTGTTTACTCTACATATCGACCTGGAGAGTTGACTCTTTTATTTTTTTAATACTGATAAATTTACTTAAAAGTTCTTAATCATAGCTATCTCTTACATGAAAATATTTCAAACTTGAGGGTTCTTGGTCGTCTTATATACATTCAGGTAAGTAGGTTTTTCTATGTTCTTTCAAGGCCGGGCAGATCATAATATACAATTGTTGATTTCTAGATATATTGTTCCATCTGCCCGTCTTAACTGGCAGTTTATGGTTGGTTGCCTCAAATCTAAGTAATGTTGAAATATTGTTCATAGAAACACCAGAGTTTATTTAATTTCTAGGTACAAAAGTGTTATTGGTAAAATTTTTTAAATCAATCTCTTACTAGATGCGTTACAATCTGAAACCCATTTTTGTTGAACTTGATCAATAAAAGATTGCTTAACATTTTCTACGTTACGCGTCAACCAGATATAGCTTAGACCACATTCATGTTAAATATTTGAAGTTATTATTGTTGTGATATGTTAGGCTATGTAAGAAGCTATACAATATATATGACAATTTTGATCCTTAATTTACCTTTCAACAATCTTATCCAAAAATTCAACATTCTCATTTTTAAATTCACGTACAGTGGATATCTAGCAAGTTCACAATAGATCATAAAATCCTGAGACTTAAGATTTAAGATGCTATTATTCAATGATATGTATTTACCGATGCAGTTTTATGCATTTTTGAATACCATTAGTAGTTTTACTTTCCCAGTGATTATATTCAAGTACTTGGCCTAATATAAACAGATGGCCGTCAGTGTTACTGCTAACCTGAGGTAGTATTGTTTGTGTCTTTTTCAAAGTGGACTCCAAAATGCTGAGTTTACGTTGATATTTGAAGGTCTTTTTCATTAGCTCTGCCCCGGCATTTCACGTTCGCTTGGATCGTGACTTCAACTCGGCGGTCAGTTTGAAACCTTTTTTTCTTCATACGCACGAAATACGGATGAAAATGTCAAATACCTTAAGTCATTATCTTATAAAAAGATGAGATATGAACTTATCCCGTGGTTAATCATCTTTTTTATGGATGTAATGGGTAATATAAATAAAAGTAATTTCCGTGTTGTTCAGTTTACGTAGAACTGTGTAAACTTAATTCTTTAAAGATTTGTTTTCCTTTTAAAGTTCAACGTCTTTTTGGAGATAAATCATATCATTTATTTGACAATTGTGTTGTTTGCTTACTTATACTAAAGGTCTGCGATTTCTTTGAATAGCAAATAAAATAAAGGTAGGTCGAAAATCTGTCTCTCTCCCTCTGTCTCTCTTCCTCTTTGTCCAGTCCGTCTGTCTCTCTCTTGCTCGTTCGTCCAGTTGAGGGCTTGGTTTACCAACGAAGTACACAAAATATCAATAACCATGACAGTTCAGAGTTACGAATTAATTATCATGTATGTGAAATTATTAAGGAAATAATAATTAAATCATGTCAGATCTCGAAAGAAAAAAAATAAAAGCTAAATTTAGCTCATTTGTACAGCTTAGTTCATTATTACCGTTAAGTAGTGTGTCCGTTCCAATCAAAATTATGGCCGTCATATAAACGTCAAAGTCTTCATTACTGACTAAATTAAATTACAGGAATTCGGACAAATCGGGAATAGGAGTTTTACACCTGGATAGAGATTTGTATGGCAATTCACGAGGCTTTAATCATCAAATTTAGCGACAAAAGATCTTAATTGACAATGTCTGAAAATATGATTTGTAAAACTTCCGTGTTTTAATAGATTTTTAAGATGTCTTTTTCAGCTAAGATCATTCCTTCACCCGACATTTATCCCACTATCAAATACGATATACAGGCTGATCATTAGAATAATTGAAATATGTAAATGAGCAGTCACCGTGCACTCAATGTTAATGATGGAACATTTTTCTGACAGTCCCGGATTAATTAATGTCGTTATTAATATTAATATAGTTTTGATCATTTCTTCGGCAGGTATGCGACGTTCACGCTAGGATTTTGACGCGCTCGACTTTCGCTCTTAACAAAATGAAGTTTCGGACTATCTTTCTGTTTTCTTTGGGATGTCTTTTTTCATGTAAGTAAATAACTCCATTTTTTTAACAGTTAGTACTAACTTTTAAATTACCCATTTTAAAGCTTTAAAATTTAGTTTATTTTGAAGAAGTAAATCAACGCAATGTATATACATTTTTTATCGAATTACGACGATGATAAACTTATTATAGAAGAAATTTAGCAGAAATAAAATGTTTTTATTTATACTTGTATAACAACCGGAATCATAAAATTTTTATGATATATGTACAGAAGTTCATTTTCAAAACAGTATTACTAAATGTTGAAAAATTCTTTTATTTAAAAAGAAAATATTTATTAGTTGTGATTTCACCAAGAAAACTTTCAGAATTTTTTTTTATAGATTATAAAGAAACGTATTCTTCATTCGGTTAAGTGATTAGATTGGAATAAGTTCGACCGCCTAAAATAATTATTTTATATATCAACATTTGAAGACAATCTATCATATTATCATTTTGTATTCTATCGTATACTTTAAATGGATATTTCTTTCGCATTTTGAATAAAATTTGAAAAAAAATCTAGACCCAGTTTTGCATATAGTGACGTTATTAAGTCGATGATAAGTGACGTCTTTTTGAAATACTGAGAGACACACGGACAATCTATCGGTAAATGCTGGAGACAGAACATTAACGTAGAATTTAGATTGCAGACTTGATATTCAGGTAGAGACACGTTTAATTGTAATATGTGCAGCCGGATGGTAGTTTTTGGTGAATTTAATTCATCAATTATACCGCTATTAGACTTAATAAGATTTTTAAATTTATTGAAATAAGATCAAATTTGTTTTATTATCATACTGCATTGTGTATTCTCATAAGAATGTCACCTAAAGGTCAGCCGTATGTTGGTCTTTTGTTGCCGAAATTTGTTTCTTTTTTCTGAAATTTCAGCACATTTTACGATTTCGATATCACTGTGTTGATTGGATTTCCTGTAACTTCATGTCAGTTATACAAGCCGCCTTTCGCAAGAGGAAAACTTCTTGTCAATTTGACCCTCATAATAATTATCATCATATCATTATTAGCTTGTCAGGTTTCATGTCAATCCTCTATCAGGGAATTATTCCTGTACGTACGTGTGCAGAATCCGTCATAGGAATAAAGCCGGAAAAATGGAGAAACCGCGAATACAAAGACATTAAAGTCATGTCAGATGATATAATTAATTCGCATCTAATTAAATTGAAATTGAACTTTCTGCTTCACCCATTGATCTATTTTAAAACCGAGCCACCATTTTTTGGGGTATACCATGTGTTCTTTCTAAAACTAAATGATCTGTTTCGATTGTCCTCGGGATTTTTCTCATTATTATCATGATTGAGTATGTAATGCATAAAGTCTGCATCAATCTCATTAAAAGTAAAAATCAAGTTATCAATAGGGTTCTCCAAGTATAAATATACAACAGAAACATTGTTTTTTCACAACCTTTAAAGCAGCAACCCTCCTAAGATCAATCACATCAATCATATCGATCTCTTGATTGATCGGTGATGAATTCCATCACCCCTGCATACACAATGTTACATATAAAATATAACACACCTGGGTATTGTTCACTAATGATGTAAAAGAAATAGATCCACACCTGGATAAATGGTAATAAATGGTCAGTTAGGTGTTCCCCGTGTCTTTACTTGTCACATCATTCGAACACCATCCTAGATCAAAATCCTGACATATTCACCACGTACATGTATAATGACGCAAAAACTGACATCTCATACCGCACTTAATTGAAAACAAAAATAATCAAAGAGCTTGTGATTTCTAAAAAGATATTGTCTATCGTGTTTTTATCGTCTTTCTAATTCAATAAAACAAAATTTCATGATCAACGTTCCTTTTGAAATTGAATGAAGAAAGAGCCACAATGACAATCAATCATTAATTGCGCTGACAAGTTCTGGCATACTTCATTATCGTACAGAATACCAATGAAGCAGAGAACCAACCTTTATACTTACAGGTCATGATCATGATAATTAATATACAAAAACTCGTGCCTTAGATGTCTAAAATAAACAACAAATAATTAATTGTACAAAAGTTATAATAGATCATTGTAATTGAATTTCACGCAGTAACAAAACTCGTATTGTAAAAAAAACATGATTTGAGTATTCCTAATAGGAAATTCTGTAAATACGTTATAACGATTATATAATAAAAAGAAAACAACTGATCCGAATAATCAGCCTCCTCAGTGAAACCATCAAATTCCCAGAGTATATAAACCAAAGGAATATATTATGAATGTACATGAGTCTATTTTGAATAAAAGTTAATGTTAAACATAAATGTATATTTGTTGTTTCCAGGCATGTTACTAGCGTCATGTGAAGATAGCATGTCAGAGGTCTCCGTGAACGAACGCCAGAAGAGAGACACTCGTCGTCGACAGTCCGCCGACAGCAACGAGAGCGACGACCAGGATGATGATGACGACGACGACGCGACGAGGAAGGAATACTCCCGGCGACTAGCGCTTCAGCAAGTCATAAGGAAACTTCGAAAATTACCCTTATCGAGGAGACAGCTTATTAAACTCGTCAGTCGTCTACGAACTTACAAAAAATCCAACAAACCGATTACAATGTACTGTTTTAAAGGATATAATGAAGGAAGTGGTAGCAACGAAGAAGAAGGCCCCTGGGGTTAAGATCACAACCATCGCTGCTAAGCCGTCAACAACCACAAAACCCCCGACCACGAAGGCACCGACCAAGAATCTACCGTCTATTACTGATGGCCAGTTAGTGTCCGTTCAGAAAGCGCCAAAGAAACCAATAAAAGCGGAAGCCCCAAAAACGATCCAAGTTGTACAAGCTCCAAAGCGGCCTATACCTAACCAGTCAGTTAGACCACCTGTGTATAGTCCGCGGCCTATACCTAACCAGTCAGTTAGACCTATACCTAACCAGTCAGTTAGACCTATACCTAACCAGTCAGTTAGACCTATACCTAACCAGTCAGTTAGACCACCTGTGTATAGTCCTCCAGTTATCAGCAAACCAGTTACTCCACAAGTACAGAAACAACATCAGGTGATAAGCAAACCAATTCCTCCCCAGATAAGCAACCCGTATATTCCTCCCCCTAAAGCCCAGCCACCGATCGTTAAAGTTCAGATTTCACAACCCCCTCCCACACCTCCTGTTGTCGTGGTTACCAAAGTGAAAAGCGATGTAAAGGTTGTACCAATGTCTGATGGTAGCAATGTACCAGTGGATACCCGGATAACACCGGAACTTAAACTCAACATTGATCACATTCCTGTTCACATGAGAACACAGGCATTGTTTCAAAGACTAAGCATTTTAAGACAACGTTTAAATAATTTCAAGAAGCTTCGAGAACGACAAAACACTGCGAGAGAACCTGTTCCAGCAGTCGTGAAAACCTCTTTATCGGGTAGCGTGAATACAGCTTCTGCCCCAGTTGTTAGCAAACCAAAAGAAACCTCTGTTACAGCAGTGGCGTACTCTGCACCCGCCCCTCCCAAATCTTTTAGTCTGTCATCTCCAAGCCAGGAGAAGGATGTCCCTTACATTACAAAAGACCAAGCTCATAGTGTTTTGCAAACAAAAACCATCCATACATCACCAGGTGGTATGGGAATGTTGAAATTGTCGTCTCCCCCAATGGCACCTTCTGTGACGTCTGCTGAAATGACACACGATGAATCCAGTCGAGTAAAAAAGATCATCCTAGTGATTCAGCGTCTTGCGTCTCGATCTGGAAGCAAAAAGTTAAAAGTGTCTTCAAAAGCGAAAGAACTTCTTATAAAATGGGTCAGGAAATACAAAAATGCAATCAGTCAAATTCCCAGTAAACCTATAAACACTAAAACACCATTGCACTATGAATTGAAGCATATGCCTGTAGATCAAGTCGGAACGAAATCTCTGCACAGCAATATCCCACTTTCGTCAACAGCAGAGATGGCAAATCCCCAAATGATGGAGAATGATATCATAAAACAAAAAATAAAGAAATCCGACAAAGGCAGGCACAAATCCTTATTACCTATGGTTGAAAGCAGTAAAGGTAAGCAACTGTCTTAATTATTTTGTCTAAAAATATTTATTATAATTCAATAGGACAAACGTTGTATCATATCGCGTATACTTTACAAGGCAGAAATAATGAATGTTAACACAAATAAAATACTTTTATTATATTTCAGATACTTATATTTCTGATTCAGCTCTGGCGAAAAGTCATTTTAAATCTGCACCAAAAACATCGTCAGTTCAAGACATGACTAATAGTAAGAACTCTCAGCAAACAGTTGTAGAAAATTCAAAATCGGCCATAAATGCCCCTGTTCCTTCTATAGTTCTAGAGAAAAAAGAAAAAATATCAGCGATCTCAAAGCAGAAATCTCATAGCCTAAAGCAAAATGAAATAGAGCCTTTGGATAATGATATAAAAATATCAACCAGTGACAGCAATGCAAACGTAATGATAGATTCAAATATAGAGAAGGCAAAGATAGAAAATGTAATAGAGGAAGCCCCCGAACATATACACGCTACTTTCTTACCCCCAGTCATCGAAGATCCTGCTCTAAAAGAATCAAACAAAATAGAGGAAGAAAATTTTGAAAATTCATTTAACACACAGAAAGAAAAGACCGCAAAAGCCGGCCTATCTAATACTAGTCCCTTAATATCTGCACCAGTGGTCCAATCTGAGGTCTCCAATGTACCTGAAACACCCCTAACATCCAAAGGGTCTATTACAAGCCCTGTCAACAATGACCATATCTCAGCTAATGTAAAAACTACTTATCCTGATTTAAGCAGTTCAGACACCGTTAAAACAAGTATCCCTGAGCTCAGTGCTAATGAGGAAATAACTAGTGACCCCTACATACCTCTTACAGACCCAAAGTCGTTAGGTGAGATCAAATCAGTTCTAAGTTCGAAATCGGATACCCTCTCATTAGATGTCCCAACAGAAACAAATTTGATCCCGCAGACATCTTTTAAGGTTGCCTCTGAATCAAAACTTGACCAATCTCCATACAAAAAGCTGCCCTCTGAAAACTTTGAAAATGGAAATCAAATTAAAACCGTCACAGATCATCTAATTGCCAAACCAGCCGAGCAAAATTCAGAATCAAACATTACCCCACTTTTCCAAAAACAATCTCAAAACACCTTTTTCAAAAACGACATTGTTAACAAAACTCCTGTTGACACAGTTTCTGTAGATAGCAATCTGATTGAAACATCAAGGCAAAATCCGGTTAAAAGTCTCGACGAACCAAACAGTCTGCCAGTATTTCAGCAAGTTAGCAGAAATACATTTTCAGAGGCCGAAAATGTCATAACCCCGACTTATGAAAATGTTTTGAACAAAAACACAGAAACGCAGGTGGCACAAGCAAATTTTGTTTTGTCTGTTCCAGAATCTTCAAATACAGTCCCTGTGTTGAAGGCTTCAAATACTAATACATTTGAGATACCTGAGCCAACTAACACTAGAGCCGAAGTCGATTCCCTGACAAATACTGGTAGTAACACAATTTCCAATAGTTTAACTGAAAATCCCAACATAGAACACTCCCTCCCGGGTGTTATTATCGACACTGCTTTACTGCAAAATACTAATAATCCCAAACAATCACTTCCCCAAGACCTTAACACGATTCAGGAAGTTCCAACCACACCAACGCCAAAATCTATTCAAAATAAACTTGAGGGCATTGCAATAATCCTTCCCAATGAAACTCCAGTACAAGTGCACCAAGAAACTAAAGTTATCGGAACTGAACCCAAGCCAACTAACTTTTTTGATATTAATAGCTCACAAACTCAAAAGAACATCAACACGATATTACCAAAAGAAGTACCAACTTTTGATTTACCACCCCTATCTTTGCACATTCCTCAACAATTACCCCCTCCAAGTTCAAATGTTCAAAATTCCAACAAGAACACACCTAGAATTAACGTGCCAAATAACTCATCACCTAACGTTCAGACACAAAGGTCCAATTTTGCCATTCCCCGAAATAATGTTCCTAATCAAAGAGCTTCCAATTCTTTTGCCATATCTCAACCAAATCAGAAATCTGAAATTGGCAATAATAGGTTTGGGAAAACAAGTTTAGATAAATCTGCTATTCTAAGGAAACTTCTAGAAATCAGGAGAATGAGAGAACAACTTATTGCAACAGGGCGAGTAAGCGATCGAAGACTATCTGACTTACTCCCTCAATCGAGATCTTCTTTGTCCCACCCAAGTACGTTGTCTAGACCTCAACAATCTGCTTCTTTATCGCAAAATACAGTAGTTTTCTGGGGTGACAAAACTAAACCTTCTCTGACAAATCCACTAGGAATGTCACGAGCACACCGACGAAGGCGAAGTTTGCTCAGTCCACCAAACATGCACGGAAATATGGGTCCCCACCATCCCCATAGTCCACATCATCCATTAAATCAGATGTTTGTAGACACGCCTTTACATTCTCTTTCATACAATAAAAAACGGGGTAATCGCGTAGATTTATATGGGGGTTTGGGATCTCTCTCCGGTGCTCATCATTTTATGGGACCAAGCACTGCCGATATGGCCAATCCTGGCTCTTTGTTAATGGGTCCTGTTCACCCAAATGTCATTCAGGATATAGGTATGACAAAACTTGGGAGATTTTTTCAAAAGCCTGTACACTTTACACACCAACCAGAAATACCTAATATTGCAAATGTAGTAAACAGGATATTTGCCCCAGGTCGAATGAACAATTCTCCGCAACTGTTTGCTGGGAACTCACTAAGTACTTCGTCTGTGCATAAGCACCACCATAAAACTTTTCGCCCGAATGGATCAGTAAGAAGACCATCATATGTTGCCAGAAAATCAATGTCTGGTTTTCCAAAGCGCCAAAATTTCGTGGAGACAGCCCCTGTCAAACTACGGACTTCTAACACACATGGAGTTCAAATTACTGTAAAGAATGACGGATCGGCAGGGTCTCTTGCACATCAACAAAATCTACAAAGGCAAGGATATAAGCGAACCGTTGATACATCTTTTACGGATAACTCCTTATCATTAGGTATTAAATCACATGACTATTACTGAGGATAGCGGCGCACGCATTTTGTCACCAGCATCCCGCATGCGCGCAACTAATCACTGATGCTGCAAATGTTGACAGTTGTAACACTTGTGTGTGCTTTACTTTGTGCATTAATCATTTCAAGACTCAGAGCATCTCGACAATCTTAAACTTGGTGTTGAAACTTTTATTAATCGGTGATCTGGTTTATATTTGGTTCTTCACCAATGGAAAACATCACACCAAATCCATAAAACACATCTGTTGATCCTCCTCGGTCTTGTGAGTCGCATGTCTGATGAATGGGAGATGGGACGTGGAAGCTTATTAATATCCATTTCCAATATTTATATACAGTGGACAGATTTTTCATTCAATGGGAACTGATTGTAAAAAGAAAAATGTATCATATAGGCAGTTTAATAATGTGTGCATAATTATACGAATTATACAGTATTGTAATTCAAAATAGAATCTATTTCAGTTTGTAAAATAATGTTATTACTCATTTTGCCTTTGTTAAATATTCAGTATTTTGACTGATGTTATTAAAACAACACCATGAAAGAACTTATCGTTGTTATCTGTCATGCCTTTCATTGATGAACATAACTATTTCAGGAGGTCCTAAATCTGAAAGACCAATATATAACACAGTTCGGCGGATAGTTATATTACCCCTACCCACTGGCCGTACGCAAGACCTAGCACAAACCAATGAAATCGTAAAAAAGAAGAGTCATTATGATCATATGCATCTTAAAAGTCATGGTCAAAGCTCAAAAACTGGGTATCTGGCAAAAGCCATACCAGAAACAAAAGCTTACGATCAACCCAACAAAACTGAATATAAAACTCTTATCTTGAATTCCCAGAGTGGAGTAGTCAAGGAATCGAAGCCAGCAAAAAATATTGAAAGTAGATTATCTATTGTCCCGCCGCAAAACAATAAAAACAGTCAAATCAATGAAAAGAAATCGCCATCAACTACAACACATGTTGCAAACCACATGAGAATCCACTCCTATTGGAAAATCACAGCTTCCAAAAGCAGATAAGAAAAAAGAGTTTGGATCTTATGAACCAAAATCATCCCATTACACAGGAAACGCGTTGTCTTTAGCTCCACCTAACTACAACCAAATGAAAGATTCTTCTTCATTTGTGAAATTTGCATTTTCTCTCAACAGCCCTGCATCAATGTTCATGAATAACGTTGAGAGTCAACCGACGAAAGTGGAGCCCATAGCAGCTGGATATTCAGGTTCAATATCAGCTGCTCCAAACAGCCTAGCAAGAGCTGAAGCTGGGAAAGACAAAGCAGGTCCAGCCCTAAGTGCTACACCATACATTGGACCTCAAAAAACGTCAAATACTGGAATAGTTTTTGAAGAAATAGATCCTTTGTCACTTACAAATTTTATTATGGCGGCCAGTGAAGATATCAATCATGGACTCAGTGATATAAAAATGTCAAAGGCCCCCGTAAAGTTACCAGATAATAGTGTAAAAAGAGGAGTTGTTCTAGAAATTCCAGAAAAGAACGATTTCATTGGACAGAATACGCAACGTGAAAAGAAAAATAGTATATCATTAGATGCAATCCATTCAGGAAAGGCGATAGTTAACCAAGTACAACAAGTAAAAAACATGCAACCCACTACACAATCTACACCTACACAGTCAATAGACCTTAACAAACAAAAGAAGCAGACTCCAAACCCAACAAACAACTTAAATTGTCCCAAAGGAAACAAACTCCTTTTACATTTTCTTTGTCTGGATTATCCATGGGAAGTCACACCCATTCTCCCAAAACAACAGTCTCTCATTCAGTCAAACCTACCATTAAACCAACAATTGGAACACCTTTACACCAGCGGTTTGTAAATATGCCTTCTGGCCACCTTTCATTGTCTCGCCGTGCGTGGAATCAAAATCATGTTCATAAACACGAATACAAACATATCCAGTCTCCATCTCAAAACACATTTGTAAACAATAAACATTTGCATCAAAATACGAGAGAAAATATGTTAGTGAAAAATCCGACAATGGATTCAACCATTTTAGATCATAAACAGAACGACATAGTACCCACTGCTTACCAATATATAAACAATTCACGTATACAATATCAACGAAAAGAACAATTTCATACTACGCATTCTAGAAAAACACAAACACCTGGAAAACCACCCTCAGGAGATTACGTCCATCAAGCTTCGCAGTCCCTGAGTTCATTTAGACCAGCCGAAAATTCCCCTGCCTACAACATTGTCGGACAGAACTTTGACAATAAAGACAAGTTTGCTCCTCCTTATGGAAAGATTGTTCGAAATGACCCTTCAATGATTATTCAAACAGCTCCAACGAAACCCACCAGCCGCTCTGTAGTACAGGGGCCAACGACCCCAAGCTGGCAGTCCCGAAATAACAATGTTCAACATCATCAACACACCCAACAAACGATTGGAAAGATAGGGCATTACCACAAAGAGCCGGCTATTGAGGTGCAAGGAAACAGTCTTACTCAAACGTTTTCTAATCAGTTAAAGAAACATTCCAATCAAATTTATAGTCCAAGCCTATCAAGCTTTAAACACCAGGGACAGCGAATAACACAGCCATCATCAAGCAATGTGGACCCTGTCACCAATCTTTCCAAATCAAGTGGTACACACGGTACCCTAAACGCTATGGAAACATCTAATAAACCTATACAATGGACACCCTCAAACTTATTAGCTTCAAATAAAGCGAATCCAGGATATAAACCTGTGAATCAGAATCCGATGGTAAGGTCTGGTTTTGCTGTTTCAAAACATGCATCGTCAAATTTTAACATTGGCACGCAACAGTCGCATCACAACCAGAAGACATCCCAACGTCTTGTGCGACCAACTCATCCAAGTAAATTAAGTCAAAATTCAGTCAAAAAATGTTGCAAGCACCGGCCAGCCTAACGCGGGAACAACCACGCTTAAAACAAGACAACAAGTTGGACTAAAGCCACCACAAAATGTACGCCATAACTCACATAACAGGATCCAACAACAACCAAGACAGAATCAAGGTCAGCGTTCTCAGCGCGTTCCTAGTAACAACAAAATCAACACATTCAGTCGTAAGCAACCTCCAGACACGCCAATTGCTTCACGAAATTATCCTCATTATCACAATGCTCCTCAGCATTACACAAATGTTAACCAAGGTTTACAACAAAACTCGCAACATCGTCCTCCCGGCCAAAACGCGATTCAAAACCATGGCAATAGCGGCAAAGGATTGAAAGACATAGACATAACTAAAACAAATCCTTTTCAACAACACTCAACTCATCATGGCGCGGTTGTTATTTCTCAACACACAGGCCATAGCACAGAACCTAGAATGACACAACGTCTACCAGCTCAGAAACAAACATACCAGACGACGCCGTTACCGATCCAACTGAACACTCCGAGTACCACAAAGATACCTGTCTTTGATACCGGAAACGACCATTTCTCTATCAGTCCTCAGTTGTTGGCTTTAATGCGACAACTGCCGGTTGGTGATTTACCACATCACAAGAAAAGAAGGTTAGAGAAAATTCTTGGGGTGGAGAACGGACAGCTGGATGGAAACACGCCCGAACAAGAGTCCGTGATAGACAATGTCATCCACGAGAAGAGCATTCAGACCGGCAAAGCTAGTCGTTTCGAAGTAAGCCAACAAAGGCTAGCGTCCAGTAATGCCCATTATGTTCAACCTTCGTCCTCAATCACCGGAAATTCGAACACGAGGAAAAATCTCGGGGATTTCTTTATCCCTAAAAGAGCAGCAAACAACCACATGCAGCCTAAATAGACGTATGGTCGAGAAGAGATTTGTAACTTGGGATTCAGGGTTTATCTTTGAGTGTAAAATAAAGTATTTATTTTAAACTGCTTTTACTTTGTACAGTTGTAATCAAATTCTTTCATTATGAGTAGCATGTTTATTCATTCACTTCATTTGTCATCTCATTATTCAATTTGAAATATATCATGCATTGTTTTTATTAATCATAGTATTGTACTTTTATAGAATTTCACCCGTAATAAAATACTGAATGAAGCAATATTTCTTAGACGTACATGTATCCAAATTATGGTTTAAATTACTAAAATTTGTTAGGGAAAGTTATATTCATCCTACTTAATTTCAATCTTTTACACGTTCTATTTACACAATTTCATACAGGCATTTTTAAATATATTCAGCCAGTGCTTACTATCTACTCAAGATATATTACTAAAGTCAGGTACTCTTTACACCATTGCGCTGAAAAATATAGTTCCATTCATCATCAGCAGATACAACATTATAATAAATGTTTAGGACATTAATGTATATTTTATACGTGAAAGAAAACAAAATTAACGCAAAATTATTTTTAAAAATCACCCTTTTCAAAGAAATATAAATGTGAAGTATTTATATTACGCCATCTGCCTTCTCAATCTTTTTCGCGAAAATATAGGTCATTCTTCGGTTGACAATATTTCACTAATGAATATTGCTTATATTATTACAATAATTATATTACTTTCATGATTATTGTTCGTTAGTTATTACATAATCTCTTTAATTATTTTTTGTGTATGAGTGTGTTTTTCTTTTCTTTTTCTAATAACGGAATTCTGATTGCACTCGTGTAAACTCTATTGGAAGATGTGTGCACAGTTTGCTAGTGACGCAAGAATTCCGGGCATGGGAAAAAAACCAAGACCTATCGAGACAAGCAGAGTGGCTTAGTGGTCAGCCAATTACCTATCACTATTCTAGAGATATGTTGTCAAGGTGGTATGGGGCAACTGTCGATATTAATGTGACCTAAAGTACAATATAATTAAAATACTTTCACTGGTTTAGAATTTGCAAATTTTGCATTATTTTACCAAAAAATACGTGTGAAAATTTTTGGGAAAGGTAAAAATTTTAAAATCCACAGCGAGAATCAAAGTCATGACTGAGGTTTGTAGTGAACCCTTTTACCCACTACGCTAAGCTGTTAAGTGACAATCACGGGAAAGCAACTATTATAAAATTACAATTGGTTTCATTGTTTGTTTGGATAAATAGAACGCCACAATATGAAAGTGCCCGACAACACCTTTATGACGTCATAGTTAATTTGTTAAAAAATCTTTTTCCCCGTACTTTATGGCTTTATAAGAATTATGTAGAAAATGAAACAGTTTCCTGACATTCTACATTAAATCATAAGAAAAGTAATACCCATACCTATATTCGATTGGACATCATTTTAAAGGTCAAAAGCTTGTTTAATACCGTTTTTGGAGAGACTGCAGGCATTCTAGATATATTTCATAAGACAAAAATAGACAAAACATCGAGTTTGTTACTTATTTCTTTCATATTACATAGACAGTTAAAAACATAATATTTCATTGTGTTTGCCTAAAATAAAGCACCGATACACACTATTAAACGCAGCTGCTGTTACGAAGCATCAATGACAGAATTTATATCCTGAATTTCATAAACCTGTAGGCGTCGTATATTTACTAGATGTTGACCTTAAGAAAAGTGAAAACAAAAGGTTTCGCATTTGATACATGTATTTTTTTGAACATCTATATCATTATTAAAAGAACTTTTCCTGAAGGATATAAAGATATAAACGATTAAAATTCTTGCCAAGACCACATGCAGGCTACGGGTAAGACTATCTAAAGTATCTTCTCCAAGTGAGAGTTATCTCTCTTAGCAGAGGGATATCATGCGTTTGCACATTGTAGCTCTTTGTGTAAGTTAAGGTGGTAGGGTACGCAATTTTAAAGGGAGGGGTTATTGAGAGCTAACGTGTTCACCGAAAATATCAACTAGCAAAGTTAGTCTTAAAATCTTCATGGTTACTACATTAAACTTGAATAATAAAAACTTAGTACAATTTTCGATTTATATATGCAAGATTGCTCCAGATACCAGTAAGTTTATGCACATGAATGATCGCTATTTATTAGAACGTCAGATTTCCAAAGACGAGAAGCATATGTATACTGAAATTATATTATTATATTGAAAATCAAACTCTGTAAAATCATTAAAATTCGTGGTGGTCAATTTTGCATTTTTTCTACTGTTAGTTCCCCAGCGATCAGTGTTGGACTTTGGGTAGTTGTGTCAAACAGCAATGTGACGTAGAAACTGTATATATCATTGCTAGCCACTCAGTCATGGCTCTTTGAAATCAACAAGATTTGTCTGGCTTTTGAGCTAAGACTACGCAATCAGTGCATATTTCGCTTGAAACCGCGTCATTTTAACTTGTTTTGACGCAAGAAATTGATAGCTACGACCAACCGAAAGTCCAAGATCTTGTTAAAATAGTTCTAATTGACGAAGGAATATTTCGGTCTTTAGGACAGATCTTGTAAAAAAAACGAAGCCTGCATATCAACGATTCATTTCCAGTAAAATAAGGAGAACATTCGGTACGAATAAAATATATCCAGAATGCCTATCGTCTTTCAAAATAATGTTTAATAAGATTTTTTTCTCCTCTTTAAGAATATATTTAATTGAGCATAGATATCTAGATTAAATAACTTTTAATTGGAAAGTCAAGAAAATGTTTCATTTTCCACATAATTTACTTATAAATCGATAAGTACGGGGAAATATTATCATTTATTTATATTAAATCAATCTAAAAAGGACACTCAAGACTTAAATACATGATCTTGACCATATAGGAAACGTAAATCTGAATATTAATAACAAAGTGCCGTTCATTTGTCAGTTTTGAAATCAAATATAATGATTGTACATGTCTTTGTCTATGGTAGATGCTTTAATGGTTTTTATCCGAGGATAATATATAAGAATCACCATAATGACAAACTATTGGAGTTATTGTTTCCAACAAATAAACACTGAATCACCATGACCCAGGAATCACAAGCGTCTAAATAAAGTCTGTGTGCTGTCAGCTGGATTTAGTTTAAAATTAAACCCCATAAAAGGATTTAATAAAACTAAAACACTCTTAAAAACGTTAAATGTGTTTGTGTTAATATTCTGAAATACTTGCGTTATTTCCCTTCATCTGATTGTTTTTGATTTTTTTTTTGCCCTTTCCCTAGACAGTAGCTGTATGATATTAATTGTATTCTTCTTACACTAGTTTGTTTATTTCTCAAAATACATATAACCGATAGATCTTGGTCGAGTAAAAATGATTCACTCATATTTAAATTTAAATTGTTAAAGATAGTTTTAAATTCATTTTAAAACTTAAATGAAGCACTAGTATGTTTATCATCCCAACAGAGCATGCGCAGATGTTTAGGGTTGATTAAAAAAAATTCAATTCACTTAGTAAACTTCAGAAAAAAAAACCCCAAAACAACAACAAAAACAACAACAACAACAAAAACACCCCGGGGAAAATGTCTTGATCTGCGCATGGATAGTATGGGGATCGTATGAAAAGCTGAAAAAAAAGAATGATTAAGGATTGGAAGGGGGGTGGGGGTAGCCGAATAGTCTGATAACCGTATTGATAATTAAAATCTGCAGAATTACCCCCATTGACTAATAGAATTGCTGGCTACCTGGATAGTTGTGGCCCATTAAGGACTCGTTGAATCCGGTTTGAGTTGATGACGCAGGTGAAAATGTCCTATTACATCACAACATTTTATTGACAAAATAACCCAGTCATAACAGACAATAATTGGGCTTTCTTATGGTTTACAATAAGTAAGCTATATATAATATTTTATATGTACAAGATTTTTTTTCAATATCATAGCATCATGAATACAATAATGTCTCCCCTCTTTTCGTAACAGAAATGTTTTTTCTTTAAATTTACATTACTTAAATAATTCTTCATTTTTTTTTCACTTTACGTTACTACGTGGGTTGTGTGTTAAATTTAGCGAGCAAAGTTTATTTAACAAAATTGCCCATTCGTGCGCTGTCTTCGCTGATGCGACAACAAAGGGGTCAGGGTGATATAAATTACACACTCGCCCTCTTTACGAGTGGGCCCAGGTTTAACAACATCATTCACATAATGAGAATTATCTATCAATCCATTAAAATCTCCAACTTTTATTGATGTGTCAATGTTGGGGTTACATATTACAGCGAGTCATTTCCGCGTTTGAGAAGTCTCAAGCTGGGCTCCTTAAGGGGAACGATTTTAACATCAAAATGTCTTGCCTTTGTTTTATTAAACACTTTTAGACAAATCAAGATCAAATGTGTGTATTTATAATTTTTAAGAATTTAACAAATTGAGACTGATAAAGAAAATGAAATTGCGGTCAGCATCGATACCAATTTAGCCCGGGAACAGAGTGTGGGGAACTAGGAAGAGACCCCCAGAAAGGACACAGGTCACTTGAAGCGTATCCCATTCTGTCTCTCCCACTTCATGTACGTGCAACAGAAATCAACGTAGAAATACTCATTTGCAGTGAACTCAAAAAGAAACCTCTGGTGAAATGATTCTTCCTTTCTTTTGATAGACTTTGTGAAGGAGGCGTGGAGTTTGACCCTGGTCAATGAGTCTGTCAGTGACCCCAATAATCGTATACTTACACTGACTCAAATCCGCCTGGATATAGCGGCTCATCAGACATCACGGACTTCGTGAGTACTATGGAGCAAAATACGTTCACCGCCTTAATTCTATTTTCTGTGTTTTTTGGGGGATCTATAGCTCAGACAGGTAAGAAATAATTGTGGAATTGTAAGAAGGGCATCAGATGTTGTTATTTATTAATATTTACTATATACTTTGATATTCTCCGGCGGTTGCCTCTCATATACTTATGTTGATTGTACTTTAGTTAAAGACTCCATTAGCAGATAAACCATCTCGCCAAAACATAAACAGTTATCTGCACAAAACATCGACATTAATGGAATGTAAAGGACACTCTGGGGTATTTAGCATATTTAACCCCATATTTTGATGTACATCCCGAACTTAAACTGACACAAACTGATTTACAACTGTATCCGACATATAATGAATTGTGTCTGTAGGCTATTAGCGATCATTAATTTTAACGAAAAGAGACACCCGAATCTAAGTGTAGAAGAAAGCCCTTTCAACACAACTGGGCCCATTAACCTGGCATTAGCGACAGGGACAAGCGGAGGCAAGGCGAGGGTGGGGGTCGGGAATTACGGTCATCACAGGGTGTGGTTTTCTGTATTCTTTATCATAAATTAATTTTTTGGCTGAAAAAAAATAATGATTGATTTTTTTATCATTATAGTTTTCTATTATATGCTGTAAAAAATGTCAACGATACGTCAAAATAGATATAGACTCAGAAGTTTTTATCTTAGAATGCTTCAACGGGCAATTTTTCAGTATAAGTGTCCATAAAAGGAAAAAAAAAACCTTGGAACTATTAACAAGTATATTGAAAAAGTTAAGTTAAACGATAAAAAAAATTCTCTTCATATTTTCAACCATAACGGCCTGTCGTTATCATATCTGTATAACTGTAATAAAAAGAGAGCTGAGTCCTCAGCGGAGGATGTGTATGGACGTAATACACGAATCCTGTTCTCTACCAGCCGATGTCACAGGCTTTATACAAAGTCATGTAGCCCTTAAAATGTATTTTATCATATAGCATTCTTAAAGAAGGTTTGATTAACTTGCAGATTTAATGACTATGTTTTCAACCCGTAAACTGAAATAAAAATTAAATAATAACAATGACCCCCCCCCCCCCCCCAAATATGAAAATTGCCATGTCATGGATGATATTACATGTACGAAACACTGATAATCTTAGACAAAAATGTCATTATTACCAATGAAGTAAACTTTAAAATCAATAGGTAAAACGTTCAACTAATACAATGTAACAGCCACATTGTAGAGTAATTCCCTATCCCTTTGCATTGAAAGAAACTCAGCTTATTTTACTTAAAATTTTTATAATATACCATGATTAAAAATTGTGTAATCTCTTGCTTTCCGCTAATTGAAACCATTTATTAAACCCTTAACTTGATTTTAGATTGATCACCCCCCCCCCCCCCCCCACACACACACACCTTTTCTCTGTGTCACAGTATTACATGAAGCAAGTACATAATAATTATAGACGACACATTATGTGTTAAGAAAGACATCACAGTAAAATAATAACAACCACTAGGGACAACCGACTAAAGGCTCCAGGATCGTGAAAGTCAGAATTGCAATCCCCTTCCAAATGCTCATAGATTGCCACTTGTAACGTGTAGTAGCAACAAGATAGGGACACAATTCTAAAACATATTTCTAGTATACTGTATACAAATTCTGAATTAACCAATCTGACACCTATTTTGAGAGAAATTGCTTCTGATAAGAACAAAAAAAAATAATTATAACGATACCTTTATCAATTCCATTTTCATATGAAAACTTAAATCCGTTCACTTTTTATATTTATCTATTAAGCACTGACTCAGTTTTTTGTTTTCATTTTCTCATTAAGAGATCAATTTTAAGTGACCAAAAAGTTAGATGGAATTTTACCCGCAATTTTTATTGTTCCAACATTTTTTTTCAACCGTTTTCCGCGTCATATTTTTTTGTTCATGTCTATACATTCACAGAAAAAAATGTCACATTTTCAGGTCTTTGTTGTAAGAAACATGTAACTTGTGTGTACATTTCAACTTAAGTTTTTGTATATCTATTTTAAACAAAGCCGGAATAGAATTCATTAATTTGTTCAAAATACATGTATA
Source organism: Magallana hongkongensis (assembly GCA_015776775.1). Classification (NCBI taxonomy): domain Eukaryota; kingdom Metazoa; phylum Mollusca; class Bivalvia; order Ostreida; family Ostreidae; genus Magallana; species Magallana hongkongensis. The sequence continues at coordinate 1,023,003 of CM027474.1, read as the reverse complement.
ATTAATACATGTATAATTATAACAACACGATTATCTACTCAAAAAATGTTTTTGAAGACCTGTAAATTCATATTCAAACTAATACTCCTCTCATTTATAACTTTCAGTGTATGTAAATTGCGCATGCCCTCAACAAGAATCTCTACTAACCTTCATTAAAATGAAAAGCAACTCGTGTTTGAAGATTGCGTAGTTTACTTATATATGTTTTATGTTTAGTCCCAGTGACCACCTACGTCACGACACCCAAAGTGATTGAGGCTAAGCTTGGAGAGGAGGCTCGTTTTTACCTGACCTACACCACCCCCGACAACTCCTCAGAATTCACCGTCTCTCGGCTAGGCGCCAATGGCACCGAAGAAATCCTCAGGGTGGTTGACCTCACCGTCACCACCAACGCAAATTGGACGATGGCGGCAAACGTCCAAACCAGCGCCGTGGACGGGGACACACGGCGAGTCAACGTCACCATCTACCAGACGGACTTCGTGACCCACGAGGGGGACTACGTCGCCATGGTGACCGGGTCAGATGGGGCGGCCCAAGACCTGTTTACGATCAGAACTCTCGGTAAGGGGTCGTTATTACTCTGTGATTACAAAGCAAACATTTTGGACTCTCGGTGTACGTTCAAAGACATCCAACCTCGATCAAGTACGGTCCTAGTTTTAATTGACAAACAAAATTTATTGTACCTCTTGTATCAAGTTTGACTTTAGGACCATTTAAAGTATATCAATAAAGACACAGTTTTCAAATATTTCAAGTAAGTAACTCAGTTCCTAAAAGAAGAATATGTTTACATTGATAAAAGTACGAGACTTGATATCAATATTGAGAAAATCTATGCAAAAGAAAATGTTGAACTGTTTGTACAATACTTCGGTCACATCTATTTATATTCGTTGAGCATCATTTTCAGTGGATTGTGTTGTTGTCTTTGAAGTGTTCATTGTCCTTGAAATGACGTATCTTGAATCTGTGATTTTCATTAAGTCCATGAAAACTGATGCCCACAAATATTAATAAGTTACAAAAAGAAGACAACGACAAAAAAAAAAACAGTTCCAAGAACACTGTCATTGAAAAAAACCAAACAAACAACAGTATCTTGAGTGTTATTAAGATAAGACAAGCGATGAAATGGATCTATCTTTATTGTTACAGCTTCTCCCGAACAGCTCAGCCTATCAGTCTCAAGCAGAGATGTGAGTGAAGGAACACCCATCCAATTCACCTGTAGTGGAAATACTGGCAGACCGGAACCCGTCGTCCACCTTCTGCAGCGAGAGACTTATAACGGAGCCAATCAGAATGCGACATTTCACCGAGTCCTGTCCGACACCAGCCCCAGCGGCTCGTTCCTGGAGAACGGAACCTTCAGTCTCTCTCACAACTTTACCTGGACCCCTACCTGGCAGGATAACTTGGTGGAGTTCCGGTGCGACATCTCCTACAACATTGGTTTGGGTACTGCACTAGTCGTCTGCCCAGAGCAATCAAATCACTCTCAATGTCAGTAAGTTGTTGATACAAATCACACACAGGGACTGACCATCATTAACTCCGACTAGAATATTGATCTTGTTTTTTTTTCATTGGCTACAATGTGTACCCGATAGTTCTAATACATATGTAAATTTCCTGTTATACAAAATAAGCTAGTCATTAAGAATCCTGTGAATTCTTTTTCTGTTTAAATGTACTTGAGTTTTGGTCTCGTACACTTAGACCCCAGTCTCAGTGACAGATGACCATGGTCTTACAGACTGAAGATCCTAATCTCAAAGACTCACGATCATGTTGTCGTAGACTGATGATCCAGGTCACAATGCATGACTATTAGACGTTGTTGAACAACGATCATGTAAACGGCAGTATCAGTTTTATTAAGTATTAATTAAAAAAAAAAATAGTAGCTATATCTGAACATTGTATTATTTACTGAAGAACTGTCTTATTTTTGAACAAACAGCGAATGTGACTTTGAGTTTTCTCTTCAATATTTTAGCATCCACAAAGATAATTCAAATTGAAACCAAACCACAAATTGTTAGATACAAAGAGGAAGATCTGGTTGTCGTCTGCACTCTCAACAAGCCTGAAACACTGCAAAATCTGTTCTTCCTACAGCTAAAGAGGAGATCCCCATCTGGCACCTTAAACAATGTGGTGTCTGTTACTGGTGCTACGATACAATGGCAGGACCAAACCTTACAGAACAGAGCCAACGTGACGGGAACAGTCGCCTCCCCGCCCACTGCGCACCTAAGTATGGTCATCCGTAAAGACAGCGTCCAGTGCCCTCTCGACTTCACGGAGTATGAGTGCAGTTTATCAGGATTTGGAACTGGTGCCACCGGCGCGTTTTCTGAAATCACAGACCCGGTCAAGGTTTCTTACACGGGTAGGTATCGCTGGTTTTTTGCTTCATTGAAGTTACCATTCTTCTTTTTTATCATTCATAGTGATAACAAGCAATGTTTTATTTCGTTGATTCAGTACAACCCATGTTGATTGAAACTCCAAAGGTCAGGGAAGCGGGATCAGGAGTGGACACCAGTCAGAGAGAATTCAGAAATGGAACAGTCATAGAACTCACGTGTACTGGTCAGATTGGAAGTGACCAAAATGCTGTAGGTCATTACTCAAATACGATTTTAAAATACCTAGTGTTTTGGCCATGAATTTGATGAAATGATAACAAATCTAAAATCTTAGAATCTAAATCTAAGAAAAAATCTAAGAAGATTTAACATTTGATTTGTTTGTAGACTATCCGGTGGTGTGCTAAGACAGCTGGTGCCCCGACTTTCACCGGGCTGTCGAACGCAGCTGTCCACTCTATGACCACTTCCGGTCCAAACTGCCAGAACATCCGGTCCAGTACCGTGACCTACAATATCACCAGTAGCGACATCCGGACCGAGTTCTTGTGCGAGTCGGGGTACTCAAGTCAGTGCAATTCAGGAACTGCAAAGCAGTTTGTGACCATCTCACTAGGTACGTCAAGACTCAATAGTTCATGATATATCCAAATGTGTAGTGCAAAGAGTGTGTATTAGTATATTTGTTCACTTTGAAGGTCCATGTCAGTTTGCTTTGTTCCAATATGTTAATTTTTTGTTTTTCAGTTAAGTCAAAATTTGAATCTTAATGCTACATAAATCATGAATCTTAATGCTAATTTACTATATTGAAATTTGAAATTCATAGGCTAGGCAAGACAAGGTTTAAAACAAACTTTTTATGGCAATCTTTGACAAAACTTAAAGGCAACCTACATTGCTCTAGTCATTGAACTAAAAATAGCTGGGATATTTCCAATATGCTAGGATTGGTGGTCATCCTGTCTGACGTCCAGTAGATTGTTCGGCTGTGACTTAAGATTAGACAAAGGGAATGAGGTTTTCCTCGCTTGATTTCATAACTGTATCGTTTTTCGGTAAATCAACAAATAGTAAAATTCAGGGTTTTTTTCGATCAACAAAGTAACTTAAATTTGCCTTAAAGTACAATATTCACCTCGCCCTTATGGTTTGGGGAATATTGTACTTTTCGGGTATCTAAATCATTGTAGTTACCTTAAAAAGCAGCAATATTTGTAAACGGTTCTACGTATAAAAGTATCTGAGAAGTCTTCTACTTGATCCTGGTTTATCGTTAGCTACAGTGCTCTCATAAAGGACTGTTGAATTTATAGTCTGCTTCTATGGTTGGAAATATGGATTGTATTTGACTTACTGGAGGTGGTTTTGATTTTTTTTTCTGATGTTTATTAGCAGTGATTTTTACCCTGTGTTTATTAACTTGGGATTCTCTGCGTATTGTGTTGGTTGGCATTTTCTAACTGCACCGATCTTGATCCCGACTCAGAAGCAGCGATTAGTAAAGGCTTCCTTTGGTCATCCACAAGTAATTTTGTATCATTTTTTGTGTTATTGATTTAAAAAATTGATGTAAATAACCACATCGGGATCGTGATATAGTTCATTTGTTATGGATTTATATGCTTTTTAGACCTAACTAAAGGTAAGATTTGTTATTAGATAGATCTAGTTTACAATGATAGAGTTACACTACCCGTTAACTGCATGGCCCCCGTTAGCGACTAATAAGGACTTGAATTCGTCCACCATAACAATAGATGATTTAGAGAATCAAATAGTACCTAACGTTAAAAAGAACTTGAAAAGTCTCAAAACAGCTTGTTGGAAATGTTTTATGAAATACCTCAACCATGTGAAGCACTAATAATACATTAACCATTAAATTACCGGGTTTATGTAATTCAAGACACCCCGATTTATTACATAACCGAAAACTACTGTAAGATACCTTAACCCTTCTTTGACTTAGTACATGCTTTTGAGACATTGCTTCCCGACTGAATATTGTACTAGTTAAACAACCTTTGAACAACACTGTAAAACAACCATCCTACCAATATCAAGTTGTGAAATAAATCATAATTCTAACCCTTACCTTACCTTTTATCAGTAATGTAAAACACCAGCAACATTACTAGCACCAAGTTCTGAAATACACAAACATCCTTACTTATTTCTAGTTCTGTAATAAACCAACAACTTTACCAAAATTGAGTACGGAAATAACCGAACACCCTTTTCATCATTTAGAATCCTACACTAAACTTCACAATTGTTATTGTTTCAGCAATACAGCTGTACACTTACTTGTACAATCTAATCATTGCTCAATCGCCTTTTTGACAGTGCTTGGGAAATCACATTAAATACATTTACTTAAAACAAAATATTTATATCTATAAGAAATTGGAGTCGCTTCCATTTGCTTCAAGTACTAGCTAAGCAGAAAAATGCTTCTTTAAAAATAAGAATAGATGATAACATTACATTTATTTCCATGTTATGAAACAATGAGATAGTTGTCATGTACACATACGCAATGCTTTTGAGGTTGTTTTTCTTGCTAGAAAAGCTAAAAAAGTTGCGATTGCACCAGTACTTTGAGCTATCTCAAACAAAACAATCCATGTCCAGTACTACTACGGTTCCACCTATTCAGAAGTTCTAAACTCCTAACATTCCCATTACCCAAAAATTACCAGGACAGGGAAAAACCATTTCTTTTACCCATAACTTTAACGAATTTTGAAAATTTCGTCATCGGGAAAAAATGTAAAATGACATTATATACCCGATTTCATTTTATACCGAATTTCATATAGCGAATGAATGAGCTAATGAAATGAGCTATGAACTAATGATAGAGTAGCCTTGGCTTTGGATTTACTTTAATATCATTGTAATATTGACAATGTTACCTGATTTAAACATATTTTACTCATATATTTTCACTCTTTTTGTATTACCTAAAGTGTCAAGTATTGTTTTTTTGTATCTGATGAGGTGATACTAAAGACTTTTTCTTACAGATCTTCCATCTTCGACAACTTCGACGACACCTGAAGGTATGCAAATCTGTTCATTAAAAAGATCTTTGACCAATAGTGATCAACTTAAGCAGGCAGTGGAGCTTTGTTTATTTTAAGTATTGTCTCCTAAAATATAGACTTATTGTATTCGGAAAAAATAACGACTCTGAGCTTTAATCTAGCTGTTGACCATCGCCTCAAGTTCTTTTCTAAGAAAAACGACGGGAGGTCTTGTTCAGATAACATTTTTAATGAACGTTTTATGATGAGGTCAACAACTGTGAAAATGAATAAAATAATTAAGTCTACAGGTATACGTTTTTACACTACATTAATTGTATAAGCTGCTATCACTACGACAATTTTTTTTCACATGCCTTTTCGTTTGTTGTCTGCAATAGTCACCACGCCATCCACTACCACTTCTACGACCACTCGCAAGGTGGTTACTCAAGGTCAAAACACCGGTAAATCCTGCACCTTTCACGTGCCTCATATTGCGCTTTGTATACCGATGTGTACATGTGATGTATCATATAATAAACAGAAAATATATATACACTGAATTATTTAATCATTTAATCAACGATTCGCTTGTGTAGGGTATTTATTCCTGCAAGTATGCTTACTTTACCAATGAGAGATTATGTATATTTCCTTTTGATAAACGATTTGGTTAAAAGCCGTGTTTGTCTTTTAAATATACTCTTTACAAAACTTGTAGCAACACTATAATCCAATGATAAGAGACTCGTGAATTTATACCTATCTTATGTTTAGCAGGTACGCAGTAAAACTGACACTTGTGCAAAATAAAAACAAGCAGATATATATGTATGCAATGTAAACTGATACATGCAATGTAGATACATAAAGACAATACTCTATAAGAGACGGTTTATAAATATGTTCCACATTCAACCCCTCTCCTTAACATCATTTAGATCATTGTCTTGCAACACACTGGCTTTATATCAGAACTCTTGCTAAAGTGCCATGCATTTTTTGACATGCTAGTAGAACCACATCTAATTATGCAAATATATAAACGTAATTTTCCTGCCCAAAATAGAATTAAAATGCAAATGTGAACAGCAAACAAAATGTACCATTTTGAACTACAATCGCTCTCCTTATATTGTAATGTGAGCCTTTCACGTTTAGGTATTTTTTAATCGTATTTTTAATCGTAAATTTCACAAAGTACCCACAATAAGCCATTCCTGTTGTACAATTGTGTGTAACTTAATAATTTGATTCATATAAAAGTTATTCTTTATTTTTATTGAAGGTGAGCAAGGTAGGGAGATGTAAAGTAAAAAATTGGGAAAAAGTATTTTATATGATTGTACATGTATAATATTATTTCGATAGTTTTCAGATATTTCAGAAAGTATTATGGCAACTGGTGTGTTTAAACCTCTTAACATTAAAAATTATCGCCAATATTTATCATAGTCATTATATTCACAATGTTTTAGCAAAATGTTTTATTCATTCAAATATATTGCTTTGTTTATAATTAGGGGATGGTTTTCTTCACAGAACTAAATTGTTGGAAATGTTTTATAAATTATTTAATATCATTTTAACTGAAGTTTTCGTAACCCTTTTTGCATTTATGACATAATGTAATTCTATTTTTCCACACAATAGTATCTCCTATAAATTAAATTTCTTTTTGTTAAGATGTATTGCAGTGTAATTCTTTTATACAAAAATGCATTATACATATCTTTCATCCTTTATTAAATTTACAAATTAATTGTATTGTTATCGGATACTAATAGTTATTAAAAATGTACTTTGCTCTTTGTAACAAAGTGCTTATTAACTCAAATAAGGCCTTTGAATTGGTTTCAATTTTTTGGTTTACAAATTGATGAAATGTATTTATATAATCCCCATTTCTTATCATATCCACGATACATAATATTAGTTAACTGTTTAAAAGATATTGATCTTTTCTTAAATTTAATTTTTAAAATTCTAAAAACTTTAAAAAAAATCAAATATTAAATTAAATGTAACGATTTCTGTCTGACTATATCATTTTGATATAAATGTGAGAACAATTACTGGCAATATTAAGAAGAGTATCAACTTCATGCCTAATTACATGATTGTTACATATCAAGGTGAGTTTACCTGTTGTACGTTACAGCTGAATCAAACACTGGATTGATTGTGGGCGCGGTGGTGGGCGGGGTCGTAGTCCTGATCGTGATCATTCTGGTGCTTGTTTACTTCCTGATTCTGAGAAGGAAGTCGGCGGGAGAATCTTGTGAGTTTTTACAACATTTCTTAACCATCTTACTATTAAAATTATTTTTATTAGCACAACAATAGGCATGCAATATCTGTTGATCAGTTTTTATGAAGTCGTAAATAGACACAATATTTGTAAAATATTTGTAAATTGTGGTAATTATGTGGGGGTTTTTTTAATTTGAAAACAACATCAACAGTGAAATATGTTGTCAAATGCAATAGATAAGATGATAATTATTATTTTTTTTTCAAAACAATCATAACGTGACCAAATTTGATATTGGTTATATCTGAAATATAATGATTGTAAGCATTAACGTTCTTGAGCTTGAATTCTGTCTTCTTGTCCTTAACCGTTATAATACTGTTCAGCAATACTCATAATGCTATTATAAACATTTCTATTCTTATGTTAACATCATTGTTTTACTCAGCTACAGATCTTTCAAACGGTAAATATTCTGTATATACAAATAAAGAAAGTTAGTAAGATGTCTCGCATTTCAATAACCATCTCACAATAATAATACCTCTGTTAGATCCAATAATTGTTGTTCATCACAAGAGTTACCCTATCGTTTCCTGAAACTCCGTTATATATCTCCATATATCTTTTCAACCAATTTTTCTTTTTACATTTCACACATGCTTTTGTGTGATATCACTGTCAAAAATAAGACAGCATGCTCTTTAACCCGATCTGTTGAAAATTGTATTTCCAAAATTTAAGATCATCTTTTTAATAATGATCAACCGTATGAGTTTTCAACTATTTTACCATCATAACGATCATATCAATGATGACCATTCTGTCCAAAAATCTTCGCTTATGTTGTTGCATTCCGTATGTTACTCCTTAATCATACTTTTTTATCTCAATATTTTACTTAACGTGTTAAAAGATATTTCATTTTTGCATAATTTGATATGAACTTCATTTTTCTTATTTTTTTTCCCAGACAATACGACAAAAGCCTCGTCAAAGTAAGTGATTGGTTCTTCTTGAAATTAGAAATAAAGTATTTAAGGAATGATCTGTCTCTTTAAATAATAAGTTCTTTCCTCTTCTTTTCCGGGTATTTTGATAAATTTCTTTTTAAAAATACGCACACACTGTTCACCAATTGGTATTATGAATTCAGCATTGTAGTCCGTAGTTGTTAGATTACCATTAAATTTGAATAGTTGTTTAATGGGAATGTTATCAGGTTTTCATGCACGATTATTGGATAAATATTTACGATGTTTGTAGATCTAGCTCAGGAGGACCCACCAATAATCAAATACCTGAAATAAAGATACAGGTGAGTTTATGATAACCACTTAACCTTATGTTGCACTCGCATGCACCAACAAATATTTATGTTGGCATTTCACCGTACTTATAATATATATTTATGCATTGTTTTCTATGTTTTCATATTAACGTATCTTTTAAAGTCACTTAAGATTTTTTTAAAAAACGATCGAGGTCAAGAAAGTAAAATCAACTTAAGATGGAGTAAAGATAAAAGTTATAGAATCACATTTTCAAATTACATCTATGTTGAAGGAATTTTACTCCTGAGAAGTTAATAAATCAACAGACAATGTTAACACAGATAATTTTAATAATAATGTGACAATTTCATTAACGTTTTTGTTGATATTACTGGACAAAGGTTAAACATCCGGGGAAAATATTAAATGATGAATTATAAAGAATCAAAGCGCAAACATGTTTGAAATTGAAATATAATGAGCTTTTTACAACATATGTAATACATTTATCATATTCAAAAGCCTTACGTATTATTATTTTTAATTGCATATTTTTGATTAATAAAATGTCTACAATGTTCTTGCACCAAAATATACAGTACATATATATATATACCACGAATATTTTTTTATGATTGTTGTTTTATGAGACTTTGTATTCAAGTTTTTATATTATCATTACGAGGGTTCATTGGCTTAAAAAATGACTTAATTTTGAAAACCGAAAAATGAGTATAGCGCTTTAGTTTAAAAATGAGAATTGAGTATGTTGACTATGCATAATTCTATGTGATTATCTGTGTTCTTTCATTTGGTGTTTTATCGTCGACATACCCTAATTTTCTACCTACTTTTAAATGTTATAATAGTTCAATAACTAATTTTGATGTACCAGGGTTAAATGACATTCACTCTTGTAAGTTCGGTGTAATAATGCTATACATGTATAAACTTAGACATGCAAAGTTTCAAAATGATGTGACATAGAAAGTCAGCGAATAAGTAATATTCGGGAAATATTTTATAAGAATCAATGTATGCTTACATTAGACGATATTTTGTTCAAGAATATATTAATCATAAATTTGTACATGACTATTCTTGAGATTTTTTCCAGTTTGTATATTGCATACTTTTTATTGAATGTTTTGAATTCGAATGAATATTTGTATGGATTTTATTCAGAATTGTGTATACGTACTATGTGCATTAAACATATTTATTCCTACGTTTACCAACCTCAATGTAATCATTTATTGAGTCGTTTTTATGCTTTATTTTATCTACGAATCTTATTTCACATTTGAACATAAATGATTTGAATTCCTTGCGAATAATACAAAACATATATATAACAATTTCGTATTTGACTTCATTAAATATCATGTACAAATGTCAAAGCTTATTTCAACCAAAAACTAATTTAAGGATTTTAAAATTAAACGAAGTTTTATTGCCTCACGAGTACTTTATTTTCACCAGACTGTATTATACTTGAAAAAGTTGTTTTGTCATTTTAAAAAAGTACAATGATGTTTGCTATGAATATTTTGTTTAATATAACTTATTATTTTGATATGTCTAAGGCAGGTGCTACTTTAAAAATTTAAAACAACACATGAAATGCCAAGATGAAACCAACTCTATTGGTTACACTGTATTGGTGTATTTGATATGGATACTTGAGGTGCTACATTAAAAAATTAAAAACCAGACTTGAAATGCAGAAAGAAAACCGCTGTATTGTTTACACAATCAAATGCTGTGCGAACTTAGTATTTTGGTGATGGTAGCACCTGCCATACAATCCTCTTTTTGACATTTTTGTTTTGGTCTTCGCAGAAAGCTGAAGAAGGACCAACGAAAGAGTTGAATTATGTAGACCTGGATTTGTCTCAGCCAAGTAAACCCGAAAGAAAATCCCGTGTGGTGGAAATTTGCAACACCGAATACGCAAGCGTGAATTTCGATCGCTGATAGTCCCAGAACCCTGTGTGTAGAAAAAAATCTCAGTAGTATTATTTTGTTTCAAAATCCGATCCTTATCTTTTTTTTCCGATATAATCTCTATTTTTTGGTAAAAAAAAAAAAAAAGACCTCGCTGATTGAAATCTTTGGAAAAAAATTATATAAAAGTCGTTCTTGAATGATACGGTCGTTTTTATCTATATTATGTCTCAGAAAATGTTCCTGAATCTCCTCGAAGTTAAGTTTGCACTACCAAAGCGACAACCCTGTCCAAGACATAATCCTTTAATCTTTTTGTATAATAACAACACTAATTCTTACCAAAAAACGCACAAAGAGTAAACAATACACGCAAATACAGCTGTGTGAGTTTAATCACCCTTATGGCTTTCAAATAGTCTGGTAAATATATGCACGGACATAAAATGAGTAGCTAAACAACACTTACCAAAAAGAAGTTCTTTCTTGTGTAATGATCTATCGACCGGACACGGAAAACAAATGGACTGTCTCTTGTGTGATCAACATTCATAATTATGTGTGATTGTTCAAAATGCAGTGATTATATGAATTTATTGTGCAAATATGTCCATGTAATGTTTGATCATCTAGTGATGGGGTTATTAAGAAATAAAAAAGTATGTAATTTTCAGCTGTTTTCTTAGATCTGTAGCCTCACTGGATGCTCAAATTTATATTTAATTTTGATAATAATTTACTTTTTGATGATTTGGCTTTAACACGAGTATGTGATATGACTAAAAAACGCACACAGACAAATAAAACAAATGGTTTTTTATGATTATAAGACAGTAAATGTTTTGTGTTAAGCTTGTAAATTAGTCAATTAGTCATTTTTTTAATGTTATTTTGATTCATTTAGATTAATTTACTACAATGTAATTTTTGTTTTACTACATTCTAAAAGAGATTATGTGGGCCACTATGCCCTCCAGTTTTGTATTTGTGCTTTTTATTTACAACGGCATTATTTGATGTTATTCTGTTCTAGCCTTAATTTGTATGTTTATTTTGTGAAATCAATTTGTTATTAAAGCACATTTTTTGTTAATTCATCAAAAATTGTTTTAATGTGTTATCAATAAATCATAGTGAATTTAAAATACAGTGTATTAATGTTAATGGAGAGAGATTGAATTATATTTTTATCATTATAAAGTTTTGTAAGGAAATGAATATAATAAATAACGCAAAAGATTCTGAAAATAAGAAAATGTTTCGCCAAGTGATTTTAATTTGTAGGCCCTTATTGACAAAAGGAAAAAAAAATATTGGTCCTTATTAAACAATCGTTCATTTCATTTACCAGATCTGTGTAGAATATAAGTACGGGAGTAAATCTTTTACAACTATATTAGAGCAAACTAAAGGGTAAAAACTTCATATTTACAAATTTAGAATTCTATGACTGTTATTCCCACTAATCAGTTAACTATTGATAAAGTAAATTAACTGAGAAGATGTCGGTTTTAGCGATAAATTTTTGATAGATATGAAGGAAAAAGGCAATTCGTGTGATTTCAAAATCCGTGGACATCGCCAAAACTTACAATTCACTTAAAAAGATTAATATAATGTAATGATATATTCTGTTCTAGCCGCGTAAGAAGACTAATAAGGAGGTCAAAGACACTGTGGGATATGATAACGAGGCTCTAGACGAGGAGCGGGCAGCTAGAACACAGAACGGAGCTAGAGAGTCAATGGGTCTTAGCAATGGACACAGCAACGGAGTGGCGGACGAACACGTCAACGTCAGGATGTAGACCAGTAAGCTCTCTCTCCCTTTCTCGTTTTTCGTCATAAAAATAGATCATGTTATCTTATTTTTAAAAAAAATACATTTTTCATTGTCACATTTAATTTCATTTTTTTTCCTTGTGACAGATTTCACTTGTAAGATTTCTTTGTGAACAAATCTACAAATCGATCAAACGAATGAGAAGGAGGACATATTGTTGTCGTCTTTTGACAAGAACAAGAAATTTGGACAAGAAAAGGAACCGTTATTAGTAAGCGTCTCTCCTTTGTCCTGTTTTGTATCTTCGTTTATTTTGCTTTTGCAAACGAATGAATGATGCTCATGTTTTCAGTGGTATAGGAAGTTATTTAATGTCCTTTTTTCATCAAAAAAGACTGGATTTCTGTTTATCACTATTGCAATATAGTGATAAAAATGTAAAGTAGATATAGATTTTACATTAACAAAATTTTCTTAATTAAGGGAGAAAAAGGACGAAAGTTTTCATTAAAAAACCTATATAATTATTGATAATATACCTCAACGAAATGATAATCATTCTTGGCGTATTGTGAACAGTTATTACCATTCACAACTTATCTTGTACCATCAATTTATTGATAACTACAGTCAATTTAGATAACAAAATAATGACTAATTACAATTTACTTGAATGGATATGATAGCTTACTCTAATATACGGTAAAAATAAATGGTTGACATTTTGGGATGCTTATTTAGTTATATCTTATTTGTCTTCATGTACAGTATAAGCCTTAATCTATATTTGATTTTGATGTTGAAGCTTGGTAATTATTATCTTTGATACAAGCAAATTTTTGAAATAAATTATATAACAAAAATGTTTATCGCCATTTACATTTGTATTGGTTTATACAGAAGAAGTGCTATAGTTGAGTGATAAGACTTTGCGATGATAAATCGTTTAAATCTGGAAATCAGCATCTTGATTCACTAATAATCTTCTAAATGATAGTAAGAATCGTTGTAAACTTTTAAAAGATATCATGTACATGTAACAAACTTTTAGAAGTGTTCACTTCCTGTTCTTTGTTGTCAAAGAGTTGTTTAATCCTAACTATGTTACCCATGTATATTATTTAATTTTGTTATTGTTAAGTTGCCATTTTTGTACTTTTTTACTGCACTGTATCAAAATTGTGTATTTGTTAACTTCCTGAAGAGATCTTCATGTTCTCTGTTGTCAAAGAATTATCCAATTTAATCACTGATATCAGCGAACATCATTTTAATTTTTTAATGTAATTTTTCTACTTGATAATTGTAGGAATATTGTGAATTGTGCAATGTAAGCCAACTAACACACATCACTTCCGTGCTTTTTAGTTTTATTTTCTAATTCTTACCTAGTTTTAAAGCTTGTCATCCGATAGTTTTATTTGCTTACATATCTTTTGGTATATGTTAGATTTGATATTTTTTCTTTATTTTATTTTTTGATGTTATAACGAGGTTTTAACCTTCTTTACCTCATATATGTATATTTCTTTTGTAACACATGTCTCGATTTCAAAGAAATCAGATTTTCGTTTTAACGAAGATGTCACTTTTAAAGGGGCATGGTCACGATTTTGGTCAAAAATTAATCTTCCGATTTTGATATTAACAATGCTTCAGAAATGCATTTTTAATAGGCAACCGGAATTTGAGTGTTCATTAGTTGAGTTAAACGAGTTACAGAGCTTGAAATTCTTCGCTATGTAAACAAAGCGTTTGTTTACATTTTGAACGTTGAAGTAAAAACCTTCAGGTTTAAACCTAAACGAATGTGTTAAATGTTAGGAATTGTTTATCTATGCCTAAAATAGATAAAAAGATAGTCAAATATTCTGGAAAAAGATTTTTTTTACCAATAAACTGAACCTATGTAAACAAAAACTGGGCACGAGCCTTTTTTACATGACAAAGAATTGTGAGCTTTGTATCTTGCTTGTAACTCTCAATTTTTATTTGATCATTTGAAATGCATTTTTAAAGCATTGTAAATAATAAAAACAGAAAAATAGAATTTGACCAAAATTGTGACCATGCCCTTTTTATGTAATGTGCCATTTCCCTCTTAATTGGTTTTTCTTACTAGTGTTTACATGCTCTTTATATGTGATCATTGCTGACTTAGAACTAAGATCATTTCTTTTGAAAATAAATTGTATTTACTTAATTGTTGACTCGTTACTTAGAACTATACGTTTTCAAAGAAAGATGTATTTCGTTACATAAGCTATAAACTCTCTGCAATTTATGCAATGTATTCAAACGCATTTAAGGATATTGAGATAGTTTACAAATATTTTATCCAACCGATAAGGTGAACTTACCAATTTAAAGGTTTCGTTGTCATGTGTTGCTGCAAGTTCAAATAGATATATATATATATATATATATATATATATATATATATATATATATATATATATATATATATATAAGACTGATAAAATGTTTCGACTTTAGGGTCCTCCAAAATGTTCTTTTTTATTCAGTGTCAGATTCCAAATTAAGAAGTACTTAAAAAACGCCGTGCGTCTCACTTGAAATCTTGAATTTGTATATTTAACAGTCCTCCTCTAATGATTAATATTTTATGAGAATAGATTGGATATTTTTTTGCGCATCTAAATGTATTCCCAGACATTTTCATTTAAACAGTAAGTAAATCATTATTATTACTAGTATATTATGAAAAAAATCCAATGTTTTAGTGACGAAATCCTAATACCTTTAAGAATGTAAAAAGTTAAGGGCATTCTTTGTAATGAGCCTGTGGCTCAAGATGGTATCCTTTAGCATTGTTTCTTTTACTGATTTCAGAGAGGCATTACACTTTAAAGATTTTAATAACAGAGTGATCATGGGACAATAATACAATATCCCTATAGAAACCACTGACCTCATGCCGCATCGTTTTTTAAAGGATTTGTGACAACACTTAAACAATGGGTTGGGATTGATATCAAACACAAAAAACACATTTGGTAGGTATATGATGCCCTCTTGAGCCTCAGGCTCAGGCATTAATTGCTTTCATCCTTCAGTCCTAATAGAATGCTTAGATGAGAAACTATTATAATACACATTGCCAATCGACTCCTTGAGATTGTTATATAGCACATAATCCAGTGTTCAGTGATTCAGTCACAAATAAGCAAATAATCAACAGAAAATGGTAAATAGTAGAATTATTAAGGTAGTCCTATACTCGGCACTAAATGGGCTCAATCATTAAAAGCTTAGCTTTAAATGATAGATATACATTCTAGCAATACATTTACAAAAGAAAATATGTATGTTTACATGCTAGTTTGTTTGCTATCACCTCTCAGACGGGTGTACCCCCTTGCGAAAATTATTGACAATTATGAAATTTGCCAGTCGTCCGTTTTTTCTAAAAATAATTACCAATTTTGGGAAAATTAGAACTGAACATACAAAATAGAGTATAAATATTTATCTTAGCCATATCTCATCAATAATTTTGCGCAAATTTTTGTAAGTAAGTACGCTTTATGGACCTGATGCATCAAAATAGAATACAAAAAATGCAATGCTAGTATCGCGTTTGGTAATTTTTTTACTATTTTATGGACTCAAACTTAAATTCACGGTGTTTATTCTATAGATTGACATCTTAGAAAAAAGATTTGGTAAAATAAATTATATGTTGACGGATTACTTTTCACGCTATAAGCTCTAAACCAAGTAGACCGTGACGAAAAAATCCGTAAAAATCACTGTTACAGTTTTCTGCCTAGATCTGTCAACAATGGTTGATATCATTTAAACATTAATTAATTGACGATTGATTAAATTCAAAATAGTTTCTGTCTCTAAATTTAAACCGGTTTTAGGAAAAGAAAAAGAAAAATTCCGGGGGGGGGGGGTCAAAACAAAGAAGATATAAGCATGTACCTAAGATCCTGGTTAATCAGAAACTTCGTTTTTCATTTTACTTTAACAGAATCAAGTTTCTCAACATTAATCATTTCTATCTCTCTTAGAATACATATATTACCGTTCTAATTGCTTATTATTGCCATTGTTTACAACAGCGATGTAGGGCAAAATCAATACCGGGTATCAAAAACGCTTTGTAAAAGTCGAACTAATATTGTAAAATCCGTATTATGACGTAGTGCGATACTCGGACTACTTTAAGAAGAGAAAAAATTGAGCTCAAACTAAAATTCATTCAACATTAATATGAGATCAACTCAAAAATCATTCAAATATGTAGTTAACTTTGTAGTAAGAGTAGCGGGTTATGTAAGTTGTTTTCTGCGATGCTAGCAGATTCAGGACCCAAATCATCAACAGGAATTTCTTATTTTAAATTTACACCTTTCTTTTTAAAATCATTAAATTAATTTAAAAAAAAGGTGAGTAACAGTTACTTAACTCTTATTAATGTTAACCAGAACGTTAGATAAAGAAAATCCAATCTAATATGGGAATCTGAGTCTGGCACCACCATTATCATTCCGTGCAGCCAAGGCGTGATTTGTTTATACTGCTGAAGGTTTCAACTTATCGATAAATTGGATATAATTGGATCAAGTATATTTAAGCCACGTCGGTTTCTATAAAGCCTTTAATCACAACAAGAAATAGAATAAAATAGGAAATACTTAGTGGGTGTATATCTAAAGGTTGTATACACGGTGTTACCTCATGATCACATTGTTTAAAGGTCTTTGCATTGTTTGGTTAAAACTCTTTGGATTGATCGATATTTTAAATGCTATGCTTTATTACTTTTTCAATATATGATCGATTTTTTCCTGACATTTCGTAATGGGTTTTTTTCATTAAAGAAAATAGTGAATCAGGAAATAGTTTCACTAAATAAACAGTATGACGTTTGCTCTTGTCTGGCCAGTGCTACTGAGTCTCATATCACACGGTAAGTATCCAGAAAAGTACTTTAATTTTAAATTTTAATATTGCAAACCCTTGCCAAATTGAGATTTAAAACTTACGCGTAATTTAAAACCGGTATTCATAAAACTACATATAAATTGGTGTAATGAGTTTTTTTTATGAACTTTCCAGATTTAATGTATACAATTGTTGATATCAAATACTTTTCACTCCAAAACTGTCGGTTAACGACGGTCTGTTTTTATCATGCCATTTATGTATATAACTTGTACTGTACTTTCGTTTTGATTACCTGTCTATCATTTCAGCCTCATTCCAATACGTCCAGATTCAAGCCATCCCACCGACAGTGACTCTCCGGGAGAATGATTTAGTCGTCCTGTGCTCCATCACTAATCCTTCACAACTCACTTCCTTATTCTACATTCAGCTCTTAAGGAATGCTAGTGTTACTTTTAGCACAGTAGTTACAGTTGTCAATGAAGACAAAATTTTATGGGTAGACAACATAACAGACTTGCATAAGAGAGGAGCTACAGCTACCGGTTCAATAAGCACATTAAACACTGCGCAACTGAGACTTACACTAAACAAGGACATTGTTCGATGTCCCGACGACTTCAGCATGTACAAATGTAAAATGTCTGGGTTAAATAGTCAATCAAATGTTGTCGAAGATGAAACATTGCCAATCACAGTAACATACAATAGTATGTACTACATTCAATATGCATATTAACATTGTTTCTTTTTTATAAATAGTATTATGTATAAAAAATACGAAATGACGATTATTGATGTGTGATTTTGTTAAAATAGAAAATGGTTTGAAATATGCATGAAAGTGACTTTATTGCATTTTAAAGAGATTCCGATTTCTTATACGTGCAAATCTTAAATGTATTTTTCTTTTAATTTTGATTCAGTCAAACCAACTGTGATGGAGATGCCTCGAGTGAGGATCTCGAGTGAGTCTCATGATACGCCAAGTAGACAGTTTTCCAAGGGAACTTTAATACAGATAACCTGTGAAGGACAGATCGGTAGTGATCCAAGCACTGTATGTATTAACACAATGACGATCATACACTAAGAAAAAAAATGAATTTCCTTGTTTTTCTTCCAGGCAGATTGAAAACATTTCATGCTGTGATTTCAGATGATTGGATGGTGTGCCCAAAGAGTCAATGAAATTAGCTTCACAAAATTGCCCCAGACTCCGATCACTTCTGCGGTTTCTCAGTCAGGTTGTCAGTACACACGGTCAAGTACCATCACATACAGCCTGACCAGTCAAGACACCTTCACCAGGTTCTTGTGTGAATCTGGAAATACTGGTAGTTGCGGAACGGGGACCGCCATACAATATGTTAATATCACCATTGGTAATATATTATTATTGGCAGTGTATCGAAATCCATGGAACATTTCATTATTTTGATTGAAATAACAATAATTTCACATACTTTAAAAACACTGTACTGGATAACGGTGCAATTTTCTTTTATGTTAATAGGGGGTCTATATCATTAAATATGAACAATTAGGCGCTAATCTGCGTAAAATTTTGAGATAATGAGCAAAACATGTTTAAATGAAAAAATTTAACAGATGGGGTAAAATTAACTCTAAGATTATGTGGAGGCTACCTTTGACGCATACTTCAATGAATTCCATCACACTCCGTGTAATATATGTACACAGCAACACATTGATAACTTTACACAACTTACCCCTTGCCGCTTTCAGCCTGATTAGATTTTGTCCGATTATGTGTTAAGAGTTGTATAAATATACATATCTTTGCATACATATATTATGTTTGTACATCTTTAAAGTGGCATGGTCACGATTTTGGTCAAAAATTATTTTACCGTTTTTTATGTTTACAATAAGTAAGGCATGTGTAATCATCAACCAAAATGAGTGTCAGTCGTCGAGTAATAAGAGATTTATAGTGAATAGTGGACATTTTCTTGGTTACTTGAGTCACTCGGGTAACTCATTGCCATAAGGCTTTAAGGTGGCTCTATACACCCACAGTTTATTCCAATATTCAATAGAAGACCACAAAACATATACTTATCAAATATTAAAATGATGATAGGGATACGATAAGTATTTTTAAAGAATTTTTTAATGTTTTTTCGTGTTTTTGTACATTAATTTTTAAAAAGTTAACTATTAACAAATTGAGAGAATTTTTTTGTCATATGATGGAATTTCCTTCGGTCACCTTAAAATAAATAAAATACTTCTTAAAATTCTAAAATTTTACAATTGCATAGTATTTCCCCAAAACGTAATTTTTCATGTTTTTTCATATATTCAAATCATCTGAAAAAGCTGCTTAATGTTATAAGAGAATGTATTTTAATAACTGTGACATAAAAAAATTGAATAAAAAATCATTGCAAATAAACACAAAAATATTTCAAATTTATTTGGTATGAAAGTTCCTCAGGTAAGAGTTATCGTTCCTAAGTCCCAAGGCCCAAACATCTTGGGGACTTTTCATTTCTGAGTTAAGGAAAGTTCATACATATCACGATAGAATGATAAATACGTACATGTTTCATTATAGGCCTATATAAGTGAATTTATTAGCTTTAATGCAAAACTAAGTCAAATAAATAAAGGGGAAAATTACCTAATAGGATTTATGTATCCCAACCTGAGAGAAATTCAAAGCCACCCTCCCATTCCCTTATGATGGTTATATGAACATATGTCAATATTAATGTGGATTAAAGTTTATTATAATTAAAATACTTTCACCGGTTTAGAATTTTCTTTCACAGTATTCAACCAAAAAATACGTTTGAGAAAATTTTGGAAAGTTGAAAATGTTATTGTCCTCAACGGGATTCGAACTCATGACCTATAGGTTTGTAGTGAACCCACTTACCCACTGAGTTACGCTGTTAAGATATCAAAAACTGGAAAGAAACTATTTAAAAAATTATACTTGATTTTATTGTTTTTTACGATTAATAATACGACACAACGTAAGGTGTCACATTACTTGTGAGTAATGATTTTTCCAATTAACAAATTAAATCTAAGACTATTCATTTAACAATTGTTTTAAAAGAGCGGTCCCCATATAATTCGCATTAGTTTAAATCAGCCAGTACCGGAATTGCATGCTTCCAGATTTACTTTTTGCCTACTGCATCATCAAAAGTGGAGCCACCTTAAATGCAAACATTAGACTCCCTAACAAGTCCATCTACTGGCGTTTGTACTCAGTGACCGTCAAAGTCTGTGAAAATCTTGTTTTTTGTGACATTTTTGTTTCGACCACATTTCATTGCAAGAAATTTTCCAACTCCATTAAAATAGTTTGTATTACCAGACCATAATAAAAGCATTTGGTTTGATTTAAAATTGATGTGAACTTTTTACAGAAACAGCTTACAAGGCTAATACCTTTATAATTTTTGGGGTCAGATGATTCCCTCTCCTAGGTCGTGAATAACAGTAGACTTTGAAAAAAAGAACTACAATTGTCTATTTAAAATTATCTGTTTAACAGTCTATAACAAGTACAAGACAATTGTTACACTCTCTAAAATATTATCTATTCAAATGTTTATGTATAACTTGTCTAAAATTATATTTAATAATGCATATATTTAGCTCAAGTTGTATATGTATGACTATTAGATTACTGAAGTTGTGTTTTGTGACTGAAGTAAAATCAATAAGATCGGGCTATTAATGAGAAATGAATTACAAACAAATACTGTAACAAATTCTAGCAAAAAAGGTAATCGTCATCTCTTTGTAATGTAGAGAAACGGAAAGTAATAATATCTATGATAAACTTGTTGACATCATTATATCATGACACGTTTACTGTTTTAATTCCTAATTCCTTTAATTCAGTTTGTATAATTAATTTCAGAATAGTTTTAAGGCAAGGTTGTATTAAAACTAAACATATTTTCTTGTTTTTCACTATTTACAGTTCCTGAGACAAATACTCAGGGAAAAGATGGTATGTATAATGACAACAAGTCTATCTATATTTAATATTTTTGTGATAAATTGTAAATTTAAAAAAGAACTAGTAGTATTTGCCAGAAACTCTTAAAACTCTGGATGATCAACTTTTTTGATCATTTTGTAAATCTTTCGTATGTCTCTCTGTAAAACTTTTTACAATCAGATTACTGAAGTTGGGTTTTGTGAATGCAGTAAAATCAATAAGATCGGGGATTAATGAGAAATGAATTACAAATACTGTAACAAATTCTTAGCAAAAAAGGTAATCGTCATCTCTTTGTAATGTAGAGAAAGGGAAAGTAATAATATCTATGATAAACTTGGTGACATCATTGTATCATGACAAGTTTACTGTTTCAATTCCTAATTCCTTTAATTCAGTTTGTATAATTAATTTCAGAATAAATTTAAGGCAAGGTTGTATTAAAACTAAACATATATTCTTGTTTTTTACTATTTACAGTTCCTGAGACAAATACTCATGGAAAAGATGGTATGTAATAAAACAACAAGTCTATCTATATTCAATATTTTTGCGTACATTTTAAGACTATTTCTCAAGTATCCATCAGGCAAAATTTCAACCATCTTCAAAGGGATGATAAGAAAGAGGGAGAAAACATTTCAATTTAGACAGCTAACATAAACAGAACAAATCTCAAACCTAGTCACCCAGATAGATAGATAGATAGATAGATAGATAGATAGATAGATAGATAGATAGATAGATAGATAAAAAGTAACAAAGAAAACACGAAAAACGTTCAATATAGCTTAAGCGCTTTCATTTTAAAATCTTCAGAAGCTTTATAATGGTAACAAACCATTATAAAGCTTCTGTTATATAATGAATATTATATTTATGCTTTATTTTGATACCAGGATACATGATCAAACGTGTATGCTACAAATTTAGATGTAATCTGAACATTTTAAATATTTCTAACTACATGTTTTAAAGTGTAATTTGTTTTTATAATTCATATGTTTGTATATGTAGCATTTTTTTCTAACAACATTTTTGATCAACCTTTATGAAATGTTTTTAATTATGATGGCACGTATTTTGTTTATCATACCTGAATGATATCTTTTAAAAAATAAGTAAATAATATCCACGGTCTTCATACATTCAGATTCATCTGATGCTGGAACAATTGCTGGAGGGGTGATAAGCGGACTGATTGGACTCATAATTGTCTTTGTCGTTCTGAGAATGGTAAACATATTTTCAGTGTATTGTCTTTACTGTTTTACTCCTTTTCATTTACTTTAGAATTCTTCTTAACACCGCAAATACCCTCCCTAAAATATAACAGAACATGAAGTAAATGAAGCAAAACATCGTATCTCTCAAAAACTGGTGGTATATTTGAGCATTTTTAAGCAAAGTTTGTATGTATGTAGTAGTGTTTGATACTTTCTTTTCAGGGTTTTGGTTTTCTTCATGTCTTTAAATCACTCATCCAAAATCAACCAATCTTGACCCATGCAGCACAAATCTACATTGTTTAAACTAAGGTCGACTCAATAAATAAAAGAAATGTCTATAGTTTAAAAAGGACTAGACTTTGATCCGTGCGTGCACGGGTTGACATTGCATATCGGACATTGACACATTAAGGTAACAAAGCTATAAGCCTTCAATAATGCTATTAATTTCAGTACACTTTCCTTAGTTTGAATAATCTAACTATGTCTCGGGAAAAGTCCTCACTATAGTTAGAATGCCTCCCTTATACCCGTAATGTAGCAGAAAATTGCAGAATCGCTCCGGAACGATTTTAGAGAAAGTTAATGAAGTTGCCTTGAAAATAACAGTCGAATTCATCACAAAAAACTGAGACTGCAAATACCTTTCAACTAAAAATTTTAATCCATAGACTGGAAGAATTCAACACCTTTTCGCCAACGTATACGTATTTACTTTGTAAAACTGGGTTTGTGGGACATTATTCATTTTTTACGATAAAACATATTCTATCTTCACTCTCCTAACCAATATAATGTAACTTTTTTGCGTGTAATCAAATGTTTTTTGTCATCACGAAGACAAAAGTAAGTACTTAGTTAAAATGTTTATTTGTTATTTTATACTTTCTCTCATAAGAAATTATTAATATATATTAACAGAATATATAGCAAAAGTCCATGAAAATTTACCCGTATTTTTATTATCATTTCTGAGTTTATTCATGCAGATTTGATAATGTGGAAACATAAACAAAAGATCCCGTTAGCATGAATGTATTGCGCAAGCGCAAGATTGTAAAATCCAAAAAATCCAGGTGTTTTCCGGGATTTATTGAGGAATTTTCGTTGATTATTAATTAGCAAAGCTTTACTGAGAAAAAAATAAAAACAAATTGGTAATCTTCAAGTACCAATGATGTTTAAAATATATAAAACAAAAGACAGTATTCTTCCGATTTCTCGGTATTAAAGACCAAAAATTCGAAGTCTAATATTTTAATATAGCAGTATAGATGTGTTTTAGCTCATCTGAACCGAAGGGTTTAAGAGAGCCTTTCTGATCCCCTATTGTCTTTTGTCCTTCTGTATTGCTCTGTTCGTCCGTCTTTCTGTAAACTTTTCACATTTTTGACTTCTTTTTAGAACCTTTGCATCAATTATAATAAAACTAATCAAATTATAAAAATGTAAACAAAATAACAAGTTTCATGTTTTAAAAGGGAGATGGTTACAAAACAGTGAAAAGGGAAGGTATCTTTTAAATTTTCTGGTCGAGAACCTCTGCACCAATAATGTCAATATTAGCAAAATGGCTTCGATATGACTCCAATAGGGGATCAAAATTCAGCATACAAATATATAAGTTTAACAGTCTTCTTCTACACAACTGCAATGCTTACTATGCAAGCATCCTAAGAAAGTACAGATTTATATAATACAAACTATGACTAATACTGAGGCCAAAGAGGATTTAAGGTCCTCTTTAAAACACATTGGTAAAATGTTTAAAACTATTTTCAAAAAGATATACAATGCTATGTTAAGTAATATTACTATGCTAGCAACCTAAACAATCTTCTGTTTTTCTCATATCAAAATTAAAGTAACCTCTCAATGCCTTTTCACAACTATTTATCGTTCATTTGATTATATTAACTTTGATTTGTTGAGGACTAGTATAATAATACTTGTCAATCAATGCATCAGTATTGTTCATGTGAGCGATGTTGTCCATCGTTCGTTATAAATTTTGCTTCATATATTATTATATTCATTTTTTATTCTTTAATCAATTTATTTTTTGTATACTTTTAACTAAAATCACGACAAAGTAGCCATTCAATAACGATTTCATGAAACTATACTGCGAACAAAAACAAAGACACGTGTTAGTCTGTATATTTCTCTCATTGTAGAAATTGAATTTCTGTTTTACTGTGGAATCATTAAATTTCATTGCGGCTAAAATTTCATAAAATTCGTGGGTACCCTTCATCCACGAATTATTATCCTCCATGAACTAATGAATTGGGATTATAAAGTGTATTTCCTTTCGCAAGTATGAAATTTAGACCGGAAGTTACGCCCCCCTACAAACCTGTAAAATATAGGCAATCCACGAAAATTGGCCGTCTTGAATTTTAATGACTCCACAGTATATTTATTTTTGGTTATTTAAAAGCAGAATAACAAAAAAGCATTCACTATTTCTTTCTATTTCAGAGAAATAATGAAAGAATATAAGAAATTGCTGAAAATGACAAAGCTCTAGGCTAGGAACCTTGAGTTGTTAGCTTGTTCACAGTTTATATATAGGTAAGAGCAGGGACATCATGCAAACGACTATATCAGAAGCAGGATGAAATCTAGGATCTCAGTAACTTTGTCTCCCTCCTTCCCTCCCTATCTCTCAAGAATAAAGATGTAGTAATAGGTATTGGTAATTGAGCTTAAATATTACCAAATCTGATGTAACTGAAAGTAATGTGTAATTGATCAATTTTTCAATTTTATGTAATTGTTATTTAAATATTGATAATACAAGGCACATAGGTTCAAATTACCTTTCAATTAAATTCAATTACACACTAATGCATTTATGAATTACAGAGAACTGTCCTTAAGCGTTTGTCTTTACGACACTATTTGAGGAAACTTCTCAGACAAATATGTTGATGATTTGCTTCATCCCTATACTATGAAATAACTACCTGGTTCCCCCACCCTCTTTTTTTTTTTTTTTTTTTAGAAAAATTAATGTTTCAAATTATCATTAATTATCAAGTTCAACATCTAAATTCAACTATTGATTTTAACATACAACATAACAATATCATCAATAGATATCAATTCTTATATCAATAGTTTGTTTATATGAGAATGAAAGCAATGACATAGGTAGAATTACATTGAAACAGAGGAAATTTAACTAAATTTCTCATTTTTGTTTGAAGATATTGTTTTGAATATTTTGTGTAAGTAAAATATCAGCAACATTTTTTGGATAACTGGCTAATACGTAAAAAGAATTATTTGAAAAATACACAAAACCAAGTCTAGATAGCATATCTCAAAAATGTTAACTTTTGCCTCACATAATTTCACCTAAAAAAATACCGACAAGTAATCATAGACAATTTAGGTTTAAGAGTTCCTTTTTAGTCAGATTTTTGTAATATCTTATCAAAATAAGGTCAAATTTTAAAATTTTTATAAAAAATTCGGATTGAATACAATCAAACTTTGGCGTTTTAATTATTCGATGCAATATACAATTAGAATAGTCAACTTTAATTTACTATTTACCGCGCGGAAAATATATTTTATGATTTATAATATATTCAAAATAAAAAAAATATTGGTATCAATGTAAACTTATGAGAATTCTTTAAAATAAACATTTAGAGGCCACTAGCACGAAAAGGTCATTGATCAAGTTATCTGAAAGTGAGTTTTATCACATCAATAGAAAGATTACAATGTACAGTTGTTGAATTTTTGTTCCCAATATCCTACTATTGGAATGAATTTTTTGCACCCCCCCCCCCCCCCCCCCAGTAAACGCAATACTTAAATTAGATATTATTACCCAGAGCTAATTGGCTTTAAATGAGTTTTAAGTTTTCTGTTGCTAATCATTTTTTTTACTCAGTATTCTATAATTTCAGAACAAAATTATTCAATGATATCGGATACAACCAAATATCAATAATGTCTAACTTGAACTGTATTATTATGCTATTGTCAAATTTCCCCAGACAAACTTCTTGATATTTACTTAAGGCGTACATGAACAGACAATCCTAGTCATATAAAAAAAACCCAGAATGCGCAATATGTATAAATATGTTATAATTGTATTTGCAGTGACATATATGTACAATGGGTCGGGTGTTTCGTTTTTTTTATTGTATCATATGTATGTAATTTGTTATGATAACACATGCCACTTAGGCACTATAACAAATTATTTACTTATATACTTTCTAATTTGTTCACTGGGTGTGTTTCACTTTTGCACACCTTTGATTATTATGTACAGAACAATCGGTTTAAATGTGTTTTGATAAAAATTATAGTCGGCTTTTTACCTGAGACGTACTCTTATGTTCCCAATGTGTTAATAAGGATAATTTGAGTTGATATTAATTCACAACGAGAATTTTAGTTTCGTGTCGCAGGAAGAAATGCTATTCTCATTTTCTCAAATTTCTCATTCGTGTCGGTCAGGAGACATGCCCTTTGAACATTTAATGAACATTAAATGTGTACATATGTTGTTTACACGTTAATCATGGTTTTAGTAATTTTTTACGACAATTTATATATGTTCTATAAATGTTTAATCTGCGTTGTCTTATAAATACAATTTTGTCAAATGTAATTTTAATGTAATTAATTACATCTGCGATTTACTTGTAAATTAAGAAATTACATTTGAAAATAATTGTAATAGGTAATTTAATAAAATGTTTGAAGCAAGTATCTGTGATTTAATCAAACACTTTTTTTTATGTATTTGACCCTATCCTTGCTCTCTTTCATAAAAATCATTCTTTAAAATGTGATTTTTTTCACTTGCATATTTAGCCGGGCTCTGCTGAAAGCAGAGTCCTCGCTATAGGCAGGCAAATCGCCAATGTTATTATAAATAGCACAACTTCAAAAGTAAACAAAAACCAAACAGCGTCAAGGTAAAGCTTCCGCTATACCAAATAGTTACACAAAGAGCCACGTTTTGTCAAAAGTGTTGGCATTTTTTTTCTTTTTTTAAATTTCGAATGAATTGTCTATCTTTTTTAGTTTTCTTATTAATAACGTGTTTTAAAACATTACTATGCATTTTGGACACATACAACGCGCATGAATTTCCAGGAACTACTTTGCTGCGCGATGAAGAAACGGGGATTGAATATATAATGCTTGCTGTAAAATTCAAGGCAGCAACTGTTGAACTTTTTAACTTCTACTAGACAGACATATGTTTTGTTTAAAGCTGCTTACAAAATTTGGTTGCTCTCTGATGCTTTGCCGACATTACATGAGAGAGAGAGAGAGAGAGAAGAGAGAGAGAGAGAGAGAGAGAGAGAGAGAGAGAGATTTTCAGTCTTTACTACACAATATGCATAAAGACACACCAAAAGAGCCCGGCTTTCAGTACTTCAGTACTTTTATTTTCTTTGGATGCAATTGACTGAACAGGAGAAGATGTTATTTACAAAGCAGGTGAATACTTTTTCGACAATATATATATATATATATATATATATATATATATATATATATATATATATATATATATATATATATATATATATATATATTGTAATTCACAAGACTTAAAACTTTCCTGATCAACATGTGAATACTGTGGTTTCATTAATATTCAAGGGTATCAATTTTCGTGGATAAAGTGAAAATCACAGTTTCAAGGATACGTAAATTCGTGGCCAATGACCCTATCAATACAAAATATTAGTAGAAATTGCATTTCAATGAATATTTAATTTCAAGGATAAACTTAACAACGAAATCAACGAAAATTGGTATTCAACGAATATTGATGAAACCACAGTACATATCAATCTCAATCCTCTTTAATGTGTCCTGTTATATTATTGAGTGTATTATTATTTTTTATCCAGTTTTGGATATTGTTTTTATTTGTTTGATTTTTATAAATGCTCACTTTTTCTTTGACAGTTGAAATAAGGAACTAAAGTCTTATATTTGTCAATTGTCTTGATAATTCTTATTATAGATTTCTCTCTCTCTCTCTCTCTCTCTCTCTCTCTCTCTCTCTCTCTCAAAATTAACGTTCACTACATAGGAGTTTCATATTCTATAGTATTAAGTAACAATTTAAAGATCTTCCAATATGCTCCTCAAGACTGATTTCTCGGACATGCTATGAAAATGAAAACTCCAATAAAAATGTTCCTAGTGATATAGAGCGTTGTCATCTTAATTGTACCGGGAAACTCAACAAACGTGAATACATATGTCCTCATTTGATACACTTTCAGTTCACGGAACAATAAAGTTTCGTTTTTTTTTCTCGAATATTTTTGTAACATAATAATATCAACAGTTTTTAGATCCTTTAATATTGTATATACATAATCATAAAAGACACACGTGTGTATTTATACACATAATGCGGTATTATATATTTTTTTATTTGATTTGTAATTGCGCTTGTGCATTATGTTTAACTTTCGAAGTGTTAACTTCCTTAAACGATTTTTGATTTAAGACACTGAAATTGGAATAATTTATACCATGTTTGTTTGTCGACCTGTATCGTGCTTGTTTGCAAAGCTATCGACATGAATCATATTTTACTTTTTTGCTATGGTAACGACTTTACTTATGACCAGAAAAATACAACTGGGCAATAAATACAGCCTCTCTACAAAGACGAAATAATCTGTTATGAGAATAAACATTGATAAATTGGGTCTCATCAGTATATGCTATGTTAATCGGATAAAATTAGAAAATATACCTACAAATCGTACAGTCACCAATTATAAGACAAAGGAGAAACTAATGCAAACTTGAAAATGAAGCTTGCATACTCTTGTGCGTTTCTACTGAGTGTTGGTTTGTGTGGTAAGTATTCAAAATTTATAATTGATTGAGTTCATCTTTATCATTAAATGGTCCCCATGTAGACCTAGAGAAGAAAATTAAATATTTTATTAAATTTTTTATGCATTTATCTTCAAAACACGTACGAGGGTTGATCCAAAAGCAATGTCACAGATGCGATAAAATTGTTAAAAATCCGTGTAAAGTGACAAAACTTCGTGCTGTAAGATATCGATCCTTTTCAATTCAGACCTGAAAATTTTAATGCATTGTGATAATTATTTCTGAAGATAATATATTTTGTACAGCATGACGTAAGGATAAACGTCGCACGCTAGAGACGTCAATTTTAGAACTTTGGCGTTCTGGTACAATTTCGTAATTTAGTGCTGTATAAAATTTTTCCATTTTCCACGATGCTCTATATTACATTTCTTTTAATCATTTTTTCCATAAAATAACTAGTAATTTTTTTGAAATCTATGAGGAAGTATATTGGAAAATGAAAAATGTCTTCTGTGTATCTAATTTATTTATTGATATGACATATGCTTTTATTAGATATTAGAACCACGGTATGGGTACCCTGTTTACTCACTCTTAATTTTAGGTTGATATATCAATTCCAGTACAATTTCTAGGGAATTCTATCCATTGAAACAAAAATGTATTGCATCACTTTACGCATGTCCAGCCTTTTTATCCCTTGCTCTAGAGACAAAAGGCATTGCGTAGATATCCGAAATGGACGGAAACGGCCCCCTAATTTTTAAAAACATTTATAAAAAATTATAATATATCTGTTTCAAAATATTGTGTTGTTTTTTTTCGAGCTTTCTCAAATTTTGAAGCATATAATTTATTCATAAATACAAACCTTAAAAAATACATAAATTCATGACGCGGCGATGTCACGTTTATACCATGCTATAAACATCAATATCTTGTTAAGTGTTCAACGAATTTTTATCAAAATTTTAATTTGAATTTAAATTTTGATAAGAAAAATTTTGATGTAATATTTTATATAATTCGGCGCCAGTGAAAAGCGCGGTGCATACTGTGATATTACTTTTAGATCAACCCTTTTACATAAATAATAAAACTTTACCCAAAATATAAAACAATGAAGATTTATGATTTAAAAAAACAGTATGTTAAGCTTTGCATACAGATCCTAGTGTGTTCTTTTAACTGATGGGCATATTACTCAGATGGAGGGTGGGTAATATATAAAAAGGTCCGTTGGAATAAAATTATTACATCTGAAATAGGATAGTATTTTCATTAATTTTTTTAAATTTAACTCGCTGGTGATTTCTTATTTAAAAAAGAAAATCCAACAGATTTGAGTAGATAAATTTTCCTAAAGCTTAAATCTACTGCTCGGAAAAATGTATCCCTCAAATGATCTAGATTTCCTGCGGGATTAGTCTCATTTAAAACTATAAGTTTACAGGAAAACGTTCCTACCAACAGATGTTACAGTTAATGAAAAATTATTCGGATCTATGTATAAAAAACAAAAAATTAAGAAAAAAACCGATAATGCATTTATGTAAAATAACTATTATTCTCTATCCGAAAAAAACATGAAAGGTCACATATTACTACTATGTTAACAGTTATATGACTTATAAAATCATTTACAGAGTTTAGTTTTTATATGTATTACCTATTCAGATTACTTTCACAAGATGTCAGTTTTGTTTAATGTTGTTTTCAAATGAGGAAATATACAGTTAATATTTGTGATGCATTATAAAAAGTTCATTGTTGTTTTCAAATGAGGAAGTATAAGTTTATATTTCTGATGCATCATAAAAGGATCATCCAATATATTAATGGGATACAAATATGATATCATTTATATTAGTTTCAGTTTATTCACAAACTTGCTTTTTCCTGTTCACAAATCATTTTTTCACCTCAGGACTTTTCAACACATCATACATCTCGTTTTTATAAAAAGATTTTCTTTTTGAAAAATCTTAAAATATCAATATTTTTGGTTAAAAATTGTTTTTAACAGACACAATAGCAATATTATATAAATGAATATGATTT
Source organism: Magallana hongkongensis (assembly GCA_015776775.1). Lineage (NCBI taxonomy): Eukaryota > Metazoa > Mollusca > Bivalvia > Ostreida > Ostreidae > Magallana > Magallana hongkongensis. The sequence continues at coordinate 991,258 of CM027474.1, read as the reverse complement.
TGATCTTTGTTTTTTATATGAGAAAAACATAATATGACAAACAAAAGATTTTTATTAGACCAGAAGGAGTTCAAACACAATTCTTCTTTACTTAAAATGAAATATTTGGTACCATTCTTTACAAAACTGTTGGATTTCCATGTTCAATCAATATCAAGTTGCAAATGTTGTGTTTGTATAATCACATGTTTTATTTGATAGTCAACGGGAGTTAGCAGTAAAATATATCCTTGCAATGAAATGATGTTGAATGATTACATAAACAGTGAATGTTTTATAGAAACTTACTTTGACTATACATAAAAGTTAAGATTTGACAAATGCTGAAAAAATGAAATAAGGCATTTCGTTTCTTGAATGCGCGATTTTAGTTTTGATGGATATCGATAGAAGCTAGCGAAGCGTGACATCTGGCGAGAGAATGGAGAACTTTCCAGAACGGGGTAACCAAGAATGCGATTTGACTAATAAACGTCTTGGCGAAAAGTGTAGGACGGGTTCGTCGTGTATTGCAGGCATAAATTCATACCTTGGCTGGAACGTCTTTGGTTAATAAATAAAATGGAACAATTTGATACAATTTAAGTTTTAGTCGGTGGAATTTATTTTCCACAACAGGGTAGATGCATGTTCTTTGATCTGACAACTTTGGTTTAAAAATGTAAATTAACAGTGCATACACTAGCGATTCTTTAAATTCATACGTTTTTAAAACCAAGAACAATTGATATTTAATTGTAAACCTTACAAGTTAATTTGTAAACAGAAAACAGATTGTAAGTTTTGCATTAATAGATGATGAAGTTAAATTAGGAGAGGGGTGACCACCCTCCCTAAATTTTTTTCAAATCGGTCTTTAGTCTAAAATTCTCATTTTGGACAGTCATAAAAAATGTACTGAAATTTGTAAGACCTAAAGAACAAAATTTGGAGAAATGACGTCCTAAATACCCATTCACTAGTAAAAAAAATCATTATCATTCAGTTTAGATTTTTCATCTCAGTTATGCAGTTTGGTTTGTTTTATTTCAATCTTAAAGAGTATGTTAAGAAAACAATTAAGTAACAATTTGGAGACAGTATATAAAAAAAAAATAATAAAATATATTATTCAACATTTTAGCATTCTGTCATTAGTGTGTAAAGTGTTAATTCCCGCGCTTGCGTGTGCTATCATCTAGTAATATAACAAATTCAATACCACAAATACTAAATAGTTCATACCATATGGTTTTGTTTCAAATTCAATTAAAAATGCGAAAAAGTTTGACATTTTATCACTATGGTAGTTTTTTCTCGTAATCATAGATTTATACATAATATTTCATTTTATCAGCATCTGCACAGAACATTCAGATTCAAGCCCTACCACAAACGATCAATTATAGGGAGAATGATTTGGTCATCGTGTGTTCCATCGCTAACCCTTCACAACTCAATGTAGTGTACTCCATACAGTTACAGAGGAACTCTAGTACAACATTTGAAACTGTAGTGTCAGTCACTCCTGGACAACCAGCATCTGTCCAATGGAAGGACACCCAGTTACAAGGCCGGGCTACTGCCACTGGGAACCTGGACTCTCCGAATTCAGCACAGCTGAGATTTACAATAGACAAATACAGTGTGCAGTGTCCTACTGACTTAAAGACGTACATGTGTAAAATGACTGCCTTATTTAGTAATTATAGTTTGGTAGTGGCAGATACCAGTCCAATCACTATATCCTACATTGGTATGTACTATTTCATGAACTAATTCAGATGATTGTACATATAACTTATCATTTTGAAGCGTTTGTAACGTTTAATCGTTCAATAATTTTTCTGATTATCATGTACTAAATTTTATACAGCGTATGATAAAACGTTAATGTCATAGTACAATTAGATTTAAGGTCAGCGTCATAAGGTTTTTATACATTTATACTGTCTCCTTAAAAGACTTAAAATGGAATAAAACCGTACGTCTGCCCCCTTCCCCCCCCCACTTGCTAGATGTTTTTACAATAAAGCATATCATTTCACTAATTTACAATATTGAATTGTTATAAAAAAAAAACCTTGAATAGTTAACCATGTTCCTATTGCCAATTACAATTTGTATTTGAAACAAATAATTAAAAATGGGGTTGGATTTCTATTGTAGTCCCTTTTTAACGTGTAATTTCTACGTAGAAACCTTACTTCCAGACCCTTATCTTTCTACAGGGGATATTTAACGTAGTTACACGGGTATCAACTATGAATGCATTTAATAGTTAACAGTTATTTTGTGTTTTAGTTAAGCCAGCTGTGATTGAACTGCCCCGAGTGAGAGTTCTTAATGAGCTCTATGATACGCCAAATAGACAGTTTCCTGTCGGAACTGTGATAACATTAACCTGTCAAGGAGAGGTTGGAAGTGACGCTAATAAAGTATGCATGAATCCAGTAACATATAACCGACTTAGACTTCCATGCAGGCGATTTGAATTTTTATGTTTTAATTTCAGACCATCAGGTGGTGTACCAAAAGGTCAATCAGATAAGTTTCATAGGATTGGCCCAGACCTCGATCAACTCAGAGACCTCTCAATCAGGGTGTATGTTCACAAGGTCCAGTACCATCACTTACAACCTGACCAGTCAAGACACCTTTACAAGGTTTTTGTGCGAGTCTGGAAATACTAAAACTTGCGAGACGGGAACCGCCAAACAATATGTCAATATCAGCATTGGTAAGATGTTATGATTGACGGTATACAACTTTTCTTATAGATGTATCTCACCTGCCTGTGATATTTACTTTTGACAAATAAAATCCTACTGTAAAAATAATTTTCCATAAGAACTGAGACATGAATTGCCATTTAATATGTCATTATCACGATATTACAAATCTTTATATATTATGACTGGCAGGGTATCGAATTTCATGGAACATTTCACAATTTTTTTGCCGAACTTTCATTGATATGTCATATTGTAGGGCATAAGTACATTTAGGTTTTGACGTCGCTTTGAATTACCCACAACGTAGCTGTAGTACTCCTATCTCCATTAACATAAACTGTTTGGGATTTCCCTAAACTAATAAACGGATACACTTTTTTGTAAATCTTCTCCAGTTTATTCATTAGTGTTTTTATCAGGTAATACGCTGTTAGAAATTATCATGTGTAATATAAAACATGCAAGTAATTGGTTAAAAAGCAAACAAGTAATTAGGGTTTAAGGTTCAAGAATTTATTGAACAGCAATAAAAATGTTGTCAATTACAAACAAATCAAAATCATGAATTTTGTAAACATCATTCTTGTTGGGAAAAACCCAACTGTAATCAATGTTTATGTACATATGCTTGTTCCTTCTATAATGAAATGAAATTGATTGTTCTAGCTTAGTGTTATATTAATAGACATTAACGTTAATATCTGAACAGAATACATGTATATATTATTCGTTTGGTAAGCTTTTATAATTTAATTTTATTCGTTGTGTAATAAAAACTATTTATATTTTGTTTTAGCTATGTAGGAGGGGGTTAAATAAGTTTCATTTGCACAAAATTAATGTACATGTAGATGACAATCAAAATTACATTGAGTCTTTATATCATAGTTCCCATCTGGTCAAATTATATACGATTTTGCAATAAACATTATTATTTGTTTATGTCACATATAAATAATACCACGTCATTGTCTTTGTAAATTACGGAATGGTCCTACACTACAACAGATGGTATGTTATCAAATTAAAGATGTATGTTCAAACAAGGTTATTATCATTTCAATTTTTTGTGCCTCAACGAGAAGCAAACACTGTAACAAATTATTGACATTTTGTCGTTATTTTACCTACAACAAGTTAATTCCTTATGTTCACATCTTACTTTAGAGGGGCATGATCAAGATTTTGATCAATTTTTTTTCTTCCGATTTTAATGTTTTAATGCCCCAGAGAGATATTTCAAATAGTCAAACAAAATTAAGTTGGATATCATCAAATTATAAGCGAGATACAGAGCTCACAATTTTTTTATTATGTAAACAAAGCTCGAGTCATGTTTTCGTTTACATTTAAAATGTTGAAAAGAAAATTAAATGTTTAGATGGAAAGTAATTGTGACAACCGATAGGAGCTGTCTATTTATGATCAAAACAAATTAGCAGATAGAAAAATCAGCTACAAAAGGAACTTTACCGCTATATTGGAACAGTATAAACAAAAACATGGCACGAACCTTGTTCACATAACAAAGACTTGTGAGTTCTGTATCTTGTTTTTAACATTACTACTGACACTCAAATTTTGATTGATATTAGAAATGCATTACTAAATCATTGCAATTGTGAACAATTAAATTGAAAAAAATGAAATTTTACGAAATTCTTGATCACGCCCTTTTAATAAAAATATCATTAAATTTATTTTTGAGAACTTCACAAAGTAAACATTTCATATATCATTAATGATTTTAATAATGTACTAGGTTGGGCAAGTCATTTTTCTGTTATCAAAGAAATAAAGCAATAAATATTTCAAACTATACTTAATACCTGGCCTTAACATTATAGTAAAACATTCTTGTTTTATAACTTGTGTTTTTTTCTAGGTATGTTGTTGTCTACTTCTAACAATAAATTCTAATTTGTCATAATATGATTGTAATATTTCTTCAAGTTAATCCGATATTTTTCTTTTCTTTATGAATTATAGAAGAATCTTCCAACATTTGTTTACCTTCGACAGATGGTATGTAAAACAAGTTAAAGGTCTATCTGTTAACAGTGTTCTACATCATAATATATTTTACTGGTAGCCCAGATTAGTAAGCAGCAGCATATATAAAGTATTAAGTACATAATTTATATGAAACATATATATTAAAATCTTTAACAGTTTGTCGTCAAATACCTAGTATGTCCTAAACATAAACAAATGTTGATATAACAATATTTTTTTAGTTTTTGAAGAATTGAAGAATTTTCTCCCCAGGACTTTTCTACGACCAAGCTCTATTGAGTTTATTTTCATTCAAAGATAAGAAGGAATGAATTTTAAAATCATTATAAAAATTGAAATATAAAGAATACATGTAATGGTTTCAACATTATTTATTGAGTACAACTTTTCATATTTTTGTTTATTGTATGTCGTTTGATTTAATCAACGATTTATTTTATGTTTGGGAGATGGGAAGATTGGTTACCTTATCATAATCATATTGGCCTCGGGAAAGATGATTCTTTTTTGGGCTGATAAATCTTCCTTTCTCCCTCCTTCTCATTGAATCCTTGTAAAATAAACTGTTTGTTTTGGCAAATCAAAGATAATTATCGTTACCAAATACATGTACAATAAAACCACTGTGTAAGAACTAATATAGATTTGATAAGTCCTAGTATAAAGGAGAACTAATGAAACTAGTTGTGCGTTTTGTACTAGTGTTCAAAATATATAAGGAATAAGAAATCATTCTTTGAGTATTATGAAGTGATAATTTTGGTGATAATTTTGGTCGGGGTGTGATCAAATCCAATAAAGCCCGAAGGGCTTGATGATAGATTTGATCACGCCCCGACCGAAATTATCACTTCATAATATTCAAAGAATGATTCCTTATTAGTTATATTTATATAATTGTACGATTAAATGTTTAAATATGAATAAGCAAACCCCGCTGGCGCCTCAATTTGGCTTTATGAGTTATATAGTACAAAATCGATACGTAGTGTTATTACAGGCATAGACACTGGAAAATGTAAATACATAGAAATAGTAGCTTTTCTGTACTAATAGTGAATATAATAAAGCCTCTCTATAAAATTTGATTTTTTTAAATGAGTATATAGTTAATAAGCACAAGGTTTAATTTTAAATATTAATCTTATTTTGATGAGAATGTTCTTCACAAATCAATTCATTAGAAATTCATTTTTTACTCAAACTAATTATATAAATGGTTTCAGGTACATCAGCTGCTGAAACCATCGTGGGAGGAATGATGAGAATCACTCTATTCATTCTACTTTTTCTTCTTGTCGCCTAGCTCCTATCTATTTTCAAATAACGAACAGCAACTTTTATCACTTATTGGACTACGCCTGTTACCATGAACTTGAACCATATATACAATTTATATATTTTTAATTGTGAAAAGTTTTATCCTTGACTTTTGGACTGTAAAAGTTATATATTTGATGTGGATCTTTGTTTAATTATCAAAAATGTTAAATTAACTTTCAAGTACAATTGTGTTTTGATAAAAATAACATTTGGATGACTGTTTTATTATATGAATAATAAATGCTTTAAAACATATTTTTAAGAAAAGCGACATTTAAAAACTAGACAATTTCTAATATCGTCCATTGACCTGAAAAGTTATTATACACCGAGTTCTTGTACAGATGAATATGTCATTGTTTAAAAATGAAATATCGCTGCAAAAAACCTTGCATTTATTTTTCTTTATGCTATTTATCACTTAACGACGTTGTTTACTCAGGGTTTGAGTTCTCAAATCTGGATTTTTAAACAGATCAATTTAATGAGTAAAATTTGTTTTAAATACAAAATGTATTTATGAAATGAATTATTATTGACATAACTATCGATATTTTTACTAAATTATGGAATTAGGCTCTGACAAAGTTTGACTTTTAGCAAAACAGAGAAAATTCGGACTAAATTTTTCAGGTTTTGTTTTCCACTGAAATATTTTTGGTAGTACTGTAATTGAAAGTTAAGATTTTATTTGTTAGTCAACATGATTTTGCATATTTTTTGTTGTTTTATCTTGCTTTTTCGTTTAGATAATCGTATGGAACACACTACAAAAATATTGAAAAATGCCTAAAAATGATAAAAGACACCATATCTTAAAATTTTGACCATTGACCTCATATAAATTTTATGCCAGCAGAGAAAGGTCAATATACTTAGTTTAAAACTATAAATGTTTTAGCATTATCATCATTTAGTTTTTTGTTATATTGAATCAAAAATGGGTAGTAATTTAAGAAATGATTGAGGAAATTCGGACTAGAATATCTATAAAAATTGTGAATGAAAACTTTATGCTTTGTATCTATTTAATGTCACTACCATTCATAAACTGTATTTCATTTGTTAAAGAGTTAAGCAATTTGTATTATTTTCACAATTAAGGAAATCTCAATCTTAGTGTAAAATTTTTATGGATTTTTCTTAAATTTTCAAAAAATATTCAATGGCCATTAACTCAAAGAGTAGGTCATTAACCTACTTTTTAAAGTGAAGAATAACACTACCATGTAAGGTCTATAACGCACAATAGTTGGTTTTTCATTATCATCAGTGGAATTTTTTTTCATTCTGAGTAAACGTCATCCTGAAAGGGGGCTTACTGACTAAGATCTGTCTTTAGACCAAAACAAGATTTCATTATTGCTGAATTTCAAAACTGTCATATCTTATGATTATCTTAAGATTTGTCAAACAACCAGATACATGGCTTTGGTCCAAACTTAACATGGCGGCAGTCTTTCTGATGGTTCTGATACCTATTGTTGCTCAGATGAGCGATGAGGATCATGGACCTCTTGTTACTCTGTTGTGTTTTGGTTGTTAAAAAGTGTAACAAGGTTTTGGGGGCTCAAATATGTCAGCAGCACAATTGATTCAGAAATAACTCTCAAAACCAGTACCGTGACAGTGCAGTGAAAAATCAAGCATTTACATATTCTTTAACAAACTTGATTTTTTTTCACTAGAATCCAGTTTACTTTACCTCACTTTTTACAAAAAAGCATTTTCTTAAACATCATTTTCAATCTCCACCCAGATCATTCAGATAGAAGCCCAACCACAAACGATCAACTACAGGGAGAATGATTTGAACATTCTGTGTTCCATCTTCAACCCTACAAAACTCAATGCAGTGTTTTCATACAGCAACTGAAGAACTCTTGTACAACATTTGAGACTATTGTATCAGTAGCCACTTCACAAACACTACCGGTTAAGTGGAATGACAACGCATTACAAAGCCAAGCCTCTGTCACTGGGAACATAGACTCTCCAACCACTGCACAGCTAAGATTAACGATAGACAAAGCCAGTGTTATGTGTCCAGATGACTTCAAGATGTACAAGTGCAAAATGCCTGGCTTCACGACTTATTCAAATGTAGTCAAGCAGGAGACAAGTTCAATAACTATTTTTTATATAAGTATGTTTGAAAGTGGAAGGCTAATAGAAAAGACGTACCTTGCTTATATTGTTTCTAAATAATACTATACACAATTCTTTTGACCATCTTCTGCCAAAACAATTGTTTTGTATAGGTAAATATATGTTTGGGAATGAAGATAGTGGGTAGTATTTATATTAAAATGAATTCAGCTACTTGTAATTAAGTAAAACCAACTGTTATAGAATTGCCCCGAGTGAGGATCGGGGCAATTCTGAATTTGTATTTCGTTTTATGGATTTTCGAGATGTTTGATAGTTTGTTATTGTCATTTTTCATGTATAGCTAATCCCGATTTGTTTTCCTTTGACTTTTTTCTACATGCAAGTTTATCATCACAATAATGAATTAATTTCTAGGGTCACTTTTAAATTTGTTCTGGAATATATATGATCCAATTTCTAATTGGATCATCAAACCCCGAACCGTGCTTTATAACAAAGTAATATTTATGATGTATGTAAAACGTGTTTTAATACGTATGTGAAACATACAGGTTTTTTAATACGTTTCACGCACGTGCAGAGGCAAATAATATGTTGTACATTTTGCTGTATAAACAATGATATTGATCATAACATCAGAGATTTTCTGCTATGACAATTTACCAGTAATGCTTATGTTGACATATTGAATTGCTGTCCCTGTCCCACACAAACCAGTGTCACTGGATTCATATAAGAACCCTGTTAATATGTCTTGACTGGTCAGGCTGTATGAAAAAAATGACGATAACAAACCGTGAACCATCTTTAAAATCCATAAAACGAAATACAAATTCAAAGCAGAGCAACATGGACCTCCAAATTGATATTGGTAGGATCAGGTGCCTAGGAGGAGTGAGCATCCTCTGCTGACCGGACACACCCGCCGTGTGCTCTTTATCGTAATCGGGAAAAAACCCCGGAAAAGTCCGTAGACAATTAGGTGATTAATTGTGGTCTAACGATCAGCACGCGACCCAGTGGAAGATTGTATTTGCTGACAAGGTCGTTGTATCGACCATAGAACTTACAAAAAGATGACTTCAAACGAGACTGTTGAAAGTCCTGTTTTATCAACTTGTTTGTCAGTAGCTTTCTTCGCCTTAGAAACTATTCATAAGAAGAGCATGTCCTTGTGTATCGAATTAAAACACCATATGCAGGTGATTAAGGTATATTGCTACGCAAGTAAGGAAAGTTGACTAGAGAAAAATTGAAGTAATCTCGTTCATCATAAAGTTTTGTTTTTAGGTTACCATCAATGTACATTTCCAGTAAAATATCCAAATATGAAACATGTGTAGAATTGAAACCTAGTTCTCTGAAAATGCAATTAATATAATGTGCAAACAAAGACAATGTTGTTACCATCCTTATCAGCAGGGACCAGTACATACTGATCGTGCAATCTTTCTAGTTCTTTTTTCACTTCTGCTTTATTGAAAACAGAAGGATAGATGGTTTTTCTTTTGTCCTATCAGTCGTTTAATACGAGATATTAATTAATTATTAATTAATCTAAAGCTTTCAACCCACTCTGAAAAGGTATCAAGGTTTTCTTTGTAGCGCACGTTCTCCGCCGAGCGTGCGGCCTGAACATTGCCGAGTTACAACACATTTAACTTTGATCCGAATGAATGTATTAAGTCCTAGTATAGAAAAGTCGTTGAAGAGTTTACTAATTTATTTACATATCTAGGCTCAAAATCTACGCATCACATAAGAACAATCCACACAATTTACACAAGAAAATAATCCACACATGAATAAATCCAAATATATTCGTTATCTACTGCTACTCTAATAAACTGCTCTGCTACTACTATACTCTACTCTACCACTTATACTACTCTGCTCCTAACTGTACACTGTCTATACACTGTGAGTGACTCTTCTGTTACTGGTACTTTCACCTACTTATATAGTGAACAGTGCCTCCTCAGTGTGGGGAGTGAAAAATCTACCTCCTCAGTGTGGGGAGGGAATACATAATATTAAATAATTATAACTGCTCGGGCAATTAACTAATTAAGGTCTTCCGTTGGAAACGGAAGACCTTATTGTTTTTGCTTTGTTTCTTTTCCTCTATTATTATTATTATTATTATTTTTTTTTTCTGTCACGTTTTCTCAAAAACGCTTCAGCCGATTTTCGTGAAACTTTCAGATCTTACTCATGACAAAATTTGTAAGAAAATTACACGAGATTTTTTTGGTCGTCACTTCCGGTACCGAGATATTAAAGATTTTATGTTTTTGTTTGTTCACAATTTTTCTCAAAAAGTATTCAAGAGAGGACTTTCAAATTCTCAGAGAAGGTAGAGAGTGAACGGCCGCAGTGCCCTTCGCATATCCGAACGTCCGCCGTCACTTCCGGTCGTCACCGGAAGGAAATGAAAAACCTTAATTTTTTAATTTTTTGGATTTGAATTTTTTTTAGTTTTTCATTCGATAGAGACGCTCTCAAAACTTCAGAATATGAAATTCGTATTAAAATCAATCCACGCATTCTTGAGATTTTGGACTCCAAAGTTCTGAAGCGAGGGTCCGCGTAGCTCAGTCGTTAGAGTGGTGGACTTGTGCCCAGGCGACCCGGGTTCAGTCCCTGAGTGCCGAATCTTTATTCTCTCTCATTTGTGTTTTGATGAATGGGTTTATCTTTAAAATGATGGATTTGAATATTTTCAGTTTTATTTTTGTCATAAATAAAAAAAGATAGCGGCTTTTTTAAGTACAAATATAGAGCTCTTTTCTGTCAGCAGCTCTCTATATTACGACGCTCGTCGCATCGCCGACATCAAAGACATGCCGCCGAAGTGCAGTTCGCCCGCATTAGAGTTCGCTTGGTCGCTTTGCCGGCATCAAAGAAATGCCGCCAACTCAATGACTGTATGCACACAACATTTAGCAATGCACCCAAGTTATTCTACTCGGCTTAAAAAGGAGGACTGCTTAGTATTTAATCCCATATATAGATACACACATGCATGTATACATGCGTTTATTGACAAAGGTTGCTTATATATTGATTTCCTGAACATTATAAAACGCTATGTAATCTCTCTCTCTCTCTCTCTCTCTCTCAAGTACAAATGTTTTAGCATTTGAATAAGAACTAGTACAGGTAACGTGGAGTAAATTGGAAAGAAGCTAAATGTACATTGGCGTCCAAAAACTATACATATTTTATATCAAGTTACGGGATAATGTCTATGGATTCAAATAATTCGAGTTTCGATTGGCGTGCTTGACATGTACTGTAGAAAAAATTCTAACTCCCGAGCCCCTTACTCAATCCGAATGAAATTTTGTGTAAATGTACCTCGGACCCCATTCTTATTGTCTGCCAAATATGCAGCAGATTGAACAATTAAGAAGAAATTCCTGAGATCAAACGGCGAGTATAGCCTGTACGGGGACTTAAAATTTACACAGTACATGTAAGCTGCCGCGTAATATTTCTGTTGCGTGTATATTTCTTGTTTTCCGTTTAATCTGTATCTACGATAGCGTGTGAACTACTTATGAATGTTAGAACTGTGGAAATTACTGTCATCAAATTTTTACCGTGATTTCGTTATTTCTACATTTATAAAGATGTTATCAATCCTGCTGAAATAAAACAGTCAAGCATAATAGTAAACGACACGAAAAAACGATCTCAACACTGAAATACATGGGTAAAATGCATCAGTCATTGTTTTAGGACTTCCCCTAATTGTTGTTAACCGAATCCGAGATCCACACCTAAAAATTCTATTTTCGATTTATTTAAGACGAAAAATCAAGCTCGGGTCTTTTCACCCCCCCCCCCCTCCAGACACAAACACGCATCAATATTTCAAATGACCTCGCACTGTTACCAAACCTGAATAGTCAGACATCTTACACGTTGTTTTTCATCTCATACAAAAACTCAACTCCTCTCCCGGGCGGAAACTCCCAAAATTCAAAGACAAATTCGGGAATTATTTCGCGTCAGCAATGTTTTGAGACACCTGCAAAGGCTGTGTGTTCTAATCTCGCCAGAGCCAAGATTTGTTCTTTCTCTCTATTTCTTTCTCTCCTTTTTGTCTAATTTTCTTACTAAAATGGGAATTATTTCGCGTCAGCAATGTTTTGAGACACCTGCAAAGGCTGTGTGTTCTAATCTCGCCAGAGCCAAGATTTGTTCTTTCTCTCTATTTCTTTCTCTCCTTTTTGTCTAATTTTCTAACTAAAATATTCAACATTAAAGGGTGTTTGACTGTAAAACAAGTTGAAAAACACTCTTTAATTAAGATTTAGACAAAAACAGTGTTTTATTATTAGGGTCTTCCGTCTTCAGCGGACGGAAGACCTCCTCGTTGCTCGCAACGAGATCGTGTCTAGTTATCACTATAATTGAAAGGTAATTAGGGGTCTGGCATAAAGATAGATAAGACAAACGGTAAATGAGAATTTGATAAGAGATAACACCTTACAATCTGAACATTAATTAGTACTATAAGAATAAATTTGCTACAACTCTCCCCCACTTAAGTTTTGACTCCGATCAAAAATAACTATTCATGTATATCTAAACTAACATATGCAATATGATATGAACCACACGTCACATGACTACACATAATACACAATACCTTCACAGCACATATAATCATAAAAAAAACAAAAACAAAAACAAACATCAAAATGCATAGTTGTGTGCAAACAACACATAGTCATGTTACTTGTTCAATAAGAAACAGACACACATAATCATGGCAACAATAAACAATCAAACAAAATTAAACATTTGATACTGGTAGGCAATGTAAAATAAAAACAAAACAATGAATGAAATTATGAATACTACCAGTGCAATAACAATTCAACATGAAAAAAACATTCTCTGTAAACAATATTCATAGCATCACTTCCAATATCTTTCTATATAATGAAAGTTACAAGAAACGCTTGGGTATTTTGACTGCACGACCCCTGCGTGTCAAGGTGGTGGTAGGCTGCGATACTTTGTCCATCTCCCTTCCAGTCCTTTGAAGTTCCGCCGATTCCGTATGGGGCGTCGCGACAGGCGGGTTGGTTCGGTCGGGAAGTGGTTCACTAGAATCGTCCGGTTCGTCTGAATCAGAATTAACACCTGATAAAGTTTTACTGCCATGGTATCGTTTAAGGTTGTCAGCATGAATAATAACGGGTTTTGAATTCTTAGCGTGTTTTATCTGGTATAAAACATCTGAGAGTCTTCTTGTGACGATCCATGGTCCAGTCCATTTCCTAGCCAATTTTTGTTTTGTTCCCTCAACAATTTTTGGTTGACTACGGCGCACTAAATCTCCGACTTCGTAGGATAGTTCTCGTATATTTTTGTCAAAGTTTCGTTTCTGTCTGTTGGAGTTATTTTTCATAGTTTCTCTCGCTAATTGATGAATTTCTCTGAGGTTGTTTTCTAAGTTGCGCACATACTTTGCGTCACTAATTTCACGATCACTGTCTGTAGTGTCCTTTTCAGTCATTAAATTCAATGGTAAGTTTGCTTCTCTTGCAAATAACATCCTATACGGCGATATACCCGTAGTTTCATGTGGCGTGGTATTATAGGCCAGAACAATACCATCTATATAACGATCCCAGTCCGTTTGATGTGATGATATATATATTTGGACAGCATTTCTTTTATGGTTCGGTTCAAACGTTCCACCATTCCATCGGATCGCAGATGATATGGAGTTGTCCGAGTTTTGTTGATCTGGAATATCCGGCACAATCCTTGGAATAAGTGACTCTCAAACTGTCTCCCTTGATCCGAATGAATCTCACTTGGACAGCCATACCGTTTAATCCAGCCCTTAAAAATCACTTCAGCAACTGTTTCAGCTTCTATATTCACTAGCGGAAAAATCTCCATGAATTTTGTAAAGTAATCTGCAACCACTAATAAGTATGAATATTCTTTGTCCGATTTTGGGAAAGGTCCAGTAATATCAATGGCTATTCTCTCAAACGGTTCACCACTGAAATGTTGTTTCATACGGGATCTTTTCGTTCTTGGTGGATTTTTCCTCTCTTCACAAATATCACAAGATAATACATAATCATGTACACTTTGTCGCATTCTCGGCCAATAATAAACTGAACTTCGCACTTTCGCAAGTGTTCTTTTCTCTCCCATATGTCCCGCACAATTGGAATCATGCAGTTGCCATAGAATTACACTTCGTAATTTCCGCGGAACACAAATTTTGTAATCCTCCTTTCCGGTTCCCGATTGTATCCAACGAATGCATAAAATTCCACGATCCATAAACAATAATTCCCATCTTGAAAACCAGAATTTACACTCGGAATTTTCACACGATATCACTGATAATGGAGGTTTCTCGCCTTTTTCCTGCCACTTGATAATAATTCGCATTCCGTTATCCTCGATTTGATTTTTTCTAATATTATGAATATCTAGTGGTTCTGTTGGTTGGCTTCTAGCTTTTGCTCTGGCTGGTCTGTTAGTTTTGCGTCTCGAATTTCTTGATATCGGTGCACATTCAGAGACATTTACACTAAACAGTCTGTCAAATTCCAAAACGTCTTCTTCATCTTCCTTGATATCACCAAGAGTTTTCCGTAATTCTCTTACATGAGAGAATGTTTTATTATCACTATCAAAAGGTCTGTATTTGCACTGTTTACAAGTCGAGTCACACGGTATTCTAGACATGGCATCTGCATTTCCATGCTGTTTTCCAGAACGATGTTCAATTTTGAACGTATATGGTCCTAGTTGTTCTAGCCATCTTGCCATCTGACCAGACTAATGATCCGTGATCAGTTCGTAATAAGAATTCTCGTCCTAATAAATAATGTTTAAACTGTTTGATAAAGTACACTACTGCAAGCATTTCCTTTCTTGTGACACAGTAGTTTTTCTCAGAGTTAGACAAAACGCGGCTCCCGTAGCAAATAACAACTTCTCTGCCATCTTGCTTTTGCGATAGCACTGCTCCAATGGCCTCATTACTGGCATCGGTATCCAGTATAAATTCGCCCCCAGTTACATCTGGATATCCAAGAATTGGAGCTGATACAAGTCTCTCCTTTAGCAGTTCAAAAGCTTCCGTACATTTAGTAGTCCAGTTCCATGTGTTATTTTTACCAGTGAGAGCATGTAAACTCTTTGCTATTTTAGCAAATCCTTGAATAAATCTTCGATAATACGCTGCTAATCCTAGAAAGCTTCTATAAGTTCTGTGACATTACTTGGAATTTTCCATTCCTTCATTAGAGTTATCTTTGACAAATCGGTCTTTATTCCTTCTTGAGAAACTACATGTCCTAGGAAATTCACTTCTCTCTGGAAAAAGTTGCACTTTTTGGCTTTTAATTTCAAATTTGCTGCCTGTAATCGGTCAAGTACTAAGTTCAAGTTTTCTAGATGTGTATCAAAATCATGGCTGTGAACTATGATATCGTCGAGGTATAACACCGATATCCGCCACTGTAATCCGCTCAAAACTTTTTCAATAACACGTTGAAATATAGCTGGTGCATTGCACAGTCCAAATGGCATCACTGTGTATTGATATAATCCTCCACGGGGGGTAGCAAATGCTGTTTTTTCTTTATCAGCCTTGTGCATGGGAATTTGGTGGTACGCCATGTTTAAGTCCAACGACGAGAACCACGCA
The DNA here is from genome assembly GCA_015776775.1 of Magallana hongkongensis. Classification (NCBI taxonomy): domain Eukaryota; kingdom Metazoa; phylum Mollusca; class Bivalvia; order Ostreida; family Ostreidae; genus Magallana; species Magallana hongkongensis. The sequence continues at coordinate 975,391 of CM027474.1, read as the reverse complement.
GATCCTGCTAAGGAATCAAGATCATCTGCTACTCTTGGAATTGGATAGGCATCCTTGATGGTATTTGCGTTCAGCTTCCGGTAGTCTACACATAGTCTCCAGCTCTTATCTTTCTTCTGTACTAAAACAAGGGGAGATGACCACGGGCTTTCAGACTTCTCAATAAGTCCTTGTTCTTCCAGTTTCGTGATCTCATTATCCAACACTTCACGTTTAAAGATCGGAACCCTTCGTACCGCTTCCTTAAAAGGTATTTCTTCTTTCAATTTAATAACATGTTCTCCAACACGCGCCCTCTCAGCTGGTTTACTCGGATCTGCAAAAGCCTCTACACGACTCAGGAGGAATTCTTTGAATTTCTTCGTCTGCTCATCAGTTAAATGTTCACATCCTCCTATGAACACTTGCTCAAGGAAACCTGGCAATTTCCTATTTGTAACATCCACACTAGACACGTCTTCTGTTACGTTGACAGGTGATGAAACACACTCCACTGGTTCAATAAATGCTACGGCCGTATTCTCTTTTACACGTACTTCCTCCTCAAATGGATTAAATACTCGTAGAAATATGCAATTTCCTTTTGCATCCAAATTCACAACCACACGAGCAACTGCTAATCCATGACTAAGTACAAAATTCTGCAAGGGCACCAATATTCCCTCTCCTCCTCCTATTCCTGAGTAACCTCTGGCTTTAATAATTGCTTCATGATGAGGCGGAATTACACAATCCTCTACAGAAAACACATGAGATCCTTGTAGACTGATATCTGATGCACAATTTAGGACACACGAATTGTTATCAAAATTCCACTGGCATCTAAACTTCGTAATAAAATCCAATCCAAGTAAATTTGTTTTAACACCTCCAACGAATACACGAAATATCACACTAAACCCATTGAATGATATCAACATTTTAGCTGTTCCAATAACACGCAAGTTGTTTCCATCTGCAGCTTGAAATTTCTTCTTTGCGAACTCAAGTACTGGTCGTTGTTCTGGAAGAATGCTGTAATAGGCATCTTCTGTTATGAACGTATTGATGGCTCCTGTGTCTAATTTCCATCCTAATGGTGCTCCTTCTATGAACCCTTTTAGCTTCATTCCAGCTTCTCCAGGAATGTATATAACGTTTCGTCTTTCTCTTGCATTAGAATGATCATTCAGGTCCTCTATAATATCTGTTTGTGTTGCCATAGTTACTGACTGTGAAATTTCACTGTCAATTTCCTTGACATAATGACATTGTAGATTAACAGTACAAGGCCGCTTACTTTCCTTAGCCGACGCATGGCCTACTGCCTCGGCTGTCTTGCGTTTAAAGGCTCCCTTACTTCACGTTTATTTTGGTTAGGTGTATTTTTACAGTCCTTTAGTAAATGTCCGGTAGAGTTGCACCTATAGCATCGTTTGACTGGTTGAGAATGTCCTCGCTCTGTTTGATTATTTTTGTTGACAGTCCTTGCATATGTATTATGAATATCATAAACAGGTCTTTCTACTCTTCGATCTCTCATTTTTAAATTTTCCGTCATGCGTATACATTTCTCTTGCATAGCCGCAGTAACAGCATCTTGAAGATTTGCAGGTCTGGTTCGCTTCACAGCTAGACGAAAGTCTTCATTGTCGCTGCAGTTATCCATAAATGTTTTAAGACTAGCCTCCTTAACATATTCTCTGTTGTTTGGATGGGCTCTTCGGTATAAATCAGCAATTGACTGGCCAAAATCACGGAATGATTCTGTCTTCATTTTTCGGCGCATCTTTGCTTCAGCAATGTAGCTTTCTTTCATGACTCTATGACCAAATCTGTTATCCATGTTTTCCACCAATAATTCATAACTCTGTAGCACGTAGTCTGGTAAGCCATAGGCAAATGTTTCTGCTTGACCACGGAATGTTGTAATGAGAAGTCGTCGTTTCATATCCATGGACCATCCATTTAGCGTGGATATGTTTTCAAAATAGCGAATAAATTCACTCCATACATCAGTGCTATCTCCTTTAAAAATTCGTTTAATTTGAATATTGAATGACTTAACGCCTTGGTCATTTCTCATTACCAGTTGATCAGTTTCCGGGGCAACACAATTGGTGTGTATTCGCCTATTATCTGCGATATCGTTGACTTCACGATGATCCTTCCACATTTTCCACACAGCACTCATTAAAATCACCAGTAGAACTAAAAGCAATGATATCACTAGAAATTCTTTGGTAAGACAATACAAAAGATGTCCAGGAAAATAATGATAAACAGCAACCAGCAACGTAACACACAGTAAAATGACTGTAATCCAAAATCGCAGAAAAGAACGCCATTTAGATTCCACATTTGGTGAGGGCAGATTGCTATTATACACTGCTGTAGATTCATTGCACTCTGTAGGTATTTGAATAGGTGATGGCGATTCTCTATCAAATTCTGGTAACAGTTTACGTCTTGTAACCGATCCTTGCGTTTTAGGCGTTGTTACTACTCGTGATTCAGGTGTACTGGCAGGGGGTATATTACCAGTTAACTCCATATCCCTTGGTGAAAACGTCGTGTATTCCCCTCCAAACATTATGTTGAAAATTACTGCACAATGTGTCAATGCAACAAATGCAGTAAATAAATCCAGTGTAAAAATAACTTGAAACAATCAAATAAAATCACTCAAAGTTTCTAGAATTCATCGTAGGCTTTGATTCTGCATCCACAACACGGACACTTATAAAATTGACGAACATATCCATTTTTTCTGTGAAGACAGTGGCGATTCTCACTTTTCACAAACATTACATAGCAGTTCGGGCATTCTTTCCGTAAGTTAATGTTAACACATCCAATAAACACAAAATTTCCTAATTCATCTACATCGTATAGGTTGACAAAACTCATTTTTGTGGAGGCACCAACGATATTCGATATGACCACAAACTGGACAAACAAATCGGAACACTGAAATTGCACATTTTTCACACTCCAAAATAACTTTGGATTTTGCCTCGGATTTGGAAAATACTTCCTCACATCTGGTACACTTCAAATTGTAATGTTCCAAGTCCACAACGGATTTAAAATATCCAACTCCGTTTTTCTTGATGGAAAAATGCTTCACAAATGAGAGTTTGTCCATTTTCAATTTCACTATTTCACTGAAATATCCAATACTAGATAATCGTTTCACTTACTAGAACGAACGGTTCGTAAAATCCATGCGGATCCCACCGCTGCCACCAGTTGTAGCGCACGTTCTCCGCCGAGCGTGCGGCCTGAACATTGCCGAGTTACAACACATTTAACTTTGATCCGAATGAATGTATTAAGTCCTAGTATAGAAAAGTCGTTGAAGAGTTTACTAATTTATTTACATATCTAGGCTCAAAATCTACGCATCACATAAGAACAATCCACACAATTCACACAAGAAAATAATCCACACATGAATAAATCCAAATATATTCGTTATCTACTGCTACTCTAATAAACTGCTCTGCTACTACTATACTCTACTCTACCACTTATACTACTCTGCTCCTAACTGTACACTGTCTATACACTGTCTATACACTGTGAGTGACTCTTCTGTTACTGGTACTTTCACCTACTTATATAGTGAACAGTGCCTCATCAGTGTGGGGAGTGAAAAATCTACCTCCTCAGTGTGGGGAGGGAATACATAATATTAAATAATTATAACTGCTCGGGCAATTAACTAATTATCACTATAATTGAAAGGTAATTAGGGGTCTGGCATAAAGATAGATAAGACAAACGGTAAATGAGAATTTGATAAGAGATAACACCTTACAATCTGAACATTAATTAGTACTATAAGAATAAATTTGCTACAACTTTTTGCAGGTTTTGCCCATCACTTGGCATAATCTTCAACAGAATTCATGATATATATAAAAGTACGACGCCATGCGAATGATCTAGGCTCCTAATTTTCGTTCTTTTCATAGTAAGTGATCTCAGGTCTTCGCTGTAAACTAAATTGACATCACCAATAATGACGTGTCCGGGAGGACTATAGTTGTAGGGTGAAGAAGAACATGAACACGTTGGTGGATTAATATGCATGTGATTTTTTAAGTTTTTATGCACATATCGGCCGGTAAATGATATATTCCTCACTCATAGAGACCGATTTCAATGAAAATACTTTTAGACCCCCCCCCCCCCGTAAGCAAACCTTTTGTTTAAAAATAAATAATTTCACTACAAATTCTATTTTGATAAATATTAATTAGGATGTGATTATACCTTTTAGTAGATAACTTTGTTTTTGAATATCTGACAGAATTTCATAAATATTTGGATGTAAAATGTAGGCAGGAAACGGGCGTTAGCGTTCGCAGTTCTTATTCTCGCATTCCTAAAGCTTATTCTTCCGTTCCAGGTTAGATATATAATAAATTCTGGTATATTATTCTTATTGGTGAAATGTTTAATAATGGACGAACGCAGATGTATAAATCTACACATTTACATTGCCCTTGTGCTATTAATTTTTATATATGTTGTTAACCTATCATTTCTATAAATATCGCACCTGTCCTGAGGTAAACAAAATCAATGAGCCAACGATTTAAATACTACTGCGCAAATGAATGTAGTCCTTATGTATTTAACTTCCTCTTTTAGGAGGGTCTTCATGTTAGCGATATCATTGCAATTAAAATTCAAAATTGATTAGGCAAGGGCTCAGAAATAGTTTCTTTTTACCTGTGACAGGGATTAAAGTAAAATCATATCTACAAAAGTTTTATTACTACACTGAAGCCGGAAGTATCGGCGTGAAATTAAAACTATGAAGCTTACATGTTTGTGTGCAATTCTACTGAGCTCCAGTTTAATTGGTAAGTTTTCATAATTTACACTAGCTTGAAATAGTTTATATTGTTACCACTGAATTCTCACAAGACGATTCACAGGAAAAAAATATATAATTTCATTGAAAACTGTGCATGCATTTATTTTTTGAAACTTGTAATACGATAGGGAATATTATTAAAGACACGGAACGTGTATGACTTGTGGATTTATATAGCTTTATGTTCGTATTGTCTTTTTGCCCCGCCCAACTTTCAGCTGGTTGAAGTTAAGCCAAAAGGGTTTTAAATAGCCCATTTGGAATATAATATAAATTTGCAGTGCAAAAATGAGTGGTTTTTTCATACTTATATGTTTTTTTTTAGGTATTTATTCATGGAGGGTTATTTAAAATCTGATGAATCTTCGTTTAAGGAGGTAGATTTTTTTTTTGGGGGGGGGGGGGGGGTAGGGATTGCGTAAAATATATATATTATATATATATACATACAATGTAACCATGTACTGTATAACAATATACACCAACTCTAGTACATTTGTGAAGTGTCAAGAAAGTCTATTCCTTGGATCTTTTCATGAGCCGTCTCAAAATACAGGTACATTTTCAATAGGAATACAAGGAAACTATAAATTTCCTTTCTATACCGAGCAGATTTAAAACACTGTCTTCTGTTATAGCGATTTTCCTAAAAAAAAAATAATAGCCGAATGTGATGAGAAGTTTTATCTCCCATTTTACATTAAATGTAAAAGGTACTAACTTTTACCGTATGGCTTTTAATTTGATGCAGGTCATTTCAAAATATCAAAATGCACCAAAAGTTTGCCATATATTTGGAGCATTACAAATGTGTATTGGAATGGATTCACTCAGAACTCTAAAAAGAATAACCCTTCGGGAGAACATATTTCTTTGTTTAAAGTTTCACATGCGTTAACTTTTTCCTTTTTCTTTCATACCTATTATACAACGTACTCCTTCAAAGCGTCATTTTATCATAGCGTCATAAAATCACAACAGCAACGCTCTCCCATCAAAAGAATTTGAAAAATGTTAATGCTTTTATCTGTGTTTTGTTTATTGCATTCAGTTCCATAAACAGTATAGAAAAAGTTCTAAAAGATACAAATACCGCGTATTTTACTAGATTGTAAAATATGTAACATGTAACAAGGTCACAAATTAGTTCGACATTAGTCATAAAACCTATAAAACCATGACAATACTTTACTTCGAATTACTTTTTTTTATTCAAATTGTTGTAACTATATTAACTAGATGTCATTTTTATATGCTGTTGTTCTAGAATTTATTTTATCAGTTTATATTTTTTATTATCAGTCAGTTTTTTCTGTGTTAATTATTTCTTTAAAAATGTGAAGACTTTGTAATATTCTATGATGTTTTCATTATATACATTATAATACATATTTTTGTTATATTCTATTCAGCGTCTGCACAGGACATTCAAATTCAAGCCCTCCCACTAACGGTCAATTATGGGGAGAATGATCTGGTCATTGTGTGTTCCATCATCAACCCTTCAAAACTCAGTACAGTGTTCTTCATACAGCTACTGAAAAACTCTAGTGGAACATTTGATTCTGTAGTATCAGTAGCTACTGGACAAACAGCATCTATCCAATGGAAGGACAGTGCACTACAAAGCCGAGCCACTGCCATTGGGAACTTAGATTCTCCAAGCAGTGCACAACTGAGATTAACAATAGACAAAGCCAACGTGATGTGTCCTGTTGACTTTAAGATGTACCTGTGTAAAATGTCTGGCTTGACTACTGCTTCAGATGTAGTATCAAAAGAGACTAGTCCAATAACTATATCTTATACTGGTATGTGCTCTAAACTGAACTTGTTAGTTGAATACTATTAGTTAGACTTTTCATTTAAAGTTTTGGTGGAACAACAATACTAAAACGTGTGAACAAACATTTTAAATTATAAAACCAGTAAAAGAAAACGCAAACTTAGATAAAATTACCTTTTGTTTGATATTATGTAAATTTGTGAATAATCGACGTTACCTTGTAGATGTAATGTAAGACCAACTTAGCATCAACCACAAATATTTATTATATCCCTCAATTTTCTGTCTCAGTCAAACCAACTTTAATGGCGATACCTAGAGTCAGGATACAGAATGAGGGGTATGATACGCCAGATAGACAGTTTCCAGTGGAGACTGCTATACAGTTGACCTGTCAAGGGGAGGTCGGAAGTGACCAAACCAAGGTACGTTTCAATGCAATGGAAGGAAAAAATCATCTACAAAACTTTTTTTTCCTGTTTAGCTCACCTGAGCTGAAAGCTCAAGTGAGCTTTTCTAATCACCCGTTGTCCGTCGTCCGTCTGTCCGTCCGTCCGTCTGTCTGTCTGTCTGTCTGTCCGTCTGTAAACTCTTTACATTTTGATCTTCTTCTCTAAAACCACTTGGCCAAATTTGGCACAAATCATCCTTATAAGAAGGTGAATATAAATTGCAAAAATAAAAGGCCAGATTGTATTCAAAGCGGAGAAAACCTCGAAACTGTAAAAAAAAAAGGGGGTGCATTTTAAAAAATCTTCTTCTCAAGAACTACTGAGTTAATCTTATCGTAATTAAGCATAAATCATCCTTTGGGAAAGGAAAATATAAATTGCAAAAATTATAGGCGAATTATGTTCCAAATTTGAGATAAATGCGAAAATACTAATAAAGAACGGCTCGTTATTCCATATATCGTAGACTGGCAATTCATTGCGGTAGACTGGTCTTATGACAGGCATCGCCAGTCTACCGCATCTCGAAAACGAGGTTCTTTGTTTGAAGCTGGCAGTTTGTTGTGCAACATTTCACGTGCGAATATAATCTATGAAACATGGAAATAACATTGGTGCCGATTATTGTGAAGTAAATTGAGGTTAAATATTTCAACGCGTTGTCATTTTCACTTGTGAGGGTGGTTTTAGCTTGTTTTGAATTTTTCGTTTCATTTTGCTTTTTAACTTGGGAAACAATCGCCTTGTATTTGGAACATAAACTTCGGTAAATAGGCAGTTGATTGTTTACCTGCGAAAATGATAAAATCTGATGCATTAACAACGTACTAAAGTGCATTTCCCTCTGTTTTTATTGCATGTTTATTAATTTCGAATTGTGTCAACAAGGATCAAACAAGGGAGCGACTTTGATTGAAACTCGATTTTTGATCGGTAACTTCGCCGGAATTTCCTTCGAAAGAGAATTTGAAGTAGCCATGTATTCCGAGTTCATAATCGTGTAAATTAAATCCAAAGACAATAAAAAGATGTTTATGGATTTGAAAAGACGTTTTCACAGCCTCAGTTAAACCCTGTTGTGATTAATCACCCGCGACTGTCTTATCTTTAGAGGTTATAAATACGGGTGATGCAAACACATATACCGTGCATTGAAAATTACAATCGATAATCATTACATTTCTTGTTAATACTACAATTAGAAGGTAACTTGTAATTATTTAATAACTCTGCCAAATTAATGCAAAACCGTTTGTTTACAGTTATCTTCAAAACTAAAAACTGTTGTAATTGGGTCATAGGGTAGGACTAATTTCTCCAAAATACACAGTGCATAAACTGATTTTGTGTCACCTGGCTAACTCAATTACAAAACATTTTATCTATATAATGTATGAATGCATTAAATAAAATGAAATCTATTTAACAAATTGGATAAGTTTTTAAAAGTTGCTTATCATTCTACAACTGACGCTGAAATGTTTGTTGATCATTGGAATTGCCTTGCTAAACATTATATACTTGTGTACAGAAAAATCAAAAGGATGATGTGCTATAACTACTTTCTGGGGTCTTTTCTCATTTGATAAATTATTTGAAATCTGCAACAATTTTGTATTTTTCAAACGAGTAAATAAAAACTTCTTTTTAACAGTTCTGACACATTATAATTATGAGGATATCCGTGCATTATCATTATTTTAAAGAAAATATTGCAGCAGAAAATCATCTTGGTTTGTAGCCGTTTGTTGTTTTTGAGGGAATATGAAATAATTAATGGGCCTTAGTACAGAACTGGTACCTGTATGCCTGACAATACATTAAATTATATAGCTTTTTAACACATCATGTGACAACATTTTCCAGTCAAATGTTTTCATCGATCAAGTGAGTAAGGCTATTAAACGTCACACAAGTTTACATCAGGTAAACAATTATTTAAGGGAAGACCAATTCATTTTTTTTACTGTAGCCTTAGCAACTTTTGCCACAGAGTTCAAACACTGCGTAATGCCTTCCAGACTAGCTGGTGATTCTCTGTCCGTCAATCTTTGTTAACTTTCACAAATGAGATATCAGCTGTGAAAATGAAATTTATCTCATCTGCATGGTATATTCATAGAGCTTAACATCTTAAATAAACACACTAAAAATATTCACTTTGATGTGGAAAATGATAATTACACTAATTTAAGTTCGATATTTGTTTTCATAAATACCAATATACCAAACAAGAAATATTGCAGGTAAATGGTAACTACCTTTTCCAGTATTTTCATCATATAAAATAAATATGCATTGCATGGCCTCTAAGACAACATATTAATGAAATAAAATGTTGGCATCCTTTAATTGTGTAGATTCAAAATGTTCAAATTATAATTACACACAATAAGGTAGGCCCACAATGGGTGCTGATTTTTTAACTGATATACGTCTTAGGAAATGTATGATTTTTGTTTATCTTAAATGAGCTAATACTGTTCACATATGTGCAAAAACTGTAGGAAATAATATACCGGTGTTATATATAATTAACATATCACAATATATTTTCACCCCTACCCCTTTATAAAATATTGAGTTTTAGGTCAGAAAATTATCACGGTACTTTGCTAAATATTAAATTTTACTGTTAATAATTATTATACCCCCGCTCCGAAGGAGTTGGGGTATACTGTTTTACCCTTGTGTGTCCGTCTGTCCGTCCGTCTGTCTGTCTGTCTGTCCGTCCGTAACAAAAATTTCTGTCGCATTTATCTGAGCAACTATTTATCGCAGATGCTTGAAATTTTTACACAGTGTTTGTTAAGGCACGCAATATCGTGGGATATATGTTTGTACCAATCGGATGTCATCTTCCTGTTAAATGACGACTTTGTTTTTTTTTAGCCAAAATTTTCAAACAAATTTCCATTAAAGATTTCTCAGCAACTATTTATCGCAGATGCTTGAAATTTTAACACACTATTTGTTAAGGCAAGTCATATCGTGGAATATATTTTTGTATCAATCGGACATCAACTTCCTGTTAAATGACGACTTTGCTTTTTTTAACCAAAATTCTCAAACAAAGTTTCGTCAAAGATTTCTCAGCAACTATTTATTGCAGATGCTTGAAATTTTTACACAATATTTGTATAGGCATGCCATATCGTGGGATATATTTTTGTACTAATCGGATGTCATCTTCCTGTTAAATGACGACTTTGTTTATTTTTAGCCAAATTTTCAAGCAAATTTCCGTCAAAGATTTCTCAGCAACTGTTTATCGCAGATGCTTGAAATTTTAACACACTATTTCTTTAGGCATGTCATATTATGGGATATATTTCTGTACCAATCAGATGCCAGCTTTCTGTTAAATGTCAACTTTGCTTATTTTGCATATTCACATCAGAGCGGGGGTATCACTAGTGAGCATTGGCTCACAGATATCTTGTTTAAGGACACACGAGACGTTCCTCAATTTTTTTTTATAATTTTCCTTGATACATTATTCCTTATTTATTAACATTTAAACCTGTTAATTCCCAAAAATTCAATGTTCATTACCAGCCTATTTTTAGAGCTATAATATTTAGAATTTTCCTTAAAATAGCATGCAAAATGCATTTGAATGCTTATAAATAAAGTCATAGTATATATTTTCAATTGAACACTTTATATCTAAATAAAAAAAAGTATCATATAACAGGAAAATATAATTATGGAATTACTTGGTGGAAATCTTCACATTGTGGAGATAGGAAAAAATAGAAAATAATGGATGATAGGTCGCGTCTGATTGTAAAGTGTGTTAAGTCAATGTAGTTTGCCATTTTTGCTCAGGTGAGCGATGTGGCCCATGGGCCTCTTGTTTTTCTTATTTTGGTAATTTCAATTCACAATTGCATATAAACATGTCATTGGTATAATAAATAACATATAAATATATGTATCCATGCTTCAAAATACAATTGTCAATCAACTGACATACATGTATTCATCATAGACATTTTTCATTAAAAATTTCATCAGAGTAAATCACAATTTTTCAAGTGTTTTTCATACTGAGTGAAATTACAATTTTAAAAGTAAATATTGTTCAATAAGTAATCTATTGGTTATGATCCACTCGCGCGACTTGTTGCAAAGGGGATATAGCATCGCTACTGTGCGTGTGCGTGTATGTATGTATGTATGTATGTATGTTTGTATGTATGTTTGTAATTATAATTCAGAAGAGACTTTGACGAATATCGTCAACATGATTAACCGGGAATTCATTTCATGTAATTCGCTGAAGATAATTTACTCTTTTTAAAATATTGGGGTTAAAATTACGACATGTTTACTCGAATTTGCTCATGGAGCAGACTATAACTCGCCATATGATCTAAGCTACGTGTCATTTTTAATATGAAACTTAAATTTGCCTACACTAATTGTCTAAATGTATTATGTCGATACAAAATTTTAAGACGTTTGTGGTGTGTTTTAACTAGTAATTGGAGGATTATTGTACAACCACATAAATACACCCACCCCCATGGATACACCCCGGAGCGTGCATGGGGATAGGAATAAACGAAATATTTTAATTCAAAGTGGTTTTTAACAAGTTAAATATTTGGTCTCTTAAATTACATGTGTATTCATAAATAATGCATTTTCCCGCATTATTTTCATTTCGCGAGGATGATCCGCTTTGTGGTGTCCTTGTTAAGGAAAACAATGCACCCATATCCAATTTAGGTATCGTTTTATATTTACAGGCAAAAATAAACTGTTTCACAACAAGGGTCATTAAGTTATGAACTTTGTGAACATTATCGTTGTTAAATTTGCCAAATAATACACCCATCTTATCAACAGCTTTTGGAAAATTAAACTTTGATAGAAACAGTTCTTTATCTGCACACATAAGTACATTCATAAAAAGATGCTCAATTGTTTCAATTTCTACTACATAAAATGTACAAAGCTGAGTGTCCTTTAGTTTTAATTTTGTGTAAAAAGTTGTTTTTGCAATTATTTTGTATAATATTTGAAATTGTAACCAGTGATATGGATTCCTTTGTAGTTTTTAACGGTAGCTAAAAAACTTTTACCCCAATCTGAATCTTTAAATCTATAATCTTCTTCATGAGATTTATAAACTTCTTTGATTGTTTCTTTCTTTTTACTTATTAAAATATACATATATATGCAACCTTTGTTTAATATATTGAAAATTGTATTGTATTGTATTTGTTGTTGGTGCGTGTGCTTGTATTTTAATTCTTGTTTCTTTAATATTGTAAGCACCAATTATATCTAACACAGCATATTCTAAAATGTTTGTGTTTCCGTGTAAATTATTTAGAGATTCAATACTTATGAAACTGCCTTCTGAATTAAAAAGATCAAATTATATAAAACCCATATTAAAATAACTATTTAGGAAAGCTTGGTTACAATCACTTCTAATTTGTGGATTATACCATATGCGTTCACTGTAAATGTTTTCATTTTTAAGGGCTGAAATGTCTATAATCTTCTGCCAGCTACAAAATACTTCTTTCTAAAAACAGTTATGCGTTATATTACTAAATCTGTTCTTTTAAGCAATAAACTATTTACTGTTATATATTCAGACTTGTCTCTAGCTGATTAACCCATATATATTTTGAATGAGTTAGTCTCGTTATCCAGCTTGACTTCTAAGCCAGAATAAAGTCGTTCCACGACTTTTGTGCAATAGTTTATTTACTTTGTGTATTTTGCCTCCCCAAATATAGAGGTATGACTCTCAAAGTTTTCTATGAAATCTTTACTTGGGTTTGGTAATGTACTAATTAAATGATTCATTTTTGGAATTATAAGTGATTTTATGTCTGTAAACCTTCCTAATATTGTTAATTTACGTAGTTTCCACTTTATAAGTTTATTTTACATCATGAAGTTTTGCATTGTAATGAAGTTCATCGTGTAATCTTAGTTTACCGAAAATTTTATTCATAGCAAGGCAAAGTTTGTATTGTTCCAATCAAGTTTCAATCTTGAGTGATCAAAAGTTTCTTTTGAAAATTCTTTACTCCCTATCCACACCATCTTTGTCTTAGAGTAATTTATATTTAATTCTGATATATCAAGCAAAAAAATCTAGCTCTCTAAGAAAACCGTCTGGTGTTTCTATGAAATGTGAAATTTTGTATTCAGTATCTCGAATTTTTTATGAAAAAGGTCGAGTGTATGAAAGACAAATTCCCATGATGTAGAATCAAATGCCTTTTCAAAGTCAATTAATATAAGTAAACCTGATATATTCTTTCTTTCAGTATTGTTCATTAAATGATACACTAATCTGATATTTTCCCCCATGAATCTACCTTTAAGGAATCCAGCAGAATTATGATCTCTGCTAATTACTTTATTCATATATAACTTTAACATATTAGCAATGAAGCAATTTTGTAAATATCATTTAAAAAGGTGTATTAGTCTTCAGTGTTTAAGATACTGTTTTGGACTACCACTTTTCGGAATGCAGGTTGTTATAACTAATTTGATGGTTTCTGAAAAATGCTTAACTTTTTAAAACTTAATGGATCGTGTGATAAATGAACTCAGGTCATGCCAGAAAAATTTTAAGAATTCACAAGTAAAACAATCAGGACAGTAGGACAGAGGCTTTTATCATTTTCATATTTTTCAGAAGGATAAATCTTCATTTTTGTTAGGGAACTACAAGACCTATTTGATTCATTTTCGCTTAATATTGGCAGGTTACACATGTTTCTGGGTTATCTTTGTCATTCAGGATATAAAATTCTAGAACAAAAAGTGGACATATCAGTGGATTGTTGCAATAAAACCAGAGAAATAAAATAAGAAACTATAGTGGACTGTGTAAAGAAATGTGTGTATCTAGATTCTAAATACTAGTAGTGTAAAGTCTACTTGTCAATGAGGAGAACCTTCTGATCATGTGTTAGCATTCAAAGTATGATATGCTCTCATTTCAGACAATAAGATGGTGTGCCCAAAGGGCCAATGAAATGATGTTCACAGGATTGCCACAGACTCCGATCCACTCAGAGGACTTCTCCATCAGGATGTCAGTTCACACGCTCCAGTACCATTACATACAACCTGACCAATGATGACACATTTACCAAGTTTCTGTGCGAGTCTGGAGATACTGGTTTGTGTGGTACAGGAACCGCCATACGATATGTCAACATTAGCATTACTGGTTAGCAATCAAAGCAAATAGTTAATCTTTAAATACTTACAGACATTTCAATTTCAATGCATAACTAAGACAAGATTGTTTTATATATCATTTTACGACCTTAATGCTCCTTCATTTAAAAAAAGATGTGAAATACGGCCCATTTAAATAGTCAAAAATTTTCTTTATTTGTTTCATTTTGTATGTGATTAATCTTTGATTTGTATGCCCTCATAGAATCCATCCTTTTTACGATATTACAAATACTTGAAAGCTAACTTAAGGCATCGTTATTTATGATAGAGGTACATTGTAATTGTTAATTCTTCATAATAGTTCCGCCTTACAATTCAAAACCTTTAGAATATGAAAGCGTTTTAAGTACATTTATTTTCTTCAGTTGGTCGATGTTTTAGAAATCTCTTTATTTGTGAAAGAGGAAAAAAATCACATGATAGGTAAACTTGTCTTGTCCGATCTGCTTGACATCTTCATTTAGATAACCTATATTGTTCAAAGAACAACACGTTTTATTCCTCTGTATGCTTTAAAATGGCAGGGTAATAAGCTACAGCTAAATTCAATATAAATTGATCTACAAAGTCATCGTTAATGCATAAATCATTACCATAAAACTGTACAAGCTATACATACAAATCATCATTGTCCGTTACACTCCATTGTGTGTAGGGCAGTAAAAAAACTTCCTCAACCCTTGTCTATCCTGGGCCAGCTTCGTGATTGATCCCAAGGTATGCTGCATAACATCAAGCTCACTCTCCACTGTCCTTTCCATGATGTTCTCCCCCTCTTTCTCTTGCCTTCTGTTCTCGTTGTTGACTGAAGGTCTTTTCGAAGGACATATCCATAAATACAAACCATGGTGTGTCATTTTTCTTCACTGTTATAAAAAAATTATCTAAATCATTTTAAATTTTCTGTAATTCATTGTAGTACTGACATGTGTTAAGGGATATCATCTTTTGCTTCGATATATAGCGGAATGCAGTTATGATGTTCCAATTGTAACAAAATATTCGATCAATTGCTAATAATTTTAAATATGAAGTGTTAGAATTGTATGCATTGCTAACTATTTGCGATGAAAAACAAACATGCATTTCCTGGCTGGAGGCAGTGAGATATTTTAAGCTGACATGAATTCATAAATACGCATTATTTCCCTTTTATCTCCGACTACCGTCATATTAGTTGTCGATTTCTATTGTTCTGCTCATCGCTACAGACCCCCTATATAAGGCCGAGAGCACTATTCATGCTTCACCGCATTCAGGAATTTCATACACCCGATCACGTTACATTGGACGAAAAAACTTGTAAAAACGCGTTTTGAACAAAAATAATGACAACCACTGCACTGGCAAGATATATCCAATAAACGACGAAAAAAGACAGACTGAAATCCAGGCGCAGATACTTCGAAAATTCCTCAATAATTGTAGACCGTTTTCCTGTGTATGTTTTAACATCGCACATGCGCAAACCACACACTGTGGCAGATCGAGCAATGTCAATTATCGCATGGATTTTAGAAATGGGGCGTTTTTGTAGGAACGGATGGAAACAATGTTACTTTCTTGGATTTACTATCATTTAGCTACTGTGTTGGATGTCGTGTCGCCGGGGTTTTCAAGAAGATGCAGACGTTATGCACTCTGTATGAACGACACACGTGTTCGATGTGCATGCGAAGTAAGGCAGCACTGTCTGTGCAAAATAATACGGATACCTTGGACATCCTTCAACGAATAAATATATTTTGTGTTTCATTGATTGTTGTTTTCTTTATTCTTTATTACTACATTTTACTACAATGTGTAGTTCATGCATTTAGAAGTCCGTGCCTCGATCGGAAAGCAACCGACGGTAACTTTCTCAACCGGTATATATACCCCAATGGCAGTAGAGGAGCGATCGAAAATAATATGGCGACCAAATGCTTTTATGAATTCATGTCAGCTTTAAGATTCAAAATGGGGTTATTTACAACGAGATCCGGATTCTGCAACCATCACTTACATTCGTTACCTCCAAGATAAGCTGACATGTCATGAATATTTTATGGGTATTATCCTCAGTACATGCGTTAATTTAATTGTTTTTAACTGAATATCCCAATCCAGGACAATTCTCTGGCCTCGCAAGGGGTTCATCGTTAAACAAAGAACTATGTGCGTAACAAAATACACTCTACTAAATTGCCCAGACATTTTTGTATTTCACTTCATTGTGTCGTGTTGATCATTGTAAAAAAAATGCTAGTATGAGATAAAGTCAGTAAAAATCAACTATATAAAATTCATGTAAATATAAAACTTAAATTATAAAAAATAAACGATCTATAAAGACCATTTTGAAAATGAAAAGTTGTTTTCATTAAGTATTGATCTATTTGGATTTTCTAGAATATAGTTTAATGATTTAAAAAAATATATACTGAAATTGGTTGAACAAGCCATATTTTTATCAAATGATGTGCATATTTTGTACAATAACATGTTCTCCGTCAAAAACCTGATAATATTGTTTTAGTATGCTATTTTCATACCTATATAGCTATATCATAAACATGTTTTGATTAATTCCATCAGAATTTTTTTTTTTAATTTTTTTTTTATTATCATTTACAGAAGAGTCCTCAACTATCAATATTTCTACAGCAAATGGTATGTATGACAACAAATTTATGGTCTTTGCATAATCAATATTATTCCACCTCAATATGATAATTCTATACATCGCGTCATCTGATTGGTCTAGAAAGACATGCATGTGATAGAGCAAACAAAACGTCGTGTCTCCTGGGAAATCAATTTCATACTCCGTTTCTTCGGAAATCTTAAGATTTTTTTTATTCTGATGTTTAAAAAAACGAGATAAGCACAAATAAGTACAAATCTGATTAAATATTAAATATTAGAAAAGCAATTTAAAAAGCTATGTTTTGAATTTATGAAAGAAAAGAGAAAAACATTAAAAAAAACTTAAAACAAAGAATCAAGCATTCACGAAATGCTAGCCTTTTAAAGTTGGCTATTAAATTTTGTATAACCTGATGTTGTAATATATTATATACTTGTAGTATATTGGCAATGCTGAAAAAATAGTGCTTGAATTTTTGGGAGATACCCACAGAAAAACCAAATTTTCTTTCTGTGATGCCGTCAGGAAATATGTTTTTTAAATATTTGCATATCTTACATGTTAATATATACGTTAGTAATTAAAATAACATATCTTTACGAAGAATATACAGTCATTGTTAACTCCAACCGATGTGTATGTTTAATTATGCTAAGTTTACATACAGTTTACAGTTCGCTGATGTAGATTTATCAATAAGCAAAGGATTGGAATTTCTAAAATCAAATTAATCTAGATTATTGGCTTTGCTAATAATGCCGACCACGGCGAAGTACTTTTACAATGTGTTTTCAAAAATTAGACAATTAAGAAAATTGTGCATTACGTTTACTTTTTTAATATTGTCTGAATTTTGAAATAAATTCCAATATTATCAAAATTTGTTTTATTACAAATTAATCTTTTCATTTAATTTTTAACAGGAGAATCTCAAACCAACGCCACTACCACATCAAAAGGCACGTATAACATACTTGCAATCTTTTATCTCATTTACGATTTCATAAAGCATATTTGAAGTACATGTAAATGATTTGATTCAAAATATAGATCAGCTAGTTGTAATATGATGATTTTCGTTTGTTTATGTAGATTAGTCTGTTAAAAAGATAATAAGTAAATTATCAGTTATTTTAAAAAATTTGCCTTCATTAATTAAAATGATTCCACAATAGTTTATCAACTTTACTTCAATGAATTTATCTCAGTTGTGTAACAATAGAAACCTGGTATTCATGTTTAGCATTATGTCAATTCTTTATTTACTTCCACAACAAAATTATTTCTGTTCATGTTTCTCACGAATGAAATCGTTATAAATTCATTTTCAAACTATATATATATATATATCGAAGTACTATAACTATATATATATATATATATATATATATATATATATATATATATATATATATATATATATATATATACAAAATAATTTTCAATTAATTTTCTCTTAAAAATATTGCAATTATTTTTTTTAAATATCTCAGAAAACAGCAACATGAAAATTATGCAAAAGAATAAATATCGTTAAGAAGTTAATTATATTTATCTAAAACGGCATTTCACTACACTAAAACTAGATTTTAATTTGTGAATTTATCTTTTACATATTGCTTACCAAATGTTTCTTGTTTTCACACTCCATTTGTATTGGCTAAAGGCGTTGCTATTGAATAAAATCTCTGTTTCCACGGTTTTAGGCGCATCGACTGCTGGTAACATCGCTGGAGGAATGATAAAAATCACTGTTGGCTTTCTATTCATTATCCTCGTCTAGTTCTTGTGTATTAGCAAACATTGATCTGAATTTTGTTATTAACATTGGGCCTTGCCAAACTACACATTGAACTTGAACCATATTTACTTTTCATGGACAATGTTTTGTGAGGATTTCTCAACTTGATTAAAGATTAATATTTTTAAGTGTAAATCTAATTAAGAATTTTGCTTTAATATTGCCATGCTTTTTAAAAGCAGCAGTAATATATTATGATTTAAAGCTTCTTAAGCTTCAATAGTTTTTCTTGTATCTATCACTTTTTAGAAAGACTCGATCAATCAAGTTTGATGATTTTGACTTTTGATTTTGAACACTGTTCGTTGTCAGCACATATCATGAATAATTCTATGTTCATGCAAGTGTGCTTTGGTTAAAGCTTTCTTGACCCTTGATGTTTTATGGTTAAAGCCGTGTGATTTTTGTTTCAAGTTTAAAAATAATATGTAAACAATCAAATTAAACTAAAATATTAGTATGTTGCAAATTCCTTTTTTCATGATGTAGAGGTAAAGGCAGGTACACTTTCAGAGCAATGATAGCAATAATAGTGACAGCTGCTTTCTAATTGAACAACGCTCAAATTTTGGTTGGTTATTACAAATGTCTAACTGAAGCATTGGAAACATTTTAACCGGAAAAATGATAAATGTTGACCAAAGCCGTGACCATGCCCTTTCAATGTTAATGTATATAGTTGAAAACAATGCAGCGTAGTGAAGCGTGCTGGACTGTACTGGATCATTGTGGAGCGTGGTGGGTCATTGTGGAGCGTGGTGGGTCATTGTGGAGCGTGGTGGGTCATTGTGGAGCGTTGTGGGTCATTGTGGAGCGTGGTGGGTCATTGTGGAGCGTGGTGGGTCATTGTGGAGCGTGGTGGGTCATTGTGAATCGTGGTGGGTCATTGTGGAGCGTGGTGGGTCATTGTGAATCGTGGTGGGTCATTGTGGAGCGTTGTTATTCATTGTGGAGCGTGGTGGGTCATTGTGGAGCGTTGTTATTCATTGTGGAGCGTGGTGGGTCATTGTGGAGCGTTGTTATTCATTGTGAATCGTGGTGATTCATTGTGGAGCGTGGTGGATCGTGGTTGATTGTTTTGGAGTGTGGTGAAACGTAGAGCGTGTTGGATCGTGATGGGCCGTAGTGGGTCGTTGCGGAGTGTGATGGATCATGGTTGAGCTAGGTGGATCGTTGTGAAACATGGTTGGTCGTTGTGGAGCGTGGCGGATCATGGTTGAGCTTGGTAGATTAGAGTGGAGCGAGGTGAAGTAGGGTGGCTCAATGGGCGTTCAACGGAAAGCTGAGTTTTAAAGAAGCGAAAAATAAGCAATATAATACAAGAAGGGTTTTCCGCTAAAGACAGGGAAATTACTAAGTCTGTTTTGATGTTCTACATTAATTACACTTCCTTATCCGATTTTTTGTTTTAACGTATGTACCATGTATGCTAATGTTTATTCGATTAATAAGTACACACATAAATAAACAGACGAGAATCGTTTGTGTACTGGTTTTCATCAGCTTTTACTATGGTATTGACTTGCATTATTATGCCTGTACTTAGGTTACGAAACTACATTGAAATGATTTTATTATCAATTTATAGTATTGCACCGTAAAATCTAGTCCCATGCAGTAAACCGTTCTGTTTTAATACGAAAACAAACCTAAATTTTTCATTTAATTGAGTTGTTCGATTTTTGATAAACTCTCTTAAGAGAGTTTTACTGTAAATTAATATTGCTAGGGTGAGTGTTCCTCAGTTATTTGTTTACATAACAAGGAAAATCTTTCATACACGATATACCTTCCTGTTGATTTGAAACTGCAAAACAAGGAAAAGTTTTCGTCAAATTCAAAATGATGAAGATTGAATTATTCTGTGCATTCATACTGAGCCTCAGTTCAATTGGTAAGTATGCAATAATTATTATATCCTGCATTTGTTATATCATCTTTACTAAATTTGCATTCTAAAATGTGTGCATAAAGTCAACAAAAAAAGATCTTTTAAAGCAACATGGCAACGGCGTTGAATATTTATCTGTGTATATGCACATCTTACCTCATATAAGATATATATCTTGTATATCTTTGAATCTTATGAGATATCAAATATAATTTCTACTTTTCATTTTCCCCATTCAACAGCACATGTGCTTTATTTTAAAGCTGTAGGGTTGCATGGGTGAATTATTATGCGAAATAAAAATATATTTTCAATTTCTAGCTGCAGGTCTATAGCCCCAGGTCTGAATAAATACTGATGAACTATCGAGCTAGAGTTCCATACGTGTTAAAAATGCAATGTATGGCGCACAAAAACTTTGATTTGAACTTATTTACATTATTTCCTGTGGAAATAATTAATACTTTTTAATTCTAAGTCAGGCATTTACAACTGATGTCGTCACTTTTTTTTGCATCAGACTGTCTCTAAAACACGGTGGCCGTCCTCGGAAAATGAAGTACTAGTACTAGTATATCTAATTCTCGTGCAGATCTATTTTCACATGTTAACAAACTGCACCACTTCCATTTATGTGGCTGGTGAATGTGTTTATAAGAATAGCAGAGGCAAGTAAATATATTTTAATAAAAACGATATCTGTAGTAAAATGTACGATGAATGTTTTGAAACAAATACTTACACAGAATGCGTTCGGAAATAAGATTTATCTTTCAGGAACTGGTGCAATTTTTTGTGAACCGTAACTTGCAATTTTTAACGCGAGGAAAGTATAGCTCCCAGGTCGTCCATCTGATTATTTTCTGACCAGGAGTTACAGACCTGTAATGTTCAATTTCTCTCGCACGTTTAGCATAAATGGAAATATGAAAATTCTAATATATACACAATTCAAAAGTCTAAATCGCCAAAGTAACGTTTACAATGCACACCATAAAAATTAGACTGACTAGTTCCAGCATAAGCTCTGGTGTCATTAATACTGTTTTATTCATGGTCATAGATTTTCGAGAAGTTCGTTAAAATCACAGTTTCAATGATTTAGGGTCAATGATTCTTTCAATACAATTTGTTTATATATTGCACATCAATGGACATTTCATTTTGATGGATAAACGACATCGACGAAAATTGGTATTTAACGAATATTGGTAAAACAACAGTACTATACATTCCAAATTAAACGAGAGGAATGATGTCAGCGTAATATTGCGAGAAGCTGCCCTCGCCGATTTTAGAATCTCGCTTTTATTTTTTGGACATACTAGTATGTAAACTAAATGAAACTAAAATATAAATTCGCCGTTCGCGATTTCGCGATTTTATATTCTCGCAATTTGATACTAAAGGGTTGGAACGCAAAAAAAAATATTCGCGTAAAATAAGGAATCTACAGTATTTAGTTGTCAGTTTGTTCGACCCCATATGGAAGACAGGTTGATTCAATTGAAAACAACTGTATACAAAATTGTGACAAAAAAGAAAACGGAACTTTATCAGGAAGAAATAAGATGGGATATAGTGATATTTGCTGGGATATAGTGATATTTATATCGATAGTTATTTTTGTTCACATGCACTTAAATTTCTAAGGGCTTATGTTTTTCATTAGCTTTTATTTTTAAGGGGTTTTTTTACCTATCATTTTGCAAATGTTCTGTTTGTGCCACATTTATTTATTGGATGTGCCTGAACAAAATTTATATTTCATCACCAATGTGGACCATAGAAATTAACAAAAACAAAACCCAAAAAAAGATATAAATATTTTTAAAAAACCGGTATTTTTTTCTATTTTTAGCGTTCACCCAGAACATTCAAATAGAGGCCCTTCCACCAACAGTGACTATCCATAAAATAATTTATCTATTCTGTGTTCCATCACCGACCTTTCCCAATTCCAGTCAGTGTTCTTCATACAGCTACTGAGGAACTCAAGTACAACATTTGAGACTGTAGTGTCAGTCCCTACTGGACAAACACCACCTGTACAATGGAAGGACAGTGCATAACAAAGACGAGCCAGTGCCATTGGGAACTTAGATTCTACAGGGAGTGCACAACTGAGATTAACAATAGACAAAGATAACGTGTTGTGTCCTGCTGACTTTAAGATATACAAGTTTGTTTTCCCTTGGACTGAAATGTCACATTTTCATTGGTTTAAACATAGCACGTGATTGCCTCATATATCTCTATATTTGTTCTGTGAGAAATAATATTAAGCAATATGGCCGTCATTGGTCGACGCTTCGCTTACTCATTTCGATATTTCATAGTATTTTAAACATAAACTGCATGCCGTAAGTTCTTAAAGTATTTGGAGTAGTTGCCCTTTGAAATTCTTTAAAATTAGAGTAGTTGCCCTTAGAATATTGACGTCACATTGTTTTGTCTGGAGCAGAACAAAATGGCAGCGTCAAAATTTGCTCAAATCTCTGCAGAGGAAAGAGAGAAAACATTTAAAATTGAATACCAACAAAACATTGTAAGTAAACATTAGTGAAGCAAAGATTTTGAAAGAGTATTTGACAGGTGAGATTGAAAATTTTGAAGAATATAAATGAGTTAAATTGGACGAGATGTAAGGCATCTTGTACAAGTCATGGCTTTGCGTAGATCATCGCTGTTTGTGAATAAATATGTAGCTTGAAAGTCCTCGAGAAAACAAAACACTTACAGCAAAACTCGTTTATAACGAATTTCAAGGGACCATAGAAAAAACTTCGTTATAGCCGTAATTCGCTATACGTTTATAACGAATTCGTAAAAAATATTATAGCGAATTCGTTATAAAAAAATTAAGGGTTTTTCCGGCTAACAGTTTTCTAAACTATCGTAAGTTATAAAATTAGTATTACCTTCATTTACAAAAAATGTCAATATAACCATTTCATTTCATTTTTTTTTTAAATTCAGTATACTATTTGAATTTGAGTATTTTATATGTATATGCATCTTAATATTGGATGTTTTTTTATATGAAATTTGAAATGGAAAAAATTCGTTATAAAAATGATAAAATACGTTAACATTTTGCCAGCGGGGGTCTTAAAATTACTTCGTTATAGCCGTAAATTCGTTATAACCGTGTTCGTTATATACATCAATTTTCTATAGGTTTATATAAGAAATTTGCCGGGACATGAATACTAATTCGTTATAGCCGTAAATTCGCTATAACCGTGTTCGTTATATTCGAGTTTTGCTGTATTAGGTTAGTTACTGACTCACTACGGAAATATATTGGGTTGATCAATCTCATAGAAGGCTCGGCTTCGCCTCGCCATCCATGAGATTGATAAACCCAATATATATTTCTGTAGTGAGTCAGTAACTAACCTAATAAGTAATAGTAGAATGGCTGGCTTGAATACTGCTTCAGATATAATAACACAGGAGACAAATCCAGTCACTATACCTTGCGTTGGTATGTACGCAAAATAATGTGATCTGACATAAAACTTCGATATAATGGATTTGTCTTTGCTTTTTTGTTGTTTTTTTTAATTGGCCAATAAGAAGTTCACATTCACTAGCCAAGGGTTTACGATTTGCTCTTCTTTCAGAGAGAGAGAGAGAGAGAGAGAGAGAGAGAGAGAGAGAGAGAGAGAGAGAGAGAGAGAGAGAGGGGGGGGGTTGTTGTTGCTTTTATACAAGTAATATTTTATCGTGGCATCTGAGCCTGTTGTTTTATCATGTCTAGTTTGATAATTCTAAATAAGGTTAACCATATCATTTCTATTTGTAATTACATTAACAATTTAATTATGAATTGGGACACTTTATGTTTTATAAACCCCTTTGTGGTTTTAAAAATGAGATTCGTTGGTTTCAGAAATGGCATTATGTATAGTTATACATTTTATATGCAACGTCAATCGGATTAATGCTAGCCAAAGAAAATAAAGTTGCAAAAATAATTGAATCATTAAATGTAACAATTATAGAAACACCATTTTCTGCCTTCAAAATACTAGCAGTTTGTCTTTGCTGATGTGATAACTTTTAACATCCAAAATCATTATATTAGTATATATACATTTTCCAGTGTCTTTGCCTGTGATAACACTACGTATCGATTTTGTACTGTAAAACCCATAACTTCGAATGACGCCATATTGAGGCGCCGGCGGGGTTTTCCAATACTCTTTTTCACAAATGAAATTGATATAAATTCGTAAATTCATCTTTTTAACAATCATAATCTACATTCGTCAATTTACTATAATGATTTTCAATTGATTTTTGCTTGTATTGAAACAATGAAAAACGGGGAATAATTCAGATAGATAACAATCTATTAATATCAATATGCAAGAGAACTAAAACTCTCAAGAAGAAGGGACTTGCGCTTAGTCTTCATCTTTAAGATGGCATGCCTATTGTTTCTCTTGTTTACATGTCATTGATTTGTGCCGTTGCTATTTAACGAGTCCAGTGTATCACAGTTTCAGGTACATGCGCTGCTGGTACCATCGTCGGAGGAAGAGTGAAGAGAATCACTGGTTTTATTCTACTCACTCTTCTCGTCGTCTAGTTCCTGTCGATATGCTAACACCGATCGGGAATTTGTTACAAACATTGAACTTGGCCAAATTTTACCATGAACTTGAACCAGATATACCTGAACCTGATTATTCAAAACGGACTCTTAACGTGATATTTTATATATTCTCATTTTTTATTACCATAAAAATGTTAAAATATTGGTCTTTCAGGTACATGTATTTGAGAATGATTTTTTAAGGATATATAATTTTTAAGTCAATGCAGTTAACAGATGGGGCAGATTGATTGTAATGCTGAAGGACAAGACAAAGTCCTCTTAAACGAGTAAAATCTAAAAGTGTAAATGCATTGACTAGAAAAAATTAGAATCACAATTAGTTAAAGGAACATGGTCACGATTTTTGTCAATTTTTTTGTCAATTTTTTTGTTTTTTGTTTATTATGCTTAGTAATGCATTTCTAATGAAGAATCAAAATTTGAGAGTCAGTCGTAGAGTTATAAGCAGATACAGAGCTTACAATTCTTCGTTTTGTTAACAAGGCTAGTGCCATATTTTTGTTGTGAATATTTGCATTGATTCAATATACCAGTAAAAGTACTTTTCATGCTGAATTCCTAGCGTTTGTCATTTTCATTTAAAGTCTAACCTTGGAATGTTCATTTCAACATTCAAAATGTAAACAAAACATGACCTGAGCCTTGTTTACAAAACAAAGAATTGTGAGCTCTGTATCTCGCTTTCAAATCAACGACTGGCACTATTGTTGACTATTAGAAATTGCTTACTTAAGCATTGTAAGCATTAGAATTAGACAAAATCGCGATCATGCCCCTTTAAACCAGCAGTATTGGTATCTGGATATTTCCTTTTGGAATCAGGACGTAGGCCTTGTCAATCTGTACAAGATTGATAAAGACGCAGTACCAGGAAGTCTGCGGTAAAAGTTTACCCAGAAATAGTCAGCCTGGTGAAGCATCTGGTATTTCAGTAAAAAATTATGAAGAAAAAATAATTAATAGATATAAATAATCAGTGAATATTTAAAGTTCAGGAAGAGATTAAGAAAAATGACGTAAATAGTTTCATCAAAATACTCAAAGTACATTATAATTATAAGGAAAACTAGATTCGATCTCGTTGCGAGCAACGAGTGGGTCTTCCGTTCAATAATTTATTTTCACATGATTTAAATTTTTTTTAAATTTTCAAAAAATTTAAAATTCATCTAATCATTTCGAGAAAGATGTCGTTAGACGCAGAATTCTAAGCGCAACTTAGATATTATGTTTAAAAATTATTCTGATGTCATTTAAACACGATTTAATTAAATTTAATATTATTTAAAAATTTAGAATTCATCCAATCATTTCGAGAAAGATGTCATTAGACGCAGAATTCTAAGCGCAACTTAGATATTATGTTTAAAAATTAGTCTGATGTCATTTAAACACGATTTAATTAAATTTAAAATTTTCAAAAAATTAAAAAATCATCCAATCAATTTGACAAAGATGTCATTAGACGCAGAATTCTATGCGCAACTTAGATATTATGTTTAAAAATTAGTCTGAGGTAATTTAAACACGATTTAATTAAATTTAAAATTTTCAAAAAATTTAAAAACCATTCAATCAATTCAACAAAGATGTCATTAGACGCAGAATTGTAAGCGCAACTTAGTAATCATGTTTCAAAACTAGTCTAAGGTCATTTTAACGCGATTTAAATAAAATTAAAAATTTTGAAAATTTTTAAATTCATCCAATCAATTCGAGAAGGATGTTAATGGACGCAGAATTCTAAGCACAACTTAGATATCATGTTTTAAAATTAGTCTGAGGCCATTTTAACGCGATTTAAATGAGTTTAAATTTTTTGAAAAATTTAAAATTCATTCGATCAATTCAAAAAAGATGTCATCAGACGCAGAATTGTAAGTGTAAATTAAATATTTTGTTTTTAAATTAGTCTCAGCTCATTTTAACATGATTTAATTAAATTTAAAATTTTCAAAAAATTGAAAATTCATTCAATTAATTCGAGAAAGATGTCATTAGACGCAGAATTCTAAGCGCAACTTAGATATTATGTTTAAAAATTAGTCTGATGTCATTTAAACACGATTTAATTAAATTTAAAATTTTCAAAAAATTAAAAAATCATCCAATCAATTTGACAAAGATGTCATTAGACGCAGAATTCTATGCGCAACTTAGATATTATGTTAAAAAATTAGTCTGAGGTAATTTAAACACGATTTAATTAAATTTAAAATTTTCAAAAAATTTAAAAACCATTCAATCAATTCAACAAAGATGTCATTAGACGCAGAATTGTAAGCGCAACTTAGTAATCATGTTTCAAAACTAGTCTGAGGTCATTTTAACGCGATTTAAATAAAATTAAAAATTTTGAAAATTTTTAAATTCATCCAATCAATTCGAAAAGGATGTTAATGGACGCAGAATTCTAAGCACAACTTAGATATCATGTTTTAAAATTAGTCTGAGGCCATTTTAACGCGATTTAAATGAGTTTAAATTTTTTGAAAAATTTAAAATTCATTCGATCAATTCAAAAAAGATGTCATCAGACGCAGAATTGTAAGTGTAAATTAAATATTTTGTTTTTAAATTAGTCTCAGCTCATTTTAACATGATTTAATTAAATTTAAAATTTTCAAAAAATTGAAAATTCATTCAATTAATTCGAGAAAGATGTCATTAGACGCAGAATTCTAAGCGCAACTTAGATATTATGTTTAAAAATTAGTCTGATGTCATTTAAACAAGATTTAATTAAATTTAAAATTTTCAAAAAATTAAAAAATCATCCAATCAATTTGACAAAGATGTCATTAGACGCAGAATTCTATGCGCAACTTAGATATTATGTTAAAAAATTAGTCTGAGGTAATTTAAACACGATTTAATTAAATTTAAAATTTTCAAAAAATTTAAAAACCATTCAATCAATTCAACAAAGATGTCATTAGACGCAGAATTGTAAGCGCAACTTAGTAATCATGTTTCAAAACTAGTCTGAGGTCATTTTAACGCGATTTAAATAAAATTAAAAATTTTGAAAATTTTTAAATTCATCCAATCAATTCGAGAAGGATGTCAATGGACGCAGAATTCTAAGCACAACTTAGATATCATGTTTTAAAATTAGTCTGAGGCCATTTTAACGCGATTTAAATGAGTTTAAATTTTTTGAAAAATTTAAAATTCATTCGATCAATTCAAAAAAGATGTCATCAGACGCAGAATTGTAAGTGTAACTTAAATATTTTGTTTTTAAATTAGTCTCAGCTCATTTGAACATGATTTAATTAAATTTAAAATTTTCAAAAAATTGAAAATTCATTCAATTAATTCGAGAAAGATGTCATTAGACGCAGAATTCTAAGCGCAACTTAGATATTATGTTTAAAAATTAGTCTGATGTCATTTAAACAAGATTTAATTAAATTTAAAATTTTCAAAAAATTAAAAAATCATCCAATCAATTTGACAAAGATGTCATTAGACGCAGAATTCTATGCGCAACTTAGATATTATGTTAAAAAATTAGTCTGAGGTAATTTAAACACGATTTAATTAAATTTAAAATTTTCAAAAAATTTAAAAACCATTCAATCAATTCAACAAAGAGGTCATTAGACGCAGAATTGTAAGCGCAACTTAGTAATCATGTTTCAAAACTAGTCTGAGGTCATTTTAACGCGATTTAAATAAAATTAAAAATTTTGAAAATTTTTAAATTCATCCAATCAATTCGAGAAGGATGTTAATGGACGCAGAATTCTAAGCACAACTTAGATATCATGTTTTAAAATTAGTCTGAGGCCATTTTAACGCGATTTAAATGAGTTTAAATTTTTTGAAAAATTTAAAATTCATTCGATCAATTCAAAAAAGATGTCATCAGACGCAAAATTGTAAGTGTAAATTAAATATTTTGTTTTTAAATTAGTCTCAGCTCATTTTAACATGATTTAATTAAATTTAAAATTTTCAAAAAATTGAAAATTCATTCAATTAATTCGAGAAAGATGTCATTAGACGCAGAATTCTAAGCGCAACTTAGATATTATGTTTAAAAATTAGTCTGATGTCATTTAAACAAGATTTAATTAAATTTAAAATTTTCAAAAAATTAAAAAATCATCCAATCAATTTGACAAAGATGTCATTAGACGCAGAATTCTATGCGCAACTTAGATATTATGTTAAAAAATTAGTCTGAGGTAATTTAAACACGATTTAATTAAATTTAAAATTTTCAAAAAATTTAAAAACCATTCAATCAATTCAACAAAGATGTCATTAGACGCAGAATTGTAAGCGCAACTTAGTAATCATGTTTCAAAACTAGTCTGAGGTCATTTTAACGCGATTTAAATAAAATTAAAAATTTTGAAAATTTTTAAATTCATCCAATCAATTCGAGAAGGATGTCAATGGACGCAGAATTCTAAGCACAACTTAGATATCATGTTTTAAAATTAGTCTGAGGCCATTTTAACGCGATTTAAATGAGTTTAAATTTTTTGAAAAATTTAAAATTCATTCGATCAATTCAAAAAAGATGTCATCAGACGCAGAATTGTAAGTGTAACTTAAATATTTTGTTTTTAAATTAGTCTCAGCTCATTTGAACATGATTTAATTAAATTTAAAATTTTCAAAAAATTGAAAATTCATTCAATTAATTCGAGAAAGATGTCATTAGACGCAGAATTCCAAGCGCAACTTAGATATTATGTTTAAAAATTAGTCTGAGGTAATTTAAACACGATTTAATTAAATTTAAAATTTTCAAAAAAATTAAAAATCATAAAATCAATTCAACAAAGATGTCATTAGACGCAGAATTGTAAGCGCAACTTAGTAATCATGTTTCAAAACTAGTCTGAGGTCATTTTAACGCGATTTAAATAAAATTAAAATTTTGAAAATTTTTAAATTCACCCAATCAATTTGAGAAGGATGTCATTAGACGCAGAATTCTAAGCACAACTTAGATATCATGTTTTAAAATTAGTCTGAGGTCATTTTAACGCGATTTAAATGAGTTTAAAATTTTTAAAAAATTTAAAATTCATTCGATCAATTCGAAAAAGATGTCATCAGACGAAGAATTGTAAGCACAACCTGGATATCATGTTTCAAAATTAGTCTGAGATCATTTTAACACGATTTAATTAAATTTTAAATTTTTAAAAAAATTAAATTTCATCTTATTTATTCGAGAAAGACTTCATTGGACACAAAATTGTAAGCGCAACTTAGATATTATGTTTTAAAATTAGTCTGAGGTCATTTTATTACGATTTAATTAAATTTAAAATTTTCAAAAAAATTAAATTTCATCCCATCATTTTGAAAACGATTTTATTAGACGCAGAATTAAAGTGCAACTTAGATAATATGTTTTAAAATTAGTCTGAGGTCATTATTACACATCCATTGAGTTTTAAAATTAAGCTTCCGTACTCGGAATTTCCGGACGTGAGGCTAGATGTTCATGTCATCTATCATTTATGAAAATATCAGCTTCTTATCTTTGCTTGTTTTTGAAGAAATGCGTGGACAAGGAGAATTCGTAAAAAACGTGTCCTATATTTTGACCCCAGCTAGCTTCCGTACTCGGAATTTCCGGACAATGATTTTCCTCGTGAGGCTGGATGTTCATGTCATCTATCATTTCTGAAAATGTCAGCTTCCTTTCTTTTCTCGTTTTTGAGGAAATGTGTGGACAAGGAGTATTCGTCAAAAATGTGTCCTATATTTTGACCCCAGCTAGCTTCCGTACTCGGAGTTTCCGGACAATGATTTTCCTCGTGAGGCTAGATGTTCATGTTATCTATCATTCCTGAACATTTCAGCTTCCTATCTTTGCTCGTTTTTGAGGAAATGTGTGGACAAGGAGTATTCGTCAAAAATGTGTCCTATATTTTGACCCCAGCTAGCTTCCGTACTCGGAATTCCCGGACAATGATTTTCCTCGTGAGGCTAGATGTTCATGTTATCTATCATTCCTGAAATTTCAGCTTTCTATCTTTGCTCGTTTTTGAGAAAATGTGTGGACAAGAACTTTTTAAATAATGACAAAATGGCGGATAAGTCCGAACCGGAAGTGATTTTTACAAAATAAAAAAAAGCGTATCAAGTTTATATAATAATAGATCGATGCTGAAAATTTGACTAAAATCGGACCACCCATCTTCGAGAAATCTTCTGCACAAAAATTGTAAAGAAAAGAAAAAGAAAAAAAACTAGAGCAAAGCTCGTTGCAAAGCAACGAGTGGGTTTTCCGCTAATGTCGAAAGCAACGCTAGAAGTACGTCTAAGAAGCAGAGTTCTTAATCTAGTAACAAAGAAACCTAGGTACAAAAAGATAAAAAAAAAATCGAATGATTCTTGGTACAACTTAACATGATCCGAATGTTTTTAAGTACGACTTAACCAAAAACCCAGAACCATTTCAAGAACGACTTAACAAAAAAAAACAATGTGTTTAAGTACGACTTAACAAATTTGACTTCATTTTAGGTACAAGTTTACTTTACCTCGAGCTAACATCTTTTTTCTTAACCCAGAATGCAAAATTAAAATTTATGTAAAAAATCAACTTTGTTTAAAACATAATTCTGAGCATTCTTCCTCTTCACTGCTTTTCAAAAGGTTGACCTTTCGTACTGTGTGCTCGTTGCGTCATTAATTGTCAGAAACTTATCGATGTAAAGTTTACTTTACTGTACTTCTGTGAATATTTTCTATGTAAAATTACTATGAACCAGACAACATTGAAATGGTGAACATTTCAAAGGGCCCCGCTTATGTTATTTCAGAGAATTCTGCTTTGACCTTGACCTATAACTTGAAATTTTTTCAGCTGGCATAGAACTTTTAATTCAATTTCATTCCCCCTAACATACATACATTTTTGTTCAATCTGACCAAGATTAAGCATATTTGGAAAATAATCTACTATCTAAAACTAATTTTAAAAAGATCTGCTATGACCTTCACATTGACAGACTTGGTTCAAGGTCACTGCACGCCATTAACCAATGAACTCTGAAAAGGTAAAATATTAGCCAAATAGGGGCTAAAAGGAGAGTATATCTATGCTCTCAAAATATGGATTTTTGTGTGATCTGATATGACCTTGACTCTTCATCTACAAATATCATTCGAGGTCATTGCATATAGTTTGAAAAAAGGCATCATGTGGGTGAAGTATGAGGCTGAATGGAGCAAAGGGAGAGAAGATATACTCCGGACAAGGATTTTTAAAAATATAATTCTGGTATGACCTTCACAGTTTCTTTTCACTGAAAATAGGTTCAAGGTCACTACACACCCTTTCACCCTTTACTCAAAAGCTCTGCTTATGTGAAGTCTGAGCCAAATAGGGGTTAGTAGAAATTATATATGCTCTCAAAAAAGGATTTTTGCATGATCCGATATGATCTTCACCCGTTACCTAGAAATTTCATGCAAGGTCACTGCACATCGTTTAACCATAGAGACACTATGTGAGTATTAGCCAGATTGGACCAAAGGGAAAAAAGATATGCCCCAGACAAGGATTTTATATATATAATTCTGCTATGACCTTAACCTTATACCTAAAAACATGGTTCAAGGTCACTGCACATCCTTCAACCAAAGGAACCCTGTGGATGAGGTATGAGCCAGATTGGGCCAAGGGGAGAGAAGCTATGCTCCTGTCAAGCCATCTCGGATGGACAGACGGACAAATTGATCACTAGAAGGCGCCCGCATAAACATGCCTTTTTATCTAATTTAAAATAGCATCCATGCTATCTGCCCATGGTGAATAGTCATCAAAACCATTCATCAGCAGAATTTGATTTCCCTCCTTTTTAAGGTGGTATGGGACATCTGTCGATATTAATGTGGATTAAAGTACTACATGTATATAATTGAAAACTATTCACCGGTTTAGAATTTTCCAATTTTACAATATTTAACCAAAAAATAGCTTTTAAAAATGTTTGAAAAGGTAAAAATTGTAAAAACCCCAGCGGGATTCGAACTCATGACTTACAGGTTCCTAGTAAACCCTCTAACCCACTGTGCTAAGGAGTTAGGTGACCATTTTTGAAAAGAAACTACATGTACTTATATAATTACACTTTATTTCATTGTTTATTTCGATAAACAATACGTCACAACATGGAAGTGTCCCATATATCACCTTAAACTCGGAACACCTCTGACCTAATAAGATCGCCGCATTAAATACAAAGTTTGATTTAACTCTAATTTGTTTATCATCAAGAAATTCTGCATCGCTGACAAATAAAGTTTTCTTCTGTATAATGAAATACCAATTAACTGACTATTCGGACAGTAGCAAGTTTATTGTCCCATTCCACAGCAACTATTTCCCTTGGCTTTGCCTCATTAAATAGTTGCTGTCTTGGGGGACAATAAACTTGCTATTGTCCTCATACCCAGTAAATACTAAATAGGCATATAATATCCCATCCACCTACATTTCATGTTATATAACCTCCCGTTTGTAACCTTCAATTTCACTGTAAAGTCAACATATCTGTGATAGCCGCAAGTTTCACAATTTATTTCTGCTTCTCATGTACTTAAAATTAGGGGCCTTAATATTGCTTACCAATTCCAACAAGAGACATCCCTCTAACTATTGATAATCATTAAAATTAATTTCATGAATCTACGCAACAATGATAAACCTTCAAGTACAGTCACTCTCAATTTTACAAAAATATTGACGGTACTTTATCCGAAACTGTTCCTTGTACCTTTAACTTAGTACACTAACATTTTTATGAAAAGACAGTTTGTCTTAGAATAAGAAAGCTAATGCAATTCTGAGAAAAAGAATACCACATATTGCCAATTCCATTGAGGTTTAATAAAAATATGGCCATTTAAGTGAACCCACCATTTCCAATTTCCTTTAGTAAACACAGATTTACAGGGTTCTCCATAGTAAAACATCTTTACCTGACCTTTTAGAGGTCAACTTTTGTTCAACCACCTTTAAAAAGAAACCTTATTCAATACAACACATGCCTACATGATATAATCATGATAAAAGCTTCACATCACTTAGAAATACCCTTACATGTATACCCCCCACCCCCCAATCTTTTGATTTTCATAAAAAGTCATGGTTTGAAATGTTTTACCAAATTTTATGAAACGTGTGGCAATTTCCTTGAGTAATTTCTCACACATATTTGAAAACAATCATCAATGATTCTAAAATTTGATCTTTATTTGTTTATTGTATGATTTGTACCATTTTAATTAACAAATAGACAGCTGTCCTGCTTGTGATTTCTTGTTTTCATGAAAAAAGTAAGCTAACAATCATATTTAGTGAATATCTAATCTATTCTGATTTCTAGTCTCCTTCTAACCATGCTAAAACAGTAAGTTACAACCTACAAGTTAGACATCTGCCTTAAATTAGAATTAAATTAAAACACACCCAGGTAGCTGGAGACAGAGTTGATTTCAATGAAAAATGTTCAAATTTGACATGTTTTTCTACTTTTTATGCATATATACCTTAGAAAGGTAGAAATAGGTTGTTTCTTGTTCATTTCAAAAGTAATTATCATAGCAGATGTTATTTCAAAGTCAAATGTACATTTACATATCCTACATGTAATCTTAATGCAGACAATTAAATAGAGGGGGGGGGGGGGTTCAATTATGTAAACACATCTAAATATCTTTATGAAATAAAAAATAAAGGAAACATAATTGCATACTTTTATTGAAAAACAAATTTTCACAGCAATTATGAATTTCTTTAAACAGCCTTAATTTTGTTTTCATAATTTCTTATCAAACACAAACCACAACATGGCATGATGCTTTCTTCAAGTTCCATTATTGTTCATGCATTATCGGATTTAATTTGAATTACCGGTAAATAGTCTGTAGAACACAAGGAATATGCATGTGGATAGAGGTGACAGGTTAATCTCAGGAGCTGACCCACAAGAATCAACAGGTACCGGTAAAAGCCATGTGGTAACAATTAAGAGTCTGTTTTGAGCTGAAATAAATAAAAAAAATAATTAGCTGTGTTTACATACATGTACTAGTAAAAGCTGTGTTTACATTAACAAATGCATAGTATTTCTGTAAAAAATACACTGACCATGCAGTGTAATAAGTATGACATATCCCAATACATGACATAACATTTAGGCAGTACAAGATCAAAAATTTGCATATCAAGTCATAATATAATATTAAAAAATTTTCATAGGTATAAACACTTATCAAATTGAGAAAGAGAGAGAGTTTGAGAGAGAGAGAGAGTTTATTACCGTACTTGTAGTGCAACAGTCAATATTTCAATTCGTATTAAATTACAAACGAATATTACCCACCGAACAGCGTCAAAGTACATGTACTGGTATTAGCTTCTGGTATACCATTTTTTATCAATTCTACTGTGTTTTTTTTTTGCAAATAAATTTAGCGAGGGTTTTTGTTTATTTTCTTATAAATTACATGTTTTAAAAACAATACTACATGTAATAAGCATAAAACATGTATGAGTAAACTTAATGAAGAATTTTTAATAGATTATTTTTCACAGAATGTGGTACATTACATGTATGTCAATCTTTATAAAACTAGCGTATATTTCGTGCGCCATAAATTGCAAGTTTTTTGTAAATATCATTTACTTGCACGATAGGTATATATGGTCTAACCAAAATTTTCTTCATAAAGCTACAGCTGTATGTACCACATATATGTTTTGTCACAAGTATACATTTTAAAAAAAAATACCCAAATTCCAACAGTTTAAATAAACTCAACTCATTCTCTAATAAGTTCATTGTGTTTTGTGCGTGCATATCTTATTTGTCTGCTGCAACAGCAGCCAATCAGCGGTACGCTGAATCCACAAAAAGAAAGTTTGTGTTTTAGGAGCGGGTAAATTGTTTATGCGACACTGTCAAGAAAACCACACCAAATAATAACAAGAAACATTAATATTCACTTAAATGTATTCTGTTGTAAAGTAAAGGTTTTTAACACTTATTGCATCTTGCAAAACATGTGATGACCTTAAACATCTGTCATATATCTGATATACATGTATATATGTAAAAGATGGGAGAAATAACGACGGAACAAAGTGGGATTCGAACCTGGCCCTCTGAATCTCTAGTCAAGTGCTCTACCAACTGAGCTACATGTATCTGGCACCGGTATTCAAACCAGTCTGACCGTCACATTCCTCCCCCTTAAATGATCTTCACCCTCGAAGATCATCCCTGGCAGGATCGAGTTAACCTGTTAGTTCCAGGGGTTGGTCACAACACCAATATTGTAACAGGATGGGAGAAATAATGAAGGACCAAACTGGGATTTGAACCTGGGCCCCCTGAATCTCTAGTCAGGTGCTCTACCAACTGAGCTATCTGGCACTGGTATTCAAACCGGTCTGATCGTCACATATATATAAAGAATTATTTTAAACAATGTTGTTCAATAAAAAATAACACTTGCAACCTTCAGTTTTTGTCTGTAATTAATCAATATTGGCGTGCGATCAGTTCTCGCCGAGTACCATTTCTCACCAGTGCATTGTTACGTCATTTTATCAACACATAAAATTACATACGAAAATATGATGTAACAGTGCACCAGCGAGAAATTGTCCTCGGCGAGAACTGCTCGCACGCAAGTACTGCCAGTAGTCAGATTAAAAAAAGAGAATAAAAAATTACATTTAAAACATTAACAAGGACAATTTAAGTACACATCATAACTGCTAAACGAGAAAAATTATGTGAACTGGTAGAATGGTAGGCATAGTTCTAACTTGTAACCTACATGTACAAGTACATGTACCGGGTACCCGTTGGTCTGCTAAACCTCTTTAATGATACAATGATCGGCATCATAAAGATATTAAAATCATGTTTTAACTCTGAAGTCTGAAGTATACAATTTTATTTACTTGAAGTTATGTCTACAGGGTATTCATGACTACATTTGGAGTCTTCTGCACAAGAATATATGATATGTTTCTAATTAGACCCTGCTTTGAATTTTGAGTTGAAAATTCACAATCTGTTATTTTTTTAAATAGATAAATTCAGTTACCCTTTCCAGTCCCCAATGAACCTCGAGCGAGTCTAAACATCCATGAAACATGTAAAAATTACACGTTAGTAAACAAACACCCACACCATTACAAAAACATCTAACAGTGTGCACGTACTTAAACAAATATGTAGTATTGTTCCCTGTGCATGTTCATATGTTTCACAGTAAATTGAAAATGCATGTGTACACCGAAAGAATACACAACTTCTCTTCTGCATTACGGCTCTCTCTTTTCAACAACAGCTGTACAATGCCGTTCGTTACTGTTTACATTCGGCGCGCGCGCGGGGGTTACAAACAGGGGCGCCCCGACAAATAGTTGCACATAGAACGTTTAAATAATGTGTGTTCATTGAATTCATAAATGATATAGATGAAAAAAATGAAATTGAATCACAACAATTTATCTAAGACGCAACACAACGTAATGCAGTAAATGCCTGGGCCTTAATGTGGCATTTGTTCGCTTGTGTGTCTCTGTAGACATATTAACTCGTTCATGTACGATTCTCACATATTTGTTTTATGAAATTTGAAAAAAAATATAGCACAGAACTTGTTTAATTTGATACCAAATGACATTATTTAATATATTAACAATAACTGAATTCATTTTTTTTCATAAAATGATAACGATTTTTGCTCTCAGAAAAATACGTGTATGAGCTGCTGACCCCTAATTATAGGGGCCAGCCCTTTTTTCTTAATTTTAAATGAAAGCTCTCGTTATTCTAAACAACTTTTGTTCTATATGTATTAACAAAATATTTTTAGTTTAAAGGTTATAATACAAAAAGCAACAAAATTTCAGCCCCGAAAAAATCTTAAACTTTGGCGACAAATAGCTCAAAAACTAACAAAGAAATTACCAAAATTTTCATGCCAGCAAAACTATAAAATGTTACCGACAATTTCGTCAAATTTCATGCATCTATCATCTGTAGTTCCCGAGATCAACTCTGGACAAAAGACCCCCCAATTTTCAATTAAAGGGCAATAACTCATAACCGGAAGTGAATTTTAAAAATTTGAAAAAAAACGTCTAGAGATATTAATATCATCTACATACCCTGAAAGTTTCATAGCAATCAGACAAAAAATGTTCGAGAAATCTCGTGCACAAAATTTGCGGGAAAAAAAAAAAATAATAATAAGAAACAGTAGAATAACAGAAGGGTTTTCCGTTGAAAAACGGAAAACCCTAAAAAGTGAAAAAGAAACATTACAATAATAGAAGGGTCTTCCGCTGAAGACGGAAGACCCTAAAAAGTGAAAAAGAAACATTACAATAATAGAAGGGTCTTCCGCTGAAGACGGAAGACCCTAATTATATAAGCTTGAATAAAGTCAGAACATGGTTGCCCAAAACACCATATATATAGTCTCAAGTTCAATTTATTCTCTGAAACTAAACACATTGGATTGGTACAAGACAAACAAATTTATGAAAATAAACTAACAAAAAACCAAATCGTTGAAGGTACTGTCCTTTACAAGACTTTAGATTATTGGGAATCAAAACTTGTACATGACAATTAAATTTTGATTCCCCATTTTGTAGAAAGACAGTATATTAGACAAACAAACAAGAGAAAAGGGAAGAAGAAAAATCTATAATAATTTGCTTAAAAGGATCCTTTTAGGAAAACAATTTCGGGAACTGACTTTAATATCTGTAATGGAATTCAACAAAGATTTTATAATCGATAATTCTTATTAAACAAAAGCGGAACAAGATGGACAGTGACATGTATTTTTGTGTAACACAATAAATCAAAGTACTGAAAGTACTGTTAGACGGTGGTGCTGTTTGAAAGTGACAGATTACACGTATGGTAATTATTGTTGTCGAAAATCCACAGCCAGTATCTCATACATGTACTAATACTTAACGCATACTCGCACAACTGGTCGTGATCGAGTTTCCTACATGGAAAATTCTGTGGAAATCGTAGTTGTGATCACAATCCACACTTTACAAATGTTGTGTCTCTTTATCGTCATCTTTTTGGGAAAGCCCATAGATTTATCACAGTAGCCTTTGTAGTATAGAAGTTTGTATCTATATGTTTGTATCTATAATTATGTTTGCATCTATATCAGTTGACATTAAAACTCCGTTTTCGGTAATACATGTACTACATATTATGTATTTTGACTGCCCCAGAATGACTCATTAAATATGTGGATTGCCACCACATATTGAATGAATAAATCAAATCCAAAGCGATTTCATCACAGTACGCCCATATTGTATAAAGAAGGGGGATTTTGGTTTTTCCCTTTTGACCTTTGGGTTGACCCCGCAAAGGGGAACAACTTTTGAAAAGTGTAAATGGACTACATGTATTGTGCTTTAAAGATATTGTAGATTTCTCAAAGTAACGAGAACAAATAAAGCTTTGGTATGATAAAATAATTTTCAGGTTTTTACTAAATATTTGGGCATACGTGTAGTATGTTTATTGTCCCTCTCGACAGCATTTTCCCTCAATTTCTTCACGGGGAAAAAGTTGCAGTCTCGTGGACCATCACACTTGCTTTTGTCCTCATAGTCAGTTAATACATTTAAGTGT
Source organism: Magallana hongkongensis (assembly GCA_015776775.1). Classification (NCBI taxonomy): domain Eukaryota; kingdom Metazoa; phylum Mollusca; class Bivalvia; order Ostreida; family Ostreidae; genus Magallana; species Magallana hongkongensis. Next base: position 935,412 of record CM027474.1, on the reverse strand, counting down.
ACAGAAAACATCTAATGGTTTACAAGAACCTGTTTGATAAAACTGGTATTGCTTTTGGAATGCACGTCATCATGAAACAGAAGAGTCAATCAATATGTTATCTTCGACTTTAGTGGTGGATTATTTCCATTTGCTCACAGCGAAAGTGAATAAAAATTTGAAAAAAAATATCATACAATATTCAGTCGCGGCAGTTTCATTAATCAACGTTTTAAAGTATATTTGTCCTATTGTATTTAGCTATAGATTTATTGAAATCATTTGAATGAATTTGGTAAAGTCACATGTACATATTTTATCGCTTCTCAGTACACTTTAACAGGCATAATTTACTTGCTACATTAAACTTTTCTAGTTATTTAAAATTAGTTTTTAAAAACACCAAACAAACATATTCCAAGTTGTACGCATGTTTTTTGACAGTACACATGTGTATATAAATTTCATTTTATTATTTGCATGTACTACACAATAGATCTAAAGCTAGAATTCGAAAATCATGGCGATATTTCCGGAAAGCTATAGATGACTGTAGTATTCTGCTGAGCTATTTCTGCAGAATACTACAGTCATCTTTGAAGCACATTTTTTGCCTTCATGTTTCATTATTTATCGCAAATATAGCATGGATGTTTACGCTACGGCCGATGTAGCATTTCGTTGAGTGATGACACTTTCTAGCTGGTGTGTATTTCGATTCCGAGTCGCGACAAACTGACGCATTTATATAGGCTCGCCTATTTGTAAATGGAAACAGATGTCGAAGAAAGCTCATAATAGAGTTGTACTCGCGAGTTAAAAATTATTTGAGTACAAAGGGGGGGATATTTACGTACATGTGTAAATAATGTTATCTGATAGTGAAAAAATCCCACCCAAACCAAAGAAAAGGTTCTCTAATAGCAGAGACGGGCGCATATGGATTAAAGTCACAGATTGTACTTCGCTCATCAAATTGCGTTATTCAGTTTATTGTGAAAAAATTCGTCAGAAACTGTTTAGTGAACAAAATTATTATATCTTACATTACCGTTCACTATGTACCATAAATGTATATGGAATATTGCATGAGCTGAACCGATTGCTTTTTCTCACAAAAAAAAACTAGCGTTTGCTGCAAACTAGAGATACAGGACTCCGACACGACGTGAAATCCATAAGACGTTTTACAGCGTATGTCTTTAATTCCTTATTTCTTTGAAACATCGTAAAATGTGGTTTGTTTATTCATGTATATTTGTAATATTGTAAAATGGCGACTCGATTTGCACGTGAATTTTACAATCCGAGGTCTATCGATTAGCGTGTTTGAGAGAAAGTCAGCAGCAAGTAAAGCGTTAACATCAGTAGTAAATATTGTCTGATGAATATTGAGGTGCCTGTAATAAAATTAATGTTCCTATAGACTGAGTGGGTTACAAAATTAGGTAAATCACAGGTCAGTCCAAAATTAAACACATTTGTATCGTAAATTTCAATTTTTTTGTAAGTTAAAAAAACCCATGCACACTTGTAGAAGAAAGCGTGCCATTGATCGGTTAAAGTTTAATAAAATGTAATTTATGTTATATTCATTAATATTGTCAGTATCTGTTGTGAATTCTTTGGAATAAGCTACATCAAAATAAATATTCTTCCTCAACTAAAATTAATTCGTTGAAAATGACTGAATTTATCGATGAAGCATACTTGCTGAAATATGAAATGGCAAACCTGTTTAAATAGTGTGTTTCTGACAATTGTTTACATCGCAGTGATATAGTTTATGCAGTCCTGATACAGAGTTTAACGTCACAAGTAGCAGTTGGTGCATAAATTATCGATACCGCGTAAGCAGACAGGGTAACGGCTCATTTAAAATAAAACACAATTTCATAAATTATTCAAATATATGTACAAAATAATTAGCAGCTATAATGCTTAAAATATCTGATAAGATTAAAATTAGTTCTCATACTGAAATCGACACATAGATAAAACATTGCGTGTAACACTGCATACCTAACAGAGTTATCGTTCCTTATCCGCTAGGGTCCCCGTGAGAAATACTCTTCCGGTCAGGACCGTAGCAATAGACCGTGGCTATTTATAGCCACCGTCTAAAAATTATGTTCATTTACTTCGAATATTTCCATCTTTGGAAAGGAAACGATTCTGTGAAACTTCAATCTTTCTTTGATTGGATGGTTTAAATGAAAAACGTTTAATACTTTAATGACCAGAAATTCGGCATTTATTTTGGCACTTTGGTTTCTTGTAGCTACAGCCTGGACATCGCGAGTAAAGTGAACAGACGATGAGAAAGGCAAACACTATTATTTACTTATTAAGTATGTTACTAACTGACTACTATTTCCGTAGTCAGTGTTTTAAAAATATTATGAAATGTCGGAATAACTATGTGAAGTATCGGCCAAATTGCCGATTATAAATCCAACCAACAAGACATAGAAATATATATCCGGAAGTCACATGCAATGTTTAAACAAATATTAAATAGTGTGACAGTCCGAGTGGAAACACTTATTTTATCTTTGCCCGGAGACGAAACTTTCCTATGTTAATAAAGTCTTCTTTAATATTGGTCCATTAGAACTGCAAGTTGATGTAAATCTTACATCGCATGTCTTTTTTTAAAAGAGAGGCGATGAGATAGTCACCATTTCAAAGATGTCTTGAAGGTAGATTGGCAGTTTTGTTTTATTTTTCACAAAGCATTCCATCAAATTCACAGGCATCAGACCTTAAAAATAATTCTTCTGTAGTGTGATAATTTTCTGTACTATGATAATATTATCTAACCATCAAAAATAAAGGTGCATTTATTTATTTTTTATGTAATAGATATATCTAGACACGGTTTTGACGTTTGAAAAAATGTTATCGTTGTATATTCGTCATAGAAACAGATCTTCCAATATTTTTTTCCCAATATGTTTTACTAATTTGGAATAAACATACATATATTGTGAAGCCCTAACACGTCTCTTAAAATGAACTTTATTACTTAATTTTAAAGTATTAATTTCTAGCTTCGAATCGTAACAATGTCTTTATCTTTTATTATGATACAACTCAAGAGGGGGGTCAATATGACGTAATGTCCTTTCCGATATATTTCATTTTATCAAATAAAATAAACAGTATGAATACAAGTACTTTAATATATCGGAAAGGACAGTAGCCATTCTCATAAACACAGTAAGTAATTCTAGTAAATCGTTTACAAAGAAGGTGAAGATTGTCCCTTGTCCCTTGTATATTTCATTCAATATACAATGTATATCATTCCGAGCTTACATTCAGTGAAAAAAAACACCTTTTATTAAGTTTCAAGGTCATCTTTTCATTGATCAACATCCTGAAAACCAATATCAAGAGTGCGTTGTCATATGAAACTTTATATCATGAACTTTTCAAATGGATAGCAGTATTACTTAAACAATAAAATGCTTTCTTTGGTGATTCATTCGGGATATGAAGGTAGCGACATTGCAGAAAAAATACATAACTAGCGTTAGCGGGTTATGTAAATTTTTTCTGCAATGATCGCTACCTTCATAACCCGCATAAATCATTAAAGAAAGCATTTTATTGTTTATATTATCGTCTTTCTTTTAACTAATTAATGAATTGAGCGTAAAAAGTAAGAAAAATTCACTAAATTACTGTTAATATACATAAGTATGTATTTAATAAATCTGACAAGAGAATAAGATTTGATATCCAGAGTGTACTATTAGGTAATCCAGATATGGATCATGTCGTGAATTTGATTTAGTTTTTTCAGTAGTCGAGAAAAGACAAAGTTACGTTTTGCGACGTTAATGTCCCTCATACAAACTTGTTATGATGTTGAAATGAAACTGTTAACTACTGAAGACTTTAAAAAGAGATGGTCGTCATAAAATTATATATAATGACATAGCTTGTAATTTTTTTTTCTTGAGAGTATTTGTTGTGTACGGTGCGCATTATTTATACGTAGGTGTTTACATGATACCACTTACTGTGTGTGTGCGAATCTGTGAAAAGCGTGGCGTTGCTACTATATATAATAAAGTGAAAAAATATATTTTAAAAAATGTTTCAGAATTCTAAAACAAAAATGTTATGGAATTGATTTTTGTGTCGACATCTGTCCGTGTTTCTGATCATGATTTTCCATTTAAATATGCTTTGGTTATATACATAGATTAGTTAGATGCATGGATTAGATACAATTAATGTAAATTGTAAGTTTGCGTTTTCAATCATACATTTGTATACCAGGGTTTACATATTTAAAACGATTATTCGATTCACAAACACCGTCATTTGGGCATATTACAACTTGTCTATTAGTCAGTCCGTCTTAATCATGCTAGTTTACAATGCCGTCAACATGCGCCATAAATCTGTTGGTAATATCACACCTGAGCTCAGGTAACCGAATTACCTTGGACTGCGTTACGCATAATATTCTGCGCATCAAATATAGTCCCGTTTATTTTCAACTCTAACTTAATTATTGGCGAGTCAGGAGCTTCAATTTTCTTCAAAATTTTTGTTATAGAGACAAGACAATATCTAAGACATGCTTATTGATTATATTTAAGTTCCAACTCCTCTGTAGTCGCTGTTTACCTGTCCGAGGTTAAGGTCGAATCGTTCCTACACACTGTTAACCGCCAGGTTATTTTGAAAGTACAGAAGTAGGAAGTGTTTTCGTAAAATTAAAAATCATGAAGCGTGCGTTAGCATGTGCAGTTCTACTCTATTTCACTTCACTTGGTAAGTATTTATAATACTTATATATGATCTTTTTTAAAATATCCACACACCTTTGACAAAATGATACAGCGTCACTATCGAGATGTATATATCTGTTAAAATATATACAAACTTCAATAAGGAGGAATTCAAACTTTACCTTACGCCAGAGGCATAAATAATGTTATTTATGTCTCTGCTTATGCAGTACAATATTTATAGGCTATCGCAATTGTGCACCAAGATTTTTGGTGATCATTCAACAACTGTTTAATAAATCAAATCAAATTGTTATAATTACTATAATTTCTATCAAATGACAACTTAATACAATTTGTGCCTAAAGTCGGATTATACCTTGTCCCAGCCCTTTGTGTTTAAATTAATTGTGTCAAAACCCCGAGGTTTTAATATTAACATTAGTATATCAATGTCCCTGATTATTTTACTTGTTGTACAGTACCAACCAGACCCAACTTTAGAAAGTATAATGCATACCCCAACCAAACCCAGGTCTGTCATTAATGATTTGATGCCAGTGAAATATTGAACACAGGTTCAAAATATTATGCATTATTCTGAATCCGGTTCAATATTTCGCTGTAAAATATTAATTAGGCCCCCTTACAAAATATTAAATTGATTCCGTCTATCTGACTGTAAACATAAATTTTCACATTTTTTACTTCTTCTCTAGAACCATTGGGCCAAATTTGGTACAAATCATATTTAGGGGAGTTGATTCTGAATTGTTAAAATAATAAAAGAGCCTAAAACTCAAATTTCAAAGGGGATATAATCATAAAACAGTGAAAATAGGGTATTCTATTTCAAATTCCAATTGAAGAGGGGAAACAAAATATTATTGCCATGAAGTATTGATCGAACCCCATTCTGATTTTCCGTTTGTGTTGGAAAGAAGGGTTAAAAATATTGTGGGCACGATATATTGAACCAATTCGAAAAAAAACCCCCTGAACTTTATTTATTTTACAACGATTGATAAGCAGGTTCCACAACTTCTATAAATATCTCTCGTTGGCGCGGATGTTAGCGCGAGGGGGTCATTGGTGTGGGAAGAAGCCGGAGTACCCGGAGAGAACCCACGTGTCCAAGCGGGCGACCACCATACCCTATCACATACCACCACTGTCGATCACGGGGAATGAACTCGGGTCGCAGCGGTGACAAGCGAGTGCATTGTCCACCACGCTTACTACGCTACTTGGACACTTTACTACCATTTCTAGAGAGGGGGTTCAATGAATCGGGCCATAATATTTTGAACCCCCTTGAATAGGAATTAAAAACTAAAAAATTAAAAATAAAAGGGGTTCAATATATTGCAGTGTGATATTTTGAACCCCTTTTGCAATGGGAATTGGAAATAGATGGGGAAATATTTTGAAGCTGCTCTCCAATTGAAATTGAAAATAGCAGGCAAAATTTAATATTGTGGCCATAATATTTTTAACCCCGGAATGGGAAAAATATTTCATAGCAACTGAAATTGGAAATAGGAGGGGGTTTGATATATTTGAACCCCTTCTCTCATTACAAATAAAAATCATAGAGGGGTTTTAATACACCATGGCCATTATATTTTAAAACCCGGACTTCTATATTTCTTTTGGGGGGGGGGTGATATTTCACAGCAATATTTTGAACCCAGATTCAATATATTGTGGGTTCAAAATATAATATGACACCTTTCAGGTCTGCTCTCTTTGTCTGCCTTGTCTGCGGACCCATAGCAGACCCCAGGCTGACCCAGAGTACACCCAGAGCTCACATAGAGAGCAGGCCCTGATTTCAGAAGCAGACCTTTATCGCTACTGAAAAATGATCAATTAAATGTCTGTACATGTGTATTTGTAATAAACAAGGGGAGAGCATACAGGCGATAAAAAAACAGGTCTGCTTCAGACTTCAGTGCGTAAAGCAGACTCCAAGTAAACCTAGAGCCGACCATGAGAAGACGCAAAATTATAAAAAAAACAGACCCAGACCAGATGCGGGGTCAGCTTTTGGTATCTGCTTTGGTACATGTATTTGGTTAACTGGTCAGTACTGTAATTATATATCAACGATTTCTTTACTTTCTTTGTCAGCATCTGCACAGAACATTCAGATACAAGCCCAACCACAGGCGGTCAATTACAGGGAGAGTGATATGAACATTGTTTGTTCCATTACTGGAACACAACTTAGCTCATTGTTCTTCATACAGCTTCTGAAGAACTCTAGTACAACATTTGAGACTATTGTGTCAGTAATCCCTGGACAAACTCCATCAGTGCAATGGAAGGACACCCAGCTACAGGGCCGAGCCACTGCCACTGGAAACACAGACCCTCCAAGCACTGCACAACTGAAATTAACAATAGACAAAAACAGTGTGATAGTGTCCTACTGACTTCAAGATGTACATGTGTAAAATGTCCGGCTTGAGTACTAAGTTCAGATATAGTAAATGGGGAGACAAGTCCAATCACCATTTCTAACATTGGTATGTACTGTAAACTGAACTAGTTTACCTAAAACCAATATCTTTTAAAATAAAATGTGGTGATTGTTTATTTTGTTGTTTAATACTCTAGCTATTGCAGAGAAAACAAGATTGTTACAAACATAATTATGACAATTATAGAATATTGGGCTGCAAAATTTAGGCAAGATAATCCTGCAATCTGATAGTCAAGTGCTGACAATAAATTAAATTTTGATCTCTCTAAGTCTTGTAATACATTAAGTGTGTTGGTAATGTTTAGATAGAGTCACTTTTTGTGTTTCAGTAAAACCAGCTGTGATTGAGATGCCACGGGTGAGGATTCTGAATTCGTTTTCTGATACTCCAAATAGACAGTTTCCTGTTGGAACTGCGATACAGTTAACGTGTCAAGGAGAGGTTGGAAATGACGCAAGCAAAGTAAGCAACTGTATCAATGTGTGCAGAAGAGTAAACACTTTACTTAACCTGTTCCCAAATTAAGGCCCCAAAGTACAGCTTACTCCACTTATATTGAAATTGCTTATAATCTCCAGTTTTTGCCTCTCATTTTCTTTGCATTGATTTAACGAATATAATGAAATTGGTAAGCTATTGTCAAATATCGTTTATATTGAAGCCACTGATCGGTCCCCATAGGTGATAATTAGTTGTTTTATAACGGTTATATTGAAGTACTCCCTGGCGGGTGTCATCACGGTTGATGACATTAAATATGCCAGACTGACCGGTTGATATACAAAGGTGTGACTTGATAAATTCTCATCATGTGTGTTTTTATACTTCTTTTAAATAGTAAAATTTATTCACTGTTGATTTTTTTACGTAAACGGAGGTATTGAGGCTAGACTTAATATGGAAGCCTAAATTCAAAATAGCTAAGGATTTTGAGATTATCGCGAGTACACTTACGATGATATACAAGCAGCGTTCAGTAGTATTTGAAGCGTTTGAGTCTGGTGATTGTTCTCTAAAATGTAAAAGAATGCGACTGGAGATTATGATTAGGTTAAAAATAGTAACAAAATGAAACTTACAAAACTTACGGATATAATTTTAATCAAACTTTCAAGGACTAATATTCCATGTAATCTGTTCACTGTAATAAATAAATGATGACCAAATAATTTGTTCGGGTTTGGTTTTCTGTGCCTACATCGGGATTGAACTTTCAAAATTGGCGGCTTCACGTCAGTCAATTTCGCTTATATTGAAATACGGATATATTGAAATAATTTGCATGGTCCCCTGAATTTCAATATATCCGGAGTAGGCTGTATATGAACCAGAGGCATTTGTACTCTACAGTACAGCTGTTGATAAAACAGATAAAGAGAGTCACAGACAAGATGTGAACAAATACTTAAATATTTAAAAATTTAAAAGTAAACATGAAGCATTTGTGTACGATTTATGATTCTTGACATCAAATATATCTAAATACTTTGGTTTTAAGAAAAGGCACTTTATTCAACAGTGATTGCCATATAAGGAGATGTTCCCACAAAAAATGACCAAAAAAAATCAAATTAAACTGGACGAGTATGAAAATCAAGATCCAACTTGAAAATTCTTTACACAATCCAGTTTTGTGATTTAATTTTATTCCAGCTTAATTGCAATACCATTATTAAATTGTCTACATGTGTCTGGGTTATCTTTTGTCATTCAGGATATAAAAAATAAAACAAAAAGTGGAATAGCTTTTAGTGGATTGTTGCAATAAAACCAGAGAAATAAATAAGAAACTGTAGTGTATTGTGTAAAGAAATGTGTGTATCTAGATTCTTAATACTATTAGTATAATGTCTTCTTGTCAATGAGGAGAACTTCTGATCATGTGTAAGCCTTCAAAGTTTGATATGCTCTCATTTCAGACAATAAGTTGGTGTGCCCAAAGGGCCACTGAAATGATGTTCACAGGATTGCCCCAGACTCCGATCCACTCAGAGGCTTCTCTATCAGGGTGTCAGTACACACGGTCCAGTACCATCACATACAATCTTACCAATCAAGACACGTTCACAAAGTTCTTGTGCGAGTCTGGTGACACTGGCTTATGTGGTACAGGGACCGCCATACAACATGTCAACATCACAATCGGTAAGTTGTTGTAATTAGTCTTTTAATAAAACTGTGTAATATTTACCATGTTGATTATATCAATGAAGCTCACCCACGGTGAAAGCCCAATTTTACCAATCCTTTATAATTTTTGTGGTAATTAGTCTTTTAATAAAACTGTGTAATATAATCTCATTTAAGTCTCTTAGAATTTATCTTGAGCTGTTTCATTTCATCAGTTCAACCCAATTCAATCCTTGACTATTTCATTGATTTGACTTGATTTCATTAATAATTTATGATTTAGGGCACTGTTGCTCCAATATATTAATAATCTATGCTTTGATATAACGCATGATGCATGTTTGGATGCTCCAATTATAACAAAATCATATAATGGCTTGAATTGCTAGACTTAGGATTAAACTCTTCTCATAAATTCTGTAAAAATATTTAGTTTTACCTGGTATGAGTTTTTGAATGTTTTAAAATCTCTTTTGATAAAATTTTAAGATAAGATAAATAAAGTGGACATATATGGCACGCAAAATTCGCAAAAATGAGCTAAACATGGTTTCACATTTGATATATAAGGTTTATCTACTGGTACCTATAGTTTTCGAACAGCAAACTATAGCTAACGATTCATGAACTATAATTTTCATCTGTAAAACTATATTCAACGGTTGTAAACTATACATGTAGTTAACAAATGACAATGATCAGATAATCTAAGTTTATCTGTCAGCAAATAATGTTAACAATAGATTTTGCTGAAAAATATGGGTTCACATCTGTATATAAACTATAGTTTACATTCATTAACTTTAGTTAGTATAGTTAATGATAGTTTCACAATCGTGAAACTTTATTTATCAGATAAGCTATGTTTTGCAATCGCATATAATTGTTTTCAGTGTTATTTATAGTTTTACACTTCTGAAACATAGATGATTGCAAAAACTATGGTTTACAGATGTGAAATATAGATTAACGACATTAACTATAGTTTTCTGTCCGTAAACTATGGTTTACAACTAATAAACCTAGTTTAATGACTCTGATATGATGATTATCTCATTTTTGTGAATTTGGCGTGCCAAAGACATACATTCATGTTATTAACATGAACTCCTAAAATAGAGGCAGGAAAATCAAGTGTTCACTTTCTAAGTGCAGTCTTAGATTATAATTTAAGTACTGTTCTTAAATAAGGCAAGAATGAAAATGTGTTATTGTTTAAAAAATAACTAATTAAGAAGACAAATCTCAGCATTACTTAATACCGTAAATATATGCTTGTTCAGAAGCATCACTCCTTGACAAATTTAGTCCTTAGTTTAGATCATTTCACTGACCATATGTCCCTGATTGTATCATGGTATTTCTTTTTATCAGCCAAACTTTAAGTATCAGGTGACTAGCTCTTTATTGAAAGTGTTATCAGAGTTGAAGTACTGGTAGACAGAAGCATTCTGGGAGACTTGCCCACTCCCTGTCATGCATGATTAAAGTCAGACCCCCTTAATGACCTTATGTCTGATTTGGTCCATTCTCACTTATCTTTATTTCACACCAATTTAGAAACATCAACTGGTAAGTCCTTTTTTTGTTGGGTTTTTTTTTTTGTTCATTGAAACACTCCTCTTTTTCCCCCTACTTTTTTCTCATTGCTTTTTAAGTTAACACAGGCTAACTCAATTAACATTATCATTTTAGACTTAGATTAGTAGTTGTGCATGGCTTCATCATCTGTGTGTCATCTTTAACTGTTTAATACTTGTCTATTAAGTGTATATATGAGCTGTTACTTAGAATCATATATAATTATCACATAAATTTTTATAACATGATTTCACATTAAGTTATGTAAAACTCATTACATGGAAAAATTAATGCTATAATTCAAGTTCTTTCTTTATATATTACCCTCACTGGTAATTATCTTTTAACAAATAATATGTACTGTCTAATAATGAATTCTGAGAATTAGGTGCACCAGATGGACATATTATAACTTTGCTTTTAGTACTCTAAGTTTAAAATTGATAATGTGAACACTTCAGTAATTATTACAGGTACCGGGTACACTAGCTATGATAAAATATTACATAATTTATGTTAACTTTTATTGTAAAGTGTAATACCTGATGAATATTGATGATTGGTAAGATCTACATGTAGGATTCATTAGGCCAGAGACATAAATGTCTGTGATTAAGCTGATTCTCATTTGACCTTTACAGCTAATCAAAGTGCACGCTCTGGCCTCAAAGTATCAATACATTAGAGTCACTATATACATTGTTTTAATTGGATCATATCTCAAAGAGGTTTGAGTTTGATGCTCCATGCAGTCGAAATTTGCGGGGAAACTGTCTCAAAAAATATATTGTATATTAATTAAAAACGCGAATGAAGAGAACACGTACAGTACCGATCAGACCCAACCTAACAGAAAGTAAACCCCAACTAAACCCTGGGTTTACTTTCTAGGTTTACTCTAGGTTTACTCTGGGTTTACTTCGGGTTTACTGGAGTGGACCCAGAGTAAACCCAAAGTGGACACAGAGAGTAAACCCAGTCAGAAGTATACCCATGAAAGCAGACGCTGAATGTGTATTCGGAATATACAAAGGGTAGGAATTACTGGCAGTAGGATGGTAAGATGAAATATTAGTTTACTCTAGTATTTTAGTAATAATATAACCCCGGGGTTTAGTTGGGGTTTACTCTGGTGTTAGGTTGGGTCTGATCGGTACTGTACATGTATGTAGAACCTTTGGCAAATGTTTGTTGTGAGGACAGTATATAAGAAGTCTTTGTCAAAATGACAATATTACTTGATTTAATGGGAGAGCAGGGGCCGTTGGTGAATACATATATTATTGAATGGGAACTGCATGTTAAAATAAAAGAAGCGTGTCGGGGTTCAACTGATTATGAATGTGTTTGTAAATAGGTGTGGGATGAAGATGTCGCAATTACTAATAAATCTAACTATACATGTATGTAACTGCTACTGTTGGATTTCATTGTTAAAGGGGCATGGTCACGATTTTTGGCAAATTTTATTTTTCCGTTTTTATTATTTGCAATGCTTTAGGAAAGTATTTCTAATGATCAAATGAAATTCCAGTCGTTGAGCTTTAAGCAAGATACACGGCTCACAATTCTTCGTCATGTGAACAAGGCTCGTGCCCTGTTTTTGTTTACATAGGTTCAATATACCTGTAAAAAATCTTTTTAAGCTAGTTTGTCTACCTCATTATTCATTTTAAGCATAAATAAACAGTTCCTAACGATTAACACTTTCATTTTAGATCTAAAACTGGAATTTTCACTTCAACATTCAAAATGTAAACAAACACTCTGTTTACATAGCAAAGAATTGTAAGCACTGTAACTCACTTATGGCTCATCAAATGACACTCAAATTGTGGTTGCCTTTTAAAAATGCCTTACTGAAGCATTGTAAACATTAAAATCGAAAAAAATAATTTTTGACCAAAATTGTGACCATGCCACTTTAAATCATAATAGAGGGATGCACCTGTCAGAACCCCAAATGAGTGTCACACCTGTCTTTAACAACTGAACTGCATGGTCAGCCTGTTACCTTAAAAATTTTGTGATCATTGATTAGTAGACTTGAAAGTCAATTAGAAAGAATTGTTGTAAAACCTCAACTCATTGGGAATTAAGATGATTCACTTTAGCTTAACTTCTATATCTTTAGATCCCATTTAAAATGGAAATTATTAACAATGACTATTTCCAAGAAAAAAGTATTTATATTGTTACCACAAACAAATTTCTGATAAATTGTTATGAGCTTTTTCTATATAGTTTGGATGGTAAGTTTAGATATTAATGATGCCTAAATATCTATGTAATATTTCTGGTAATACTGTAATAATTTACGTTTTACATTAAGGGTACCTGGTACACATAACATTGTACATGTATTAGTTAATTTCAAAACAATAAATGGTATCATTATTGTAAGTGTTCATATATTAATGTGACTGGTCTTTTTTTTTTTTTACATTAAACACTACCATAATAGTGGCATGAGTTATTTGAAACTCTCCTTTTCTCTTCCCTCCTACAGAAGGATCTGGAGCCACCAATCCTTAAACAGCAGATGGTAAGTATTATGGAAAGGGTTGCTAATAGAAATGAATTTATTGGGAGGTGTGTTTTGGATTTTAAAGCCATCTCATAAAGATGACGTGCCTAAACTGTTTCTTTCTTTGCACAATATCAAGTCATTAATGTTGATTTGTATTCTTATCAAATAACAAGTCCCTCGTTTCCATGGTTACAGAAACCTCGGACGCTGGCACCTGGTCCTACTTCTACCTTTTTAGAAGTCTGTGTTGCTCTGCTTTAAATTGGCATTTTGTTTCATGGGTTTTTGAGATGGTTGACAGTTTGTTATTGTCATTTTTTCATTCATTCAATGTTCATTTTTGTAATATAAATATACCATGATCAAGAGCCATTTCAATCTGCTTATATTCTCTTTGTTTTAAAAGTTGCATTTTCGAATTATTTCTTTGGAAACAGTAAATGAATTTTCTCAAAACTTTAACTACCAAAAATTCATGATATAAGTCGATTAACCTTTACCTTTTTTAAATAAGTCTGTGATCTTTTTTCTTGTTACTGAGAAAGTAGAAATAAACATTAAGTATTTACCTGTTGTTTTTTTTTAATATTTCAGGACGTTATAATAAAATGCATTCATGACATCTTAAAGCCCTAGACAATGAGCTGTTGGTTGTTAGCTGGTTCATAGTTATTATATAGGTAAGAACAGAGACGTCATGCAAACGTCCGTATCAATATAGGATCTCTCAAAATTGTCTCTCTTGTTGCCTCCCTCTCAGTCTATCTTTCTCGATCATTTGTCTCTTATTAACTTTTCTACCCATCAAATTTCTTTTGTAGGTCTTTTTCTGTGAACGTAATTGATAGAGCAGGGGATTATGCTTTTTACAAAACAGTGTCTTGTATACACTTCCGATAACATATGTTGTCTTCGATGATCGTTATGTAAAATGTTATCAATACTGAAACATGTTGTACTGTACAATGCACTCGCCTATCGCTGTGTGACCCGAGTTTGATTATGTGTGATTATTTATCGAACGGTACATGTACTTAATATCATGTCTTATGCATATTTTGTAAGCATTCATTCATTTAAGGATAGTCATATCCACTGCTCTACGATGTTAGAATAACATATGTGTTTATACAATTTCGCAATGCATAGTGCCATGGGGGTGTGGCCACCATTAACTTTAATTTTTAAAGGTAGATCTGATATTTAAATCAAAACAAATTCAGTGTTTGCCTTTGCTGCGATCAAGACATTATCTTTGTTTCTTTTTATTTAAGGTTTTGGATAAAAAAAAATTCTTTAAAACTTTTTAATCATATCAATTATATTTAAATGATGAATAAAGTGTTATTCTACCTTTCTTTATTCTTAATATTTTTAAAGCTGTGTATGTTTGGGAGGGGGTTAAAAAATCACCGTACATTGACCATACAAATCATGCTCTTCATTAGAGTTGCAGGTTTATTCCCCGAACATGGTGTCAAGCGCTTTTTAAGTGCGATTTCATCTTTGTTCTACTGTAAAAATTTCAATATACATGTATTTATTTGACACCTTTTCAGTTTGTAAAGAAGCAGGTCACAACACAATGAAGACGATTTATATTCCTCTGTCGAAGATTGATGAAAAAATAAAATTTCAAAAGATATAAATTCCAAGTTATAAACCCTTTGATATTTTGTTGACATAATTGTAAAAATATACATACGTATTTTACAATAATACTATGAGATATAAAACTTAATATACGTTAGATCATTTGATTTGTTACAAGCGGAATCATACGAAATAAAAAAGTGTATTTATAGTAATATTTGATATAAAATAAACAAATTTTAGCCTTTGAGGATTTTACCTATTTGGTACTTATATAATGTTGGTCCGAAATTCAATAGGATTGCAAATTAAGAAGGCCTATTTTTGTTTTCATTGCGTATGTTTTTGCGCATTCTAGTTAAACACAGTGTATCTATACATTTTATGAAAACAAAATATAAATAAGAATATTTAGATTTTTAAAGGAATTCTTTTTAAAACGATTTTCCGTTGTTCGTTAAGATACTGTTGTTCTTTTATGACATTATGATAAAATGAATGTTTGTGGGAGCATTAAGAAATAACATTCAAGAAAAAGAGAAAAGTATTCGCCTTTGAAATTTTACACACAGCATAGTGGTATTATTGGACGCTGACACCTGTACGCATTAAAAAAAAAATAAACGATAGGAAAGATAACTTAAATTCAACTCCTTAAAAAACAAGTTTTAACATTTTCACGCAATTAAAATACTTGTTATTATATCTTACATGCTTGTTTTATTTGTCACTTCTTCTTGTGTTATAATGCTGTTTTATATTATTTCTTTAATACATTGATTTAAAAAATGAAGATAATAATTTTTCTATTGATCGACGTATCAAAGAAAAAATTGACCGGAAAACTTTTTCATCAATGCGCTACGCGCATTGATGAAGTTTTCCAGTCAATTTTTTCTTTGATACGTCGATCAATAGAAAAATTATTATCTTCATTTCTTATCATTTAATAAAACATTTTCAAATAAAAAAATGTAAAGTGTCATTGATCAAAAATGTAAATAATGTAAATGAAGCGGCGCGTATGAATACAAAACAACAACAGCAACAATAGATTCAAAATGGATGCGCCTCCAGCTGATGCAGAGCTATTGAGCTGAATTTAATGGATTAAAGTAAATCCACCCTCCTGTGACGTCATACATTTTACATAAACCATGAATTCATTAAAATTCTTGCAAGTAGATTTGTAATTTCTATGTTATCATAGGTGCACATCAAAAACTCAAATCATTGTTTACTTGGAGATATTTAATAAGCGTTTTTCATCCTTATATTCGACATAATTCAAAAATGACAAAGGGAAATAACTCTTTTCTACTTTTCTCTAAGTGATATATCTAAATGCTATATTTTCTCTAAAGTAAACAATTTTTTCTTTTTTTTTTTTAATTAATTTTAGTTTTCTGACATAGTAAGCAATAAAAATTAAATAGACAAACAAGTATCCATCCACTTATGTTTAATTTTTAAACAAAAAAAGTGTGATTTTCAGATGATAATTTCAGCCTTTGGTTTTTATTCCCTTACATCTTAAATAGTATGGATACATATATATTTTATTTATTTTTTGATGAAATTCAAGTCCAATAAGTTAAAAAAAAGTTAAGTTTTTAACTTTAAACCCATGATTTTATAGGTACGGGAGTTACCTTAAACACAAATAATGAGTTAAAATCTGAACCGACCGAATTGAAAACGATAGGAAAATACATGCGATAGCTTGTGATATTATTCACTGTGCAGAAAAACTCGTAATAAAACTAGTTTTCATGTGAGATCGCTGGAATATGCAACTGGACATAACCATCCAAGGAGAGGCGATCGTGGACGAAAATAGTTGATATGTCGACAAAGAATAGTATGTATAAGCGACTTTTGTAAACGTTGTGGTAACTAGATAGCCAGTGATGTACTTAAATGGTATATCTGCCGCTTGGAATGCGCCGAAGGAGTTGATGCATTGCCCATAGCTTTTCTTTACGATGCTTATTCTAATGACCGATCATGTAACGTTACGTGTTTAAATTACAAATTATCGTTACCAAATTTGAACAGCAGTGTTACCGTGAAAGTGTATAGGCCTATATGTTCGTTATAATATTCCTGGAAAAGGAACTGCCAGCCTCGCTGTAAATATTGATTGATCTCAAGCAGACGAAATCAAATAATGTGTTTTGTTTATTTTTGAAGGTTAAACTTTCAAGTTTTTATGTTTATAAAGTTGTATTTTGTTTGCTGACAATAAAACAGACACAACTTTACATTTTGTTGACAGTGTTTATTTCGGAAATTCCCGTTCTATAAATAGTGTTAGATCAGAACAGTTGAGAAAAGTAGATCCGGCTAAAATTTTATTGATACAGGTATCAAAGAAATTTTTCGACCAATCAGAAGCGCCGATATCTCATCAAACGAATAAATATTAAATGATTAGAATATGTTAAAAAATAAAATCTTTTTATCATTTTTAATGCCTTAATGCGTACAATGCTGTGTGTAAAAATGTTATGTTATAAGGAAAAATTTGCACTAATATTTCTTTTTGAGGTACATTATCGCTCTATATATCCTCGATTCACATTTGCTTAATTACTTGATATTTTATGATTACCTCAGAGTTCAAACAATGTTCATCCAAAAGTATGAAAAGTACAAGCTCAGAAGTTTAACAATATAATATATTTATGCCCTTCTTCGAAGAAGGGGGGGGGGATATTGCTTTGCTGCTGTGTGTTGGACTATCCGTCCATAGGTAGGTCGGTCGGTCTGTTCCGTCGAAAGTCGGTCGATCCACAAACAGTTTCCGTTCATTTTCTTCGCGGAGGCTGAACATATTGAAATGAAAGTTCGATGTTGGGTATGATTGAGCTTTTTTAGACAGAGTTATGCTCCTTGCACGTAGAAAAAGTCCAATAATTTGCAGCTTCTTCGAAGAGGATGCACATATTGTATAGCAACGATTCACAAATCTGTACAGTGTAATATCCTTTTTTCCAAGTTTTGAACAAAAACTTGCTTGGCTTTGAAAAAGATACCTTCATTGCTTTCTCTACATGTATGCCACGCTCCATGTTGAAAACAATCCAACTTAAATTCCTCATTACGTCAGGTCATGCATTTTATATTCATTATGTACTTCTGAATAAAATCAATTCAGTACTTTCTGTACTTTGATTAAAGTTTTTAAGTATGAGACCCTATATTTTGATCAACAGGCACTCAAGAAGACATTATGCCAAACATTCATTTACTGACGTAAGAATTACAAATAAGCATATGTGAATGAACCTGTGTGTCGGAAAGGAATTAGATAACCACAGTCTGTTGAAGGTATCAGTCATGTTTTTAACCTTTAGAGGGCGTTTAGCGCTCTGCAAGCTGGGCTGTGCTGTAATGTAAAAATTATATATATATATATATATATATATATATATATATATATATATATATATATATATATATATATGCATTTTCAGAAATATTTAGATCCTTTGGTGTTTTATAAGAATGATTATAAATGGTAAAGATATGTATTTATAAACAAAAGTTTTAGTCACAATAGTTTTAAGGCAGACGTACACCGCTTTATTCATTTTTCTTGTGGTTGATTTTTCATGTAAAACAATCACTCGGTTTTGTTTATTTTGAATATATGAAGCTATTTACTTTTTTGATATTTTTCTTTAAAAAAACAAAACAGAAGTATCTCATTTGTGCATTTAAATGTTTAAATACTAATAGGTTTTATATATTATTATATTTGCATGTGTAAGGGGAAGCTTGGAGAGCTTGTTTGCTGTTCCAAATCACAAACAGTAGCACTGGGCTTCAAATTACCGTTCTTAAGACATATTGATCCGTTTCAGTGGTTTATCATTCTGAATTCCCGTTTTTAATGCCTTTACATATATAACACTTAACAATTGGAATTTGACATTACACAAAAATGGCTACAGTGAATATGAACAAAGCACTTTTCTGCTTTTAAACTCTTCTTTAATCATCGTTTTGTCAGTAATTTGTTTAATTAATTACAATACTGAACTTTTCTGTCAATGAATAATCACAGTTTCTGTTGAATCCGCCATCCATATTCCCCCAATTTGTACCCCACGTGTTTATTGTCACGGCATCGATTTCTTTCTTATGGTATAACCTTCTTATTGTATGAATGTGTATCATTTTACACTGCAGTTATATAGATAAACGCAATATCTGAATTAGTATGTTAATAAATTTTCGTATTATATTCTTCTGTTAACGATTTTAGACTTATATATCGACAATTGAGATGAATCTACTATGTTTTGTTGTCATTATACTTTTTTCTATCTGTATTCCTTTTTTTCAAGCTATCGATTACATTGTCTTTATCTATAGCTTAAGAAACAGTATAATGACAACAAAACATGGTGTTCCCGTCTTGCACACATTTGGTAATTGAGTAAAGAACAATAGGTGTGATTTGTGTTGTGACAGCAATTATAGTCTCTTTTCAATCCAAGATTTGACCTGGATTCTAACCTGTGTTTTATCAGCACATTAACGATGAAACAAAAGAATGTAGATATTTTGTTTTATTTTAGGATTAGTTACTAATAACTATCAGCATTTTTTTACTTGATAAGTTTTAAATTTGCACTCATTAATAAGAAAAACAATACATTTTTGTCCGTTTACATTAAATTTAAAACTGAATGAGTGGAGGAAAAATTGTCAATCCCAACTGATTAAGTGGATAATTATAGGATGAAGGGGAAAACTACGGTCTTTTGGGGTACTCCGTATCTCTTTTTACAACTTAGTTGCAAAATAGCTTGTGTTGTTACCATTCTTTTTGCCTTTAGATCTTTGACAAATATTGTGAAACACCCTGTATGACAAAAAAAATATTTACCTTTAACATATTTTTGCTTGTAAGGTGTGTTGAAAGTTCGGCCTTTATAACAATGTAACACACACAGGGTATTCAAAAGTTAAAACGTCGACGAGTTTGATTATGACGTCAAAAACGTTAAACGGTGTAAACTGCAACATCACAAGCAAAATTCAGAGTTCACGCTTGTGGCTGTTACAGTGGCTCTTCCATTAATATGAACTATACTCTTAGGATAAAATATATATCACATTTACAGACACGGCAAGAAGTTAAAATGTAAATTTAAGCATTAAATCATTGTTAATTGGAAGATACAGTCTTATAACTGCAGCGATGTGTGCATTACAATTTTATAACGCGCTACGGCTAATAATGGATATATACATTCTTTTTTACAAATTAGATAGTATTATATAGATTAACACATTGATTACGTCATGACTGAAAGTTGAACATTGTGCAAATTTTGACGTTTAATCGGAAACAATTGAACCCGCGGTGTCCATCCAAATGTAAATTATTATTATTTATTTTTTGCATCATGTATGGATATTTGTAATTTTTGTAACATATTCATTTATTTTAACTTTGAACCATTCAAGGCTTATTAATTATTGTACACAAATATGTCAAAGATATACACATATGCATGGCACTCAAAATGCGAAACAAGTATGCTTCAGAGTTTCTGCAGAGCGCTTTGGAGAACAAAATACAGCTTTTACATCATATAAACTATAGTGTAATATAAAATAAATGTAAATATCAATTGTGATAGATGTTTTATTTATTTTATGGTCAATCCTTTCACAGGAACTGCGATGCAGACTATTAAGCAAATATCTCTTCTGGTCTAATTCCCGATTTGAACACATTTTTTTTCGATACCTAATTTTTCAAATGTGTGCAAAACTGGAACAAACAGGACAATGATATATTACACCTGCGTCGAAGACTGGGGAACAGACACTACTGCGCAAATAAATGTAGTCCCTGTGTATTTTCACTTCCTATTTTAGGACACGCTTCATTTTGGCGTTTAATTATTGTCGATAGATTGAGTGCTCAAAAATAGTGCCTATTTACCTGTAACTGGGATTGGAGAAAAAGCATACTTACAACCTGTTTATTAACCTGTGCTGTGATCAAACAAAAACTAAAAGCATGACATTGGGATTTATGTGTGCCATTTTGCCTAGCCTCAGCTTACTTGGTAAGTATTCATGTTTTATATTAATTTGTCATTTTATCACACGCATTTTCAACATTGAATGTTTTAAATACCCTATCTACAAGAATGTTTTAAAGACCCTATCTGCAATATTTCAATTTCTTTGAGGAAAAAATATGCATTACTTTTTCAGATATATACATTTCTTACTTTTAAACCTAGTGTCTTTAAGCTGCACCCTACATTGAAAAGTTTTGAACCGTTCTAAAAATTGGTTTACATAGTTCACTACGGATATAATATCCAAACGGGATATCAATTATCATCTCAGATAATGATTGTTTTTTTTTAATTTGCAAGATATATATCATGAATTCTCCAGACAAATATCAAACTTTTGGTTAACAGGAGTTTTTGAAACCATGTTGCTAGGAAAATTACTTCAGTATGGCAGTTTTCAAACTCCCTTGGGAGGGGGATTGGAACAAATATATGTGTAGTTATCATGTAAATATAAAATTATTAAATTAAAAAGCAAACGACCATAATTAAAGCGTATACAAGATCTATCATTTTCTGTCACCAACAAAAGATCATAGATGTCAAAAAATAATACAATGTGTTAAATGGAGACCTATCTGATCAAAGATGATACTTTACTTTTCATATGTTTTATGTAAATTATTTTCAGTATCCACGAGAGGTTTTCAATATCATAAATGTTAAAAACTGAGCAATAAGCTTTAACATAGTTTATATAATATTTTTTTGGTAGTGGGGGTCTTTAGAATGATTTTTTGGTAGGGGTAAAGAGGGAGTTAAGGAGGAGGGGGCTAAAAGTATGAAATAGGAAAACCGTATAATTTATAAAATGGATTTAAGGACGTTGGATCCTGCAATCAAAAGTCTTAAAGTTTTTTCCTAAAGTATTTTTTTAAATCTACAAACATAGCTTAATCAAAATTCGAAACAAAATTTTGGGGTCTATATGCTACATTGGGCGCTACGGTGTATTTAAAATGACCTCTCTGCACTGAAAGTGCAAATTGCACATAAATTGCTTTTCCCTCTATATTTTATTATCGGAATGAATCATGGCATCAAAAACAAATTCATACTTTTTAAAATAAATAAAATTAGAATTATCATCAAGAAAAATGTTACAGTTTCTTCACCTAATTAATATTTTGACCTTTTTGCACTGATAAATCGCTTTTTTTATCCACTACCAATTTAACATGTAATGAAATTATTTAAAAGTCTCAAACTTTTTCTCAAATTATGATAAACCTGTCAGAATAAGCTTAAAATTTCAAAAAATAAAACAAAAAGTATAGGTCTATTATGTAAAATTTGAGATATGGCATGAAATAAGCTGATTTTAGGCTAAAATTGGAATTCATTTTTCTTTGACTTTTATGAATTATAAATTAAATTTGCCAATATATGTTGATAGAAATATTGAAAAATTGTAAAATTATGTTTTTCGTAACAAAATGAAGAAATCCTAATGCACAAAATGTCTGGAAATTTTGTTTGAACTGAAAATATGGAAGCTAAAGAGATGGTACTCTAAAACAACTGAGTTATGAAAACTGTTCATTTTCTTCTTAAAAACCTTCCGCCACAAAATATAGTCCCATACTAAACTCTGTTAATATGTAATTTTTCCTTTACTATTTCATTTAAGATAGTTTAATTGGCATTATAAAATTTGAATTTATGAGTAGAATCAATATATGATACATATTTTCTAGAATAGAGGTGACCCAAAATGGCAACCCAAAAACACAGGAACGAACCTCTTTAAGACTAAGACCATGATGTTCTTTCATTCTTTATGAATTTTATCCTCAGCATATGCACAGAACATTGAGATACAAGCTTTCCCGTCGACGGTTAATTTCAGGGAGAATGATTTGGCCATCGTGTGTTCCATCACCAACCCTTCACAACTTGCTTCAGTGTTCTTCATACAGCTACTGAAGAACTCCAGTACATTGTTTGATGATGTAGTGTCAGTAGCTACAGGACAAACTCCGCCAGTTCAATGGAAGGACTCTACATTACAGTACAGAGCCTCAGCAACTGGAAGTCTAGACTCACCAAGCACTGCACAACTGAGATTAACGATAGACAAAAACAGAGTAATATGTCCTTCTGACTTTAATGTGTACAAATGTAGAATGTCTGGCTTGACTACTGTTGTGTCAGAGGCAGTTACACAGGAGACAAGTCCAATAACCATTTCCTACATTGGTATGCACTATTTAACGAATTTATTCAATAATTACTGGTACTTGTTCATGTACCTATTAACAAAATGCAATTGTTTTCATGAATTGAAATTGCTTATATAGAAGATGATGTAAAATGATTTAATACTCTGACATTATTTTCCCACCATGATACTTCGTCATAACACTATTTCCTTTAGAATTCTTTACCCTTGGGTTATGAAGTTTTGACCCATAATACGGTGCCTTTGTTTTAGGGATTCAAAATGTGTTCCCTTTTCCCACAACTGCTACACACCAAGTTTTTATTAAAGGTAGTTTATGACAAAAAATGATAAATGTTCACATTTGTAGGAGCGACATTCAACAACGGACAAAACACAGATAGCAATAGATCATCTGAGTCATATGGGTGTTCATATGTTTAAACATTGTGACGCTATAGCCTTAAGGTGGTATTGGACACTTCCATGTTGTGACGTATTGTTTATCGAAATAAACAATAAAATAAAGTGTATTTATATAAGTAGTTTATTTCCAAAAATGGTTACCTAACTCCGTAGCGCTGTGGGTTAGAGGGTTTACTACGAACCTGTAAGTCATGAGTTCGAATCCCGCTGGGGTTTTTACAATTTTTACCTTTTCAAATATTTTTAAAAGCTATTTTTGGTTAAATATTGTAAAATTTAAAAATGCTAAACGGGTGTAAGTTTTTCAATTATATAGTATATGTACTTTAATACACATTTATATCGACAGATGTCCCATACCACCTTAATTATAAAAAGCTAAATTTTGACCGAACTTTCTCAATATGCTATTTCATTGTGAGTCAAGTTTGTCAAACTATGTCCTCTCGGGCCCTTGGTTGATCTACAAATGGAGATCCAAATGACATTGGTTCTACAAAAATATACAGGCATTATACAACTTAGTTGGTATTCTCTACGTGAAAAAAACTAACCCGGGTCAGTCTTATACAGGTGTTAAGTATTTACATCGGCATAAACTATCAACACGTTTGATAGTGAATTGTTTTATTCGAGTTTTAGCTTTGCCAACTGTAATTGAACTGCCTCGAGTAAAAATCATTAATGGAATCTTTGATACACCAAATAGACAGTTTTCTGTTGGAACTGCAATAATGTTGACCTGTCAAGGAGAGGTTGGAACTGACCCAAGCAAAGTATGAATAAATCCATAAAAAACATTGCTAAAAATAAAATATCTGATTTAGGCTATAATGCGGGCTATAAAACAGTTTATGACTACATTTCAGACAATTAAATGGTGTGCCCAAAGGACCAATGAATTTAGTTTCACAGGATTGGCCCAGACCCCGATCGACTCAGAGGCTTCTCCATCAGGGTGTTTGTTCACAAGGTCCAGTACCATCACATACAACCTAACCAGTCAAGACACCTTCACAAGATTCTTGTGCGAGTCTGGAGATACCGGTTTGTGTGGTACAGGGACGGCCATACAATATGTCAACATCAGCATTACTGGTTAGCTCATAGTTTATTTTTCTACAATTTAACTCTTGCTGCAATGCTTCATATGATTGGCTAACCAAATTCATTCATTTATATTGTATAGCATTACTTGCCTAGTTCATAATACAACGCGTGGGCAAGTTCATAATACAACGCGTGGGCAAAAGCGTTTTAATCCGTTTGACGTTACATTTTAACTTTGTACAAATCAACGTCACTTGTTAAAATAATGATCAAAATGTTTTAAATTTACCTGTTAATAATTGAATTTAGGAATATATTTAGTTTTATAAATATTTTGTGTAAGACATGTATCGTATAGGTGGAAATCATGTTTATTTCTTAAATAATCATTGATATTTGTGACAATTTTTGCACGGCTTTAACAAGTTTGCTTGGTATATTTCGTGCTCTTCTCTCTATATTTTTTCCATAGAATGTTTGGTATGATGTTCCAAATGTAACACACATAATACCTTGATTTGCTCAGAAGTTTCATATACGAGTATAAAGTGTAATTCTGTTAACACACTACCATTTCATTTTTAACAAAAATTACATATGTTGGAAGAAATCAACTGTAATGAATGTCCATGTACAAATCCATTTTCCTTTTACGACGAATTTATATGTCATTTAAATCAAATGCAAATGTTCTTGCATAATATTCATAAACATTAACATAAGTATCTTATCAAAATACATACCATTCATGATCTTAGATTTTATAATTTTATCTATACTGGTTGTGTGACAAAATGTAATTTATATTTTGTCTTGAACAATTCAGGAGAGCATGAAATAAGTTCCATTTATACAAAAACAGCATTTATAACATTGTACCTATCTGCTCAAATTATCTACAATTTTGAAATAAATTGATTTTATTATTTGTCTATGTCACATATAAATAACTCTACGTCATTCCCTTTACCAATTACAGAATGGTCCTACACTACCAATAATCCTACAATAGATGGTATGTAATCAAGTTTAAGTATAAACAAGATTATTTATCATTTCAAGTGCCTCAGCAAGAAGTAAACACTATAACACAATTATCAACATTTTGACCAGACTTAATATCTGTCAACTGTATAGTACTGCATACTTGTGTTATAACTGTTTTTATCAAGGTATGTTGCCTACTTTTCGTAATTAATTGTAAATGTGATATAATTTAAACATTTCTTCGCGTTACTGAAAAAAAATGTTTATTAATTTTAGAAGGATCATCCGCCATCAATGAACCTACGACAGATGGTATGTATAACAATTAGGTCTATTTATGAACAGGGTTCTTTATTAATTTAAATTTTACTGTAGCTCAAAGTTCGTTACCAGCGTCATCTAGAATCTATTACAGTTCACAATTTTTTAGTCACTGTCAATTAACTGGTTCTCAAAATATGTATATTATGATGTTATAATATTGAATCAAGCTTTGTAATAGTAGTCGCACATTTTATAAAAGATATAATGGAATCTTGGTTGCAGGAAAGCTTCATTTTTTCTTCATTATATATCCATGAGTTCTAATTTGTTTTTTTTTTTTCATTTTTAAAGAACTAAAGAAAGCCACAGTGAAATCCCTATTGTAAATTTATTTAGTAAAGTATGAAGGAAAACAAAAAAAATATTTGTGTTCATATTCGTGTAAGTGTTTCAACTATATAAAAACTAGTAGCTTTTCCTGCTGTACAAATGACTAAACCTCTTGCATTAAAATATGTCATATTTTGTATTGATAAGCATAAGGTTATATTCTTTAGAATTATCTAAATCGCGATTGTTTGCAATGCTTACCACAATTTACTAAATATTCAATGCAACAGGTTGAGAGAGTCCTTTCTGTGTTATCAA
Organism: Magallana hongkongensis; assembly: GCA_015776775.1. NCBI lineage: Eukaryota > Metazoa > Mollusca > Bivalvia > Ostreida > Ostreidae > Magallana > Magallana hongkongensis. The sequence goes on along the minus strand of CM027474.1, from coordinate 908,710 downwards.
ACAATTAGACCACTACGAAATTTGCATTTCTTGTACTTTGTTATTTTGACTCGGTTTTGAAATAATTTTCAAATTTAAATGTCAATTTAAGATGAGTTTATGTTACAATAAAATCATTTACAGATGTGTTTGAATCCAACAATAATCTTACAACATTATGTACAATAACTACAACATTAATCAGGCTTGGGGCAATGCTAAATGTAATGGAAATGCATTGCAATGCATTACATGTTTTCAAAGTAATGCTAGTAATGTGTAATGCCACAAAATTAGCATTACAAGTAATGGTTATGTAATTCATTACTTTCCAAAATCTAGTGTAATGCTGGCATTACATGGCATTACTTTGCATTACTTGCTTATTTATGCATGTTCACTTTAAAAGATGTGATAAATAAATGAAAAGCTGAAATTGAATTTGACTAAATTTATTTTTTAAGAAGAAAGAAATAATTCTTGAGATAAAAATGTTTAAAAAATTCATTTTTGAATTTTTAATATTACTAAATATAACAGCACAATTTCATAACATTTTTAAGAGTGTTGTTATTAAGAGTTTTTAATCATTTAAACAATTTACTCCAATTAGTTTGCACTCCAATAAGAAATGTGTCAACAACACACTATGCTCCCATGATAATCTAATTATCAAAACAATCTATTGTTATAAGAAGTGCTAAACACCCCAACCCCCTTCCCTTCGCTATGTCCCAATAGAAAAGGAGACAGACATGCACCTTTAAAAGCAAAATGAATACACTGTCCATCCATGATGAAAATCAATATCACTTCCAATATTATAATGTAGGAGATACAGATTTATTAATTATGAAATTAATAAATCTATAAATAAAAGTAATTAATTTATTGACAATTAAATTAATATAATTATGTTTTAATTATAGTACAAATAAACTTAAAACTTAATACTAAAGTATCTAATAAAATCTTTTATAAACTTAAAAATCTGGTCATGGTCAATTGAATAGAACAGGCAGCTATCTTGACCATGGTATAAATTGCCCTAGGGTTGTAATTAAGGTTCTGGCCAAATATATAATGTATCAAGGTATTCAATTGGTTGTTAGTTTTGTCTTCTTGGATTTACCTGTCTTTGTAGTTTTTCATTTACTAAGGTGAACCTATAAGTTTATTTAAGTAAGTGTCACAACTTTATTTCTTTTTCAGGTCATTATATCAGAATATATTTGAATTTGATAAGTATTGGAATACTTTCAATCAGCTGATTGATTGTCGTACACTGATTTGTATCACTGTGCAACATACTTGTGTTTATAGTTCCTAGAGTGAACTACCCACTTATTTCTCTATATTAAGACTTTGCTAGATCACGCAGATGTGAAAAACAAAGGTGATTCATGTTTGATAGTTCTGTTATGAACTCCCTCCTGTAAACATTTCAGTATATCAAAACTTTGAGAGTTCAAGTTGAACTGCCCTCCTATATCAATCATTGCATTGTTGTATTATATTTTACTTATATCATTATTGTCCAATATGCCGCGTACTCAAGGTGATGAAGAGCAGAAACACGAGGAAGGTAACCCACATGCGGGAAAAGATGAAAAGGATGCCACAGCTGGTGGTTTATCAGAGAAAGATATGACAGAATTCTTCTCATTCTTCTCAGGTGAAGAGAAAGACTCATACGACTTATGGAAATATGAGGTCCTTTGTCTCATGAAGGAATCTGATTCTGAACAGTCTATTCTTCAAGCTATTAGAAGGTCTGTAAAAGGTGAAGCCGCCAAGGTCATTATGAGATTAGGAGTTGGTGCTAATGTGCAAGAAATTCTGTCAAAGTTAGACAGTATCTATGGAAACGTGTTAGAGAAAGAGGATATTTTGGCTGAATTTTACAGCGCTAAGCAAAGGGACGATGAGACTTGTTCTGCATGGAGTTGTCGCCTTGAGGAAATTTTATGTAAAGCAATGACGATGGGCAGAGTACAGGATCAGGCAGCAAACGAAATGCTACGAACTATGTTTTATAAAGGTTTTAGGCAAGACCTTAAGGATATCAGTGGACACTTATACCACTCTATTACTGATTTTGATGAGTTACGGGTAGAAATCCGAAAAATTGAAACTGAGCATCCAGTTCAGAGCAGATCTAAGCCAAAACCTGCAACAGTAAAATCGGGTATATCTCAGGTTGATTCAACAAGTACCCTTGATACTAAGTTTGAAGATCATCAGGCTCAGATTAAGCAGCTGAAGACATCTCTTTCATCTTACTATAGGCCCCCCTCTTATGGTTTTAATAACTACAGGGGTAGACCATCCTTCCAAAGAGGACAGAGAGGCTTCTCAGGACATGGTAGAGGATACACTCCCAGGATGCCTGAGCCAAGGATCACTGATGTAGATCCAAGACAACAGATGCCTCCAAGCACCAACAACACTGTCTGCTATAGATGCGGACAGGAAGGTCACATAGCCATTGGATGCAAGGTTAGGATAGATCACAGAAGGAATTTAAACTTCAGACGGCCGACTTCCGGGGACAAGGGTCCGGCCGGCAGAGACATGGTCCCATCCACTCGCAAATAGTAGGAAAAGCCAATGAACTTCAAGCCGCTATTAATGGAATATCATGTTTAGCACTGCTTGATACAGGTGCAACAGTATTTACAATATCCCAAACATTTTATTTTCAGAATCTGCAGGGAAAGACATAACTGCATGCATTAGAAGAGCAGATTGATATTGAGTGTGCAGATGGGCAGATGATGCCTTACTTGGGATTTGTAATTGTAGACTTATCCACTTATGGACTTTCAACATTAGAAGTTTTGAGACAGTGTATGTTTTTGGTTGTTCCAGATAGTCAGTACAATGCTAAAGTACCTGTTCTGATTGGAACAAATATTTTAAGCCATTTGCTAGAAGTTACCCGATCAGAGCATGGCTCTCGATTTTTACAAGATGCTGACTTGCACGCATCATGATACTTAGATTTTCGATGTTTAACTTTGATGGAGAAACAGATTCAGAGGAATAGAAGTCGACTCGCTATTATGAAGTCAGCAGAATCTTCAAGAATCATCATACCACCCAATGGTCGAGTGGTTATACATGCTTACCTTGACAAGAAGATTCCTTACCACAGAGTTCTAGCTATGCTGCATCCGACACACAAGTCTGGCATTCCAACTGACCTGGATATAACTCCAACTTTACATTACTATGATTTTGAAGATTCTAGTATTATCCCAATAGAGGTAAGTAATGTAACAATGCAGACCGTGTCAGTCCCCCCTTAAGGACTTTTATGTGAAATGCAGCCAGTTTCTATCACAGATACAGTCAAAGCTGAACCGAATCCTCCATTGAAGTGTATACTTGATAAGGTAAGTATTTCAGATTCCCTCACTGATTCGGAGAAACAAGAATGTCAAGAACTTATTGCAGAATACCAAGACATTTGCTCAACAAGTTCTACTGACATTGGTAGTACAGACAAAGTACACCATTATATAGAGTTGACAGATCCTACTCCTTTTAAGCAGAAATATCGGCGTATACCCCCAGTAATGATAGAGGAATTTAGGCAGCACATACAGGAACTTTTAGCTGCAGGAATTATAAGGCCTTCACACTCGCCATTCTCATCTACTGTCGTTTTGGTGAAGAAACATGATGAATCATTGAGAATGTGAGTTGACTACAGACAGCTGAATCAGAGGACAGTAAGAGATAATTACGCACTGCCTAGGATAGATGAAATCCTTGATTCTCTGTCTGGAAACAAGTACTTCTCTGTTCTGGATATGAAATCTGGTTACCACCAAATTGAGATCCTGGAGAAACACAAGCAAAGGAAAGCTTTCACTGTGGGGCCATTAGGTTTTTTCGAATTTAACAAGATGCCTTTCGGACTTGCTAATGCCCCAGCAACATACCAACGGTTGCAAGAACAGTGCTTAGGTGATCTTCATTGTAAGACTTGTTTCATTTACTTAGATGATGTAATCATCTTTTCTAAGACCGTCAAAGAGGACCTTGATCGACTTAAGCAAGTCTTTGAGAGATTTAGAGACTTTCGATTGAAATTGTCTCCCAAGAAATGTTCCTTCTTTATGAAAAGGGTAAAGTACATAGGCCACATTGTCACTGAAGATAGGATACAAGCAGACCCTGAGAAAGTAGACAAAGTGAGAGATTGGCCTACACCTAAATCTCCTGAATATGTTTGGCAGTTCCTCGGCTTTGCAGGGTATTATAGGAAATCCATTCAAGATTTTTCCAAGATTGCCCGCCCTTTAATTAATATAATGGCAGTTGGGAAGAAGCCTAGAGGAAAACAAAAGCTGCCAACATCTACTTGGAATTGGGGACCAAGTCAGGAGAAGGCCTTTGCTCTACTGAAAGAGACATTAACTTCAGCGCCAGTACTTGGTTATCCCGAGTTCAATTCCCCATTTGAGCTTGATACAGACGCTTGTCAAAGTGGCTTAGGGGCAGTCCTGTACCAGGAACAGAAAGGTGTTAAAAGGGTCATAGCATATGCTAGTAGGGGACTTAGTAAGCCAGAACGAAATTACCCAACTCATAAGTTGGAATTTCTCGCATTAAAGTTGGCGATTACAGAGAAGTTCTCTGATTATCTGACAGGTCAGACATTTTCTGTTTTTACTGACAATAATCCCCTCACATATGTACTGACATCTGCTAAGCTTGATGCAACTGGGCACCGTTGGGTTGCAGCTTTGTCATCCTATAACTTCAGCATCACATACAAACCTGGTAAGTCAAATACTGATGCTGACCTGCTATCTAGACTCCATCTAAGATGGAGACTATGGATGGAGATACGGTCAGAGCAGTTATGGATGAAAAGCAGCCCTACATTGAGACCCTCCCAGTTCCCCCTTCTGTATGCCAGAAATTATAGACTACTGATATACTAGAGAAGTTTGACAGACATATCGATCTTAAGCAAATCCAGAGGGAAGATCCTGTTATCTCCACTATTATAGACTATATCAGACAAGGAAAGAGACATCCAAAGAACTCAGCCAATAGTGAGACTGAAGCTATTTTACATCAAAACTTTAAGAAGTTAGAGTTAGAGGACAGCCTTCTAGTCAGGGTGACACAGAGAGATGGAGTTGTACAGAAGCAGTATGTTGTGTCATGTGCATACAGTCAGTTGATTCTGCAGTATTTGCACAACAACAAGACAATAGCTTTAGTCTAGTCAGAGAAAGATTTTATTGGCCTAGGATGTATCCAGACATAGTTAAGTGGATAAATGACTGTGGAAGATGCATAAAATTGAAGACACCTGATAATCACGAGCATCCCTTGTTAACATCACAACAACAGAACCCTTGGAGTTGGTATGCATGGATTACTTGACAGTGGAACCATCAAAAGGAAACATCCAGAATATATTAGTTATGACAGACCATTTTACCAAGTTCTAATTGCAGTGCCAACTAGGAATTAAACCCTTTGAAACGTTGATCATAAAGTGCAACAGCAATCTTTTGTCTTAAATTGTCCTCAGTAGAAAGAAATACGATTCAAATACAGTATCTTAAGAAAAATAACTGGTAAAAACCATCTGTTTATGAAATAATACAATTAAGTGTCGAAATTATAAAGATTTGTGTAATCTGGGGAAATATCTCTATTTAGCTTTTGATAACCGCAACATTATTCCATAAATTGTTTTTTTGTTATGCATGTAATTCTGTGTCTCTATTTCGTATCCTACATTGTATCATGCCAAATGTCTATAAATATCATTTTACTTATGTAATATGTTGTTCATGATGCCACAAGATGATTATATATTGAGCAAATAAAGAATGACTCTTGTATAGTCATTGAATTTAAACCTGATACTGAGCATGAACATGTAGATATCTTAAAGAGTGTTTTATATTTGAAACATTTGCTTTACTGGTATAAAACAAAGTAATGGTAATTTAATGCCCAAATTCACGAAATAATGGTAATGTAATGCATTACTTTACAATGTATTTCGCCCCAAGCCTGACATTAATACATATTCTAAGCCTTACAATTAACGATTGCATAATGCACATTTGAAATTAAAATTGTGACTCGAAATCAAGAAAAAATAGGTGGTTTTCACAAATTAATTTATTATAAATTCAATTTTTAAAACAATCTTCATAATTATATGAATGGTTTTAGGTACATCGGCTGCTGGTACCATCTCTCGAGGACTGATGAGACTCACTGTACTCATTCTACACATTCTCCTTGCCGTGTAGTTCTTACCTATTTGCACATAACGATCAGGGACCTGCTACGAATATTGGACTAGGCCAAATTATACAATGAACTTGACCCAGATACTAACTATTGACTTTTATTTGTGAAGCGGTGTATCTTTGATTACAAAGACTTTTAATTTTGCTATATGTTTTGTGTTATGATGCGTAAGCTATAAATTTGCTGTCATAGATATTACAACAAAAAGGCTTTGTTAAACCCTGAAAAAATGTCTTTTTATGTAACACAATAACTTTAAGAAGCAACTTATTCCAGCATAAAGTATGTCTCAAAACTGTAAAGCTTTTTTTCGGGTGGTGTATTTTTAACTTCATAAAAATATATATGTCAGTTTTACAAAAGATATTATTGAAAAAGACCTTGAATTGAATATTTTTTTTATTTTCTTTTATATTTGTTGCTGAATATGTAAAAATTATTAATGTTAATCAAGTGTGATGGCATTGCCATTTTGATCATATTTTTATTTCTACAACAAATGACTCATTATTTAAATGTTTTCATACGTTTGAAAAATATGGACAAAAGACGTTTTATTTATTTTCATGATTAATTTTTTATTTAAAAAAAAATCACCCTGTTGGCATTACTGAAAATTATTTAATAGATATCAATTTCATGTATTAATTCACACCAAATTGTCTACAATGTGTTACTCACAACCAAAACCCAATTTTCCACTTTATCATAAAAATACAAAAAATGGTATAAAATAATATAAAGAATTTGTCCTTCTTTGAAAACGGAAGCATGTTTCAAAAATGATACTCTAACGATCCATTAGATAAAATTTTTGGTGTAGTATTCCACCTTAAAGTTACAAGTGCTTGCTGTTTTGATAAGACCATACTGAAAAACAGTAATATTATTGTTTGCAGATAATAACATTTTTTATTTAAACGTTGAAAATTCATTTGAATAAAGATAATTAATGGCAGCTGACGTCCAAGATCCAAAGTCTTGGGATGCGTGTCCAGCTTGGGTTTGAACTCTTGACGTGCAGAACCGACTTAGCAGCTAACCAACTGACCGGCCATGCAAGCTGGAAGTAATTTTATTTCGATGTAGCCATAGTACGGAGCCCTTTCATGCATTCACCCTGTATACGGTCTTTGAGATAAATGTAAAATCCAAGACTTTTTCTCTAGGACAACTTCAACCAAACTTGGCACAGAGCATTGCTCTTTGTTTTTATCTACTTTGATGTTCAAGGGAACATATGTACTTATATCTGAAAGAAAATTGAATGCAACTATTGACATGACATAACATCATTTTGTTCTTATTGCCACCCGGTAAATTCAAAATGTACAACATGACTGTTATACTACAAGTCAGTGCATCAGAAAATGGGGCAGTGAAGCAGGTAGGCAAGACTGAAAAAAGTATTCCTTTTAAATAAATGAACGGCATGTAACATCATTGGTTGGCATCGTAATACGAGAGCATAACGCTACATGCTATAACCATTATAAATATCATATAAAACACCGATTTGTTGGTTTCCGAAAACATAGCTTTTGTTTACATTTTGAATGTAGAAGTGAAAATTCTAATTCTAGACCTCAAATGAATGTGTTAAACGTTAGGAACTGTTTATTTATTCCTAAAATGAAAAAAAGATCAGCCTGAAAAAGATGTTTAATGGTAAATTAAACCTATGTCAACAAACACACGGCACAAGCCTTGTTTGCAAGACAAAGAATTGTGAGCTCTATATCTTCCGTTAAACTTTACGACTGGCTCTCAAATTTAATTCTATTATTAATTAATTGATTAATTAATTGGAAGGAATAAAATTCAAGATATCTGGTGTTCCACTCCATACAAAGTTGCGAAATATCTCGGTGATAATGTGTATTCTATTCAGCTGGCAGATGGATCTGGCCCGATCAAGAACGTGACAAGGAAAGAGATCTTAGACACAGGTGAAAGAGTGAATTCGAGTGATGGATATTCCAGTTCTGAAGGATCGGATCTTGAGCATATTCCAGAACAGGCCGTACAAATTCAAGACGAAGAAGAACATTCCGCAGCTGCTGAGGATTTTGAAGAAGCTGCAATAGAAAAACCATGTGCACCTGCAGCAAACAGTGAGGATTCAGAGGAAGAGACGGTAGAAGAGACACAGCCTCGACGAAGTAAAAGAGCGACCGCAGGAAAACATTCCAACCCGTTCAACTTACCTAAGAGTACTGTACCATGCAATCAAATTTCCGTCAAACCGTCAAAATTCAAGCAACTCAGTGATACGATTGTGAATCTTGGTGCTACATTAAGTGCTACTTTAAGTGAATCGTGGGCAAGACAAAATCAGATGGGATTATGTAGTTACAAAATGAGATGTTATTATGTAGTTTCACTGCTTTGTGTATATGTACCTGTACTTTTTGATAGTTAGATTTTTTATTATGTTTTATGCAACCTATTCATTGCTGTGGAAAGCAATGACAAAAATGGGGAAATGTGTAAGAGGGCAAAGTATATTTAATATCGGGTTTGAGATTCAAATTTACATTTTTTTTATGCAGAGATTATATAAATATATTCTAGCAAGAGCCATACTTTACTGTCACATCGATCCAATTTTAAGCTATATAAGCTATAATTGAGCATGCATGCACAGTAAGCAGGTTGGTATATGAGTAGGAAGGAAAAAACAATAGGACATTTTGAACTAAGTGAAAAAAAATAAAGAGAAAAAACACACGGTGGGAATTTACACACCTACAAACAGGGACCGGGCTCTCTCTCTCTCTCTCTCTCTCTCTCTCTCTCTCTCTCTCTCTCTCTCTCTCTCTCTCTCTCTCTCTCTCTCTCACAAAAATCTTTGACGTCCTAACAATACCTAAATAACACTATAAGTTGACAACGATGCAAGGTATGTGTAATTCTTGCTGCGCTCGCCACAACGTAAGCACCGTAAAACATATTATCCTAATTGAATAACTGTAATAATATCAGTATTTGGTTAAAAGTTATTTTTATTATTAATTTTTTACACTTGTGAATCTGTCCATTGATTGGTCAATTTACGGTGTAGGCAGTAGGCCATCTTTTGGCGGCATTTTCACCGTTGGTGTTGACAAGGGAAGACCTGATAAACCTTTTGTCTGATAGATGATATTTTTGTCTTACATTCATATTAGATCAGATACATATGTTACAAGTGAATGATTATTCTATTTATAACTATAGTTTGTGGAATAATAAGTTCTGTGTAATTAACCGATCGAAAGTTGTTTTCTTCTAGTCAGAGAATTGATGTGATGTTGACATCTAGTCATTTGTGTATAAGTATGTTTATAGGTTAAAATAATAAATGTCCTGATGTTATAAATGGTTTTAAATGCTTGTTTAATGCAAAACGTTTTTATGACAATAGTGGTTCCTTATTAAGTATGTTTAGTTTTTATAAATTGAGAAGTAAGGCTTGATATATTTATATTGAACAGTCCTCTTGTATGATGACGTCACATTGACCGGAAGCCATGATACTGTATTCCTAACTTAGGTTTGTGAACTGTGTACATTATTATTACATTATTTATACTTCATTATATTTCTTACTTAGATGTTATGTTGTATGATAAAGTGTAATAGCAAGAGGTCATAAATATTTTTTTTATGAAATCATGTCAAAGATTTCTCTTTCAGTTGTATATATTGTTTATTTTAGGACTACTGTCAATATTGAACAATCAACTTAAGAATAAAAGAACTGTAAAACAACACAAGGACCGTTTAATTATTCTGATGTGTTATATAATAAAAACAGAAAAATAGAATTTGACCAAAATCGTGACCATGCCCTTTTAAGGTAACTCTCTACACCTTGAAATAGTTTATAAGATCACAAGAAAATTGTACGATTATGATAGATAATGTGACGGATAAGAAGTATTCAAGCCAAGTACGTGTAGGTGAAATAATTTGCAATTTGGATATAAAAGTTTATTTTAAAAAAATTGGTTCTTTAAACATGAACCAAAAAGGCGGCAAGCGTATTAGACCTCATAATATGCAGTTCACAAGCCAGATACTTAATCCACTGTACAACGAATTGGATTGACACAGGCAGTTTAACAAACATTTAAATTGCCAACTTGCAACAAGTAGACTAGATTTGTAATCATAATTGTGTTACGTAAAAGTCTACGTGAGACGTGAGTCGTGAAAAGACTGTGGACAGGTATGATGTTATAGTTATTAAAGTATAAGCAACTGGTCTTCGCGGGTAGTCATACATGTAATATTAAAATGCCAAACAGAAGAATCCGCCTGGCTGGGTAGTAGTTGCCTTACCAACCTGATAATTTTTGGAACTAAAGAGTGATTGCATTGTGGCACATGATAAAGCTTCAAAATTCATTGCAATGAGATACATAATGTGATGTATTAACTCACAAGAAACAAAGTTAAGCTTAAAGGTGAGTCAAGATATACTGTTCAGCTTGTAACTTAGGAAAGTGCTTAAATTTTTGAATGTTGGAAGTGCTGCAATAAGTCTGTGGGTGACACAAGGAAAAGTATCTTATGGGCTATGACAGTAATGTTTGAAAAGTTGATATAATTAATGCAGTATAGTTGCTAGGATTTGAGATGATGATAATATATGTTTGAAGCTAACATGGAACAAAATTTAGAATGGGGTTCACAAAGAGGTGGATTAAGTAAGAAGCTGGTCCTCTACCTTTACAACTCCTGAAACAAATGAGCTGTCACTTGTGTACTTTTCATATTTCATTGATGGACAAGGGAATCAGTATCCAGTGGTTTCTTGAAAAGCAATTTTATTCTGTTCCTAGTTCCATGTATGTACACTTTTTGTTTAGTATTCAGAAAGTTCTGATACATGTTTTGCTACTATAATGGGACCAATGCTTTGGCCCAAATTGTTTATTTTATTTATGTGCTGCCTACTTGGTATTTGTCTGTTGCAATTTTTATTCAGTTTCATGTGCAATCTAAGGCAAATATAAATATTTTACAAGTATCCAACAATTTTTGCCTCATTTATTTATGCAAGCATCTACACTAAGTTTTATATGTATTAGTTTACATATATAATATTGATTTGTATAATAAGGGTTTGTGAGAGACATTATGCCAATGTCTGTACCGGGACTGCGGAGTTCGCAGTGGTATGTGTTGGACTTTCTGCTCCCAAACCTGGGTATTCAAAGCTTTCAAAGTTAGAGGCTTTTGTATAGTGGGGCATACACAGGGTTTGGCAAGGGCCATATCCACCTCAACTCAGTGAGAGGATGCTACAGGCTGGCGCAGGTAATAACACGGGTACCGCTAGGTGGAGCATCCACTTGCGACATGAAATATTGTGTAGGGGATGCATTACTTAGGAATATACAGTTATGCAAAAGTAAATGAGGAGATTAAATTGTACTAACCTTCCATTTGTACTAAAAGTCTTTTTTTTTACCTGTACTAAACTAATTGACTTGAAAATCAAGAGGGTTTGTTCTTTTATCATGCCAAATAAGTATACGAAGTTTGATAAATATCCGTGCAAGGGTTTTCTTTATATTTGCTTCCAAGCCTAAGAAGACACACTTACATACCAATCTGATTAAAATACAGATCTCTACATAAGCGCACAGCGCTGTGCGCTTATCTAGAGATCTGTATTTTAATCAGATTGACATACATACGTACATACACACACTCGCCCAGCGGCGATGCTATAACCCCTTCGCAACAAGTTGCGCGAGGGGATAATTAGGTTAAAAAGAAGCCTTTGCCACACAAAAGTTCTTAATCGGGAAGCACTGCAGGAGACAGGGTGAGAGAGGCAGGTCTCCGGCACTGATGCTCTATAATCGGGCCCATTATTCTACGTGGGTAGTTAAACTGGAGCACTGGTCAGCTGGCTCCCCAGGAAAAACCCACAAAATCATTATGCGCCCAACATCCACCAATTACTTGTAATAGCTGAGTAATAAACATTTATCATATTGTCAAGTTCCATTTCATAGGTCCCGTATGTTGCCGGGCTCTGTGTCTTTCAGGCAAATGTTATGTATTTTGCTGGGCCGGCTTGGTGAATTCAATAATTAATACGACTATGAGTATATGATATGATACAAAAAATCAAAAATATTTAGACAGATATTAGCATCCACCAAGTATAATTTTGTCTTTTTCTTGTCTGGAAATTGATTGTACAAACATAACTCTGTAGAAATTGACAGAACTAAAATCTACACGCCCCTTTTATCGATTGATGGAAAACTGTCAGCTCATTAATCAAAATCACGGTTAGACTCAAATTCATACAGAAGACAATTTGTCTCTTTCTTTTATCGGATGTACTGGTGTACATTAACAATAATTTATTTACTTTTTCAAGCTTTACGATCTGTTTTTTTTAAATTTTGCTACAAGAAAGACGTAGGTATGAATAATAAAATGTTTCCTTTGATGATTCTTGCGGGTTATGAAGGTAGCAATCATTGCCGGAAAAAATTACATACCTGCTAACACAGTGAATTTTTATGTGTTGGGCTGAAAAATTAGACAATTTTCATTTTATTATGTTATTTGATTCATTTTGTTAGTTTTCTACCGTGTAATTTTTGTTTTATTATATTCTAAAGGTGATCATGTTGGAAACAATGCCCTTTTGTGTTATTCATTAACAGCGGTATGATTTGATTTTAACTTGTTTTGTTGGGTTTTATTTTACCTGCGAGATTTCAATTGTAGGGTTTCTTTGTAAGCAATCAAACAAGAGAGCGGACTAGTTAAAAACAGTATGGGCAATAAAGACTATAATATGTTCATTCCCCTTCATTCCCCTTCTTTGTCAGGGTCTTACCTTTTGTTCTATTTTGTAACCTGGTGTTTTTTACTTTTTAGATTCAAAGAATGATTAAGGGGTCAGTTTCAGTTTCGAGTCATTTAAAAGGAATGCTTCTTATTACTCTTTTGATATACATGCCATGTTGTGATAAAATACACTGTAAATGAAAGTTCTAAATATTAATCATACTCATAATTCAATAAAGAAAATAGCGACAATTCCTAAAAAAACAAACATAATATACCTCAAGTATATGAAAGTAATTCTTAACAAACCATAATAAGTTATTAGCAATCCCAATAGCTCAATGTTATGATGACACTTTTCAAATTTAATAACAAAATAATGACTATTCATAATTAACTTTAAAAAAAAAAATTATAGCTAGCGACAACAAAAAATGGGATGCCTGATATATTTTGCATAAATTACTACAACAAATCCAGAGATATTGAAGTTATTATTAAAAGTGCCTTATACTTTTTATGTTAAAAAATGGTATTAACAGTATTTAAAACAAAGCAAATGTTGTTGATGAGTTATATTAAAAATAACAAATTATGGCCATTATTTTATATCAACAATATGTTAACAAGTTCTATAGTTTTGTAATTAGACTTTGCACTGATGACTATCCATTGGTATGTGTTTTAAAATGAGTCGTTTGTTTAAATCTTGAAATATGCCCTTGACTTAGACATGTACAGTATTGTCTTTTAAATGACACTCAAAATCATTGTAAGTTTCAATAAATATGAGTTGCAAATTTTTTAAAATGCTGTGTGGTCTCTGTTGTCAAAGATTCAGCCAATTTAACTTCTGCAAACATATTTTTTTGTTTATTTAGTTTTATTATTTTGATTTTTTACCCTTTTACTATCTATTGATCTAAATATAGAACTTGTGACTTTGAATAAATAAAATTATTTCCTTTGAACATTAACTGCATGTATTGACTTGTGTTAGTTTGTTACTTTATAAATCACAATTTATGTCACAAAAGTAAAGTTACAGTTACAAAAGATGATTATTACGACAAATTTAGATGACATTTACATTGCTTAAAAATTCATTATACTTTTCTTTATAAGGGGGTATGAAAAGTTTTAAACCATGTTTTCAATTAAACAAACACTCTTATAACTCTTAAAACTGTAAGGGAATATCATGTTAGATTCTCCAAATCTTATTGTGTCCCACTATCAATTTCCGAATTATTTATTTTTTCAAATGCGTATAGATTGAGGCCATCAAAAATACAAACCTTACGCATATTTTGTGTATTCTAGAGTGCTTAGAAACCTAATGTTAATTAACTCTGCTATGTGCTATTGATTAAAGTATCATATCATGCGTATTGATTAACTGCCGTAGTTAAAGTCAAAATTATATTACAGTCCGTTTACCGCCATTTTTTGTATTAGTTCAGGAATTCGTTTCATGAAATGAACAACATGACGTATTCACTCGTCTGGTCAGCTCTTTTAAGTCTCATTTCACAAGGTATGTATCCAGAAAAGTACTATTTTTTTGTCTGGAAATTTTTTCCAAACCAAGACATTAAAGAATAAGTCGCCATTTAAAAACTTTCGCGAGTCAGGGCACGATCGTTCACCTAAACAAGACTAAAAGCTGTATAGTTGGGTGAAGGATCAAAAAATCATCCCAGCACTTTTTCTTAATTTAATTAAAGTATAAGTAACTAATTAATTGATTTTTTCCTTGGTATAATCTGTCATTTACCTCAGGTACAATGTATATAAAAAAGGGGGTAAAATTCTTACAGGTAAACTTGACTTTTATAATCAATAATGAGTCTTGAAAAACGTGTCCAGATTTTTTGTCTATAGTTTCAAGTATTCTTACTTCTAAAACTATGTCCTATCCGTTTATTGTTGTCTAATATATTATGCCATATATTCATATCACTTGTACTTTCATTTTGATTGTCAATCGTTTCAGCCTCATCCCAGAACGTCCAGATTCAAGCCATCCCACAAACAGTGACCCTCCGGGAGAATGATTTGGTTGTCCTCTGCTCCATCACTAATCCTTCACAACTCGCTTCTTTATTCTTCATTCAGCTCTCAAAGAATGCTAGTGGTAACTTTACCACAGTAGTTTCAGTTGCCAGTGGAAACAAACTTTTGTGGGCAGACTCAACATTATATAACAGAGGAGCTATAGCTTCCGGTTCTATAAGCACAAAAAGCACGCCACAATTGAGATTTACAATACAAAAAGACATCGTCAGATGCCCCGATGACTTTAAATTGTACAAATGTAAAATGTCTGGATTCGACCTTCAATCAAATGCATTCGAAAGTGAAACGATGCCAATCACAGTTACTTACAATAGTATGTACTGCATCTAATAAGCGTATTAACATCATTTTTTTTTACTATTTTTCACAGAATTTTGAAATGTGGCTAATGTATCAATATACGTATATAACATCGATTGGTTGCAAAATAATTCAAAGCATTTAAGAATTGATACAGAATGATGAATATTGATGCATACTTTTGTTTAAATAGAAACCGATTTTGAAAATGCCCTCATTGCACAGGCACGTGGCATCCTGGGGGGGGGGGGAGGTGAGCCTGCCCCCCCCCCCCCCCCACTTTTTCTCGCAACAACAATTTTCTAATTTTTCTAAAATTTACATATATTTTGAGTGGAAATGAAGTTATAGATATACCACAACACCCCCCCCCCCCCCCAAGGATTAGGATATAAAAGATTTTGAAGATTTTGAAAAGTGGTGTTTTTTTGGCTTGTCAAGATTTTTGGGATAAGTCTGCCCCCCCCCCCCCCCGGTTTCAAAAACGATGTTACGTGCCTATTGCAATAAGAGTTTCAGATAAATAAGATATACATGTAATAGATGCAAAAATTTAATGTAATCTTATTTTATTTTCATTCAGTCAAACCAAACGTGATGGAGATGTCTCAGGTAAGGATCCTGGGTGAGACTAATGATACACCAAATAGACAGTTTTCCACTGGAACAGTAATAGAGATAACCTGTGAAGGACAGATCGGTAGTGACCCAAGTAATGTACGTATCAATACATCAATGTACTGAGCCAAAAACTGTGAATGTCTTAGCTCTTCTTGCAGGGTGACAACATTTCTTGCTGTGGTTTCAGACGATTGGATGGTGCGCTAAAAGGGCCAGTGAATTGAGTTTCATCACAATAGCCAATACCTCGATCCACTCAGATGCTACTCCATTAGGATGTCAGTACACGCGGTCCAGTACCATCACATACAACCTGACTAATTATGACACGTTTACAAGGTTTTTGTGTGAGTCTGGAGACACTGGTACTTGTGGAACGGGGACAGCCATACAATATGTCAATATCACCATTGGTAAGATGTTATACGGTAATATGTATTATGTATTTCATTATCTTTGATTAAACTTGCATATATATGTCATGCTACTACATTTCTTTGTGTATTTGTTAATATGCATTATGTTTTCCGTATACATATGTTTACTATTATAACCTCACTTTGAATAGAATATTTTGGCGTGGAATCTCCATGAACAAAAGTGACTCAACTTCTCTTGATAAATAAGGAAATGCAATTTTTCCTTGTACAAGTATATTTTCTTCAATAAATAAAGTTAATTAAAATATCTATAGGCACACTTAATACATACAGTTTTTTTTAATAGTCCACATTCTCCGATAAATATAAAATTATAGTAATTCACGAGTTGTAGATAAATCTTTTTCGAATGGTGGTAATCGTGTATGACAATAAGTAGCATTATTTTTTTTAACAAATGACACTTAAATTATTTTAACATTTGAAATTTTAAAACGTAATTGGCCCTACATTACTTTTCTTTCAGTCAGGCCAACTCTAATTGTAAAAGTGAGAATCATGAATGATCATAATGAAACAACTAAGCGACAATTTCCAGTGGGAACAGTCCTACAGATAACTTGTCAGGGACAGATTGGTAGTGACCCTAACAAAGTAAGTATCATCACAATACATTATGAACGAAGAACTTTTTTTAAATTTTCTTGGCGCATTTAAAAGAAAATTCAATGTGATTTCAGACGATTGGATGGTGTATCCAAAAGAAAAATGAACCAAGTTTCACAAGATTGTCCCAAACACCTCTTCACTCCGACGCTGGAAATCAGTCCAGTACCATTACGTACAACCTGACCAGTGAAGACATTTTCACAAGGTTCTTATGCGAGTCCGGAGATTACAGTACCTGCGGTTCAGGAACAACTATACATTACTTCAACATTAGCATCGGTATGCTGTTTTAGTTCTCAGTACAATTAATTTAATAAGGTTTGAACAGACAAAGTTAACGTTATGGATATTTATTAGTTATATGACTACATCTTTGTGATGTATATACTAACTTTCCGACTCTGAACAAACCGTCAGATATCATGGAGTTCATTACACGAGACAATTTGAAAGAGCCACCTGTCGATTATCATTAATTTTCTTCAGAAGTTTCTCACATATCGCAGCTATCATGTCGCTTGACTATCGTAATCTAAGCAGAGCTTCAAGTGACTTTTAAAAAAAATCGGCTGGGTCGTTCCACTGTCGCATTTAGGAATGTATTCCAGGGAGACCCCACCCCCCCTCCCCCCGGAAAAATTGAAAATAAGAAGCCATTTGGAGCAATTTGCCGCATTGCAGACACAAACATTAAGCATACTGATATTAGTTAGAAAAAACATAATATTTCAGAAGCAATCATTCTGAACATCTTACGAACTCATATTATCGAGGTTGCACAAATAAACAGTATTTTTAGGTCAATATATGAAATCACTGTATGAAAAGTGCTAATCGAAAATGCGGCTGATTTTGATCACCGGCTATACTTTTGTTGGGTAGCTCCAATTTACTGTCTGCATAGTTAGACAAAAAAGTAGTATTTAAAACTTTTAATCAACTTTGATTAAAATTGCATCAAATTATTTTGGCAGTACTTTTGTTATAAATAATGTTTACTTCATGTTTTCTTTGTTTTTTGTTTTTTAGTCACTTATGACTTTATCATCAGCCTGATTGTTAATGTTTGACTATTTATCCATTTAAGTGAACATTTAAAGTTGTCAATGAAAGATGTTTATTGCAATATATTCCACGATCATGAACCAAGCATTTACAATTATGTTGATCACTGGTTTTTCTCCATGCCTTGAGATTTACAGGAAATATATACCTACCATCGTTTTTGAAAGCTAATTTTTTGCTTGCGTAGCTGAAGCTATTATTTGTTGTCATGTCGGCTATACTTTTTTGGGTAGATCTCATATATTGCATATTGTGTATTTAAAATTCACTACAAATTATGTAAGAATATTAAATTTTACGTTCCAAACCATACTATTCTATTCATATACATGTAAAGATGTCGGTTTCAGGAACATTATTCATATAAAAACTTACAATACAAAAATCAGATACAGGAATAAAGTGATTGTATAGCATTTTTGTCTTGTTTGGAGTATTTTTCAGGGGAGGACTAATCAAATCAAAGTACTGAAAAACTGAAAGATCCGCTCTTTTGATACGTCTTTTTACTCATAGTCTAGTAAAGATGGCGACCTCTCTCTCTCTCTCTCTCTCTCTCTCTCTCTCTCTCTCATGAAATAAAACGATTACTATCACTGCTTTATCAACTAACAATGTCTCGCTATTGATTATCAATAACTATATCATAATATGTGAGTGTTAAAATCATTATACTATCATAGAAATGAATAAAAATTCATTTGGTTTCTGGCCTTTTGAGGCAGTTTTACTGAACAATTAGCCATCTCCATCTACACTCTCACTAAAATTGCAGTTCTCTTAGAAGAGTTCTCAAAAAACGTCCACAATTGCTTCAGGTATTCAGATATCTTCACGATATATGCTGTTTGATCACAAAACTTAACACATGCTGCTGCCAATCAATGTTAAATGCAGTGAACAGAAATAATTAAGTGACGGAAATTCATGTCTGAGTCTACACACAGGCCATTCAATGTACCTGTCTTAACGCTAGCTCCATCTGTAACAACACTGGACAATTAAGAGACATCATCACCCAAAACACTCAGTTCTCTCAGAACAACTTTATGCAATGTCTCACTGTTTGTAGAAATGGAGTTCTCCAGAACATCAGCAACAAAAAAATGAAACTTCTGCTCTCATCGTGACAATATCATCATACTGAATAAATAAACCGTCTGGTTTTTCACTGAATTATCTGTTGCTTTATCTAGGAGAATTCCAAATGACTGCAATTTCTTAACTATAGACATAATCTGTCCTTTAACAATGTTTCCAATTGTTAGGAAAGTTCCTGAAGAGACCGTTTCACTTCACTTCAATGCCAGAAGTATTTCTTTCCTCTGCCAGCTTCAGTAATCATATGGTAAACTTTTCCTTAAACTGATTTTCTATTTTAACAGCCAGTATGCTGCCAGAAACTTTTGTGTCAGAGCCTTTTCCGTAAATCTCTTCTTTTTCCTTATGGAAGACAGACACTCGCTTCATCATCTTCCTTTGTATGGCTCCTCTATGTTAATCAGAATATCTGTGTTCCTCTAGAGCAGATTTCTTAAATCTGAAAAACTTTGTCTACACAACAAACAAAACATCCTTCACCTTTTGTATACACCAACCGCCAGAATTATTATGCTTTACAAAAGTTGAGAGTACTGTCAATAATTCTTCTGTGATTGAATTTGTCCTTTTTGCCTTCAATCCCGCTCTGCCTTGCTTATTATTCTATGACTGACTCTCATATCTTTGTTGATCATTAAAAATGCATTTCTTAAGCATTGCAAACAATAAACATAGAAAAATAAAATTTGATCATAATAGTGACATTGCCCTTTTTAAATTCTTAATAGAACTAAATAATACTGTAGCATGTATAATTATTATATTCTTCGCCAGTTTAACTTCATGTATCTGATTCAAACACTCAGTGGATATTATTTTTACCAAAAACTAAAATTACATTTTGTATTTAAAAACAAGTGCTTATCTAAAAAAAACTTGATAGGGAAAAATATAAATACTAGTATTTTTTTATTGTGTTTTACGTTTACAATATAAAGTCAAAGTTTTCTTTTAATACTTCAAGGATTGGGAACATACTTACGATTCCTTGTTCCATACTACTTGTAGCTAAAATGAGCTGTCTAATATATATATATATATTAATGTTTATTTTTAACCCAGAAGTGTTTGAAGCTTGTGATGACATCGATGTGACTTTGCATTAGCGAACACTATGTAAAGTATGCTGAATTAATTAAGTAATGTTTTTTATATTTTATTTTGACCATTATAGTAGATCAAATTATTGTAAATTACCCCATTTATCACAATTAAAAGAAGTTTACATAAGGATTTATCTTTATTGTATTACTCTAAACGATTAAGCCACTGTTTAGTTTATGCTTATTTGTATTTTCTATGACGATTATGAAGCTCTTTGTAATCAAAAGGGAAGACAGGTAATTATATCTACCATTAACCTGATGGCATCATAATGTTATGACACATGCACTGTAACCATACCTGTTAATAGTGTTTCAGTTTAATTTTGCACAAGTATACTCAAATTTAATATTGATGTTAGGTTCATATTTAATTCAAACTAAAATCGTTATTATCCTTTTTTATTCTTTACAGATCCTACCGTTAATATTCGCACGGAGAATGGTATGTATAATGACGACTGACAAAAGGTTAAAAGTCTAACAATGTATTATATTTTTGTGATTAATTGTATGACAAGACTATGTATATTGATAAGTTCTCACACACAAAGACTGCGCATTGTTCATGTTGTCAAAAAATAATAATAATCGGGCTTTAGCTCATATTTAGCTGAATGCTTATTTAAGCTTATTTGATAACCTTTTGTCTGTACTTCTATCCACATGAACAAACTTTATGCAAAATATTCATCGGTGAATATCTATTAAGCTTTGCAAAAAGAGCCAAGCATAATACCAAATAAACTGATCATTTCTCGAACTTAGTGGTCTAGGAATATTTAAACCATTTTTCCTTTTGTGACTTTTAGATAATTATATTCACTGTTTATATATTTTAGATGCATCTGATGGTGGAAAAATCGCTGGATGGGTGATAGGTGGATTGGTTGTACTCGCACTGGTTGTCTTCCTTATTATCTACGTCGTTCGGAAACAAGTAAAATTACTTTGGATTTATTAATTTTGATTATTCTACTCTTTTTTGAACACTTTAAAATTCTTTTTACACCCGAAAATATCTTTTATTAAATATTACAAAATACTGTGGTTTCATCAATATTCGTTGAATACCAATTTTCGTGGATTTCGTTATTTAGTTGATCCACGAAATCAAATGTTCATTGAAGTGCAATTTCTATTAACATTTTGTACTGATAGGGTCATTGGCCACGAATTTACGTATCCTTGAAATGTGGTCTTCGCATATCTCAACGATGTTTTAAGCCAGACTTGGTCGTAGATTATGGTACTTACTTTTCATGATAAAGTCTAAAATATCTCGGCCAATAGTAACTAAACGTCATCCAACATATTGCCATATTCACTTTGTTCAGAATGACTCATTTTATAAACTAGGGTCTAGTCAATAGATAAAAGAGGCTGTAAAGTTTTCGAAAATGTATCTGTTTTTGTGTAGTTTAACGTTGTTAAAATTAACCTGTTTTATTATTATATCGAAAAATTTTGCTTATACGTTTCAAAAAAAAAATTTGTTGGTAGCCATTCAATGTGCATTTTAAAAAAAAATTATAACCAAAATTTATGAGGCATGTCCATTTCCTTATTTTTTTTTAATGCATTTCCGATTTATCATTTTAAGAACTTTTTTACTAATTAAATAATAAAAAGGTCGAAGACAAATATCACATTTTTTTTCAAAATGAGCATACAATCGACCGCATTCATTTATATCAATAAAATAGAAAAAACAACAATTATTTACCTGCAATTTGACTATTTCAGAGGAACATAAGAAGTGAAAATACAACTATGGAAATTAATGTTTACACAACAGGAATGCCGGTAACACCAGAGACGTTGAGTTGTGAACACCAACCTGAACTCTCAACAAACTCAATTAATTTGTCTGTCCTCTCCCTCCCATAATTACAAAACAGTACCTTGTATACTTTTCTGATAACACATGTTGTGTTTCGTAATACTTGAAAATTTGCCATGTTAAAAATCATGTTAAATCTTATCAATACTCAGAATTGTTGTAACAAGTCATATTCTTTTATGTAGTGTTTTGAATGACTTATTAATGTATGCCTCTTTTTATTTAACACTTGAAATAAGGAACAAAGAAGTATGTATTACATACATGAATATGGATATGTTGTATTGTTTTACGGAATTGTACATTTTATAATACAGCTGTTTTAGTTGTTTTCACAAGTGTCTCCAATTTAAATATTAGATATAGAGGATATCTATATTGTGTGATTTTATATTTGCTTTATCCAACGAGTTGAAATGGTGTATATATTCGCGAGGCTTGCCGAGCGAATATAACCATTTCAACGAGTTGGATAAACAAATATAAAATCACACAATTATAGATGTTCTATTTATCTCATGCAATTTGATTTATATTATGAAGCTTTTGAGACAGTCCCTCGTGTGACCTAAATTTTTTTTCAAAGATGCAACGTTGTGTTATGCGGCTATTGTAACCTTGCGCAATACAATTTAGTACGTCATTCCTGGGATAAATCTACCTGTTTTAATGTAAAGTGTCACTGAAATAAACCTTTAAATAATTTTTTAGCTCTAGATAGTTTTTCTTAGAGCTAATTCACTTGATTAAATGGAAATTCCGATTAGAAGACTTGAATAATCAAGTTTGTTGACATACACAAAGTTGCGAATGCTCGTTAGTTTGAATTGACTCGAACGAGTAACAGTTGTTGATGCATGATGTTTAATAAAACAAACACTAGGCTAGCCTTATGATTCAAAAATGAAAATAGTGAATAAGGATGCTTACTGGTGGTGGAATAAAAGTCTCATGAAACATTATTTCGGTAAGTTCTTGTATATAAACACAACCAGAGCGCTCTGTTTTCATCGCGTCGTCAGGATGAACTCCTTGATAGTTAACATAATTTGTAGTTTTATAAAATTCACAAAGCAAATTGAAAGTTGGAAGTGGGCTAAGTTTATCAAAAATCTTGACAAACAAGAAAAAAAGGTCTTGTGGTTATGGTTATGAATAACTTTGCAAAAAAGATGGGGGGGGGGGGGGGGGCTAACACCCCTCCCCCCCACTCACAATAGCCCCCCGGTTCCGACGCCTGTGCTACGCAGTTATGTGTTTTCCTTCATATTTGTAATTTAAATCTCTGACAAAATCCATTTTATATTAATTTTTGTAGTAGATATAGTTATGTTGAAAGTACTAGCAAATCTTCGAAAATAGGTCACTGAAGCGTTGAAGCGAGGGGCTGTGTCAAAAGTAGTTCTTTTAGAGCGTGTTTAAAAATTAGTCAGATGTGATATTGTATGAACATGTTAGCTGGATTCTGTATTCCACTGCATGTTGTGCATTACACTGATATAGTTTGTCGTATTGTAATTAATTGATATTACACAGTTTCCATTGCATATAAGTTCTGTAAAGCATTCATTCTTCTGCAGATAGGTAGTCTGAAGCCATGTTCACTCTTTTACGATGTCAGACTAGCACATGTGTTGATATAAGTATCATCGTTCTGCATGCTGTCATTGGATGTGGAGACCCTTCACTTTATTTTTTTTTAATTCTAAATCTGATTATAAATGATTATGATTATTTTAGCTTTCATCAACATTTTGTCATTGTATGTCTTTGCCGTGATGTGACCAGGTCGTTATCTTTGTTTCTTTTTATTAAAGGTTTTAAGAAATGAAAATAATAATTTTTCTATTGATAGACGTATCAAAAAAAAATTTACCAGATAACTTCATCAAAGCGCGTAGCATAACGCTATCATACTGGCATACGCGTCGCCCAGTATAATAAGGCGTCATTCCTCAGAGTCTATAAGGGACACCAACTCTGGGAGTTCACTTGGCGTCCCTCGGAGTTTTGGTATAAAAAAAACAGCTTCTTCAATGTTTTAAGGCAATGCCATTTTTCTCTCACAGATATATTTGCAGATTCTGATCCTATGTGTTCTATTTCTAAATGTTCTGCCAAAACGATAATGTTGAAAGTGTGGGGAATCTTTCAAGTCCACAGTGTACCAATGTCAATGTTATGTAACATTTAACAACACCAAGAGACGTAGGCGAAGTCATAGACATCGGTCTTATAACAAACCAATTATACACGATGTTTCCTTTGATTCATTATTACCTGATGTAAATAAACAATTCGATCTCCATTACATTTGCACCAAACATTACTCTGCCCCTTTGAAAGAATTAAACAATCTTCTTGAAAAAATCAAGGAAAGGCCGCTTTTTGACTTTTCTACACCGGAATACAGACTCGGATCCATGGATATTGATTATCATCGGCTTTTTAAACCAAACAGAGAATACTGCTCATGCACTACGTTATTTTTTCAAACTGAAGTATGCCAACAAGGGAATCAATGCTGTTAATATAAGCAATGTTCTTAATCACCAAAATATTTAGTCCTGCATTCCGCCATATTTCAAGATAATGTCAACCCCTGGTATTTCCTACATTTATACTTCAACCATTGCTTCCAAACTCTTCAATTACAAACAAACACTACAAGACCTTAATATCGAACATCTGAAAGATAATCCTCCAAAGTGCTCATCTTCTTCTTCACCCTACAACTATAGTCCTGCCGGACACGTCGTTTCTGGTGATGTTAATTTAGCAAACAACGAAGACACTACTATTAAAGGATCAAAATTTAGGAAGCCTAGATCCTTCACATGGTGTCGTAATTTTATACATATCATGAATTCTGTTGAAGATTTCGCCAAGCGAAGGGCAAAATCTGAAAAAAGAACTTGATACCTTGTCAGAGTGGGTTAAGAGCATTCTTTCTCAGATTCATATGAAAATCTCGTATAAAACGACTGAGAGGTCAAATGAAAACCATATATCCATCTGTTTTCAATAAAGCAGAAATGAGAAAAGAACTAGACAGATTGTACGATCAGTATGTACTGGTCCCTGCTGATAAGGCAAGTAACAATATTTTCTTTGTTTGTAAGGCACATTTTATTAATTGCATTTTCAAAGAACAAGGTTTTGATTCTACACATGGTAATCCTATTTTCACTCATAGCAGCCTTTCCAAGCAGGAAATATTTCAAAATCATTAAACGGTTATTGATATCTTTAGTATCCCCGATAAACCAAAATAAATTTGATTAACTTTATTTGTACTCGATTCCAAAGCTTCACAAAAGTCCTTAAAAAGAGATATAAAGCAGGTTCCAGTAATTGTTCTACCAAATCTCTCTCTTTACTCCTTACTAAAATGTTTACAGTAGTAGAAGAAGAAACTTCAGGAGTACTATACAACAATATACTCAAGAGGGGATGTGAATATGATGTGGATAGTAAATAAATTTCTAAAGAAATATTAGAAACTTTGAGGTCACGAAAATCAATAGCATTAAAACGTACAATTTTTAAACGCTTGTAACAACCATTCCCCATGACAATTAAAATCTAAGCTTTTTGATATCATCGACAGTTGTTTCATCTATAGAAATTGAAGTCGTAAAAATGCTTTCCGTGTTATTGGAAATCTGAAAAGTTATTTTGTTAAAACCATTCTGACCATGCTTGCGTTTCTGATTCACAACATATATGTAGTTTTTGAAAATCAAGTCTTCCAATATTCTGTTGGAATTCCCATGGGTACTAATTGTGCCCCATTGTTAGCAGATCTATTTTTGTATTCTTATGAAGTAGAATTTATTCAAAAACTTGTACGTGAAAAAAATAAATCACTCGCTGTGACCTTCAACTTAACATTCAGGTATGTCGACAACGTATTATCAATTAATAATTGTTTTTTCCATATTTACGTCGACTCGATATATCCCAGTGAACTTGAAATAAAAGATACCACACAGTCTGTGTCATCTGCTTCATATTTAGATATTTTACTGGAAATGGACATTTGGACATTTATGGTAACCTAACAACAAAACTCTATGATAAACGCGATGACTTTAATTTTTCTATAGTCAACTTTCCTTACTTATGTTGCAATATACCTTCATCACCTGCATATGGTGTTTTTGTCTCTCAATTAATTCGATACGCAAGGGCATGCTCTTCTTTTGAATAGTTGAATAGGCGAGGCAAGCTTATGACAAACAAGTTGATAAAAACAGGACTATCAACAGTCTCGTTTGAAGTCATCTTTTCGTAAGTTCTATGGTCGATACAACGATCTTGTCAGCAAATACAGTCTTCCACTGGGTCGCATACTGACTTACGTTTTTCATACTAATTGCTAGACCATAATTAATTACCTAAGTGTCTCCGGACTTTTCCGGGTTTTCCCGATTACGACAAAGAGCACACGGCGGATGTGACCGGTCAGCAGAGGATGCTCACTTATCCTAGGCACCTGTTCCTGCCTCTATATTTTTGGAGGTCCGTGTGCTATGCTTTGAACTTGTCTTTCGATCTATGGATTTGTTTATGCTTGACGGTTTTTATTGTCATTTTTTCATGATCGTTTTTATCTTAAATTTATAAATTACATAAAATGTAGCTTTTTAGGCAGACAAACGCCGCTTTATCATTTTTTGTGGTGGTGAATTTTTCATGTAAAACAATAACTCAATCTTGATCATTGCAAAATTACAGGGTTATTTTTTTTTCTTTTGTAATATTCTTTCTTTATAAAAACTTTTTTTTAATTTATGCGTTAAAATGTTTAAATACTACTAGATTTTTAAATATCATGATAAGTGGAAGTGTTAGGGGACGCTTATAAAGCTTGTTTGTTGTTTCAAATCACACACACACACACACACACACACACACACACACACACACTGGACTTTAAACTACATATGTACCGTTCTTACGCATATTGATCGGTGAATCATTTTCCATTCCCTTTTTTCATGCCTCTGTATTAAGCAAATCTTTTGGAATTGGATCTTGCACAAACATGGCTACAGTGAATATCAACAAAGCACTTTTTTGACGTAACACTATACTCTGAACATCGTTTTGTCAGTATAATGTATAATTTATCACAATTTAGAAATTTCAGAAAAGAATGAAGTATCATAAATTCCGTAGAATCCATCATCCGTAATCCCCCACTGTGTACCCCACGTGTATCTGGTCACGGCCTTGATTCCTTCACTATGACATACCTTTCTTATTGTCGGAATTCGTATCATTTTACAGCGTCCTAAAATGACGTATACTTGTTTACAGTATTTGAATAAGCATACTCATAAACTTTTGTATTGTATTTTCTTCTTTTAACGATTTGAAAATTATATCAAGACAATTGGGATAAATCATACCATGTTCGGGCGTCATTGTACTCTTTCTTATCTTTATTGCTTTTTTCGAAGCTACCGGAAAGGACAATGGTATAATACACCTGTGTAGAAGACTAGGGAACAGGCACTCCTGCGCAAATAAATGTAGTACCTGTGTATTTTCACTTCCTATTTTAGGACGCGCTTCATATTGGCGTTTAATTATCATCGGTAGATTGAGGGCTCTAAACGAGTGTCTATTTACGTATAACTGGGATTGAAGAAAAAGCAAACTGTTTATCTACCTGTGATCAAACAAAAACATAAAACATGACTTTTGCATTTTTGTGTGCAATTTTGCTTAGCGTCAGGTTACTTGGTGAGTATTCATGTTTCATATTAACCTGTATTTATTTTTACACGAATTTTGATATTCCAAAGACCCTATCTACAATATAACAATTTTTTTTAGTAAAAAGAATGCATTAATTTTTTAACAAATATATATCCTCATTAGGCTCACATGGAAAATAAACGCTTTTTAGCTCACCTGAACCAAAGGCTCAAGTGAGCTTTTCTGATCACAATTTGTCCGTTGTCTGTCGTCGTTGTCGTCGTCGTTGTCGTCGTCGTTGTCGCTGTTGTAAACTTTTTCACATTTTCATCTTCTTCTCAAGAACCACTGGGCAGATTTCAACCAAATTTGGCACAAAGCACCACTAAGTAAAGGGAATTCAAGTTTGTTCAAATGAAGTGCCACGCCCTCCTTAAAGGGGAGATAATTGAGAATTATTGAAAATTTGTTGGTATTTTTCAAAAATCTTCTTCTCAAAAACTATTCGGCCTGAAAAACTTAAACTTGTGTGGAGGCATCATCAGGTAGTGTAGATTCAAGTTTGTTCAAATCATAGTCCCCGGGGGTAGGGAGGGGCCACAAGAGGGGGATCAAGTTTTATATAGGAATATATAGAGAAAATCTTTAAAAGTCTACTTCTCAAACACTATTAGGCCAGGAAAGCTCATATTTGATTGGAAACATCGTCAGGAAGTGTAGATTCAAGTTTGTTCAAATCATGGTCCCCAGGGTTAGGGTGGGGCCACAATAGGGGGATCATGTTTTACATATGAATATATAGAGAAAATCTTTAAAAATCTTCTTCTCAAAAACTATTAAGCCAGAAAAGCTCAAATTCAAATGGAAGCATCCTCAAGTAGTGTAGATTCAGGTTTGTTTAAATCATAGTCCCTGGGGGTAGGGTGGGGCCACAATTGGGGGATCAAGTTTTACATAGGAATATATAGAGAAAATCTTTAAGAATCTTCATTTCAAAAACTATTAGGCCAGAAAAGCTCAAATTAAAATGGGAGCATCCTCAGGTAGTGTAGATTTAAGTTTGTTCAAATCATGGTCCCCGGGGATAGGGTGGAGTCATAATTGGGGGATCAAGTTTTACATAGGAATATATAGAGAAAATCTTTAAAAATATTCTGGGAAAGTTTTCGGTCCAAAACTCCGAACTTTACCAAGCACTTAGTGTGAAAGCACAGGTTATGCAGATTTATGTTTGATGAAACCATGATTCCCTAGAGAAAAGTGGGGCCACGAAATGGGAGGGGGGGGGGGTTATAGGAATAGAGAAAAATCTTCTTACAGTTACAACAACAAAAGGGGCTTGGTATTTACCAAAAAATAGCAAGATCTACTGTACTCAGTTGTCAAGATATTTTGATACTGTAATGCTAATTTAATCAGAATTAAGGCAATTGTTGCTCAGGTGAGCGATGTGGCCCCTGGGCCTCTTGTTGTTAGTTAAAACTCTTTGAAAACATTGTGCTACAATGAAAAGTTTGAAATTATTCTCATAACTGGTTTAAATAGTTCACTATGGATATAATATCCAAACGAGATATCAATTATCAGTGCAAATTATGCAGTTTATATTTTGCAAGATATATGATGAATTCTCATTATGATAGACCATATGTTAAACTGTTGGTTTACGGGGTTTTTTGAAATGAGCGAGCACTACTGCTAGAAAAATTACTCCAGTATAGCAGTTTTAAAACTTCTATGGGAGGGGGGGGGGTGGAACAAAGTGATATGTGTAGTTGTTACATAAAAAAGTGGATATAAAATTACTGAATAAAAAGATCTATTTTTTGTCACAAAACCAAAAGATCATAGATGTCATAAATAATACAAAACGTTGTTGATTTAAGACCCATCCTGTCATAGATGATATTTTATTTTTTATATGTATTATCTATTTGATTTTTTTTCAGTATCCAGAAGATGTAATCATTATTCATTAATGTTTAAAAATGAGCATCACACTAAAATATAGTTTATATAAAATCTTTTTATTTTTTTTTGGTGGGAGGGGGGGGGAGTCTTTACTATGATTTATATTTGAATTTTTTTAGTTTTTTGGGGTGGGGTTAAGGAGAAGGGAGCTGTAATTATTAGGTAGGAAAAACGTAAAATTTAGGAAATTGATTTAGACATTGATGAGCGATGTATACTTTTTAAATTTTATCCTCAGCATCTGCACAGAACATTCAGATACAAGCCCTCCCGCCGACGGTCAATTACGGGGAGAATGATTTGGTCATCGTGTGTTCCATCACCAACCCTTCACAACTTGCTGTAGTGTTCTTCATACAGCTACAGAGGAACTCTAGTACAACATTTGAAACTGTAGTGTCAGTAGCTGATGGACCAACACCACCTTTACAATGGAAGGACACCCAGCTACAGGGCCGAGCTTCAGCCATTGGGAACGTAGACTCTCCAAGCACTGCACAACTGAGATTGACGATTGTCAAAGACAGAGTGATGTGTCCTTCTGACTTTAAGATGTACATGTGTAGAATGTCTGGCTTTACATCTATTGCGTCTGAAGTAGTCACACAGGAGACAAGTCCAATCATAATTTCCTACATTGGTATGTACTATTTACTGATCCTATTTAATAATAATTACTGGTACTTGTTTATGTATCTATAAACAAAATGCAATTGTTCTTTATGAATGTAAATTGCTTATATAGAAGATGATGTAAAGTGAATTTGATTATCTGGCAATATTTTCACACTGTAATAGTTCGTCACAACAACTCTTTTAGAACTCTTTATCTAGGTGTAATGAAGTTTTGATCCAAAATACTGTGCATTTGTTTTTTGGGTTTTAAAAATTTGTTCCTTTTTCCTACAAATGTCTTACACCAAGTTGTTATTAAAAGTTGTTCCCATGGTAGTTTATGATATAGATGAAAATGTTAACATTTCAACAAGCAACCTTCCACAACGGAGAAAACACGGACATATTATCTGAGTCATACGGGTGTTCATATGATTAGAGGTTGTGACGCTAGAGAGAGCCTCAATTATAAGAAACTAAATTTTTATGAACTTTTTTTTATCAATATTCTATATTATTGTGAGCTAAACGAACTCTATAAACGCGTTTAATAGTGAATTGCTTTATTTGTGTTTTAGCCTTACCAACTGTTATTGAGCTGCCTCGAGTAAAAATCATCGGTGAGAACTTTGATACGCCAAATAGAACGTTTCCTGTTGGAACTGCATTTACGTTAACTTGTCAAGGAGAGATCGGAAGTGACCAAATCAACGTATGAATTAATCCATGAATAAACATTATTTTGAAATAACATATCTGAACTTGGCTATAACGCGGGCTATTAAACTTTTTATGTTTTCATTTCAGACAATTAGATGGTGTGCCCAAAGGGCCAATGAAATGATGTTCACCGGATTGCCCCAAACCCCGATCCACTCAGAGGCCTCTCAATCAGGTTGTATGTTCACGCGGTCCAGCACCATCACCTACAATCTGACCAGTCAAGACACATTTACAAAGTTCTTGTGCGAGTCTGGAGATACCGGTTTGTGTGGGACGGGGACCGCCATACAATATGTCAACATCAGCACTACTGGTAAATTGTCAGAGTGTATAGAATACCTTAGGCGATTTGATTGCATTGTTTAAATCTTATTTCATTTCAGGGCATCGATATTCTTTAAAACATGCAGCAAGTTATGATGATTCAATTCAAACACATATAACCTTCATTTGCCGGACATTTCGTAAATGAAGTATTTCAATCATTGTCTTTATCAGTTACAGAAGGGTCCTCTACCACCAGTGCTCCTTCAACAGATGGTATGTGAATTCAAACAAATTAAAGACCAAAGTATGTTATGTTCAGGTGTTCCATCGTTTTTTAATTCAGTGTCTCAGCACCAAGAAAGAGTATTAAATTCAATCACATTAGCCTGATTTTAGTTGATATCCAGTCTTTACCCTAATATGTACACTTTGTATGTACTTGTATGCTATCTTCAAAGAATTTCATTGACCGAGACAACTTGTTATGGGTTGGGAAAGTCCTTTTTTATGTTATCAAAGAAATAAATTATTAACCTTGAAGTCTTGTATACACTGTACTTGTTTTATTACTGTCTCTGTCTAGGTATATTGTCTACTTTATGCTATAAATTCTAATTAGTTATAACATCTCAATATCTCTTCACGTTACTTAGATAAATGTTTTATAAATTACAAAGGGATCTTCCGCCATCAATGCACCTATGACAGATGGAATGTAAACAAGTTTAAAGTCTATGCATAAACAGTGTTCTAACAAAATAAATTTGACTGTAACCTAAAGTACGTAACGAATATTTTTTTTTTAAAACCTCTATAGTTTACCATTTTTAAAGGAATTAGTTGGGTTCTAAACATTTGTATACATTTGATGTTATGATATTTAATCAAGCTTTATAGTAAATTGTTTTTCTTTTATTGTAACAACTTTTTTTTTATTCTTTATCAATTACAGATTTGTCTCCTAGTCCCAGTATTCCAACAACAGATGGTATGTAAGGTCAATGAAAAATCAGGTTTTTCATCATTATGAATTTTCAAATATTACTATTGCTAGATAATTTAGTATTTGTCTTCAAATGAGAGAGAGAAAGCAAAAATAAAAACGGACTTTAAAATAGATGAAGTTTTTGTACCATAAAGCCAGAACTTGTAAAATTATAACTGCAAATCACGCCAACATAAATAACTTTCAAATTTTTAAACGGGGCATGGTCACGATTTTGGTCAAAAATCATTTTTGCAATTTTAATATTTACAATGCTTCAGAAAGGCATTTTTAATAGGCAGCCGACATTTCAATGTCATTTGTTGAGTTATAAGCGAGTTACAGAGCTTGAAATTCTTCGCTTTGTTAACAAAGCGTTTGTTTACATTTTGAACGTTAAAAAAATCATTTTTTAACTTAAAACAAAAGTGTTAAACGTTAGAAAATGTTTATCCATGCTTAAAATAAATAAAAAGATGGACAAATAAGCTGGAAAAAAGATTTTTTTACTGGTATATTGAACTTATGTAAACAAAAACAGGACACGAGCCATGTTTACATGACAAAGAATTGTGAGTTTCTTTATCCTGCTTATAACTCTACAAATCACTCTCAAATTTTATTTGATTATCAGAAATGTCTTACTGAAGCATTGTAAACAATAGATATTGAAAAATAGAATTTGAGCAAAATCGTGACCATGCCCCTTTCTGAGGCGAGGCAAACTACTGACAAACCAGTTAATAAAACAAGATTACCAACAGCTTCGGTTTAAGCCATCTCTTTGTAAATTCTTTGGTTGATACAACGACTTTGTCAGCAAATGCAATTCTCCACTAAGTCTCATGCTGACTGACGCTTTTCAAACTAATTGTTAGACCATAATTATCTAATTGTCTTCCGTTTTCCCGATTACGACAAAGAGCACACGGTGGATGTGACCGGTCATTAGAGGATGCTCACTCCTCTAGGGCATCAGATTCATTAGAGGTCCGTTTTTGCTCTGATCTTGTTTTGTTTTGTTTTCCTTTGGACTTTTGATTTTGATCACTGATTGTTATCACCACATGTCATATACAGTATATGTGGTATTTTTATAGCAGTATGATATAGAAAACATGTTGTTGTTTTTTTCAAAAACGCATTAAAGAGGGATATAATTTTGAAAGTGATTTGGAAGCCAACTAACAATAACAAGTTTATTTGAACATTGACTGTCTGAAAACAATATGCAAAATAAAAAAAATTGTATCATAAAAGGGTAGTTAAATAATACCATGTCTTTTGTAAGGTCCACAAATGACGTCACTGGGGAATATATCCATATAGTTATATTGTCATCAAAAGTGAAACCACAATATAGTACAATATTGTGTTACTAGTATTTTGATCTGTATGAAAAAGAACGATCAAATTGTAAGTGCACGTATACCTAAGAGTTTTGGTTTTAACCTGGTTTTCCAAAGGAAAAATCCTGTGATTGAAACAGTGAAAATGGCAGGCGGGCGGCTGCCAAAAGGGTACCCTTATTATACGAATACCTCCTCCTATAGTTTTCCAGATACGAAATTGTTCTTCTGCAAACAAATTGTAAATATATCAGAGGTGTTTTTAGTAACAGTTAGAACTGAACAACGCAATATTTGTCCGTTTGGAAAAATGTTTTACAAATAGGAATGAAAAGTATTTCTTAAACCTTTCTTCTTGGAAGAACGCTCTCAAAGAAGATTAAGATATTCTTAGGTATGAACACTAGGTATGAACAAAGTTTCTTCCGAAGTTTAATCAGGATCATCCTAAATCGTCTGAAAATTCTACTTATCGATAATCACCTGAAATGAACTGAAATATACATTTAATTGATAAAAATAACTTATCTCAAAAATTTGCATACTCATTCAAGCTTAAAACCTACAAAATGAGGACAATATAATAATATTATTGGAAACTTTGGTTAGAGAAAAATTCCTATCAATCGGTAGATTTCAATTTTCTTTGTTTTGGGGTCGGCTTTTGTAACATTAAATTAAAAACATAAAGAAATTCACAATGCGTGCGGTGTAATTTTTTAATAATTGAAATTAATAATGCTGTAATGTTACAAGTATTATGGGTAAAAATCTATTTCACTGTTATCTCAATTTCAGCATCTGTCCAGAATATACATATACAAGTCTTCCCACAGACAATTAATTACAAGGAGAATGATTTGGTGATCGTGTGTTCCATCATTAACCCTTCACAACTCAATGCAGTGTACAACATAGAGTTACAGAAAAACTCAAGTACAACATTTGAGACTATTGTATCAGTAGCTAATGGACTGACACCATCAGTACAATGGAAGGACTCTGCATTACGGAACCGGGCCACTGCCACTGGGAATATAGACTCTCCAAGCACTGCACAATTAAGATTATCTATAGACAAAAGCAGCGTTCAATGTCCTAACGATTTCAAGATGTACATGTGTAAATTTTCTGGATACAACTCCTATTCAGAGAAGAGTGTCACACAGGAGACGAGTCCTATCACCATATCTTACATTGGTAAGTGCTGTAAACTTAAATGTTTTAACGTGTACGTGCCACATTGCTTACCTGAGTAACATTGACCATAACTCTAATCAAAAGAGCTAACTCTTATCAAAGCAGCGTTACAAAATCAAATACTGCTTTGATGAAGAGTTTTCCCAAATTAAATGTTATACTGATATACGGAACAAAATAACGAGTACCTGACCATCGCTCGGTCAAATTATATTTATATAATGATATTCGAAATATTTTACCAGTTTTTTATGGCGTTGGGTTTTGGACTTTGAAACTGTAAAATTGACATCCCGAGTTTAGTTAACCATATTTGTCTCCAATTTTTCTCACTGGTTCTAAGTAGTTCAAAATGTTTCGTCACCAAATGGTCTTTGATTGAATCTAGGAAACATTTTTAGCGATTGTCCAAGCGGCTTTAAGTGATTTGTTAATATATGCGGTACCTATCTTGAAGACATCTTTTATACTTTCAACGCTTTAAATTGAAATGCATCCCTTATATCTTTGGAAATGTCACAAATCGTGGATCTGCTATCACTTTCAATTATGTCCCTGACTTTTGAGACATTTTCCTTGCGTCTTTGGCGGATTCCGTCTCCACTTACGAACTATCTCATTAATTATCACACTCGTAAGCTTCCCCCAATTCAGTAAATAACTGCGTTTTCTAATGACTGAGTTTTGTGCAAACTTTATATAAGCTCTATTTCTTCTATATTTTCAACCCGTTACCAACCATTTTTAGCTCACCTGGGCCAAAGGCTCAAGTGAGTTTTTCTGATCACAATTTGTCCGTTGTCTGTCGTCGTTGTCGTCGTCGTTGTAAACTTTTCACATTTTCATCTTCTTCTCAAGAACCGCTGGACAGATTTTAACCAAATTTGACACAAAGCACCACAAGGTGAAGGGGATTCAAGTTTGTTCAAATGTAGGGCTACGCCCTCTTTAAAGGGGAAATAATTGAGAATTATTGAAAATTTGGTGGTATTTTTCAAAAATCTTCTTTTTAAAAACAATTCGCCCTGAAAGGCTTAAACTTATGTGGAGGCATCCTCAGGTAGTGTAGATTCAAGTTTGTTCAAATCATGGTCCCCGGTGGTAGGGAGGGGCCACAAGAGAGGATCAAGATTTACATGGGAATATATAGAGAAAATCTTTAAAAATCTTCTTCTCAAAAACTATCAGGCCAGAAAAGCTCAAATTAAAATGGGAACATCCTCAAGTAGTGTCGATTCAAGTTTGTCCAAATCATGGTCCCCGGTGGTAAGGTGGGGCCACAATAGGGGGATCATGTTTTACATAGGAATATAATATAGAGAAAATCTGTAAAAATCTTCTTCTCATAAACTATTAAGCCAGAAAAGCTCAAATTAAAATGGAAGCATCTTCAGGTAGTGTAGATTCATGTTTGTTCAAATCATAGTCCCTTGGGGTAGGGTGGGGCCACAATGGGGGGGGGGGTCAAGTTTTACATAGGAATATATATAGAAAATCTTAAAAAGTCTTCTTCTCAAAACTATTATGCCAGAAAAGCCCAAATTTGAGTGGAAGCATCCCCACAGGTCACAGATCACAGGTGCTTGAGGACAGGATCGACCCCCCCCCCTCCCCCCCCATCCACCCAATCCCCCCCTCCCAAGATTATAGACCCCTGGGACTTAATTATTAATTTTTTATTAAATTGTCTTTTTCTGACATATTTCTAATCTAATTTATACAATCATTGGCCTAAATTACCTAAAACAAATATTTTAAAAAATCAGACCCTCTACATATATATATAATACAAGAAGGTTGCTAACTTCGTCCATCTAGAACCAACGGAAGTAAGGGTTTATCGCAAGGAAGATAACTCGTAACATAAGTTTTTTATTTTCTCTTTCATGTCTTCCCATTGTCATACACTCAGTATGGGTGCCTTCTTTTAGATTTTCCAGTTCCCAAGACGATAAAAAAGTTTTCGCGGCTTGATTAGAATTCATACTTCGTATGAATTGTACTTTTTTCGAGTTTGCCAAACAATTTCATAAATCTCTCGGAGTTGTCTTCCTTGCGAAAAAACCTCACTTCCGTTGGTTCTAGATGGATCGGTTCAAAACTTGTAACTTGTCGGTGAAAATTGTCCTATTTACCTAATTAATGTATTTACACGGGCATGGCATGCAGATATTCAGTGAAGGGAATTATCGGGCTACGACATGAGGTCACCGTTTTACCTGGTAGATGTAGTTTGATAGCATATTTCAACAAATATTCATTGGCAGTGCCTCAAGTACAGTGTTTTATGTAATTTTGGGCAATGAATGAATAAATTAGATTAGAAATATGTCATAAAAGGGTAATTTAATAAAAAAGAAAAATAAAGTCCCGGGGGTCTATTATTGGGGCGGGTGGGGGGGGGGGGGTAGGGGTGGAGGGGATGGGCAATCCTGTCCTCAAGCACCTGTGCCCCAGATCGTATAGATTCAAGTTTGTTTAAATAATAGTCCAGGGGTAGGGTGAGGCCACAATGGGGGATGAATTTTTACAAAGATAAATAGAGAAAACCTTTAAGAATCTTCTTTTTAAAAACTGTTTGGCCAGAAAAGCTTAAACTTGTGTAGAGGCATCCTCGGGTAGTGTAAATTCAAGTTTGCAAAATCACAGTCCCTAGTGGAAGGGCGGGGCCGTGATGGCTGTTTGAATTTTTCCTTAGGAATTTACAAAGAAAATCTTTAAAAGTATTCTGGGAAATTTTTCGGTCCAAAACTCAGTACTTAGTGTGAAAGCATAGGTTATGCAGATTTAAGTTTGATGAAACCATGATTCCCTAGAGAAAAGTGGGGCCACGAAATGGGGGGGGGGGGGGTTCATAGGAATAGAAAAAAATCTTCTTACAGGTACAACAACAAAAGAGGCTTGGTATTTACCAAAAAAAAGGGGTGGAAAAAAAATTGGCAGATTTTCAATTTTTCTTTTAGCAAGATCTACTGTATTTAGTTGTCAAGATATTTTGATACTGTAATGCTAATTTAATCAGAATTAAGGCAATTGTTGCTCAGGTGAGCGATGTGGCCCCTGGGCTTCTTGTTACAATAGTTGTCAACACTAGGTCTTGTGAAATTCCTAAAAGTCTAAAACTATATGGAGCTAAAGTTTTAGGTTTGAAGGTCTTGAAGAGGGTCTATTCAAGAGTATCATCATCCACGAAATCGTGCAAAAAATAGTGGCGCTGTGAAACAATACATTTACATATCGAACAACCCTTGTATGCACATTAAAAAGTGAGGCGCTGTTTTTGGTTTTCAGTGAAGTCAGCTGTAATTGAAATGCCCCGAGTGAAGATCCTGAATGAGCTCTTTGATACGCCAGATCGACAGTTTCCTGTTGGAACTGCGATAACATTAACCTGTCAAGGACAGGTAGGAAGTGACAAAAGCAACGTACGTATCACTGGCCCATGAACATAGAAGTCTGTTATATATTTATAAGGTCTTTTGGTCACCTTTAACGTTTCGTATATTTTATTATTTTAGACTATCAGATGGTGCGCCCAAAAGACCAATGAAATGATGTTCACCGGATTGCCCCAGACCCCGATCCACTCAGAGGCCTCTCTATCAGGGTGTCAGTACACAAGGTCCAGTACCATCACATACAACCTGACCAGCGAAGACACCTCCACAAAGTTCTTATGCGAGTCTGGAGATACCGGTTTGTGTGGGACGGGGACCGCCATACAATATGTCAACATCAGCACTACTGGTAAATTGTCAGAGTGTATAGAATACCTTAGGCGATTTGATTGCATTGTTTAAATCTTATTTCATTTCAGGGCATCGATATTCTTTAAAACATGCAGCAAGTTATGATGATTCAATTCAAACACATATAACCTTCATTTGCCGGACATTTCGTAAATGAAGTATTTCAATCATTGTCTTTATCTGTTACAGAAGGGTCCTCTACCACCAGTGCTCCTTCAACAGATGGTATGTGAATTCAAACAAATTAAAGACCAAAGTATGTTATGTTCAGGTGTTCCATCGTTTTTTAATTCATAGTGTCTCAGCACCAAGAAAGAGTATTAAATTCAATCACATTAGCCTGATTTTAGTTGATTTCCAGTCTTTACCCTAATATGTACACTTTGTATGTACTTGTATGCTATCTTCAAAGAATTTCATTGACCGAGACAACTTGTTATGGGTTGGGAAAGTCCTTTTTATGTTATCAAAGAAATAAATTATTAACCTTGAAGTCTTGTATACACTGTACTTGTTTTATTACTGTCTCTGTCTAGGTATATTGTCTACTTTATACTATAAATTCTAATTAGTTATAACATCTCAATATCTCTTCACGTTACTTAGATAAATGTTTTATAAATTACAAAGGGATCTTCCGCCATCAATGCACCTATGACAGATGGTATGTAAACAAGTTTAAAGTCTATGCATAAACAGTGTTCTAACAAAATAAATTTGACTGTAACCTAAAGTACGTAACGAATATTTTTTTTTTAAAACCTCTATAGTTTACCATTTTTAAAGGAATTAGTTGGGTTCTAAACATTTGTTTACATTTGATGTTATGATATTTAATCAAGCTTTATAGTAAATTGTTTTTCTTTTATTGTAACAACTTTTTTTTTATTCTTTATCAATTACAGATTTGTCTCCTAGTCCCAGTATTCCAACAACAGATGGTATGTAAGGTCAATGAAAAATCAGGTTTTTCATCATTATGAATTTTCAAATATTACTATTGCTAGATAATTTAGTATTTGTCTTCAAATGAGAGAGAGAAAGCAAAAATAAAAACGGACTTTGAAATAGATGAAGTTTTTGTACCATAAAGCCAGAACTTGTAAAATTATAACTGCAAATCACGCCAACATAAATAACTTTCAAATTTTTAAACGGGGCATGGTCACGATTTTGGTCAAAAATCATTTTTGCAATTTTATTATTTACAATGCTTCAGAAAGGCATTTTTAATAGGCAGCCGACATTTGAATGTCATTTGTTGAGCTATAAGCGAGTTACAGAGCTTGAAATTCTTCGCTTTGTTAACAAAGCGTTTGTTTACATTTTGAACGTTAAAAAAATCATTTTTTAACTTAAAACAAATGTGTTAAACGTTAGAAAATGTTTATCCATGCTTAAAATAAATAAAAAGATGGACAAATAAGCTGGAAAAAAGATTTTTTTACTGGTATATTGAACTTATGTAAACAAAAACAGGACACGAGCCATGTTTACATGACAAAGAATTGTGAGTTTCTTTATCCTGCTTATAACTCTACAAATCACTCTCAAATTTTATTTGATTATCAGAAATGTCTTACTGAAGCATTGTAAACAATAGATATTGAAAAATAAAATTTGAGCAAAATCGTGACCATGCCCCTTTCTGAGGCGAGGCAAACTACTGACAAACAAGTTAATAAAAC
Organism: Magallana hongkongensis; assembly: GCA_015776775.1. NCBI lineage: Eukaryota > Metazoa > Mollusca > Bivalvia > Ostreida > Ostreidae > Magallana > Magallana hongkongensis. The sequence continues at coordinate 868,210 of CM027474.1, read as the reverse complement.
AAGATTACCAACAGCTTCGGTTTAAGCCATCTCTTTGTGAATTCTTTGGTTGATACAACGACTTTGTCAGCAAATGCAATTCTCCACTAAGTCTCATGCTGACTGACGCTTTTCAAACTAGTTGTTAGACCATAATTATCTAATTGTCTTCCGTTTTCCCTATTACGACAAAGAGCACACGGCGGATGTGACCGGTCATTAGAGGATGCTCACTCCTCTAGGGCATCAGATTCATTAGAGGTCCGTTTTTGCTCTGATCTTGTTTTGTTTTGTTTTCCTTTGGACTTTTGATTTTGATCACTGATTGTTATCACCACATGTCATATACAGTATATGTGGTATTTTTATAGCAGTATGATATAGAAAACATGTTGTTGTTTTTTTCAAAAACGCATTAAAGAGGGATATAATTTTGAAAGTGATTTGAAAGCCAACTAACAATAACAAGTTTATTTGAACATTGACTGTCTGAAAACAATATGCAAAATAAAAAAAATTGTATCATAAAAGGGTAGTTAAATAATACCATGTCTTTTGTAAGGTCCACAAATGACGTCACTGGGGAATATATCCATATAGTTATATTGTCATCAAAAGTGAAACCACAATATAGTACAATATTGTGTTACTAGTATTTTGATCTGTATGAAAAAGAACGATCAAATTGTAAGTGCACGTATACCTAAGAGTTTTGGTTTTAACCTGGTTTTCCAAAGGAAAAATCCTGTGATTGAAACAGTGAAAATGGCAGGCGGGCGGCTGCCAAAAGGGTACCCTTATTATACGAATACCTCCTCCTATAGTTTTCCAGATACGAAATTGTTCTTCTGCAAACAAATTGTAAATATATCAGAGGTGTTTTTAGTAACAGTTAGAACTGAACAACGCAATATTTGTCCGTTTGGAAAAATGTTTTACAAATAGGAATGAAAAGTATTTCTTAAATCCTTTCTTCTTGGAAGAACGCTCTCAAAGAAGATTAAGATATTCTTAGGTATGAACACTAGGTATGAACAAAGTTTCTTCCGAAGTTTAATCAGGATCATCCTAAATCGTCTGAAAATTCTACTTATCGATAATCACCTGAAATGAACTGAAATATACATTTAATTGATAAAAATAACTTATCTCAAAAATTTGCATACTCATTCAAGCTTAAAACCTACAAAATGAGGACAATATAATAATATTATTGGAAACTTTGGTTAGAGAAAAATTCCTATCAATCGGTAGATTTCAATTTTCTTTGTTTTGGGGTCGGCTTTTGTAACATTAAATTAAAAACATAAAGAAATTCACAATGCGTGCGGTGTAATTTTTTAATAATTGAAATTAATAATGCTGTAATGTTACAAGTATTATGGGTAAAAATCTATTTCACTGTTATCTCAATTTCAGCATCTGTCCAGAATATACATATACAAGTCTTCCCACAGACAATTAATTACAAGGAGAATGATTTGGTGATCGTGTGTTCCATCATTAACCCTTCACAACTCAATGCAGTGTACAACATAGAGTTACAGAAAAACTCAAGTACAACATTTGAGACTATTGTATCAGTAGCTAATGGACTGACACCATCAGTACAATGGAAGGACTCTGCATTACGGAACCGGGCCACTGCCACTGGGAATATAGACTCTCCAAGCACTGCACAATTAAGATTATCTATAGACAAAAGCAGCGTTCAATGTCCTAACGATTTCAAGATGTACATGTGTAAATTTTCTGGATACAACTCCTATTCAGAGAAGAGTGTCACACAGGAGACGAGTCCTATCACCATATCTTACATTGGTAAGTGCTGTAAACTTAAATGTTTTAACGTGTACGTGCCACATTGCTTACCTGAGTAACATTGACCATAACTCTAATCAAAAGAGCTAACTCTTATCAAAGCAGCGTTACAAAATCAAATACTGCTTTGATGAAGAGTTTTCCCAAATTAAATGTTATACTGATATACGGAACAAAATAACGAGTACCTGACCATCGCTCGGTCAAATTATATTTATATAATGATATTCGAAATATTTTACCAGTTTTTTATGGCGTTGGGTTTTGGACTTTGAAACTGTAAAATTGACATCCCGAGTTTAGTTAACCATATTTGTCTCCAATTTTTCTCACTGGTTCTAAGTAGTTCAAAATGTTTCGTCACCAAATGGTCTTTGATTGAATCTAGGAAACATTTTTAGCGATTGTCCAAGCGGCTTTAAGTGATTTGTTAATATATGCGGTACCTATCTTGAAGACATCTTTTATACTTTCAACGCTTTAAATTGAAATGCATCCCTTATATCTTTGGAAATGTCACAAATCGTGGATCTGCTATCACTTTCAATTATGTCCCTGACTTTTGAGACATTTTCCTTGCGTCTTTGGCGGATTCCGTCTCCACTTACGAACTATCTCATTAATTATCACACTCGTAAGCTTCCCCCAATTCAGTAAATAACTGCGTTTTCTAATGACTGAGTTTTGTGCAAACTTTATATAAGCTCTATTTCTTCTATATTTTCAACCCGTTACCAACCATTTTTAGCTCACCTGGGCCAAAGGCTCAAGTGAGTTTTTCTGATCACAATTTGTCCGTTGTCTGTCGTCGTTGTCGTCGTCGTTGTAAACTTTTCACATTTTCATCTTCTTCTCAAGAACCGCTGGACAGATTTTAACCAAATTTGACACAAAGCACCACAAGGTGAAGGGGATTCAAGTTTGTTCAAATGTAGGGCTACGCCCTCTTTAAAGGGGAAATAATTGAGAATTATTGAAAATTTGGTGGTATTTTTCAAAAATCTTCTTTTTAAAAACAATTCGCCCTGAAAGGCTTAAACTTATGTGGAGGCATCCTCAGGTAGTGTAGATTCAAGTTTGTTCAAATCATGGTCCCCGGTGGTAGGGAGGGGCCACAAGAGAGGATCAAGATTTACATGGGAATATATAGAGAAAATCTTTAAAAATCTTCTTCTCAAAAACTATCAGGCCAGAAAAGCTCAAATTAAAATGGGAACATCCTCAAGTAGTGTCGATTCAAGTTTGTCCAAATCATGGTCCCCGGTGGTAAGGTGGGGCCACAATAGGGGGATCATGTTTTACATAGGAATATAATATAGAGAAAATCTGTAAAAATCTTCTTCTCATAAACTATTAAGCCAGAAAAGCTCAAATTAAAATGGAAGCATCTTCAGGTAGTGTAGATTCATGTTTGTTCAAATCATAGTCCCTTGGGGTAGGGTGGGGCCAAAATGGGGGGGGGGGGTCAAGTTTTACATAGGAATATATATAGAAAATCTTAAAAAGTCTTCTTCTCAAAACTATTATGCCAGAAAAGCCCAAATTTGAGTGGAAGCATCCCCACAGGTCACAGATCACAGGTGCTTGAGGACAGGATCGACCCCCCCCCCCTCCCCCCCCATCCACCCAATCCCCCCCCTCCCAAGATTATAGACCCCTGGGACTTAATTATTAATTTTTTATTAAATTGTCTTTTTCTGACATATTTCTAATCTAATTTATACAATCATTGGCCTAAATTACCTAAAACAAATATTTTTAAAAAATCAGACCCTCTACATATATATATAATACAAGAAGGTTGCTAACTTCGTCCATCTAGAACCAACGGAAGTAAGGGTTTATCGCAAGGAAGATAACTCGTAACATAAGTTTTTTATTTTCTCTTTCATGTCTTCCCATTGTCATACACTCAGTATGGGTGCCTTCTTTTAGATTTTCCAGTTCCCAAGACGATAAAAAAGTTTTCGCGGCTTGATTAGAATTCATACTTCGTATGAATTGTACTTTTTTCGAGTTTGCCAAACAATTTCATAAATCTCTCGGAGTTGTCTTCCTTGCGAAAAAACCTCACTTCCGTTGGTTCTAGATGGATCGGTTCAAAACTTGTAACTTGTCGGTGAAAATTGTCCTATTTACCTAATTAATGTATTTACACGGGCATGGCATGCAGATATTCAGTGAAGGGAATTATCGGGCTACGACATGAGGTCACCGTTTTACCTGGTAGATGTAGTTTGATAGCATATTTCAACAAATATTCATTGGCAGTGCCTCAAGTACAGTGTTTTATGTAATTTTGGGCAATGAATGAATAAATTAGATTAGAAATATGTCATAAAAGGGTAATTTAATAAAAAAGAAAAATAAAGTCCCGGGGGTCTATTATTGGGGCGGGTGGGGGGGGGGGGGGTAGGGGTGGAGGGGATGGGCAATCCTGTCCTCAAGCACCTGTGCCCCAGATCGTATAGATTCAAGTTTGTTTAAATAATAGTCCAGGGGTAGGGTGAGGCCACAATGGGGGATGAATTTTTACAAAGATAAATAGAGAAAACCTTTAAGAATCTTCTTTTTAAAAACTGTTTGGCCAGAAAAGCTTAAACTTGTGTAGAGGCATCCTCGGGTAGTGTAAATTCAAGTTTGCAAAATCACAGTCCCTAGTGGAAGGGCGGGGCCGTGATGGCTGTTTGAATTTTTCCTTAGGAATTTACAAAGAAAATCTTTAAAAGTATTCTGGGAAATTTTTCGGTCCAAAACTCAGTACTTAGTGTGAAAGCACAGGTTATGCAGATTTAAGTTTGATGAAACCATGATTCCCTAGAGAAAAGTGGGGCCACGAAATGGGGGGGGGGTTCATAGGAATAGAAAAAAATCTTCTTACAGGTACAACAACAAAAGAGGCTTGGTATTTACCAAAAAAAAGGGGTGGAAAAAAAATTGGCAGATTTTCAATTTTTCTTTTAGCAAGATCTACTGTATTTAGTTGTCAAGATATTTTGATACTGTAATGCTAATTTAATCAGAATTAAGGCAATTGTTGCTCAGGTGAGCGATGTGGCCCCTGGGCTTCTTGTTACAATAGTTGTCAACACTAGGTCTTGTGAAATTCCTAAAAGTCTAAAACTATATGGAGCTAAAGTTTTAGGTTTGAAGGTCTTGAAGAGGGTCTATTCAAGAGTATCATCATCCACGAAATCGTGCAAAAAATAGTGGCGCTGTGAAACAATACATTTACATATCGAACAACCCTTGTATGCACATTAAAAAGTGAGGCGCTGTTTTTGGTTTTCAGTGAAGTCAGCTGTAATTGAAATGCCCCGAGTGAAGATCCTGAATGAGCTCTTTGATACGCCAGATCGACAGTTTCCTGTTGGAACTGCGATAACATTAACCTGTCAAGGACAGGTAGGAAGTGACAAAAGCAACGTACGTATCACTGGCCCATGAACATAGAAGTCTGTTATATATTTATAAGGTCTTTTGGTCACCTTTAACGTTTCGTATATTTTATTATTTTAGACTATCAGATGGTGCGCCCAAAAGACCAATGAAATGATGTTCACCGGATTGCCCCAGACCCCGATCCACTCAGAGGCCTCTCTATCAGGGTGTCAGTACACAAGGTCCAGTACCATCACATACAACCTGACCAGCGAAGACACCTCCACAAAGTTCTTATGCGAGTCTGGAGATACCGGTTTGTGTGGGACGGGGACCGCCATACAATATGTCAACATCAGCACTACTGGTAAATTGTCAGAGTGTATAGAATACCTTAGGCGATTTGATTGCATTGTTTAAATCTTATTTCATTTCAGGGCATCGATATTCTTTAAAACATGCAGCAAGTTATGATGATTCAATTCAAACACATATAACCTTCATTTGCCGGACATTTCGTAAATGAAGTATTTCAATCATTGTCTTTATCTGTTACAGAAGGGTCCTCTACCACCAGTGCTCCTTCAACAGATGGTATGTGAATTCAAACAAATTAAAGACCAAAGTATGTTATGTTCAGGTGTTCCATCGTTTTTTAATTCATAGTGTCTCAGCACCAAGAAAGAGTATTAAATTCAATCACATTAGCCTGATTTTAGTTGATTTCCAGTCTTTACCCTAATATGTACACTTTGTATGTACTTGTATGCTATCTTCAAAGAATTTCATTGACCGAGACAACTTGTTATGGGTTGGGAAAGTCCTTTTTATGTTATCAAAGAAATAAATTATTAACCTTGAAGTCTTGTATACACTGTACTTGTTTTATTACTGTCTCTGTCTAGGTATATTGTCTACTTTATACTATAAATTCTAATTAGTTATAACATCTCAATATCTCTTCACGTTACTTAGATAAATGTTTTATAAATTACAAAGGGATCTTCCGCCATCAATGCACCTATGACAGATGGTATGTAAACAAGTTTAAAGTCTATGCATAAACAGTGTTCTAACAAAATAAATTTGACTGTAACCTAAAGTACGTAACGAATATTTTTTTTTTAAAACCTCTATAGTTTACCATTTTTAAAGGAATTAGTTGGGTTCTAAACATTTGTTTACATTTGATGTTATGATATTTAATCAAGCTTTATAGTAAATTGTTTTTCTTTTATTGTAACAACTTTTTTTTTATTCTTTATCAATTACAGATTTGTCTCCTAGTCCCAGTATTCCAACAACAGATGGTATGTAAGGTCAATGAAAAATCAGGTTTTTCATCATTATGAATTTTCAAATATTACTATTGCTAGATAATTTAGTATTTGTCTTCAAATGAGAGAGAGAAAGCAAAAATAAAAACGGACTTTGAAATAGATGAAGTTTTTGTACCATAAAGCCAGAACTTGTAAAATTATAACTGCAAATCACGCCAACATAAATAACTTTCAAATTTTTAAACGGGGCATGGTCACGATTTTGGTCAAAAATCATTTTTGCAATTTTATTATTTACAATGCTTCAGAAAGGCATTTTTAATAGGCAGCCGACATTTGAATGTCATTTGTTGAGCTATAAGCGAGTTACAGAGCTTGAAATTCTTCGCTTTGTTAACAAAGCGTTTGTTTACATTTTGAACGTTAAAAAAATCATTTTTTAACTTAAAACAAATGTGTTAAACGTTAGAAAATGTTTATCCATGCTTAAAATAAATAAAAAGATGGACAAATAAGCTGGAAAAAAGATTTTTTTACTGGTATATTGAACTTATGTAAACAAAAACAGGACACGAGCCATGTTTACATGACAAAGAATTGTGAGTTTCTTTATCCTGCTTATAACTCTACAAATCACTCTCAAATTTTATTTGATTATCAGAAATGTCTTACTGAAGCATTGTAAACAATAGATATTGAAAAATAGAATTTGAGCAAAATCGTGACCATGCCCCTTTCTGAGGCGAGGCAAACTACTGACAAACAAGTTAATAAAACAAGATTACCAACAGCTTCGGTTTAAGCCATCTCTTTGTGAATTCTTTGGTTGATACAACGACTTTGTCAGCAAATGCAATTCTCCACTAAGTCTCATGCTGACTGACGCTTTTCAAACTAGTTGTTAGACCATAATTATCTAATTGTCTTCCGTTTTCCCTATTACGACAAAGAGCACACGGCGGATGTGACCGGTCATTAGAGGATGCTCACTCCTCTAGGGCATCAGATTCATTAGAGGTCCGTTTTTGCTCTGATCTTGTTTTGTTTTGTTTTCCTTTGGATTTTTGATTTTGATCACTCATTGTTATCACCACATGTCATATACAGTATATGTGGTATTTTTATAGCAGTATGATATAGAAAACATGTTGTTGTTTTTTTCAAAAACGCATTAAAGAGGGATATAATTTTGAAAGTGATTTGAAAGCCAACTAACAATAACAAGTTTATTTGAACATTGACTGTCTGAAAACAATATGCAAAATAAAAAAAATTGTATCATAAAAGGGTAGTTAAATAATACCATGTCTTTTGTAAGGTCCACAAATGACGTCACTGGGGAATATATCCATATAGTTATATTGTCATCAAAAGTGAAACCACAATATAGTACAATATTGTGTTACTAGTATTTTGATCTGTATGAAAAAGAACGATCAAATTGTAAGTGCACGTATACCTAAGAGTTTTGGTTTTAACCTGGTTTTCCAAAGGAAAAATCCTGTGATTGAAACAGTGAAAATGGCAGGCGGGCGGCTGCCAAAAGGGTACCCTTATTATACGAATACCTCCTCCTATAGTTTTCCAGATACGAAATTGTTCTTCTGCAAACAAATTGTAAATATATCAGAGGTGTTTTTAGTAACAGTTAGAACTGAACAACGCAATATTTGTCCGTTTGGAAAAATGTTTTACAAATAGGAATGAAAAGTATTTCTTAAATCTTTCTTCTTGGAAGAACGCTCTCAAAGAAGATTAAGATATTCTTAGGTATGAACACTAGGTATGAACAAAGTTTCTTCCGAAGTTTAATCAGGATCATCCTAAATCGTCTGAAAATTCTACTTATCGATAATCACCTGAAATGAACTGAAATATACATTTAATTGATAAAAATAACTTATCTCAAAAATTTGCATACTCATTCAAGCTTAAAACCTACAAAATGAGGACAATATAATAATATTATTGGAAACTTTGGTTAGAGAAAAATTCCTATCAATCGGTAGATTTCAATTTTCTTTGTTTTGGGGTCGGCTTTTGTAACATTAAATTAAAAACATAAAGAAATTCACAATGCGTGCGGTGTAATTTTTTAATAATTGAAATTAATAATGCTGTAATGTTACAAGTATTATGGGTAAAAATCTATTTCACTGTTATCTCAATTTCAGCATCTGTCCAGAATATACATATACAAGTCTTCCCACAGACAATTAATTACAAGGAGAATGATTTGGTGATCGTGTGTTCCATCATTAACCCTTCACAACTCAATGCAGTGTACAACATAGAGTTACAGAAAAACTCAAGTACAACATTTGAGACTATTGTATCAGTAGCTAATGGACTGACACCATCAGTACAATGGAAGGACTCTGCATTACGGAACCGGGCCACTGCCACTGGGAATATAGACTCTCCAAGCACTGCACAATTAAGATTATCTATAGACAAAAGCAGCGTTCAATGTCCTAACGATTTCAAGATGTACATGTGTAAATTTTCTGGATACAACTCCTATTCAGAGAAGAGTGTCACACAGGAGACGAGTCCTATCACCATATCTTACATTGGTAAGTGCTGTAAACTTAAATGTTTTAACGTGTACGTGCCACATTGCTTACCTGAGTAACATTGACCATAACTCTAATCAAAAGAGCTAACTCTTATCAAAGCAGCGTTACAAAATCAAATACTGCTTTGATGAAGAGTTTTCCCAAATTAAATGTTATACTGATATACGGAACAAAATAACGAGTACCTGACCATCGCTCGGTCAAATTATATTTATGGACGATTTCTTATATAATGATATTCGAAATATTTTACCAGTTTTTTATGGCGTTGGGTTTTGGACTTTGAAACTGTAAAATTGACATCCCGAGTTTAGTTAACCATATTTGTCTCCAATTTTTCTCACTGGTTCTAAGTAGTTCAAAATGTTTCGTCACCAAATGGTCTTTGATTGAATCTAGGAAACATTTTTAGCGATTGTCCAAAGCGGCTTTAAGTGATTTGTTAATATATGCGGTACCTATCTTGAAGACATCTTTTATACTTTCAACGCTTTAAATTGAAATGCATCCCTTATATCTTTGGAAATGTCACAAATCGTGGATCTGCTATCACTTTCAATTATGTCCCTGACTTTTGAGACATTTTCCTTGCGTCTTTGGCGGATTCCGTCTCCACTTACGAACTATCTCATTAATTATCACACTCGTAAGCTTCCCCCAATTCAGTAAATAACTGCGTTTTCTAATGACTGAGTTTTGTGCAAACTTTATATAAGCTCTATTTCTTCTATATTTTCAACCCGTTACCAACCATTTTTAGCTCACCTGGGCCAAAAGCTCAAGTGAGTTTTTCTCATCACAATTTGTCCGTTGTCTGTCGTCGTTGTCGTCGTCGTTGTAAACTTTTCACATTTTCATCTTCTTCTCAAGAACCGCTGGACAGATTTCAACCAAATTTGACACAAAGCACCACAAGGTGAAGGGGATTCAAGTTTGTTCAAATGTAGGGCTACGCCCTCTTTAAAGGGGAAATAATTGAGAATTATTGAAAATTTGGTGGTATTTTCCAAAAATCTTCTTTTTAAAAACAATTCGCCCTGAAAGGCTTAAACTTATGTGGAGGCATCCTCAGGTAGTGTAGATTCAAGTTTGTTCAAATCATGGTCCCCGGTGGTAGGGAGGGGCCACAAGAGAGGATCAAGATTTACATGGGAATATATAGAGAAAATCTTTAAAAATCTTCTTCTCAAAAACTATCAGGCCAGAAAAGCTCAAATTAAAATGGGAACATCCTCAAGTAGTGTCGATTCAAGTTTGTCCAAATCTTGGTCCCCGGTGGTAAGGTGGGGCCACAATAGGGGGAACATGTTTTACATAGGAATATTATATAGAGAAAATCTGTAAAAATCTTCTTCTCATAAACTATTAAGCCAGAAAAGCTCAAATTAAAATGGAAGCATCTTCAGGTAGTGTAGATTCATGTTTGTTCAAATCATAGTCCCTTGGGGTAGGGTGGGGCCACAATGGGGGGGGGGTCAAGTTTTACATAGGAATATATATAGAAAATCTTTAAAAATCTTCTTCTCAAAACTATTATGCCAGAAAAGCCCAAATTTGAGTGGAAGCATCCCCACAGGTCACAGATCACAGGTGCTTGAGGACAGGATCGACCCCCCCCCCCCCATCCACCCAATCCCCCCCCTCCCAAGATTATAGACCCCTGGGACTTAATTATTAATTTTTTATTAAATTGTCTTTTTCTGACATATTTCTAATCTAATTTATACAATCATTGGCCTAAATTACCTAAAACAAATATTTTTAAAAAATCAGACCCTCTACATATATATATAATACAAGAAGGTTGCTAACTTCGTCCATCTAGAACCAACGGAAGTAAGGGTTTATCGCAAGGAAGATAACTCGTAACATAAGTTTTTTATTTTCTCTTTCATGTCTTACCATTGTCATACACTCAGTATGGGTGCCTTCTTTTAGATTTTCCAGTTCCCAAGACCATAAAAAAGTTTTCGCGGCTTGATTAGAATTCATACTTCGTATGAATTGTACTTTTTTCGAGTTTGCCAAACAATTTCATAAATCTCTCGGAGTTGTCTTCCTTGCGAAAAAACCTCACTTCCGTTGGTTCTAGATGGATCGGTTCAAAACTTGTAACTTGTCGGTGAAAATTGTCCTATTTACCTAATAAATGTATTTACACGGGCATGGCATGCAGATATTCAGTGAAGGGAATTATCGGGCTACGACATGAGGTCACCGTTTTACCTGGTAGATGTAGTTTGATAGTACATTTCAACAAATATTCATTGGCAGTGCCTCAAGTACAGTGTCTTATGTAATTTTGGGCAATGAATGAATAAATTAGATTAGAAATATGTCATAAAAGGGTAATTTAATAAAAAAGAAAAATAAAGTCCCGGGGGTCTATTATTGGGGCGGGTGGGGGGGGGGGTAGGGGTGGAGGGGGATGGGCAATCCTGTCCTCAAGCACCTGTGCCCCAGATCGTATAGATTCAAGTTTGTTTAAATAATAGTCCAGGGGTAGGGTGAGGCCACAATGGGGGATGAATTTTTACATAGATAAATAGAGAAAACCTTTAAAAATCTTCTTTATAAAGACTATTTGGCCAGAAAAGCTTAAACTTGTGTAGAGGCATCGTCGGGTAGTGTAAATTCAAGTTTGCAAAATCACAGTCCCTAGTGGAAGGGCGGGGCCGTGATGGCTGTTTGAATTTTTCCTTAGGAATTTACAGAGAAAATCTTTAAAAGTATTCTGGGAAATTTTTCGGTCCAAAACTCAGTACTTAGTGTGAAAGCACAGGTTATGCAGATTTAAGTTTGATGAAACCATGATTCCCTAGAGAAAAGTGGGGCCACGAAATGGGGGGGGGGGGGGGGTTCATAGGAATAGAAAAAAATCTTCTTACAGGTACAACAACAAAAGAGGCTTGGTATTTACCAAAAAAAGGGGTGGATAAAAAATTGGCAGATTTTCAATTTTTCTTTTAGCAAGATCTACTGTATTTAGTTGTCAAGATATTTTGATACTGTAATGCTAATTTAATCAGAATTAAGGCAATTGTTGCTCAGGTGAGCGATGTGGCCCCTGGGCTTCTTGTTACAATAGTTGTCAACACTAGGTCGTGTGAAATTCCTAAAAGTCTAAAACTATATGGAGCTAAAGTTTTAGGTTTGAAGGTCTTGAAGAGGGTCTATTCAAGAGTATCATCATCCACGAAATCGTGCAAAAAATAGTGGCGCTGTGAAACAATACATTTACATATCGAACAACCCTTGTATGCACATTAAAAAGTGAGGCGCTGTTTTTGGTTTTCAGTGAAGTCAGCTGTAATTGAAATGCCCCGAGTGAAGATCCTGAATGAGCTCTTTGATACGCCAGATCGACAGTTTCCTGTTGGAACTGCGATAACATTAACCTGTCAAGGACAGGTAGGAAGTGACAAAAGCAACGTACGTATCACTGGCCCATGAACATAGAAGTCTGTTATATATTTATAAGGTCTTTTGGTCACCTTTAACGTTTCGTATATTTTATTATTTTAGACTATCAGATGGTGCGCCCAAAAGACCAATGAAATGATGTTCACCGGATTGCCCCAGACCCCGATCCACTCAGAGGCCTCTCTATCAGGGTGTCAGTACACAAGGTCCAGTACCATCACATACAACCTGACCAGCGAAGACACCTTCACACAGTTCTTATGCGAGTCTGGAGATACCGGTTTGTGTGGGACGGGGACCGCCATACAATATGTCAACATCAGCACTACTGGTAAATTGTCAGAGTGTATAGAATACCTTAGGCGATTTGATTGCATTGTTTAAATCTTATTTCATTTCAGGGCATCGATATTCTTTAAAACATGCAGCAAGTTATGATGATTCAATTCAAACACATATAACCTTCATTTGCCGGACATTTCGTAAATGAAGTATTTCAATCATTGTCTTTATCAGTTACAGAAGGGTCCTCTACCACCAGTGCTCCTTCAACAGATGGTATGTGAATTCAAACAAATTAAAGACCAAAGTATGTTATGTTCAGGTGTTCCATCGTTTTTTAATTCATAGTGTCTCAGCACCAAGAAAGAGTATTAAATTCAATCACATTAGCCTGATTTTAGTTGATTTCCAGTCTTTACCCTAATATGTACACTTTGTATGTACTTGTATGCTATCTTCAAAGAATTTCATTGACCGAGACAACTTGTTATGGGTTGGGAAAGTCCTTTTTATGTTATCAAAGAAATAAATTATTAACCTTGAAGTCTTGTATACACTGTACTTGTTTTATTACTGTCTCTGTCTAGGTATATTGTCTACTTTATGCTATAAATTCTAATTAGTTATAACATCTCAATATCTCTTCACGTTACTTAGATAAATGTTTTATAAATTACAAAGGGATCTTCCGCCATCAATGCACCTATGACAGATGGTATGTAAACAAGTTTAAAGTCTATGCATAAACAGTGTTCTAACAAAATAAATTTGACTGTAACCTAAAGTACGTAACGAATATTTTTTTTTTAAAACCTCTATAGTTTACCATTTTTAAAGGAATTAGTTGGGTTCTAAACATTTGTATACATTTGATGTTATGATATTTAATCAAGCTTTATAGTAAATTGTTTTTCTTTTATTGTAACAACTTTTTTTTTTATTCTTTATCAATTACAGATTTGTCTCCTAGTCCCTAGTATTCCAACAACAGATGGTATGTAAGGTCAATGAAAAATCAGGTTTTTCATCATTATGAATTTTCAAATATTACTATTGCTAGATAATTTAGTATTTGTCTTCAAATGAGAGAGAGAAAGCAAAATTAAAAACGGACTTTAAAATAGATGAAGTTTTTGTACCATAAAGCCAGAACTTGTAAAATTATAACTGCAAATCACGCCAACATAAATAACTTTCAAATTTTTAAACGGGGCATGGTCACGATTTTGGTCAAAAATCATTTTTGCGATTTTAATATTTACAATGCTTCAGAAAGGCATTTTTAATAGGCAGCCGACATTTGAATGTCATTTGTTGAGTTATAAGCGAGTTACAGAGCTTGAAATTCTTCGCTTTGTTAACAAAGCGTTTGTTTACATTTTGAACGTTAAAAAAATCATTTTTTAACTTAAACGAATGTGTTAAACGTTAGAAAATGTTTATCCATGCTTAAAATAAATAAAAAGATGGACAAATAAGCTGGAAAAAAGATTTTTTTACTGGTATATTGAACTTATGTAAACAAAAACAGGACACGAGCCATGTTTACATGACAAAGAATTGTGAGTCCTTTATCATGCTTATAACTCTACAAATCACTCTCAAATTTTATTTGATTGTCAGAAATGTCTTACTGAAGCATTGTAAACAATAGATATTGAAAAATAAAATTTCAGCAAAATCGTGACCATGCCCCTTTCTGAGGCGAGGCAAACTACTGACAAACAAGTTAATAAAACAAGATTACCAACAGCCTCGGTTTAAGCCATCTTTTTGTAAATTCTTTGGTTGATACAACGACTTCGTCAGCAAATGCAATTCTCCACTAAGTCTCATGCTGACTGACGCTTTTCAAACTAATTGTTAGACCATAATTATCTAATTGTCTTCCGTTTTCCCGATTACGACAAAGAGCATACGGCGGATGTGACCGGTCATCAGAGGATGCTCATTCCTCCACAGCATCTGATTCATTAGAGGTCCGTTTTTGCTCTGATCTTGTTTTGTTTTGTTTTCCTTTGGACTTTTGATTTTGATCACTGATTGTTATCACCACATGTCATATACAGTATATGTGGTATTTTTATAGCAGTATGATATAGGAAACATGTTGTTGTTTTTTTCAAAAACGCATTAAAGAGGGATATAATTCTGAAAGTGATTTGAAAGCCAACTAACAATAACAAGTTTATTTGAACATTGACTGTCTGAAAACAATATGCAAAATAAAAAAAATTGTATCATAAAAGGGTAGTTAAATAATACCATGTCTTTTGTAAGGTCCACAAATGACGTCACTAGGGAATATATCCATATAGTTATATTGTCATCAAAAGTGAAACAACAATATAGTACAATATTTTGTAACTAGTATTTTGATTTGTATGAAAAAGAACGATCAAATTGTTAGTGCACGTATACCTAAGAGTTTTGGTTTTTAACCTGGTTTTCCAAAGGAAAGATCCTGTTATTCAAACAGTGAAAATGGCAGGCGGGCGGCTGCCAAAAGGGTACCCTTATTATACGAATACCTCCTCCTATAGTTTTCAAGATACGAAATTGTTCTTCTGCAAACAAATTGTAAATATATCAGAGGTGTTTTTAGTAACAGTTAGAAATGAACAACGCGATATTTGTCCGTTTGGAAAAATGTTTTACAAATAGGAATGAAAAGTATTTCCTAAACCTTTCTTCTTGGAAGAACGCTCTCAAAGAAGATTAAGATATTCTTAGGTATGAACACTAGGTATGAACAAAGTTTCTTCCGAAGTTTAATCAGGATCATCATAAATCGTCTGAAAATTCTACTTATCGATAATCACCTGAAATGAACTGAAATATACATTTAATTGATAAAAATAACTTATCTAAAAAATTTGCATACTCATTCAAGCTTAAAACCTACAAAATGAGGACAATATAACAATATAATTGGAAATTTTGGTTAGAGAAAAATTCCTATCAATCGGTAGATATAAATTTTCTTTGTTTTGGGGTCGGCTTTTGTAACATTAAATTAAAAACATAAAGAAATTCACAATGCAAGCGGTGTAATTTTTTAATAATTGAAATTTATAATGCTCTAGTGTTACAAGTATTATGGGTAAAAATTTATTTCACTGTTATCTCAATTTCAGCATCTGTCCAGAATATACATATACAAGTCTTCCCACAGACAATTAATTACAAGGAGAATGATTTGGTGATCGTGTGTTCCATCATTAACCCTTCACAACTCAATGCAGTGTACAACATAGAGTTACAGAAAAACTCAAGTACAACATTTGAGACTATTGTATCAGTAGCTAATGGACAAACACCATCAGTACAATGGAAGGACTTTGCATTACGGAACCGGGCCACTGCCACTGGGAATATAGACTCTCCAAGCACTGCACAATTAAGATTATCTATAGACAAAACCAGCGTTCAATGTCCTAACGATTTCAAGATGTACATGTGTAAATTTTCTGGATACAACTCCTATTCAGAGAAGAGTGTCACACAGGAGACGAGTCCTATCACCATATCTTACATTGGTAAGTGATGTAAACTTAAATGTTTTAACGCGTACTTTTGCATCAAATTGTTGTGTGAGAATACCCGTAGAAAGGAATTTTAGCCATTGATTAGAAACTGACAATGAAACTCGGTAGTCAAATCGCTTATCTGAGTAGCATTGAGAATAACTCTAATCAAAGCAGCTAACTCTAATCAAAGCAGTATTACAAAATCAAATACTGCTCTAATAAGCAGTGTTACAAAATTAAATACTATACTAATTAGATTACATAAAAAAAATACTGTATACAGGGAAACGTTTGCTCCGATTTGATTGAGCGAATTTAGGTGGGAAAAAAATCCATTTTGTATGAGGAAAGACAAAAATAAAACGAGTCAAAAATAAACCTGTATACAGTATTAAAATATTTAAACCAATGTTTTTTCGGTGAATGTTATGTCAGAAACGATATTTCATTCGACTCAGCTTGTAAGATAACATTATATCCCTTCAAAGTATATTCTGCGGTTGCAATATGGTGGGTGTGGCAAATCCGTAACCTTTTCCGACTTCAAAAATTGCTTTAAAAGCTCATATGTATAAGATGGACCGTTATAATGAAGTAGACAAATAGTCCTAACCTGACACAGGACATCTTTTATGATAATATTTTGTGAGTTTTTATAGTATAACATCTTGTTAATACCAACTCGTAAGACGCTTGCTCTTCGGCAACGGAATTTGCACAGCAATACCATCACATGAGAAGAATCTCTTTGTGCTCATGGTTCTTTAGGCATCAACAGGCTTCTACTGTGTTTTGTATGTCAACCAATATCGCTCGGTCAAGTTATATTAATGGACGATTACTTACATATTGAAATTCGAAATATATTATCAGTTTTTTTTGGTGTTCGGATTTGGACATTGAAACTGTGAGATTGCCATCCCGAGTTAAGTAAACATATTTTGTTTCCAGTTTTTTTTAATGACTCAAAGTAGTTTAAAATGTTTTGTCACAAGTAACCGTATTTGTAAATGGTCTTTTATTGAATCTAGGAAACATTTTTAGCAAGTGTCAAGGCGGTTTTAGTGATTTGTTAATATAATTATGTGGTACCTATCTTGTAGACATCTTTTGTACTTTCAACGCTTTGAATTAAAATGTATCCCCTGTAGCTTTGGAAATGCCACAAATCGTGGATCAGCCATCACTTTCAATTATGTCCCTGACTTTTGAAACATTTTCCTTGCGTCTTTGACGGATTCCGTCTCCACCTACGAGCTATCTCATTAATTGTCACACTCGTAAGCTTTCCCCAATTCAGTAAATAACTGCATTTTGGAATGACCAAGTTCTGTGCAAACTTTAAGCTCTGCTTTTTTCCCTATATTTTTAACCTGTTTCCCAATATATTTCCTAAAAGTTTAAAACTATATGAAGCTGAAGTATCGGGTTTAAATCCTTTGAAAGTCTTGAAGAGGTCTATTCAAGAGTATCATTATCCACGAAATCGTGCAACAAATAGTTGCGCTGTGGAACAGTACACTTACATATCGAACAACCCTTGTATGCATATTTCAAAAGTGGTGCGCTTTTTTGGTTTTCAGTCAAACCAGCTGTAATTGAAGTGCCCCGAGTGAAGATCCTGAATGAACTCTTTGATACACCAAATCGACAGTTTCCTGTTGGAACTGCGATAACATTAACCTGTCAAGGACAGGTAGGAAGTGAAGAAAGCAACGTACGTATCAATTGCCCGTGAACATAGAAGTCTTTTATATATTGATAAGATCAATATTGTATCTTTACATCTTTTGGGTACCTTTAACGTTTCGTATATTTTATTATTTTAGACCATCAGATGGTGCGCAAAAAGAGTCAGTGAATTCAGTTTCATCGGATTGGCCCAAACTCCGATCCACTCAGAGGCCTCTCTATCAGGGTGTCAGTACACACGGTCTAGTACTATCACCTACAATTTGACTGACGTAGACACCTTTACACAGCTTTTGTGCGAGTCCGGATATTCTGGTTTGTGCGGAACAGGGAACAGCAATTCAATATGTCAACATCAGCTATTACTGGTAAACTATCATAGTATATAGCATAACTTAGGCAATTTGATTGCATTATTTAAATCTATATTTCATTTCAGGGCATAGATATTCCTTGAATCAGACAGCAGTTTATATGATCCAATTAAAACACATATTATCTTGCTTTGCCAAACATTTCGTAAATGACGTATTTCAATCATTGTCTTTATCAGTTACAGAAGGGTCCTCTACCACCAGTGCTCCTTCAACAGATGGTATGTGATTAAAAAAATTCAAGACCAATGTATGCTATGTTCAGGTGTTTCACCGTTTTTTATTTTAAGTGTCTCGACGCAGAAAAAGAAAAGTATTAAATTAAATTACATTAGTCGTAATTTTAGATAAGCCAGTCTTTACCCTAATATGTATACTTTGTATGAGTATTGTACATGTTTTCAAGACATGAAATTCTATTCTAAAAAGAACTTCACTGATCGAGACAACTTGTTATAAGTTCAGAAAGTCATTTTTATGTTATCAAAGAAATAAAGCTTTGCAATTGTTTTATACAAAAATTGATATCTCTTATTAACCTTGAAGTCTTGTATGTTTCTATCTATGTATATTGTCTACGTTTTGCTATAAATTATAATTAGCAGGCTATGTGTAATGCTAAATGCAATGTAATGCATTTCAATGCATTACATGTTTTCAAAGTAATGCTAGTAATGTGTAATGCTACAAAATTAGCATTTCATACCTGACATTGTATCATGCCAGATGTCTATAAATATCTATTAACTTATGCAATATGTTGTTCATAATGCCACAAGATGATTATATATTGAGCTAATAAAATGACTCTTGTATAGTCATTGAATTTGAACCTGATATTAAACATGAACCTTTAGATATGTTAAAGAGTGTTTTATATTTGAAACATTTGCAAAACTCTTTACTGGCTTTACTTTATTAAAACAAAGTAATGGTAATGGTAATGCATTTCTTTACTCATGTAATGGTAATGTAATGCATTACTTCAAGAAAATCAAGTAATGGTAATGGTAATTTACTTTAGAATGTAATTCGCCCCAAGCCTGATAATAAGTTATAACATTATTTTAACATCTCTTCACGTTACTCAGATAAATGTTTAATAAATTACAGAGGGATCTTCCACCATCAATGCACCTACGACAGATGGTATGTAAACAAGTTTAAAGTTTATTCATAAACAGTGTTCTCAACATAATAAATTCGACTTTACCCAAGAGGACGTAACCAGCATTATTAAAAACAGTTCATTTTTAAAGACATAGTCAATCTGTTGGGTCCTTAACATATACTAGTATGTATACATCTTAATGTTATGATAGGAAATCAAGCTTTATAGTAGAAGTTGCATATAAAAAGTGATATAATGAAATTTTTCTTGAAAGATATATTCATCTTTACTCTACATATATATTCTAAAAAAAATTACAAATTAAAAAATTATGTTCTGAGGGTATTCTTTAAACCAAGCTGAATTAAAATAGTTTGTTTCTACACAAAATGCTCATATATGAGCAAGACTTTTGACACGAACGAATAAAGTGTACATATTGAAATTAAGAGAATATATACGCGTGGTTTCAACGTTTTGTTTGTACACGTATTATCAGGGATTTTAATATTGAGCATGTTCATGAAATGTAATGTTCTTTTGGGAGATGGCACATAATTCTCCTCGGGCGATGGCCTCAGAGGAGATATTCAGAAGACTGATTTAATTTCCCTCGTAATTATGGAATAAATGTATAAATTTTTTTATAAACTATGTGTTTTCAAATTTAACGAAAGTTATCGATTTTAAATACAATGAAGCCACAGTGAAAACCCTATTATAAATTTCATACTACATGTTAATTTACTTGTAAGTGTTGCTATAAATGTGAACATTAAAATGTTTGTTCTTTTATTTTATTTTTAGTGCAACAACTTCCTTTTAAAAAACAGTAGTTATATGAAACGTAATCGCTGCCTCATATAGCTTTAAACTTTAGATCTTTACATTGTTACATTATCATTAAATGATGACGCAATACCTTACATGGTGTAAATATATCTTTACATTTGATCTATCTTTATTACGAGATGTCGAAAGCACAATAGGTAAAGTTTCTTTACATGATGTCAATATTTTACGTTTTGATGAAAAATTATCATAACATTATGTCAACATCTCATAACGTGATGTAAATTTATCTTTACATTATGCCAACTTTGTATAACAGATCAATACATCATTACATTATGTCGGCTCTGTTTTAGGTGGGGCAAATATCCCTACATTATGTCAACATTCAATACATGCTATCAATATATCCTTACATTTTATCAACACTGCAGTACATTATCAATATAACATTCCTTGTACCTTTTTCTTTTGTATCAATTTAGGAAAAAAATCAAATGTTAGTTTAAGATCTGTTTATGATAAAATAGAATCTTTATTTCTTACCATTTACAGATGCGTCCGAAAACAACGATACTCTAACAACAGATTGTATGTACAAATAATCACAGTATCAAGTCTATTTATAGTATCATTTTTTCAATTCTTGCAATTTAAAGATTAACATGGTCATATTACAATAATATGATTTTTTTTCACAAATCTATATATCATAAATTCAATTGTTCTACAATCTTCATTTTAAACAGTTTCAGGCACATCAGCTTCCGGTACCATCGCTGGAGGAATCACTGTACTCGTTCTACTCATTCTTCTTGTCGTCTAGTTCCTGTCTATTTGTAAATACACCGATCAGCAACTTTTTTAACAAACATAAGACTATAGGCCAAGTTATACCGTGAACTTGAATCAGCTATACTATTCCTATAGCTTACATTATGAAGAGTTTTATACTGGATTATTTTGATATTTGTGTTAAATATAAATATATATAAAACTAGATACGATCTCGTTACGAGTAACGAGTAGGTCTTCCGTTTAGTTTTTTAAGCGATTCGATTAAAATATCAATGAAATTTCAGAATTCTCCCTCAACCACCTCCTTTTAGATAATGTATACGATTGTCAATATCCTTTAAAATGCTTAACAAAGAGTTTTGCTTTTTAACATACAGCACATTAAAGATTTAATATTTTAGTCCCCTAATATCTCTAATTACGTCATCAATGGGTTTGGAAATGAGTTTTACAAACTGATATTGCTGCTATCAACAACTTTGCTTCTATAATGCATTACAAAATCTTGATCATTTTTAAGGTATGAGTAATAGAGTTTAGGAGTCTATTGGCCCCTAATTTAAGGGGCCAGCCCCTTTTTCTTGATTTTATACGAAAGGTCTCATGAAAACTAACATTTTTTGTTCTTACATCCATCTAAAATTGCTGATCACTTTTGAGATACAAATGATTGAATATTTTAGGGGCCAGCCCTCTAGATCCTTAATGGGGACAGAAAATCGTCTTTTGATAAGTGGAATCAATTTAAATCAATTTTTCAAACATTTTCTCTTCTATGATGTCTAACAAAATATGTATACTTAGTTATTTTTCGTCAAAGTTTAAGTACTTTGGCCCCTAAAAATCCCTAATTACGTAATAAATGGGCGTGTCAATGATTTTTTTAAATAGATATTGGTACGATCAACAACTTTGCTTCTATAATGCATTACAAAATCTTAATCGTTTTTAAGTTACTTGTAATAGAGTTTACGAAGGCCTTGGCCCCTAAAAAAAGGGGCCAGCCCCTTTTTCTTGATTTGTGTGAAAAGGTCTTAAGAATACAAATATTTTTTGTTCTTACACCCATGTGAAATTGTTGATCATTTTTGAGATACAAATGCTTGAATATTTTAGGGGCCAGCCCTCTAGATCCTTAATGGGGACAGAAAATCGTCTTTTGATAAGTGGAATCAATTTAAATCATTTATTCAAACATTTTCTCTTCTATGATGTCTAACAAAATATGTATACTTATCTAGTTATTTTTCGTCAAAGTTTAAGTACTTTGGCCCCTAAAAATCCCTAATTACGTAATAAAAGGGCGTGGCAATAATTTTTTCAAATAGATATTGGTACGATCAACAACTTTGCTTCTATAATGCATTACAAAATCTTTATCGTTTTTAAGTTATTCGTAATAGAGTTTATGACTGTCTTGGCCCCTAATTTAAGGGGCCAGCCCCTATTTCTTGATTTTGTTGAAAAGAACTTTTGATTATCTACCACTTTTGTTATATATGTTTTAACAAAATATCAACTCATAAAAAGATACAGATCAAAACGTATGAAAAATTTGATTCGAAATTCGTACCCAATTTTCGAGCCTATGCGAGCTCATAGAAATGGCGCCACTGGCGCAAAAAAACTACATTGTGCACAACTTCAACCTATAGTCTACCTATCCTGAAAATTTCATATTCCTATTTCTGATAGTCTCTGAGTTTATGTCTGCACAAAATTAGTCGTAAAAACTTACAAAATCGGCCGTAAATCGGAACCGGAAGTGCCGATTTCAAAATTTCAAAAAACTTCTAGAATTATGACCACTGGCAATCATCTGAGAAAAAAATGGTCGAAATCGGCCGAATAGTTTTCGAGAAATCGCGTGCACAAAATTCGTGGAAAAAAATAATAATAACTAGATACGATCTCGTTACGAGTAACGAGTAGGTCTTCCTTGCGATTTTTGTTTTAAATCATACCATGAATAATCGATACAATTTCAGAATTACCCCCCCCCCCCCCCCAACCCCACACACACACTTTCAGATAATGTATACAAATCCCTAATTACGTAATAAATGGGTGTGGCAATGAGTTTTCCAGATAGATATTGCTACAATCAACAACTTTGCTTCTAAATTGCATTACGAAATCTTAATCGTTTTTATGTAATTTGTAATTGACTTTACGAGTCATTTGCCCCCCCCCCCCCAAAAAAAAAGGGGCCAGCCCCTTTTTCTTGATTTCTTTGAAAAGGTCTTAAGAATACTAACATTTTTTGTTCTTACACCCATCTAAAATTGTTGATCATTTTTGAGATACAAATGATTGAATATTTTAGAAGCCAGCCCTTTAGATCTTTTGGGGACAAAATTTCGTGTTTTGATAAGTGGAATCGGTTTCAATCATAAATTCAAACATTTTCTCCTCTTTGATGTCTAACAAAATATGTCTACTTCTCTAGATAGATCGTGTCAAAGTTTAAGTACTTTGGCCCCTAAAAATCCCTAATTACGCAATAAATGGGCGGGGCAATGATTTTTTCTAATAGATATTGGTACGATTAACCACTTTGCTTCTATAATGCATTACAAAATCTTTATCGTATTTAAGTTATTTGTATTATAGTTTACAAGTGTCTTGGCCCCTAAAAAAATGGGCCAGCCCCTTTTTGTTGAATTTGTTGGAAAGCACTTTTTATTATCTACCACTTTTGTTAAATATATGTTAACAAAATATTAACTGATAAAAAGATACAGATCAAAGCGTATGAAAATTTTGATTCAAAATTCGTACCCAATTTTCGAGCCCAGGCGAGCTCCTAAACTTTGCGCCTCTGGCATAGAAAAACTGCATTGTGCACAACTTCAATCTATGGTCTACTTATCCTGAAAATTTTATATTCATATCTCTGATAGTCTCTGAGTTTATGTCTGCACAAAATTGGTCGTAAAAATTTACAAAATCGGCCGTAAATCGGAACCGGAAGTGACGATTTCAAAATTTCAAAAAACTTCTAGAATTATGACCTCTGGCAATCATCTGTGAAAAAATGATCGAAATCGGCCGAATAGTTTTCGAGATATCGCGTGCACAAAATTTGGGGAAAAAAATAATAATAATAAGAAACAGTACGAAAACTATAAGGTCTTCCGTTGGAAACGGAAGACCTTAACTAGATACGATCTCGTTACGAGTAACGAGTAGGTCTTCCGTTCAATTTTTAAACGGTACGATTAAAATATCAATGAAAATTTAGAATTCCCCTCTTAACCACTCCCTCTCAGAAAATGCATACCATTGTCAATATCCCTTGCAATGCTTAACAAAGAGTTTAGCTTTTTCACATACAGCACATTTAAGGTTTAAGATTTTAGCCCCCTAAAATCTCTAATTACGTCATCAATTGGTTTGGAAATGAGTTTCACAAACTGATATTGTTACGACCAACAACTTTGTTTCTATAATGCATTACAAAATCTTGATCGTTTTTAAGATATGTGTAATAGACTTAACGAGTGTCTTGGCCCCTAATTTAAGGGGCCAGCCCTTTTTTCTTGAATTCATTTAAAAGGTCCCACGACTACTAACATTTTTTGTTCTTACACTTATCTAGAATTGTTGTTCGTTTTTTAGATACAAATGATTGAATATTTTAGGGGCCAGCCAGCTAGATCCTTAATGGGCACAAACATTGGTGTTTTGATTAATGGAATCGATTAAATTCATCAATGCAACCATTTTCTCTTCTACGATGCTTAACAAAATATGTCTCCTTTTCTAGATATATTGCGTCAAAATTTAAGTACTTTGGCCCCTAAAATCCCTTTTTACGTAATAAATGGGCGTAGCAATGATTTTTCCTGATATATATTGTTACGATCAACAACTTTGCTTCTATAATGCATTACAAAATCTTTATCATTTTTAAGTTATCTGTAATAGAGTTTACGAGACTCTTGGCCCCTAATTGAAGGGGCCAGCCCCTTTTTCTTGAATTCAATCAAAAAGTCTCACGAATTCTAACATGTTTTGTTCTTACAACTATTTAAAATTGTTTATAATTGTTGAGATACAAATGTTTTAATATTTTAGGGGCCAGCCCTCTAGACCCTTAATGGGGACAAACATTGGTATTTTGATTGATGGAATCGATGAGAATCATCAATGCAAGCATTTTCTGTTCTACGATGCTTAACAAAATATGTCTCCTTCTCTAGATATATTGCGTCAAAGTTTAAGTACTCTGGCCCCTAAAAATCCCTAATTACGTAACAAACGGGCGTGGCAATGATTTTTCCTGATAAATATCGTTACGATCAACAACTTTGCTTCTATAATGCATTAATAAATCTTTATCATTTTAAAGTTATTTGTAATAGAGTTTACGAGTCTCTTGGCCCCTAATTTAAGGGGCCAGCCCCTTTTTCTGGAATTTGTTGGAAAGAACTTTTGATTATCTTCTACTTTTGTTATACATGTCTTATCAAAATATTAACTGATAAAAAGATACAGATAAAAATGTATGAAAATTTTGATGCAAAATTCGTACTTAATTTTCGAGCCTAGGAGAGCTCAAAGAAATGGCGCCACTTGCGTAAAAAAACTGCATTGCGCACAACTTCAAACTATGATCTACCTATCCTGAAAAGTTCATAATTATATCTCTAATAGTCCCTGAGTTTATGTCTGCACAAAATGGGTCGAAAAAAATTACAAAATCGGCCGTAAATCGGAACCGGAAGTGACGATTTCAAAATTTCAAAAAACTTCTAGAATTATGACCACTGGCAATCATCTGTGAAAAAATGGTCGAAATCGGTCGAATAGTTTTCGAGATATCGCGTGCACAAAATTTGTGGAAAAAAATAATAATAATAATAACTAGATACGATCTCGTTACGAGTAACGAGTAGGTCTTCCGTTCAATTTTTAAACGGTACGATTAAAATATCAATGAAACTTCAAATAACCACTCCATTTCAGATATTGTAAACGATCGTCAATATCCTTTAAAATGCTTAACAAAGAGTTTTGCTTTTTCACATACAGCACATTAAAGATTTAAGATTTTAGTCCCCTAAAATCCCTAATTACCTCATCAATGGGTTTGGAAATTAGTTTTACAAACTGATATTGTTACGATCGACAACTTCGTTAATATAATGCATTTTAATGTTTTGATCGTTTTTAAGGTATGTGTAATAAAGTTTACAAGAGTCTTGGCCCCTCATTTAAGGGGCCAGCCCCTTTTTCTTGAATTTATTCGCAAGGTCTCACAAATACTAACATTTCTTGTTCTTACACCTATCTAGAATTGCTATTCCCTTTTAAGATACAAATGATTGGATATTTTAGGGGCCAGCCCTCTATCTAGATCCTTAATGGGGACAGACATTGGTGCTTTGATTAATGGAATCGATTAGAATCATCAATGCAAACATTTGCTGTTCTACAATGCTTAACAAAATATGTCTACTTCTCTAGATATATTGTGTCAAAGTTTCAGTACTTTGGCCCCTAAAAATCCCTTATTACGTCATAAATGGGCAAAGCAATGATCGTACCTGATAGATATTGTAACGATCAACAACTTTGCTTCTATAATGCATTACAAAATCTTGATCGTTTCTAAGTTATTTGTAATAGAGTTTAAGAGTGTCTTGGCCCCTTATTTAAGGGGCCAGCCCCTTTTTCTTGATTTCTTTGAAAAGGTCTTCAGAATACTAACATTTTTTGTTCTTTCACCTATCTAAAATTGTTGATCATTTTTGAGATACAAATGATTGAATATTTTAGGGGCCAGCCCTCTAGATCCTTCATGGGGACAGACATTGGTGCTTTGATTAATGGAATCGATTAGAATCATCAATCCAAACATTTTCACTTCTACAATGCTTAACAAAATATGTCTACTTCTCTAGATATAATGCGTCAAAGTTTAAGTACTTTGGCCCCTAAAAATCCCTAATTACGTAATAAATGGGCGTGGCAATGATTTTACCTGATAGATATTGTTACGATCAACAACTTTGCTTCTATAATGCATTACAAAATCTTGATCGTTTCTAAGTTATTTGTAATAGAGTTTAAGAGTGTCTTGGCCCCTAATTTAAGGGGCCAGCCCCTTTTTCTTGATTTCTTTGAAAAGGTCATCAGAATACTAACATTTTTTGTTCTTTCACCTATCTAAAATTGTTGATCATTTTTGAGATACAAATGATTGAATATTTTAGGGGCCAGCCCTCTAGATCCTTCATGGGGACAGACATTGGTGCTTTGATTAATGGAATCGATTAGAATCATCAATCCAAACATTTTCACTTCTCCAATGCTTAACAAAATATGTCTACTTCTCTAGATATAATGCATCAAAGTTTAAGTACTTTGGCCCCTAAAAATCCCTAATTACGTAATAAATGGGCGTGGCAATGATTTTACCTGATAGATATTGTTACGATCAACAACTTTGCTTCTATAATTCATTACAAAATCTTTATTGTTTTTAAGTTATTTGTAATAGAGTTTAAGAGTGTCTTGGCCCCTTATTAAAGGGGCCATCCCCTATTTTTTGATTTTGTTCGAAAGAACTTTAGATTATCTACTACTTTTATTATACATGTTTTAATAAAATATCAACTCATAAAAAGATAGAGATCAAAACGTATGAAAATTTTGAATGAAAATTCGAACCCAATTTTCGAGCCCAGGCGAGCTCCAAGAAATGGCGCCACTGGCGTAAAACAAAATAATAGTGCACAACTTCAGACTATAGACTACCTATCCTAAAAATTTCAAAATCATATCTCTGATAGTTTCTGAGATCAGCTCTGCACAAAATAGGTCGTAAAAAACACCAAAATGGCCGATAAATCGGTACCGGAAGTGACGACAACAAAATTTTCAAAAACATATAAAATTCAGATCATGACTCATCATCTGTGAAAAAATGTTGAAAATCGGCCGAATAGTTTTCGAGAAATCGCGTGCACAAAATTTGGAAAAAAAAATAATAATAATAATAATAAGAAACAGTACGAAAACAATAAGGTCTTCCGTTGGAAACGGAAGACCTTAATAATAATAATAAGAAACAGTACGAAAACAATAATTAT
Source organism: Magallana hongkongensis (assembly GCA_015776775.1). Lineage (NCBI taxonomy): Eukaryota > Metazoa > Mollusca > Bivalvia > Ostreida > Ostreidae > Magallana > Magallana hongkongensis. The sequence continues at coordinate 840,068 of CM027474.1, read as the reverse complement.
TAATTATTATTTATTATTATTTAATTAATTATTAACAATAATTATTAAGGTCTTCCGTTTCCAACGGAAGACCTTAATAATAAGAAACAGTACGAAAACTATAAGGTCTTCCGTTGGAAACGGAAGACCTTAATTACGAGGGTTGTTCGGAAATTATTGAGACAAATCGATTATTTTCTTTTCTAAGTGACGAATTTTGGTGAAAATTGGCATAGACACTGAAGAAACACCAACAAATAATAAAATAAAGTTATATTAAAAGAATATTTAATATTTTGTTTACGACAGTAGATAAACAAGTCAGTGGTCGGGGTACCCGGCGCAGCCATAAACTCGGAGATTAAACAACTTAAACATCTACTTTATAAGTGTCCGTAGAATTACAGTTTATGATAAAAGAAATCAAATTAAATATGTTCATTTTGCTATTCTTTGCGACTAACTGTTGAATAAGTTTCACTGATGTTCGAGCTGAAATACGGATATGGTACACATATATTTACCAAACAATAAAAATCTGCAACGACTTTACATTGAATTTTGACGTCAAGGCGGCGCAACGAAAACCATTAAACTTGTGAAAATCTCAGAAGAAGACCTTTTAAAGCCACGCAATTGCGTAAAAAAACTATACGATTACAAGACAAGGTATAGAACTTCAGTTCATCATATTATTTTCACTGATTGTTTAACTAGAATTAGGCCAAAGGGATTAATTAACAACTTTTGACACACTAACTGTTGTCAACAGTTCCAAAATATGTAAAAAATGACTGCAGGAGACATTCACAGTAATTAGACTTTCGGGTAAAAATAACTCGATTTTTTCTCTAAAAAAAACAAGAATGAGAGAAAATGTAAATGATGACATCTTGAAATTAAAACAAAAGATGAGAAATAAAGTATAATTCTTATTTCAGTTCGTTCGTAAGGTGTTTAAAAATTTGGAGCAATAAGAAGTGTTAAAATGACGTTGCGAAAAGTTTGCGGTTGCGCCGGGTTACAGAACGAAGGCACGTTGGTCAGCTTACTAGGAATGATCTATTCATGCCATGAACAAAAAACTTTTCACATTGATAAACTCTATCCTGATTTACGTTTTGGTGAAATTTCAAGAGTTTATATTTTTTACTAAAAGAATAAGAGAAAATGTCTCAATAATTTCCGAACAACCCTCGTATGATATCTATAATTATTGCTAAAAATTGTCTTTCATGTACAATTGTGCTTATTTATAACCACATTTGGATTACTTTCTTTAGTTTAATGTGAATGATAAATACCTTTAAAAATCGCAACATTTTTAGCTCACCTGAGCTGAAAGCTCAAGTGAGCTATTCTGATCACATTTTGTCTGTCGTCCGTCTGTCTGTCTGTCTGTCTGTCCGTCTGTCCATCTGTCTGTAAACTTTTCACATTTTCAACATCTTCTCAACAACCACTGGGCCAATTTCAACCAAACTTGGCACAAAGCATCCTTAGCCTAAGGGAATTTAAAGTTGTGAAAATTAAGGACCATGCCTTTTTGCAAAGGGAGATAATTAGGAATTTATGAAAATTTTCGAGAAATTTTCAAAAATCTTCTTCTCATGAACCATAAGACCAGGAAAGCTGAAACTTGTGTGGAAGCATCCTCAGGTAGTGTAGATTCTAATTTGTGAAATTCATGACCCCCGAGGGTAGGGTGGGGCCACAATGGGGGGTCAAAGTTTTACATAGGAATATACAGAGTAAATCTTTAAAAATCTTCTTTTCATGAACCATAAAATCAGGAGAGCTGAAACTTGTGTGGAAGCATCCTCAGGTAGTGTAGATTCTAATTTGTGAAATTCACGACCCCCGGGGGTAGGGTGGGGCCACAATGGGGGGTCGAAATTTAACATAGGAATATATAGAGTAAATCTTTAAAAATCTTCTTCTCATGAACCATAAAACCAGGAGAGCTGAAACTTGTGTGAAAGCATCCTCAGGTAGTGTAGATTCTAATTTGTGAAAATCATGACCCCCGGGGGTAGGGTGGGGCCACAATGGAAGGTCGAAAATTTTACATAGGAATATACAGAGTAAATCTTTAAAAATCTTCTTCTCATGAACCATAAGACCAGGAAAGCTGAAATTTGTGTGGAAGCATCCTCAGGTAGTGTAGATTCAAAGTTGTGAAAATCATGACCCCCGGGGGTAGGGTGGGGCCACAATTGGGGGTCGAAATTTAACATGGGAATATATAGAGTAAATCTTTAAAAATCTCCTTCTCATGAACCATAAGACCAGGAAAGCTGAAACTTGTGTGGAAGCATCCTCAGGTAGTGTAGATTCATAGTTGTGAAAATCATAACCCCAGAGGGTAGGCTGGGGCCTTATTGGTTGGTTGAAGTTATACAGAAGAATATATAGAGTAAATCTTTAAAAATCTTTTTCTCAGAAACTAATTAGCCAGAAAAGCTCAAACTTGACTGTAAGCATCCTCAGGTAGTGTAGATTCAAAGTTGTGAAAATCATGACCCCCGGGGGTAGGGTGGGGCCACAATGGGGGGTGGAAGTTTTACATAGGAATATATAGAGTAAATCTTTAAAAATCTTCTTCTCAGAAACTAATCAGCCAGGAAAGCTGAAACTTGTGTGAAAGCATCCTCAGGTAGTGTAGATACAAAGTTGTGAAAATCATGATCCCTGGGGGAAGGGTGGGGCCACAATGGGGAATCGAAATTTTACATAGGAATATAGAGAGTAAATCTTTTAAAATCTTTTTCTCAGAAACTAATCAGCCAGGAAAGCTGAAACTTGTTTGGAAGCATCTTTAGGAAATGTAGATTCAAAGTTGTGAAAATCATGACCCCCGGGGGTAGGGTGGGGCCACAATGGGTGGTCGAAGTTTTACATAGGAATATATAGAGTAAATCTTTAAAAATCTTCTTCTCAGAAACTAATCAGCCAGGAAAGCTGAAACTTGTGTGGAAACATTCTCAGGTAATGTAGACTCATAGTTGTGAAAATCATGATCCCCAGGAGTAGGGTGGGGCCACAATTGGGTGTCAATAGGAATATATAAAGTAAATCTTTAAAAATCTTCTTCTCAGAAACTAATCAGCCAGGAAAGCTGAAACTTGTGTGGAAGCATCATCAGGTAGTGTAGATTCATTGTTGTGAAAATCATGACCCCCGAGGGTAGGGTGGAGCCACAATTGAAGGTCGAAGTTTTACATAGGAATATATAGAGTAAATCTTTAAAAATCTTCTTCTCAGAAACTAATCAGCCAGGTAAGCTGAAACTTATGTGGAAGCGTCCTCAGGTAGTGTAGATTCATTGTTGTGAAAATCATGATCCCCGGGGGTAGGGTGGGGCCACAATGGGGGGGTCAAAGTTTAACAAAGGAATATATATGGTAAATCTTTAAAAATCTTCTTCTCAGAAACTAATCAGCCAGATGATTCTTTATAATTGTTAAGACTTTGGCCCCAGGACAATTCTTTGGCCTCACAAGAAGGTTCAGAGTTTGATGTACGTTTATATCCCATATATAACTAATTGTTAAGGATCTTTTTGAGAACTTCAATACTCAACATATGATATGACTATAAAATCATCCTGTTAGAAAAGGGACTACTGATTATAAACATAAGAATATCCAGGGGAAAAATGGATTTTATTTATACAGGATCTACATGTATTATTGTACATTGTCCAGATAGTTTGTATTATGACTCCATTAAGCTGATTTTATCATACCTATTGTTCCTCAGGTGAGCGATGTGGCCCATGGGCCTCTTGTTTAACATAAATAGTTAAAAATATGACGTTTTCTGATTTCGTCTATAAACCTGTTAAGTCATGTACTTGATAGACCATAATTAATCACCTTATTGTAATTTTCTACGGATTTTTTTTTCTCAATTACAACTTAGAGCACACGGTGGGTGTGACATGTCGGTAGTGGATGCTCACTCCTCCAAATTAGCTGATCCTACCTCTAACTTTTTGAGAGGTGCTACTGTTTTGTATTTTTCCTTTGGACTTTTAATTTCGAACACGGTTCGTTATTACCACATGTCATTTTTTTACAGTCTGATTTCTTATAAGGGCATGGTCATGATCTTAGTTAAAAAAAAATCTGTTTTAAATATTTACAAAGTAAGGCATTTCAATATATAGTCAACCAATATTTGAGAATCAGTCGTCGAGTTATGATCGAGATACAGAGCTCACTTTACACTCATTGCATGATGTCCTGGATATATGAAGACTTAATTCCCCAAGAAAAATCAATAAATCTTCATATCCCCGAGGGTATTTGACTTTTCTGGGGCGATTAAATCTTCATATTTCCAGGAAAATAAACGTTTTATTACACCGAACAACAGATGATTACACAAAATATGTCCATTTCAAGTTTGTTGACTTTTATTTCGAAAGCAATAACGTCGCGTTATTTCGCCTCATTAAAATTCGCCCTTGACGTTTAGGCGGGTATAATTGTGACATTGATTGCAAAACAAAAATAAATCTGTGTACATTCTGTTCACTAATATTTCTGAAGTTTGTTTTTTACAATCAATGCATAGTATGTGTGTGATAAACACAATCATTCCGTTGAACGGTTTATTTTTATCTCTTTGGTTGTAATTTACAACATAGAGAATATTACAAACATATACAGAATATATACTTTATGCGTGAGTAGAGAAAAAAATAAAACAATTGTAATGGTTCTCTACAAAATATATATGAAGTATTAAAGTACAATTTTTTAATGCAGATTAATAACCAGGAGGTTTAGCCTTCTCGTTAACAATACTTATAAATTTACATTACTTGTTTAATAAGCTCACATTGTTCGAGGAAAAAAGCTCGTTAAATTTAACAATATTTGGTCTAAAAACATAAAATTTTGGTATATACTTTTCTCTATCGTTTTTCAACACAGTGCAACACAAAATATAGTGAAATTCATCTCCAATGTCTCTGTTACATAAATTACATAACCTGTTACTTCTTTCTATGTCATTCACTGCACGAAAAATCGCCTTTTGTTTATCCAAAAGATAACCAAATGGCTAACTTTTTTTTACCTTTTTACACCTTTTAAATATCTTTTATATTTTGTGGAAAGGTATAAAAGTTAATATTTTGTTCAACTTTTGAGCATAAAAAAGATATCCAAAAGGCCCACTTTTATAAATCTTTTAAAAATAGAAATGCCATCTTTTATTACCTTTTAACTCAAGAAAAACAATCTTTCAACACCTTTTCAACTAATGCAGTTTGGACTTTTATCATCTTTCTTATTTTGAAAGATTTACTTCTGTCAACTTTTAAAACCTTTTGTTATCTAATATGCATCGCTTATATACTCCCAATCTGCCTTGTGATATATTACAAAATATCACCTTTAACAATCTTTAATTCATCTTTTATACCTTTTTATGTCTATTGATTACCTTTCTATTAAAAAAAAGGTCGTCTTTTGTTACCTTTTTTTTTTATCTTTTATCCTTTTATATAATCTTATGTTTGACAGCAGTTTGTCATCGTGAATCTTGTACTTGGAGTATTTTTTACCCTTTTCTGCCTTTCGACCAGTGAAAATATTACCTTCAGTCAGTTTTGGTTCACAATTTACATTAAGTTTTAAATTCCTTTCTCATAATGACAAACTATATTAGTCAATTAATGTAATGCTAAATACAATTTTAAAATGAATATATTAATAAAAAATATCAATTGATTAAACAACAAATTTATTCTTTAAAAAAAACTCAATTATATCATAATACCATTTATAATGACTAGAGATTAGATTGCATGTTTACATCTAGGTTTCAAATGGCAAGAATACACAACATGAATAATTTTAATACAAATATGGTAATCAATGTAAGCATATTGATGAAACTTGTTAAAAGAAATCATTGAAGAGGTGATCAACATTACAGGTCGTCTTTATAACAATCTTGAAACTTACAAAATCTATATATACCAGTACATGTTCTTCTCTAATCACAGTACATACTAGTTGAATTTTTCTATGATTGCTTACAGCTAAAACCAAACAAATTAATTTTACAAATTAGGTTAAATAAATGATTCAGAAATTTGTTAAGAGGCAAAAAAAGAAGCTAAAATGACCCCCTAGTTTCATAAATCGAATATTCAATTTTGACAAAAATATACTATCGATACCATTTGGTAGAAACTGTTTGCTAATATTAATAATACAGCAACTTGAGTGAATAAAAAAATCTTCAACACTACATACAGTTATATATAATACAGATACATGTACTAGAGTCAATAAAAATCCTTCGAATTCATCACTACATATATATATATATAGTTATATACATATGTATATGTAAACTTATACAATTAATTTTTCTTTCAATGAACATGCATATTGTCTTCTTACAACTTTTGGAAAATTGTCATTGAAAAAAAAAATGAAAAAGTTTTTATGCATGCATGTACAATGTATTTTATAAAAAAATTAGCAAATAAAATAAATCTATATACATTCATGTATCTGTACATACCAGATACATGTAAATAGAACAGTTAAAGATAATGTGTGATCTTAAATTGAGTTTTTCATTTCATACAATTTAATGCACATGTATATTTCCACATACATGTATAATTTTAAAAAATATTTAATTGCATGATTTTCAAGTTGGTATCAAATTACTGAGTGCATAAATCTCATTAAGTCTTAACATCAATGGCATGCAATTCTTTAAAGGTATATACGGTCAAACTTCAGTCATCTCGAACTAGATGGGACTGTTTAAAAACTTCGAGATATCTGAGTATTCGAGATTTTTCAACAAAGAAGCAAACTAAATAAGATATTATATGGCCATTCAACATATTATTAATATCCTTGACAAAGAGAATGATACAAAAATATTTCATACAAACATACATATATAAGCATTGAATGCTTAAGTAACAGTCCACATAAAATTCAGACAAAGGGTGATACATATAATTGAACTAGCTGAAGACAGAGTTATGCAAAGAATTTGTAATATTTCCACGAGGATAAATAAATGAATATTTGATATCGTTGAAATTCATTTGATGGTTCAATGAAGTTAAATGAAACTTTTTTTACAAGATTTTGATCATAAAAAATGCCACAATATATACCTTTAAAAAAATGAAACAACTTAATCTTTTTTTACCATCCAAGGACACACCTCTGGACACGTAGGAGTTGGCTTAATATTAATTGCCCCAACACTCCTAGATTGTAGCATCCTCCTACTTTTTACCGAGCAAATCTCCAGAAAAGTTTTATCTAGGTGGGACTTCACCTTGGCAAGTTTATCGCTCTGCCACGAGAGTGGATGGGAGATGAATCCACCATCACACTCCTCATCACTGGAGGTAAACTCCACCTTTAAGATGTTTCTTACTTGGGCCCTTCTCATCTCATTTTCCCACCCCCTACTTGCAAGGTGTTCCAGTGCATTTTTTCTCCTCTTTGCTTTCTGTAGAGGATTGAAATTAAATGTTTTAATTAATTAAATACAGTACATTGCAGTGATGCAGATCAAGAATGAATAATTGAGGTGGTATGAGACACCTGCTGATATTAATGTGGATAAAAGTACATTATCATCAAAATGCTTTTACCATTTTAGAATTTTTAAAATTTACAGTGTCTGACAAAAAAATAATATGATTTAAATTATTTTGAAAACATTAAGGTACGTTAAATTTAATTAAAAGTATAAAAGTCATTGCGGAATTCAAACCTCATGACTTACAGATACGTAGCTAATGCTTGAACCCATTGCGTTACACTGTTGGATAACAAATTTGGTAAAGAAAACTTTAAAATAAAATTATACATGTACTTCATTTTATAGTTTATTTCGATTGGAGGTATGTCACAATAGAAAGGTGTCCCATACCACCTTAAGTAAATATGAATTTGTTAATGTTACCTCCTTCTTTCTTTCATACACAACTCTCTTCTGCTTTTGCTCCTGCAATTTATTTTTCGATTTGAGGACTGACTCCTGCCGTTTAGAAATAAAGTATCTCTTTATGCCACCTAAGAAAAAAAAAATCAGGTGTGCACATGCAAACCTTGTAATGAATCACCTATCAGATGCATGGAGTTTGCAGATGACATGTACACTTACTTGGGGTGGAGTGTATTTAAATGAGAACTTTACAATTGTGATGATTTTTTTGTATTTGAGAAAGCAGATAATTCTTAAAGGAGTAGCAAATGAAAACAAACAGACGAGTGAAAACTATCAGGTAGATACTGCGATTAGGATGCATGCTATATTTGTTTGGAAAAAGAAAAACCTATGTCACCATTTTTCTCCAGAAAGTGGGAAAAAATCCTAATTTATCAGCTCTTGATTCAATTATACATTAAAGAAATTACACAAACATGTAAACTATGTGCATGAAAGTGACAGTAAAACTTACAGTGGATGACCCTCTCTTCAACATCAGAGCTCCAGCCCTTAACAAACATCAAAATATGGTTGGTCATTTCGATGTTTTCATCATCTTGCTGTCTGAAATTGTTACTTTATAATAAATAAAAAAACAATCATTTGACTTTTTAAAAGTTTTAAAACTTATTATGTGATATATCAAAAGTTAGTTATTTATAATTGCTGTGAATTTCTAATGTCTCACTTTAATTTCTTCATAATTTTAACCTATAAAAGCAGCCATTTAACAAATATTTATGGATGTGTTTCTATATAGTTTCTATTCTTACTTCTTTTTGTCAAACATCCAAGTATATCCCCGTTTGAGTCCATCGCTGTAGCCATCCCTAATTGCATTCTGCAACAACAAATGTGATAAATATTATATTATTGCCAGCGATTCGTCCTAGATTTCTAAATACACCATGTGTGTGGGTGTGTGTGTATATATATAAATAGAATAATCGAATAGAAAAATTAAAAAAATAAAATAAAATTAAAATTAAATCATTGCTTTAACGTTTAAAAATTTGCACATGTACTTACTCGTATACTAGGTGGTACGTATACTTTTTCTTCCCGTGTTTCTTCCTTCTCCTGTTCTTTTTTCTCTAACGCCTTGATTCGTTTTAATATTTCATCTTGTTGGAGAAGGATTTTCTCTAACAAACTTGTTGTAGCTATATATAATTAAATAATGATTGAGATTAGATCAAAACTCACAAACATGTTACACAACTGATAATTTTGCACTTCTCATGCTGTTTTTTCTATTATTTAACTGACCAATAGGGGGACATTCAAGGGGCAACAAGATGTAAAACTATGTCAATAAACGTTCAGCACAATCTTTGATTTGTTTTAAAATTTAAAGAGACTGAAAGGTACGATGGTCTGAGTGTTTCTAAAAAAATGCCAATACAATTACACAATTAATAATCATCATGTAAAAATGTAACGTTACATTTACAACTTACATTAATTAATCGATTATAAAAAATACATCAAGTGTCCAACTGATAAACGTCGGTTATTGTGTTACTTACATTTATTTGGCTCACAGACAGGTGTTTGATTCACTTTTACCCTTTTACTTGATTGCAGCTGGTGACCAGTCGGTGTAGAAGAAGTACTACTTGCTCTCGAACTGTCATTTCCCTGTAATCAAAACATTAAAAGTGAAAGTAGAAATAGATTTTTCGGAACCTCATTCGCGGTGCGTCGATTTACCCAAATGGACCCAAATGAACCCAAATGGACCCAAATGAACCCAAATGGCGACCCAAATGGCGACCCAAATGGACCCAAATGGCGACCCAAATGGCGATTAAAGTGGAAAACAATTACAATAAAATCCTTATTACTAATATTATTACTTATTTTAGTCATTTCATGGGGCTGTTAGCCGTTATTTAGAAAAATAAAGACCCAAATGGCGATTCAAAAGGCGATTCAAGAAAAATATAAATTACAATAAAATCATTTTTACTAATCTTATTACTTGTTTCATGAGGTTGTTAGCCGTTATTCAGACGAATTAAAGATAAATCATGATGAATTAAATGAACGTAACTGTTGGGAACAATTTCATAACATTTTTATAAATAATTATGAATATTATAGCTCTCTTAATTAGCAGGATAAGAGATGAATAAAACAAATAGTATTAACAGTGTTCAAACGTGATGTTAAAAGTGGCAGTGATTTCGTTGCAAAAACATTTAATGTGGTAATATGGGATTATAAAAGAGCAGCATTGTAGGTATTTAAGACCAATCATATGAAAATTAAGGTGAGATACAGCACGATATAATATTTTTATTTGCTACCAAGCGAGTATATGGGACGAATTCTATCGTTAAACCGGGTCCGTAGGACATCTGTCATTTTAACGATAGAACATTCTATCTAGGAGGAAATAAATAATAGGACATTTTGAACTAAATAGAAAGGAATAAAATGAAAAAATAAACAGTTAAAAAATTTACGTAGATATTGCATATAGTCAAACCATTAAATTTTAAAAGTGGGAAATTACACACCGGGCTCTCTCTCTCTCTCTCTCTCTCTCTCTCTCTCTCTCTCTCTCTCTCTCTCTCTCTCTCTTCGGGTAGGGGGTTGCTCTGTATGTATCATCACCATTAAAATTAGTACCTTTGGCATACTTATTGAAAAAACATCGATGTTACGTTAAATATAGTTGCATTGTTTTTAATTATTTTTTTTTAATTTATCACATATTTTAATTTTGCAGTATCTATTTATTCCTCATATGGGCATTTTACACGACTTATTCACCCATTTACTTTATGTTCAGACAGTGATGACTGCCATTCGACATATTGTTTCACAATTATTCTTAGAGTTGCTATTTAGTAAGTACAGCTACTGTTAGATCTAAATACTGTCTGTTCGTCCCGTAAAAGTTTATGCACTGCATCTTTCATTTTGTTTACAATAACTCTACAGAGGATCTTACTAGTTTTCTCATTTCAATTACAAAGATATACTGAAATAATTTTAATTATTGTTTTGGACCTTCGGCTTTTATTTTTCCAAATTTCCCTAAATTATGGCTCTTTATTGGGGTGGCCTCCTCGTGGCAAGAGCTGGGCAACGTTAATAAGTATACAAGTCAATCGTAATTCATTTTTAACTTGCCTGAAGAACGGCTAACAACCCCATGAAATGACTAAACAAGTAATAGAATTAGTATTGAGGATTTTATTATAATTTTTTTCCGCTTAAATCGCCGTTTGGGTCTTTATTTTTCTTAATAACGGCTAACAACCTCATGACATGACTAAAACAAGTAATAATATTAGTAATAAGGATTTTATTATATTTATTTTATTATCTCTAGTATTTGTAATAAAGCCATTTCGTATTGTTAATTTTTGTATAAACAAAAGGTAAAGAAAAGGTGAAAGTACAAATAAGTCCTCTAAATTAAAAAAATTGTAGTAATCAGCATAATTTTGCTTCTGTATGTGTATATTTGTAACGTTTCCACATAAATACGAAACTAATGTTAATATTGTTTACTTCCTTCTCTACAATGTAAACAATATATGAGCCTATTGTACGCGGGGAAGCTATGCGAAGATCATCTATCTTATAAGTTTATTATCTTTAAATTGCTTTTTTTGATAATCAAAATAAAGCGATAAGGTACAAAAGTGTGCTATATCTGCATTCGTTCAAAAGTTTATGAGGCTAAGAACAACCCTACCTGTGTCTGAGAATTTTCTGCATCACTTTCCTCTGCTCCCGATGAATCCAACATGGTGGGCAGAATTCGGCGTCGTTTTGGGGTCTTTCCAATTTGGCATGGAGTACTACAAGTCCCGTTTCCCTGTTTTGGTGAGGAACCAGTGCAGGAACCTACTTCACCTTCGTCATCACTAAAGATTCTATCACTTTGCGAATCGAGAGGAGAGCTCATTTTTTCTAGGTTTAGTGACAGCGACAACTTTTCTTGAAGGGGAAAAATTCCGAGCTAAAGGGGATGCGCGGCAAAAGGGGATGCGCGGGAATCCCAATTAGTCACAGGAACCCCCTGCAGAACCCCGTGATTGGTACATGTGCTTGGAAGCCCAAGAGCTAGCATCAACATAGTGCAGGACAATTTCCGAGGATTTATTGGTATGTAGTCTAGGATGTCTTTTTAAGCTCACTGTTTTTTGGTAAATGCTTGATTCAAAGGTGAAAAAGATATGAAATATGTTTGAATTACATTGATTAAAGGGGTAAAACAAACTAAAATTAAAGACAGTCAGGTTAGAGCATCACACTATCCATAATTGCATGTCATGCATTATTTGTCACAGTAAAAATTATATATAAGTCATTTAGGATATAACATAAGTTGATTATGAAATTGCCTTTTGAATGGTTGTGTCATTATTGGAGGTCACAGGTAAAAATTTGCTTCTAGCCTGACATTGTGTCATTTGTGTGTACACACAAATTATTTTTCAAGGCATTTAATTGATAAAATCTTAAATCAAAGATAAAGATAAATATCATGAAGCATTTCTCTGAGCATAGGATTTTGTTATCATGAATTTAATGTATAAACTAATTACATGTATCTTTTGTTGTTTGTTTTATAAAGGTATACATATACTCCAGTCAAAGAGGCCACGCCTGCTATCATCAGTGCTAGATGCGAGTACTTGCATTGCACATTAAGAAATTGTTCGTAAAAAGTAAGTACCTAAATTATTGTTAATGTACATCAGTAAGTAAGATAAAAAAAAACCCAGCCAATTTGTCTTCTAAGGGAAATTGAGTCTGACATCATCCCGATTATTTCGTGCAGTCCATGGTTGCAGAAGCTTTAGACCAATCAGATATGGGTTGTGTACAGTAGATTTCAGTCCTGTCAGTTTCTACAGAGCTAAAAATTGCAATCAATTTTGTAAGAAAATATATAGGGAATCATACTTGGTGGTAGTTCCCTTCTACGGAGCTATAAATTACAATCAATTTTGTAAGAAATATACATTTATAAGGAATGATACTTAGTGGATGTACATGTACCGGTAAATATCACTTAATCCTGCAGAATTTTGTACTTGGGTTTTGCAGATAAAAAAAAAATGAGAGTCCTATGAATTATTGTGAATGGAAAGCAATGTGTATATATATATTATACATGTAAACAGTATAATTATATCAACTGATGTATATAAATTTCTTTGTAAAACATTTTTATTTCAAAGGAAAAGATGGGTAAACATAGTTTAGAAAGCAAAAGGAAATTTAGAAAAAGGAAAAGGAAAGAAAACAGACAAAAGAAGAAACTGCATAAGAAAGCAAGTATAGAAAAAAACCACATTTGCCTCTGCAATGCTTCATCCTGTCCAGACAAAACATCAATTTCTTGGTTGTCTTCATCATCATCATCATCATCAACACAACAATCATCACCATCAACACCATCATCATCATCATCATCATCATCATCATCATCATCATCATCATCATCATCAGTGAAACCAAAAGATAATCAAAATTTTATAACATTCACCTCAGATCCATTGTATGTGCGTTTTATGGAATATTCAGTGTTGAAAAAACGAGTTGCAGCTATTGAACAAAGAGAGAATTCTATGAAAATGTAATAATACACCCTCTTCAGGTATTAAAATACTTTAACTGAATTTAATGATTATTACTGAATATTACATCATATTTATACCCCTGTTCCAAACTGTAACCATGCTGTGAAGTTATTAAGGCTGCTGCATGTCAATCACGATATCATTTTATGATAACACATGTGATGTGCAAATGAAAACCAGTAATATGTACATGTATAAAACTGAGTTTTTCTTTAACATGCAGTAAGTCATGTATTTGTTGAATTATTTTCCTCAAAATAGCAAATCGTCAACAAAAATATCCCAATTCAAAGAGTACAGGTTCTAGTATAGTGGTAGAAAAAATTACTAAGCTAAAAATTGGAGATCCTCATGCTTGTTTGCCTTGGAGAGGTGTTTTCATTTGAAATTATCCTAAAGCCAGGCAGATATGGAGAGGTGACCCTCAAATTTCTAATTATCTACATTAAACAGTGTTATTAAAAAAATTCAGTTCATTTAAGTAAACATTTGAGATCCTCATGCCTCTTTGCCGTGGAGAGGTGTTTTCATTTGAAATTATCCTATAGCCAGGCAGATATGGAGAGGTGACCCTCAAATTTCTAATTATCTACATTAAACAGTGTTATTAAAAAAATTCAGTTCATTTAAGTAAACATTGGAGATCCTCATGCCTCTTTGCCGTGGAGAGGTGTTTTCATTTGAAATTATCCTATAGCCAGGCAGATGTGGAGAGGTGACCCTCAAATTTCTAATTATCTACATTAAACAGTGTTATTAAAAAAATTCAGTTCATTTAAGTAAACATTGGAGATCCTCATGCCTGTTTGCCGTGGAGAGGTGTTTTCATGTGAAATTATCCTATAGCCAGGCAGATGTGGAGAGGTGACCCACCATATAAACACATTTTTATTCATATTTTTTTAGTTAAATGTGTTTCTTCTTGAACCCCAAGGACATTTTGTAATTTAACAAATTATGAAAAGAACTAGGCATTAACTTGCTTTATATGCTTTATATTTTATAAAGAAGCAAGTAACGCAACTAAAAATGTAAAGATCATTAGGACTAAATAGGTGTTGACTCTATACAATGTATAAACGTATATCTCTTTCATTAGCAATTATCATTTTAAATATAAGTATTTACAAGAACTATATATAATTATGTTTTCATAATATTCAGTAAATAAAAAATGAATTTGCCACAATATCTCTAAAGTTACTTCATACAGAGCATGTTACAGAATATATAAAAATTTTTTTTAATGTTTACAGATTTCAAAGGGTAGTCGCTAATGGAGATGAAAAAACAGTCAAGTAATTTCAGCAATTTGGTGATCAGGAGCTTCTTCCATTCGTGTGTTGTGAACATCAGTTTAAATATGTATGTGAATGTTATGGATTTGTCTTTGATATTTTTGGGAATTTTTTAATACAAGACATCTTTATTTTTTGTGCAAAATTAATTTGTTTTCTTGCTTGCCTGTATATGTGTTACAATATGGCATCTGCAGCAAAGCGACCACGAAAGTTTTGTACAGCATGTAAATTAGAGTTTTCCGACCGACATTTTCGGCGACATATGGAAAACTGTGGCAATGATAAGATCAATCTTTCTTCTTCCAATGTATGTACAAGTTCTGATAGCAATACAGATGATGATGATGCTCATCAAGAATCTCCCCTTTTCTCAGATGAGGAAGAAGTTGTGTATAAAAACTATGACTCCAAAAAAAAATATATTGAACACAAAACTTTTTGTAATATTAGTGAGGAAGATGCTGAAACATTTTTTGACATAGACTTTGAGAATGGAAGTGAAATTTTAGAAACCAGTGATTCTGATTCTGATGAAATTGACATTTCAATGGATACAGATCTAGATGTTGAAGAGTCGAAAAAAGCTGTGGTATCCGAGTCAGAATCCATTAATGTTTTGACACGAGTTGTATGTACATTTTTAGTACTGTGGCAATCGGTATACAATGTGTCAGACTCAGCTGTTGAAGCATTATTAAAACTATTTTAAACTGTATTTAATTTTTTAAGTAATTTTTCAGCAGCACTTCAAACAATAGTAAAAATTTTCCCACAGAATTTATACACAATGTCAAAAGTTTTAGCCAACAGCAAGTCACAATTTTCAAAGTATGTTGTATGTAGAAAGTGTTTTACATTGTATGACTTGAATGATTGTTTTTTAAGTGTTGAAAGTAGACAACAATCAAAACTCTGTAATCATATGTGCTTTCCAAACCATAGACTTGCATACATGCGTAAAACATGTAAAGAACCTTTACTTAAAGATGTAGGAGAAACAGGTGTTTCAAAATTTGTACCATTCAAAACATATTGTTACAAATCATTAAAGTCATCACTTGAAACTTTTGTAAATCTTGAAGATTTTGAGGATAAATGTGAAAGGTGGAGATCTAGACAAACCCAACAAAATATTCTTCATGATGTTTATGATGGAAATATCTGGAAAGATTTCAATGGTAGAAAATACAATATTTTTTACAGAGGAAGGAAATTATGGTTTAATGCTGAATGTAGACTGGTTTCAGCCCTTTAAGCATACCAATTACTCTGTAGGAGCTATTTACTTATCAGTTTTAAATTTACCAAGAGAAGAAAGATTTAAAAGGGAAAACATTATGTTAATTGGTATAATACCTGATATGAAGAAAGAACCACCAACAAATACATTTCTTCAACCTTTAGTGGACGAACTAAATGATGCTTGGCATAATGGTTTTCATATTAAATCTAGGAAATCCAAAAACCAAACTAAAAAGTTCAGATTGGCTCTCCTTTGTGTAGGATGTGATGTTCCTGCAAGCAGGAAATTATGTGGGTTTTATGGTCACATGGCTAACTTAGGCTGTAACAAATGTAAAAAAAAGTTTCCAGGTGTGTTAGGAGAAAAGATATTTGGTGGTTTTGACAGAAGCACTTGGCCTCCAAGAACAAATTTTCATCACAGGGAAGTTTGTGGGAAAATTTCTAAATGTTCTTTAAAATCTGAAAAAGAAAACCTAGAAAAGAAGCATGGAGTAAGAGTGTCATGTCTGCTAGATTTAGACTATTTTGACCCAATAAGGATGACACCGATTGACCCAATGCACAATCTTTTCCTTGGGACTGCTAAACATATGATAAGTGTATGGAAAACTAAAATGATCTTAAAAGATAGTGATTTTTTAGTTATTCAAGAGAAGATAGAGAAAAATTTTTGTCCATCTGATATTGGCAAATTACCTAAAAAGTTTTCATCCTCTTATGGATCATTTAATGCTGATCAGTGGAAAAATTGGACTCTACTGTTCTCAGTTTATGCTTTAAAAGATGTCATACCCGATGAACATTTAGAATGCTGGAGAAAATATGTATTAGCATGTAGACGGTTGTGTTCTAGATACATTTCATTAGGAAATGTAAAAGTAGCTGATGGATAATTGGTTAGTTTTTGTAAAAAGTTTGAACAACTTTATGGAGTTGATTTTGTAACACCAAATATGCATTTGCATGGTCATTTGTTAGATTGTTTGTTTGACTTTGGTCCAATCTACTCGTTTTGGTTGTTCAGTTTTGAGAGAGAAAACGGAATACTTGGTTCTTATCCAACAAACAGAAAAAGTATTGAAACCCAGATTATGAAAAAATACTTGAAAGAGAGTTGGGCCAGGGAAAAACAGTCAGATTTTGATGATGATTTTTTGTGTCTATTTAATGACCTGACTAAATTTCATTCTGACAGTGTGCGTGGAACCTTACATCAGCAATTAAAATCAACACAGCATACTAGTAATGTAGAAAAAGCCTCAATTCAAATAAATTTACAATCAGTTGACTGGAGTAATAACAATGGTATCTTTACCAAAAAGTATAAGGGTGAAATATTAACTGATGTTGAGTTGAATGAACTTCAAAATATGTATTCATTTTTGTATGGTGATAAGCAATTGAAATTGTGTACTTCTGTGAAAGTAGGAAAAGAGTTGTACATAAATGGATCTGTTTTAGGCTCAAAGCACGGCCGTAGTGTCCGTTTCTCCTTTATTTTAGCATTCTGGTGTGGAGATGATGGTGAACTTGTACATACATAGTGATCTCACACCCCATCCAGGTCAAATTGTCAGATTTTTTGAGCACAAAGTCATGATTGATGGTGAATTAAAAAGTCACTATTTAGCAAAAGTTGTTTGGTTTAAACGTCTACCAAATTCATTGAGATTTTCATTTGGAAAACCAGTGGAAATATGGTATAGAAATCAATTTGAACAGCAAAGTTCATCAATGTATATTCCTGTTCAGAGAATAAAAAGTAAATTTGTGTGTGCTACTGAAAGTATTTTGGGAAAAGATGTTATTGTAGTTTGCCCAAGAGAGAGATATATTGTGTGAACTGAATATTATATCCCTGCTTTGTTTTATCATAATTATTGAAATCATTTATATTATCATTTTTATGATGATTTTTTTGACAACACAATGTACATACATTTATTATAAATGTGTTTACCTTGTCATAATTGACTTTCCTTTTTGACTTTTAATTTGTTGTCAAAAGGATTCAAATGAGTTTGTATTTGTATAAATTATACAATTAAATTGATTAAGTACTGGTATGTGTATTTAATTTCAATTTAAGTCACAATTTAATTGTTCAACAATGGTATATCATGTGTGTACATGATAACATGTTATTATATATATCATTATTTCTTAAAATAAATATTGAAAAGATCTAGAGCCATTAATTTACTTATTTGATGATAATGCATGTAGATAATTAAATAAATACATGGGAAAATATGCCAATATATTAAACAGTTGAATAATTTAAAGAAGAAAGGATGAAGTTAACAAATGTGACACTTTACGTGCAATTGATAATTATAAGTTTTCAAGTAAGGAATAATTAAAAAAAAAAAAAAAAAATAACATGTATTAATATATTATTCTTTCTAAAAATTCACAAGGTGAAAAATTATCTTTTTAAATATGTCGGCTAATTAAAGTTCATATTTTTTCATCTTTCGAAAACAGAAGGTAATAATCACCTTTTTTAAATATAAAAGTTGAAAAATGTTGACCTTTCGTTAACTTTTCTCAAATTAAAGCTAAAAGATCATCTTTTAGAAATTAAAAGGTAATCAAAGATTCAAGTTCATCTTTTGTAAACATTTTATAACAAATTAAATATAATAAAAGGCGTTTTTTCGTGCAGTGATTCCATCTACCAGTTTCAATAGGTAATTTATGGTTTGAAGTTCGAAATCTAGCTAAAACTTGTTTCATATAATTATTTAAATTACAATTAACATACGGTTGGCATCTAAATTCTAAATTAGTAAACAACTTATATATAACACCTTTTGAAGAATTATTGCAGATTGATTCCCAGTTTTGTTGTAACTGATCAGTTAGCTTTTGTTTTAAGCTTTTGATTAGCCAATCATGATTAACTACTTGGTTATTCATCCAAATATTACTTTACCCACTGACATCTAAAATTGATTTCGAGGACGACGGAACCAAACAGTTTCCTTTTCTAAACGTTCTTATGATGCATTTGGGGATTAGCCCATAAAGAAATTATTTTTAATTACTTTAAATAGTTCTAACTTTGAAAAGAGACCGATTCTGCTAGTGTAAATAGGCGAACGTTTTTATGAAAATTAATTTGCCACTGAAATAGCGAAAAAAATCGGACCATGCAGCTTTAAAGAGAAGAATATCATTGCAACAGATCTTGAATTGGTTATATTTCTATTTTTTCCTAACAATTGCCTCGTAGTATTACATGATTACATAAAGATTTAATTTAAATTTGATGTCAGGGGCCTATTTACGTACACATTTATTGATGCTCTCTAGTGTGCAATGACCCTAATGAAAATACGCAAGAATCAAACAAAACTTCTGATCGAATGTTGATTGTTCAAATACGTTTTAACCAGTTTTAAAAGATTCAAGATATGCGTATTGTCAAGTTTAACAAGTTTCATTTAGTAATGTCAGTAGCAGAATATAATTTCAGCTCAGATTTGCTGAAAACTTTATTTAATTTGTTATCACATTTTCTTACGTTTTTCTGTCTGTCCGTCTGGTATGAAATAATGTAGAGTGTAGTATAACGTTAGTACTAGTAGTGACGTGTGCTTTGTTTAGATAGAGCTATGGTTATGTTTATAATTATGTACATATGTTACAACTGCTTATAATTCATATGAATTTAAGCAAATAAATAATCGATAAAATACAATCACGGTTTATTGCTATTACACTTTTAAAAGAAATATGAGCTGTATTTTTTAAAATTTTATTTGCCTGCAAAAAGCTGCTAGTGTGATAAGTCTGCTTAAAACTTTAACTTTTAAGATAGATAAGGTTTGAAAAAAATCATTAATTTTTGTCAGAGGAAAGATTTCTCTTTCTAAGGAATATATAGCATATCAATTTTCGTACAGGGCGACAATAATTCAATTATGCTCCAATTAAAATAACTTTGAAGCGCTGTTTATAAAAACAATTACGGACAGAGAAACATAAAAATTAAAAAATACTCTGACGAAAATATACATATCAAAAGACCTGTATAAAGAGCTGTGTAAAAGCCGAGTGAAATCCATATATACGTTTGTTTTGCCTCGGACTAGAATGCGTCGACGCCATTGGATGAATCGCGTCACGTGATTGCCTTATAAACATCTTTACACAGCAAGCGTCAAAATTTATACGGCAACATGGCGGACGTAACGTTTTTTGAGCTGATTTTTTACACAAACGTTCAATTTTTAAGCCCCAAAATATTTAGAGTGACCCCCCTTTGCCCGTGACGTAATAAAACGATCATGTATATATATATATATATATATATATATATATAGATATAGATATAGATATATATATATATATATATATATATATATATATATATATATATATATATATATATATTTACATTCCCAATATTTTTGGCATGTAAAGTGTGTGAAAAGATACTGCAGTTGTAAGACCGTAACACACACAAGGTACTCAAAGGTTAAAATGACGAGTTTTATTATGACGTCACAAACGTTGAACGCTGTAAAATGCAACGTCACAAGCGAGAATCAAAGTTCACGCTTTCGGCTGTTACAGTGGCTCTGCCATTTATTAGAACTTACCCTTAGGATACAACAGAAATTTTGATCTATAAATCACATTTGCAGACAAGACAAGAAATTAAAAAAATGTAAATATAAGCATTGAATCATTATTTTTTGAAAGATATAGTCTCATAACTCCAGCGGTGTGTGCATTCAAATTTTCATAACGCGCTAGCGCGCGTTACTCAATTTGTATGCACACACTGCTGCAGTTATGAGACTATATCTTTCAAAAAATAATGATTCAATGCCTAAATATATATATGTATATATATATATATATATATATATATATATATATATATATATATATATATATATATATATACAATGGCATCCAGGTTTGCACAGACGACTGACGAAAAAGGTACAAAATTAGAGAATAAGCCTATGAATTTAATTGTTTTATATTATCTTTTGTTGTTTACATATCAAACTTTAGGTCCTCGACAAAACAAAACACTTATTAGGTTTGCTACTGACTGATTACAGAAATGTGTGGGGTCGGTAAAGTCCATAGAAGGCGAGGCGGAGCCTCAAATTTCTGTAAACAGTCAGTAAAAAACCTAATAAATAATAGTATTGGACAGGTAACGGAATTGGTTAGAAAAGATAAAGCTACAGTAGGATTCAGAATTACTTTCACTAACATTTTAGGAATTTTGGAATTTATTTTTGGAATCGGGACGTAATCAATCTGTAGGAGTTTGACGTACCTGTTTCCGAGGAGCCCAGTACCGGGAAATCCGCAGTGATACATGTAGTTTACCCAGAAATAGTACGCCTGGTAAAACATCTGATGTTTTATTAATGGAGTATACTAGATAAATAAGTAATTAATAATTATATATAATCAATGTATTATCAAAACCCAGGAAGGGTTGAAGAAAAATTGACATAAATAGTTTAATCAAAATACATGAACTTTACATAGAGATATAGGAAAATATTCGAATTTTAAATTAATACTAAATTTGAAATGTTTTCTTTACTAAATGACAGCCTGTGCCTTAATTACATCATATCGCGATCGGATTCAATAATAAGAAAAACTTAACAAAATACGGCATATGAAGTACAAGTATATTATAATTTTACCAGAAATAGGGAAGTTTATAAATATAGATAATGTGATATTGGGATTTAAGATTTTAGGCATATTTATTGACTTTTAGTGAATCAATTGTTTAAAAAAATAGTATTTTATAAGTCTCTTGAATATTTGTTTGGTTTAAATCTTTGCAAGTAGCATAACTAATGTTCTAACATTTAAATATTTCAATTTGTTCATTTTGACGTTGATGTAGGGAGAGGGCTAAAATAAAATAGGCTGTGCCTGCTGTTTAATCTCATTCAATATATTATACTGAATGAAATATTGTTTAAATAAATAACTTATGTAGTGCAAATGTAGAAAGACGATGGGGACTCAGTACGTCCATTGTCGCAAGTAAATAAAAAAAAAAATGACGTCATTTTGGAGAAAACACGCGACTAAATTACACTGTGGCAAGATTCTGTAAATCTTGTCGTTCCTGATTTAATTTGAATCAGAAAGTATATTCTTTGCATTATAGGCACTTGCTCATGTGATAAAGTCACCTGATGGTATACATGTAATAACAATTAACATGCTATTATTGTATACCACAATTTCAAACTCAATTTTCAATTTCTTTATTAACCAACTAAGGGCCCTCAAGGGGCAACATGAAGATTGTACATACAATATCCAATGTTCATAAAACATTCAATAAACATGTACAAGAAGGAAAGAGTTGGATGACTGAAAGAGCTAGGACAGACATGAACATTTAATAAGTATAAATTTGTATGTTTCTATACACTCAATACAGTGTCTTCGGTATATTTATGTTAAACACCATACATAAATATGTCAAAATACAAATGTACATACAAATCTGAAATAGTTTATCATATGATTGAAAAGTTAAAAACCAATATTTGACTAGGAAATACAAATAAAGGCAATGCCTTTTGTGAAAATTTACCAAGAGAGTTTAATATATCTAATTCTAATACCCTGTATGGGGAGCAAAGTGGACCGAAAACCCTTAGCTAGCGAAGATGGTAAACTAGTAAAATGTTTTGCTTTAGATGACATTAAATCAAATAGTTCCTCTCTTTCTTTTGTAAATTTGCTGCATTGGATAAGAAAATGTTCTTCATCTTCAATTCTATTAAGTGTACAATTTTTACATATTCTTTCTGTTCTAGGTGTGTTATTATATCTGCCCAATTCAATGAAAATTCTATGCGCTGATATCTGCAGTCTACAGATTGGCTTTCTGTATTCAGGTCTTAATACAGTTAAATACTTTTCCAGTCTGAAGTTAGTTTTCAAAAATATATAAGTAACAAGTTTGCCATCTTTAAGTGTTTCATTTGAGTACTGCCAATCCATCAAATATTTTTTAGTCTGAGATTGTTTTAAAGAAGTAACAAAGTCCTTTTTAGAATATGTAATAATTGTTTTGAATATTAAGAATGTTTAGCAGCTTTTCAATAGAGGAATACCAAGTTGTATTTTGTGCGAAATAAAGTTCTTTACTACTTTTAATAAAGGAAACTCTGTTGTTAAATTTTCTAATCTGTAGCATTATTTTAGTAATCTATTGACAATATCATAATGTAGCGGAAATCTTCCTAGTTCAGAAAGTGAAGCATGGTTCATACTGTATGCTGTTGTGGAGGGGTGGGGTGTTATTTGTCCATATATACCTCTCAACATCCTGACAACCAGCTTCAAAAGTGCTTTATTGATTTTATATTCATGAGTCTTTGCTCATACATTATAAATTCTCTGTGTGTATTCCAACATGGTACCCTAAATATAAGAGATAGATTTCCATATAATTGTAATCAGCGCATTTCAATGTACATATTTCAACGATTATTCGATTCACAAACACCGTCATTTGGACATATTACAACATGTCTGTTAGTCAGCCCCTCTTAATCATGCTAGTTTACAATGCCGTCAACATGCGCCATAAATCTGTTGGTAATATCACACCTGAGCTCAGGTAACCGAATTACCTTGAACCGCGTCACGTATAATATCCTGCGCATCAAATATAGTACTGCATATTTCCACCTCTAACTTAATTTTAGGCGAATTATAAGCTTCAGTTTCCTTTAAAATTTAGTAACAGAAAACAGTGTTAGATACAAACATATGCTATTTGCTTGTTTTTAAGTTCAAACTTCTCCGTAGTTGCTGTTTACCTGTCCGGGGTTAAGGTCGAATCATTCCTACACACCGTTAACCGCCATGTTATTTTGAATATCCAGAAGTAGGAAGTATTTTCGTAAAATTGAAAATCATGAAGCTTGTGTTTGTGTGTGCAGTTCAATTATATTTCACTTCACTTGGTATGTATTTAGTACTTTCTGCTAATCTTTAAATACCTAAACACGTTTGCCAGAATGATACTTTAGAGAAAGTACATATATTATATATATACACAAACTTTTATAGGAAGGAATGTCCGACTTTATCAGACGCTTTACGTATATAAATGCACAAACGTTATAACAATGGTGCGTCAAAATGTTTGGTTTAATCAATGATATTATATCAAAACTCTTTGGTATGTATACTAACATTTTATATAGTATTGTCCCTGAACATTAAATCTATACTCTGGTTGTTATTGTGTGTCAATGATTAATTGGTTTCTTTTCGTCTTCAGCATTTGCACAGAACATTCAGATACAAGCCCAACCACAAACGATCAACTACAGGGAAAATGATATGGTCATTGTGTGTTCTATCACTAATCCATCACAACTCAGTTCAGTGTTCTTCATACAGCTACAGAAGAACTCTAGTACAACATTTGATACAGTAGTGTCAGTAACTACTGGACAAACACCCTCAGTACAATGGAAAGATGCTACATTACAGAACCGAGCCTCTGCCACTGGAAACATAGACTCTCCAAGCAGCGCACAACTGAGATTACAAATAGACAAAAACAGTGTGCAGTGTCCTACTGACTTCAAGATGTACATGTGTAGAATGTCTGGCTTCAGTCCTGTTGTGTCAGACACAGTCACCCAGGAAACAAGACCAATCAACATAAATTACATTGGTATACAATATCTTTATGTTAATATATTTACGTATATTGACTACCAAAAACTGTAAACTTATAGAATAAGATTTGAATTATTTCTGAGGGTACTTAGGCTATTTATTGCGTGACGTCATGACGTCAGGAATATCTAAGGTTTAAAAGTTGCATTCTCCAAAACAGTGCAGACAATGGGACAAGCAATATCATGATATTTCCCAAAAGATTAACTGATGCATGTTTAAGATGTAGGCATTTACATTTTCAAGTTTTGAAGTAAGAGGGACGTTCACCATACAGTGCACGTGTGTAATCCTGATTTAAAAATAGATCAGCATTTCACCATATTTGAACAGTGAAAAAGGGGGAGGGGGTCATCGCAACAGCTTGTAACATATTATCTATAACAGTACAATGTAAGTAATAATTGGTGTTGGATTATCATTATTACAAGAGAGTCACCAGTTTGGATTAAAACAAGTATATATTTATACAACTGGAATGTTTACTGGAGGAACTAAATCGCCAAAGTGGGGTGTGACCCGATTTTCGTTCAGTTGGGCAATTTCATAAATCTTGAAAAGGGATCATAACTCACATGTCTTACTAAATGTACATTACTACATTTAACAATTACTAATCAAGTGTGTTTCTTTATTCGATAGATTTCTTCTAAACCATCCTATCCAAAGTATAATATATATAATGGGATGTGTAGCTGTTACAAAACAAATGTCAAAAAATTCATTTGACCCCCCCTCTCCATGGATCTCTGCCAATGGATGAGTTCATTCGTTGGGTGAATGGTAATAGCAGGATTTCGCGCCATAATGTCTCATTCATAGTTTTTGCGCGCCGATTAGTTGACGAGTCCGTTGGGATCATGCGAATACCCCAGAGCACACCATGTGTTTACATCACAGGCACGTAGCATCGGGGGTTGAGGTGAAAGGGGCTGCTTCCCTCTCCCCACTTTTTTGGCAGCTGGCACTTTTCTAAACTTTATATGATAAATGGAAATACATGTATCATGTATTTGCCCCCCCCCCCTTCCACTTTTGTAGGAGCATGCAATAAATGATCTGCAAATAATTAAGGAATTCAAATTGAATTGAAGTTACAGTTAGAGTTTCTTTTTTCATGAATTTGAGAATTTACCTTTTTTTAATTGCTTGTCAAGATGATTTTGAGCTGGCCACAGAATTAAAAAACAATACATGTTTGTATACCCTTTCATATTTCATATGGTTGGAAATTTTTAAAAATGCCTTTCAGTTGATTTTGCATCTTGATATAACAAATACAATTTTAAAAAAACCGACTATTTACTCTCCAGCTTTCAAGCTTACATGCCTTTATATGATATGTGTACATTCCTAAAAAAATTGAATAAATAAGATAAATGGATTTCAAGTGATATATATATGTATTCATGTTCTAAATCGAAGAAAAGACTGAAATTTCTTCTTAAATATGCACGTTCCGTTTATGAATTTATGATCAGCAGCGAAAATTAAAATTCATTTCTTTACAAGATAGCCTAATTGATACATGCATGCTTCCATTGAACAAATTTGTTAGGCAGGCAAGCTTTTTGGAAAGCTATTACTTGTGATAACTGTATAGATGCACCTATACCTGACTAAAGCCTTAGAAACAAAATAACAATGGTGTATGAATGAACCATGTTTTGAGTATTCATAAGAAGATAACCAGTGCATTATTGACCGGTCAAAACTTGTCAAAATCAAAGAACATTATAAAATGTCATATAGCTGACAAGGTGTACTATTGTCTACATCCCTACAGTTTGATTAAGACTGATGTCTAAGTATGAAGTACAATAATATGTAATTTTACTTTATTTCCCAGTAATTCCCAAGAATTACCAGTATTTCCCACCGTCCTTGGAAATATGAGTATTTCCCGCTTTCCCGCTTTCCTACAGTGCAATTTATTACATTACTGACATTTTGTTGAATTTAGATATATTGACATATCGTTTCTTGTTTTCACAAACTGTTTTGGAAATATCAAATTTCCTATTGTGATGTGTATCCTTTCAAAACTGGGTATAATAAGAAGTTGCTTTGTGTTTTAGTCGAACCATCTGTGATTGAGATGCCTCGTGTGAGAATCCTGAATGAGAACTTTGATACACCTAATAGACAGTTTCCTGTTGGAACTGCGATAACATTAACCTGCCAAGGAGAGGTTGGAAGTGACGCAAGTAAGGTAAGCATCTACGATCTATGCCAATATAAACAGAGAAGTAAGTCATTGTTCCCAAATTATGCCCCCAAAGTATGAGTGTATGAATCCCAGAGGCAGTGTACTATTTAGTACACTCACTGCTGTTTTAATTAAAAAAAATGAAAAAAGCAAGTGAGAGGAAGCTATGTTTACAGATTTGTAATCTGCACAAAAGTCAAAATATTATATAAGTATTTTATTAGAGGGTTTTTAACTTTAAGACAAAAATTCACTTTATAGTACTAAATCATGCTAATTGTCATCTACATTATAGCCTTCTTGCAACCAGATTGAGAATTTGATGTTTTCATTTCAGACAATTAGATGGTGTGCCCAAAGGACCAATGAAATGATGTTTACAGGATTGCCCCAAACCCCGATCCACTCACAGGCGTCTCAATCAGGGTGTATGTACACAAGGTCCAGTACCATCACATACAACCTGACCAGTCAAGACACATTCACAAGGTTCTTGTGTGAGTCAGGAGATACCGGTTTGTGTGGCACAGGGAGGGCCATACAATATGTCAACATCACCATCGGTAAGTTGTGGTAATGAGTCTTTTAATAAAACTGTGTAATCTCATATAAGTCTCTTAGAATTTATCTTGAGCTGGTTCATTTCATCAATTCAACCTGATTTTCTTGATGATTTTATTTAAGCATTTGACATGATTTCATTGATAAATTATAAATTAGGGCACTGTTGCTACAATATATTAATAATCTATGCATTGGTATAACGCATGATGCAGGTTTGGATGCTCCAATTAAAACAAAATCATAGTGGTTTGAATTGCTAGACTTAAAACTAAACTCTTATAAAATTATATAAAACTATTTAGTTTTTCCTGATGTGAGTCTTTGAATGTTTTAAAATCTTTTTTGATAAAATATTCAGATAAAATAAATAAAGTGGACATGCAATCATGTTATTAGTACTCCTAAAATAGAGAAAGGAAAATCCAGTGTTCACTTCCTATAATTTAAGTACTGTTCTTAGATAAGACAAGGCCTAAAATTGTGTGTTTAGGGTAACACTAATGAAAAAATTAGGTTAGGTAGGTGGGGATTTTTTTTTATTTTAACATATTTTTTTCTGCATGAATCCTAAGAATGTTTGTTTGTGTCATATTTAAAACAGATTTTTTGATAGAATTAATATAAAATTCACAATCGGATAAAAACAGACACCTTAAAATGGTAGGATCTGGGCATTTTTGTAGGTTAATAGGTCGGGTTACCCTAAACACACAACTTTTTTTTTAAGACCTAGGGATGAAAATGTGTTATTAATGTCTAAAAAATAACTACTACATATAGGTTTATTAAGATTTTGATTACTATACATGCATGTTGAAGAAAGTAAAAATGATTGGCATTTTAAATCAGTCACAGAATGATTTCTTTTAATAGGCAACTGCCACAAGTCTTTTTAAAGATGCATAAACATTCAGTTGTCAGTGTTTCATTATTTCAAATTCCCTTCAAAAACGTTCATGCATGGTATTATTGCATGTCAGTGTTACAGTGATCAAAATAATCTGGCCTTCATTATTATGTAAAATCATTACCATAGGTATTATTTCTTCCTTGGTTAAGTAGACAAATATCATTACATTACATTACTCATTACATGTACCATAAACATCTGCTTGTTCAGAGGCATCACTCCTTGACAAATCTTAGATCATTTCAGTGACCATGTCCCTGATTGTATCATGGTATTTCTTTTTATCAAACCAACTTTAAGTATATAATTGTTGATCGAGCTGAAAGATCGCCATAGAAAGTGATATCAGAATGAAAGTACTTGTAGATATTAATCTAAATAAATAATAATTCTTTTCATCAGTCCAACTTAAAGTATAGTGATTAGCTCTTTATGGAAAGTGATATCAGAATTGAAGTACTGGTAGATATTAATTCAAGACTGATGCATTCTGGGAAACTTGCCCAGTCCCTCTCATGTTAGGTCAAAGTTGGACCCCCTTAATGACCTTTTGTCTAATTGATCAGTCCGTTCTCACTTATCTTCATTTCACACCCATTTTAGAACCATCAACTGGTAAGTCTTTTTTTGTTTTTCAATGAAACACTCTTCTTCTTTTCCCCTATATTTGACTCATTGCTTTTAATGTTGCTGAGTTTCCTAACACAGCCTAACTTAATTAACATTATCATTTTAGAATAAGATCATTAGTTGTGCATGGCTTCATCATATGTGTGTCTTTTTTGACTGTTTTAAACTTGTTTATTTAGTGTATATATGAATTGTTACTTAGAATCTTAATTATCACCTAAATTTTGATAACATGATTTTACATTAAACTATGTAAAAACTCATTAAATGGAAAAATGATTGCTATATTTCAAGTTCTTCCTTTATATTACCCTGCTAAATATATTTTAACAAATAATATGTACTGTCTAATAATGAATTCTGAGATTTAAGTCCACCAGATGGACATATTATATAACTTTGCTTTTAGTACTCTAAGTTTAAAATTGATAAAGTGGACACTTCAGTAATTATTACAGGTACCGGGTACACAATGATAAAATATGACAAAATTTATGTTAACTTTAATTATAAAGTTTAATTCCTCGTGAATATTGATGATTAGTAAGACCTACATATAGGATTCATTAGGCCAGAGACATAAATGTCTGTGATAAGGCTTATTGTCATTTTACCTGCAGCTGATCAAAGTGCACGCTCTGGCCTCAAAGTCTCCGTATGTTAGAGACACCATATACATTGTTTCAATTGGATCATACCTCAAAGAGGTTTGAGTTTGATTCTCCATGCAGTCAAAATTTGCGGGGAAAACTGTCTCAGAAAAGATATTGTATATTCGTTAAAAACGTGAATAAACAGAAAACATACAGTACCGATCAGACCCAACCTAACAGAAAGTAAACCCCAACTAAACCCTGAGTTTAAATACTTTCTAGGTTTACTCTGGGTTTACTTCGGGTTTACTAGAGTGGACCCAGAGTAAACCCAAAGTTGACACAGAGAGTAAACCCAGTCAGAAGTATACCCCTGAAAGCAGACGCTAAATGTGTATTCGGAATATACAAAGGGTATGAATTACTGGCAGTAGGATGGTAAGATAAAATATTAGTTTACTCTAGTATTTTAGTAATGATATAACCCCGGGGTTTAGTTGGGGTTTACTCTGGTGTTAGGTTGGGTCTGATCGGTACTGTACATGTATGTAGAACCTTTGGCCAATGTTTGTTGTGAGGACAGTCAAAATGACAATATTATTTGATTTAATGGGAGAGCAGGGGCCGTTGGTGAATACAAATATTATTGAATGGGAACTGCATGTTAAAATAAAAGAAGCGTGTCGGGGTTCAACTGATTATGAATGTGTTTGTAAATAGGTGTGGGATGAAGATGTCGCAATTTCTAATAAATCTAACTATACATGTATGTAACTGCTACTGTTGGATTTCATTGTTAAAGGGGCATGGTTACGATTTTTGGCAAATTTTATTTTTCCGTTTTTATTATTTGCAATGCTTTAGGAAAGTATTTCTAATGATCAAATGAAATTCCAGTCGTTGAGCTTTAAGCAAGATACAGGACTCACAATTCTTCGTCATGTGAACAAGGCTCGTGTCCTGTTTTTGTTTACATACGTTCAATATACATGTAAAAAATCTTTTTAAAGCTAGTTTGTCTACCTCATTATTCATTTTAAGCATAAATAAACAGTTCCTAACGATTAACACTTTCATTTTAGGTCTAAAACTGGAAATTTTACCTCAACATTCAAAATTTAAACAAACACTTTGTTTACATAGCGAAGAATTGTAAGCACTGAAGCTCACTTTAACTCATCATATGACACTCAAATATTGGTTGCCTATCAAAAATGCCTTACTGAAGCATTGTAAACATTAAAATCGAAAATAATATTTTTTGACCAAAATTGTGACCATGCCACTTTAAATCATAATAGAGGGATGCACCTGTCAGAACCCCAAATGAATGTCACACCTGTCTTTAACAACTGAACTGCATGGTCAGCCTGTTACCTTAAAAATCTTGTGATCATTGATTAGTAGACTTGAGAGTCAATGAGAAAGAATTGTTGTAAAACCTCAACTCATTGGGAATTAAGATGATTCATTTTAGCTTAACTTCTATATCTTTAGATCCCATTTAAAATGGAAATTTTTAACAATGACTATTTCCAAGAAAAAAGTATTTATATTGTTACCACAAACAAATTTCTGATAAATTGTTACGCGCCTTTTCTATATATTTTGGATGGTAAGTTTAGATATTAATGATTCCTAATTATCTATGTAATATTCCTGGTAATACTGTAATAATTTACGTTTTACATTAAGGGTACCTGGTACACATAACATTGTACATGTATTAGTTAATTTTAATACAATAAATGGTATCATTATTGAAAGTGTTCATATATTAATGTGACTGTTTTTTTTACATTAAACACTACCATAATAGTGGCATGAGTTATCTGAAACTCTCCTTTTCTCTTCCCTCCTACAGAAGGATCTGGAGCCACCAATACTTAAACAGCAGATGGTAAGCATTATGGAAAGGGTTGCTTATATAAATGAATTTGTTGGGAGGTCTGTTTTGGATTTTAAAGCCATCTCATAAAGATGACGTGCCTAAACTGTTTCTTTCTTTGCACAATATCAAGACATTGATGTTGAATTGTGTTATTATCAAATAACAAATCCCTCGTTTCCATGGTTACAGAAACCTCTGACGCTGGCACCTGGTCCTACTTCTACCTTTTTAGAGGTCCGTGTTGCTCTGCTTTAAATTGGCATTTCGTTTCATGGGTTTTTGAGATGGTTGACAGTTTGTTATTGTCATTTTCTCATTCATTCAACCAGAGCCATGTCAGTCTGCTTATATTCTCTTTGTTTTAAAAGTTGCATTTTCGAATTATTTCTTTGGAAACAGTAGATGAAATTTCTCAAAAATTCATGATATAAGTCGAAGACTCATTATTTACCTTTTTTAAATAATTCTGTGATCTTTTTTTCTTGTTGCTGAGAAAGTAGAAATAAACATCAAGTATTTACCTGTTTTTTTTTTATATATTTCAGGACGTTATAATGTCATGACATCTTAAAGCCCTAGACAATGAGCTGTTGTTTGTTAGCTGGTTCATAGTTATTATATAGGTAAGAACAGAGACGTCATGCAAACGTCCGTATCAATATAGGATCTCTCAAAATTGTCTCTCTTGTTGCCTCCCTCTCAGTCTATCTTTCTCAATCATTTGTCTCTTATTAACTTTTCTACCCATCAAATTTCTTTTGTAGGTCTTTTTCTGTGAACGTAATTGATAGAGCAGGAGATTATGCTTTTTACAAAACAGTGTCTTGTATACACTTCCGATAACATATGTTGTCTTCGATGATCGTTATGTAAAATGTTATCAATACTGAAACATGTTGTACTGTACAATGCACTCGCCTATCACTGTGTGACCCGAGTTTGATTATCTGTGATTATTTATCGAACGGTACATGTACTTAATATCATGTCTTATGCATATTTTGTAAGCATTCATTCATTTAAGGATAGTCATATCCACTGCTCTACGATGTTAGAATAACATATGTTTTTATACAATTTCGCAATGCATAGTGCCATGGGGGTGTGGCCACCATTAACTTTAATTTTTAAAGGTAGATCTGATATTTAAATCAAAACAAATTCAGTGTTTGCCTTTGCTGCGATCAAGACATTATCTTTGTTTCTTTTTATTTAAGGTTTTGGATAAAAAAATTCTTTAAAACTTTTTAATCATATCAATTATATTTAAATGATGAATAAAGTGTTATTCTACTTTTCTTTATTCTTAATCTTTTTAAAGCTGTGTATGTTTGGGAGGGGGTTAAAAAATCACCGTACATTGACCATACAAATCATGTTCTTCATTAGAGTTGCAGGTTTATTCCCCGAACATGGTGTCAAGCGCTTTTTAAGTGCGATTTCATCTTTGTTCTACTGTAAAAATTTCAATATACATGTATTTATTTGACACCTTTTCAGTTTGTAAAGAAGCAGGTCACAACATAATGAAGACGATTTTTATTCCTCTGTCAAAGATTGATGAAAAGATAAAATTTCAAAAGATATAAATTCCAAGTTATAAACCCTTTGATATTTTGTTGACATAATTGTAAAAATATACATACGTATTTTACAATAATACTATGAGATATAAAACTTTATATACGTTAGATCATTTGATTTGTTACAAGCGGAATCATGCGAAATAAAAAAGTGTATTTATAGTTATATTTGATATAAAATAAACAAATTTTAGCCTTTGAGGATTTTACCTATTTGGTACTTATATAATGTTGGTCCGAAATTCAATAGGATTGCAAATTAAGAGGGCCTAATTTAGTTTTCATTGCGTATGTTTTTGCGCATTCTAGTTAAACACAGTGTATCTATACATTTTATGAAAACAAAATATAAATAAGAATATTTAGATTTTTAAAGGAATTCTTTTTAAAACGATTTTCCGTTGTTCGTTAAGATACTGTTGTTCTTTTATGGCATTATGATAAAATGAATGTTTGTGGGAGCATTAAGAAATAACATTCAAGAAAAAGAGAAAAGTATTCGCCTTTGAAATTTTACACACAGCATAGTGGTATTATTGGACGCTGACACCTGTACGCATTAAAAAAAAAATAAACGATAGGAAAGATAACTTAAATTCAACTCCTTAAAAAACAAGTTTTAAATTTTCACGCAATTAAAATACTTGTTATTGAATCTTACATGCTTGTTTTATTTATGTCACTTCTTCTTGTGTTATAATGCTGTTTTATATTATTTCTTTAATACATTGATTAGAATATGTTAAAAAATAAAATCTTTTATCATTTTTAATGCCTTAATGCGTACAATGCTGTGTGTAA
Organism: Magallana hongkongensis; assembly: GCA_015776775.1. NCBI lineage: Eukaryota > Metazoa > Mollusca > Bivalvia > Ostreida > Ostreidae > Magallana > Magallana hongkongensis. Next base: position 806,040 of record CM027474.1, on the reverse strand, counting down.
AAATGTTATGTTATAAGGAAAAATTTGCACTAATATTTCTTTTTGAGTTACATTATCGCTCTATATATCCTCGATTCACATTTGCTTAATTACTTGATATTTTATGATTACCTCAGAGTTCAAACAATGTTCATCCAAAAGTATGAAAAGTACAAGCTCAGGAGTTTAACAATATAATATATTTATGCCCTTCTTCAAAGAAGGGGGGGGGGCATATTGCTTTGCTGCTGTGTGTCGGACTATCCGTCCATAGGTAGGTCGGTCGGTCTGTTCCGTCGAAAAGTCGGTCGATCCACAAACAGTTTCCGTTCATTTTCTTCACGGAGGCAGAACATATTGAAATGAAATTTAGTATTTATGTTTACCATCATATTATCTACATCAAGTTCGATGTTGGGTACGATTGAGCTTTTTTAGACAGAGTTATGCTCCTTGCACGTAGAAAAAGTCCAATAATTTGCAGCTTCTTCGAAGAGGATGCACATATTGTATAGCAACGATTCACAAATCTGTACAGTGTAATATCCTTTTTTCCAAGTTTTGAACAAAAACTTGCTTGGCTTTGAAAAAGATACCTTCATTGCTTTCTCTACATGTATGCCACGCTCCATGTTGAAAACAATCCAACTTAAATTCCTCATTACGTCAGGTCATGCATTTTATATTCATTATGTACTTCTGAATAAAATCAATTCAGTACTTTCTGTACTTTGATTAACGTTTTTAAGTATGAGACCCTATATTTTGATCAACAGGCACTCAAGAAGACATTATGCCAAACATTCATTTACTAATGTAAGAATTACAAATAAGCATATGTGAATGAACCTGTGTGTTGGAAAGGAATTAGATAACCACAGTCTGTTGAAGGTATCCGTCATGTTTTTAACCTTCAGGGGGCGTTTAGCGCTCTGCAAGCTGTGCTGTAATGTAAAAACTTTATATATATATATATATATATATATATATATATATATATATATATATATATATATATATATATATATGCATTTTCAGAAATATTTAGATCCTTTGGTGTTTTATAAGAATGATTATAAATGGTAAAGATATGTATTTATAAACAAAAGTTTTAGTCACAATAGTTTTAAGGCAGACGTACACCGCTTTATTCATTTTTCTTGTGGTTGATTTTTCATGTAAAACAATCACTCGGTTTTGTTTATTTTGAATATATGAAGCTATTTACTTTTTTGATATTTTTCTTTAAAAAACAAAACAAAAGTATCTCATTTGTGCATTTAAATGTTTAAATACTAATAGGTTTTAAATATTATAATATTTGCATGTGTAAGGGGAAGCTTAAAGAACTTGTTTGCTGTTCCAAATCACAAACAGTAGCACTGGGCTTCAAATTACCGTTCTTAAGACATATTGATCCGTTTCAGTGGTTTATCATTCTGAATTCCCGTTTTTAATGCTTTACATATATAACACTTAACAATTGGAATTTGACATTACACAAAAATGGCTACAGTGAATATGAACAAAGCACTTTTCTGCTTTTAAACTATTCTTTAATCATCGTTTTGTCAGTAATTTGTTTAACTAATTACAATACTGAACTTTTCTGTCAATGAATAATCACAGTTTCTGTTGAATCCGCCATCCATATTCCCCCAATTTGTACCCCACGTGTTTATTGTCACGGCCTCGATTTCTTTCTTATGGTATAACCTTCTTATTGTATGAATGTGTATCATTTTACACTGCAGTTATATAGATAAACGCAATATCTGAATTAGTATGTTAATAAATTTTCGTATTATATTCTTCTATTAACGATTTTAGTCTTATATCCCGACAATTGAGATGAATCTACTATGTTTTGTTGTCATTATACTTTTTTCTATCTGTATTCCTTTTTTTTCAAGCTATCGATTACATTGTCTTTATCGATAGCTTAAGAAACAGTATAATGACAACAAAACATGGTGTTCCCGTCTTGCACACATTTGGTAATTGAGTAAAGAACAATAGGTGTGATTTGTGTTGTGACAGCAATTATAGTCTCTTTTCAATCCAAGATTTGACCTGGATTCTAACCTGTGTTTTATCAGCACATTAACGATGAAACAAAAGAATGTAGATATTTTGTTTTATTTTAGGATTAGTTACTAATAACTATCAGCATTTTTTTACTTGATAAGGTTTAAATTTGCACTCATTAATAAGAAAAACAATACATTTTTGTCCGTTTCCATTAAATATAAAACTGAATGAGTGGAGGAAAAATTGTCAATCCCAACTGATTAAGTGGATAATTATAGGATGAAGGGGAAAACTACGGTCTTTTGGGGTACTCCGTATCTCTTTTTACAACTTAGTTGCAAAATAGCTTGTGTTGTTACCATTCTTTTTGCCTTTAGATCTTTAACAAATATTGTGAAACACCCTGTATGACAAAAGAAAATATTTACCTTTAACATATTTTTGCTTGTAAGGTGTGTTGAAAGTTCGGCATTTATAACACTGTAACACACACAGGGTATTCAAAAGTTAAAACGTCGACGAGTTTGATTATGACGTCAAAAACGTTAAATGGTGTAAACTGCAACATCACAAGCAAAATTCAGAGTTCACGCTTGTGGCTGTTACAGTGGCTCTTCCATTAATATGAACTATACTCTTAGGATAAAATATATATCACATTTACAGACACGGCAAGAAGTTAAAATGTAAATTGAAGCATTAAATCATTGTTAATTGGAAGATACAGTCTTATAACTGCAGCGATGTGTGCATTACAATTTTATAACGCGCTACGGCTAATAATGGATATATACATTCTTTTTTACAAATTAGATAGTATTATATAGATTAACACATTGATTACGTCATGACTGAAAATTGAACATTGTGCAAATTTTGACGTTTAATCGGAAACAATTGAACCCGCGGTGTCCATCCAAATGTAAATTATTATTATTTATTTTTTGCATCATGTATGGATATTTGTAATTTTTGTAACATATTGATTTATTTTAACTTTGAACCATTCAAGGCTTATTAATTATTGTACACAAATATGTCAAAGATACACACATATGCATGGCACTCAAAATGCGAAACAAGTATGCTTCAGAGTTTCTGCAGAGCGCTTTGGAGAACAAAATACAGCTTTTACATCATATAAACTATAGTGTAATATAAAATAAATGTAAATATCAATTGTGATAGATGTTTTATTTATTTTATGGTCAATCCTTTCACAGGAACTGCGATACAGACTATTAAGCAATTATCTCTTCTGGTCTAATTCCCGTTTTGAACACATTTTTTTTCTAATTTTTCAAATGTGTGCAAAACTGGAACAAACAAGACAATGATATATTACACCTGCGTCGAAGACTGGGGAACAGACACTACTGCGCTAATAAATGTAGTCCCTGTATATTTTCACTTCCTATTTTAGGACACGCTTCATTTTGGCGTTTAATTATTGTCGATAGATTGAGTGCTCAAAAATAGTGCCTATTTACCTGTAACTGGGATTGGAGAAAAAGCATACTTACAACCTGTTTATTAACCTGTGCTGTGATCAAACAAAAACTAAAAGCATGACATTGGGATTTATGTGTGCCATTTTGCCTAGCCTCAGCTTACTTGGTAAGTATTCATGTTTTATATTAATTTGTCATTTTATCACACGCATTTTCAACATTGAATGTTTTAAATACCCTATCTACAAGAATGTTTTAAAGACCCTATCTGCAATATTTCAATTTCTTTGAGGAAAAAATATGCATTACTTTTTGAGATATATACATTTCTTACTTTTAAACCTAGTGTCTTTAAGCTGCACCCTACATTGAAAAGTTTTGAACCGTTCTAAAAATTGGTCTACATAGTTCACTACGGATATAATATCCAAACGGGATATCAATTATCATTGCAGATAATGATTTTTTTTTTTTAATTTGCAAGATATATATCATGAATTCTCCAGACAAATATCAAACTTTTGGTTAACAGGAGTTTTTGAAACCATGTTGCTAGGAAAATTACTTCAGTATGGCAGTTTTAAAACTCCCTTGGGAGGGGGATTGGAACAAATATATCGGTAGTTATCATGTAAATATAAAATTATTAAATTAAAAAGCAAACGACCATAATTAAAACGTATACAAGATCTATCATTTTCTGTCACCAACAAAAGATCATAGATGTCAAAAAATAATACAATGTGTTAAATGGAGACCTATCTGATCAAAGATGATACTTTACTTTTCATATGTTTTATGTAAATTATTTTTAGTATCCACGAGAGGTTTTCATTATCATAAATGTTAAAAACTTAGCAATAAGCTTTAACATAGTTTATATAATATTTTTTTGGTAGTGGGGGTCTTTAGAATGATTTTTTGGTAGGGAGTTAAGGAGGAGGGGGCTAAAAGTATGAAATAGTAAAGCGTATAATTTATAAAATGGATTTAAGACTAAGACTATGATGTTCTTTCATTCTTTATGAATTTTATCCTCAGCATATGCACAGAACATTGAGATTCAGGCTTTCCCGTCGACGGTTAATTTCAGGGAGAATGATTTGGTCATCGTGTGTTCCATCACCAATCCTTCACAACTTGCTTCAGTGTTCTTCATACAGCTACTGAAGAACTCCAGTACATTGTTTGATGATGTAGTGTCAGTAGCTACAGGACAAACTCCGCCAGTTCAATGGAAGGACTCTACATTACAGTACAGAGCCTCAGCCACTGGAAGTCTAGACTCACCAAGTACTGCACAACTGAGATTAACGATAGACAAAAACAGAGTGATATGTCCTTCTGACTTTAATGTGTACAAATGTAGAATGTCTGGGTTGACTACTGTTGTGTCAGAGGCAGTTACACAGGAGACAACTCCAATAACTATTTCCTACATTGGTATGCACTATTTACCGAATTTATTCAATAATTACTGGTACTTGTTCATGTACCTATTAACAAAATGCAATTGTTTTCATGAATTGAAATTGCTTATATAGAAGATGATGTAAAATGAATTAATACTCTGGCATTATTTTCCCACCATGATACTTCGTCATAACACTATTTCCTTTAGAATTCTTTACCTTGGGGTTATGAAGTTTTGACCCACAATACGGTGCCTTTGTTTTAGGGATTCAAAATGTGTTCCTTTTTCCCATAACTGCTACACACCAAGTGTTATTAAAGGTAGTTTATGACCAAAAAAAGATAAATGTTCACATTTGTAGGAGCGACATTCAACAACGGACAAAACGCAGATATAGCAATAGATCATCTGAGTCATATGGGTGTTCATATGATTGAACATTGTGACGCTATAGCCTTAAGGTGGTATGGGACACGTCCATGTTGTGAGGTATTGTTTATCGAAATAAACAATAAAATAAAGTGTAATTATATAAGTAGTTTCTTTCCAAAAATGGTTACCTAACTCCGTAGCGCAGTGGGTTAGAGTCATGAGTTCGAATCCCGCTGGGGTTTTTACAATTTTTACCTTTTCAAATATTTTTAAAAGCTATTTTTGGTTAAATGTTGTAAAATTTGAAAATGCTAAACGGGTGTAAGTTTTTCAATTATATAGTACATGTACTTTAATACACATTTATATCGACAGATGTCCCATACCACCTTAATTATAAAAAGCTAAATTTTGACCGAACTTTCTCAATATGCTATTTCATTGTGAGTCAAGTTTGTCAAACTATGTCCTCTCGGGCCCTTGGTTGATCTAGAAATGGAGAAAAATGATCCAAATGACATTGGTTCTACAAAAATATACAGGCATTATACAACTAAGTTGGTATTCTCTAGGTGAAAAAAACTAACCCGGGTCAGTCTTTTACAGGTGTTAAGTATTTACATCGGCATAAACTATCAACGCGTTTGCTAGTTAATTGTTTTATTCGAGTTTTAGCTTTGCCAACTGTAATTGAACTGCCTCGAGTAAAAATCATCAATGGAATCTTTGATACACCAAAAAGACAGTTTTCTGTTGGAACTGCAATAATGTTGACCTGTCAAGGAGAGGTTGGAACTGACCCAAGCAAAGTATGAATAAATCCATAAAAAACATTGCTAAAAATAAAATATCTGATTTAGGCTATGATGCGGGCTATAAAACAGTTTATGATTACATTTCAGACAATTAGATGGTGTGCCCAAAGGACCGGTGAATTTAGTTTCACAGGATTGGCCCAGACCCCGATCGACTCAGAGGCTTCTCCATCAGGGTGTATGTTCACAAGGTCCAGTACCATCACATACAACCTAACCAGTCAAGACACCTTCACAAGATTCTTGTGCGAGTCTGGAGATTCCGGTTTGTGTGGTACAGGGACGGCCATACAATATGTCAACATCAGCATTACTGGTTAGCTCATAGTTTATTTTTCTACAATTTGACTCTTGCTGCAATGTTTCATATGATTGGCTAACCAAATTGTTTCATTTATATTGTATAGCATTACTTGCCTAGTTCATAATACAACGCGTGGGCAAGATATTTATACAACGCGTGGGCAAAAGCGTTTTAATCCGTTTGACGTTACATTTTAACTTTGTACAAATCAACGTCACTTTTTAAAATAATGATCAAAATGTTTCAAATCTACCTGTTAATAATTGAATTTAGGAATATATTTAGTTTTATAAATATTTTGTGTAAGACATGTATCGTATAGGTGGAAATCATGTTTATTTCTTAAATAATCATTGATATTTGTAACAATTTTTGCACGGCTTTGACAAGTTTGCTTGGTATATTTCGTGCTCTTCTCTCTATATTTTTTCCATAGAATGTTTGGTATGATGTTCCAAATGTAACACACATAATACCTTGATTTGCTCAGAAGTTTCATATACGAGTATAAAGTGTAATTCTGTTAACACACTACCATTTCATTTTTAACAAAAATTATATATGTTGGAAGAAATCAACTGTAATGAATGTCCATGTACAAATCCATTTTCCTTTTACGACGAATTTATATGTCATTTAAATCAAATGCAAATGTTCTTGCATAATGTTCATAAACATTAACATAAGTAACTTATCAAAATACATACCATTCATGATCTTAGATTTTATAATTTTATCTATACTGGTTGTGTGACAAAATGTAATTTATATTTTGTCTTGAACAATTCAGGAGAGCATGAAATAAGCTCCATTTATACAAAAACAGCATTTATAACATTGTACCAATCTGCTCAAATTATCTACAATTTTGAAATAAATTGATTTTATTATTTGTCTATGTCACATATAAATAACTCTACGTCATTCCCTTTACCAATTACAGAATGGTCCTACACTACCAATAATCCTACAATAGATGGTATGTAATCAAGTTTAAGTATAAACAAGATTATTTATCATTTCAAGTGCCTCAGCAAGAAGTAAACACTATAACACAATTATCAACATTTTGACCAAACTTAATATCTGTCAACTGTATTGTACTGCATACTTGTGTTATAACTGTTTTTATCAAGGTATGTTGCCTACTTTTCGTAATTAATTGTAAATGTGATATAATTTAAACATTTCTTCGCGTTACTGAATAAAAATGTTTATTAATTTTAGAAGGATCATCCGCCATCAATGAACCTACGACAGATGGTATGTATAACAATTAGGTCTATTTATGAACAGGGTTCTTCATTAATTTAAATTTTACTGTAGCTCAAAGTTCGTTACCAGCGTCATCTAGAATCTATTACAGTTCGCAATTTTTTAGTCACTGTCAATTAACTGGGTTCTCAAAATATGTATATCATGATGTTATAATATTGAATCAAGCTTTGTAATAGTAGTCGCACATTTTAAAAAAGATATAATGGAATCTTGGTTGCAGGAAAGCTTCATTTTTTCTTCATCATATATCCATGAGTTCTAATTTGTTTTTTTCATTTTTAAAGAACTAAAGAAAGCCACAGTGAAATCCCTATTGTAAATTTAATTAGTAAAGTATGAAGGAAAACAAAAAAAATATTTGTGTTCATATTCGTGTTAGTGTTTCAACTATATAAAAACTAGTAGCTTTTCCTGCTGTACAAATGACTAAACCTCTTGCATTAAAATATAAGTCATATTTCGTATTGATAAGCATAAGGTTATATTCTTTAGAATTATCTAAATCGCGATTGTTTACCACAATTTACTAAATATTCAATGCAACAGGTTGAGAGAGTCCTTTCTGTGTTATCAAACAATAAGACCACTACGAAATTTGCATTTCTTGTACTTTGTTATTTTGAATCGGTTTTGAAATAATTTTCAAATTTAAATGTCAATTTAAGATGAGTTTATGTTACAATAAAATCATTTACAGATGTGTTTGAATCCAACAATAATCTTACAACACTATGTACAATAACTACAACATTAATCAGGCTTGGGGCAATGCTAAATGTAATGGAAATGCATTGCAACGCATTACATGTTTTCAAAGTAATGCTAGTAATGTGTAATGCCACAAAATTAGCATTACAAGTAATGGTTATGTAATTCATTACTTTCCAAAATCTAGTGTAATGCTGGCATTACATTGCATTACTTTGTATTACATTGCTTATTTATGCATGTTCACTTTAAAAGATGTGATGAATAAATGAAAAGCTGAAATTGAATTTGACTAAATTTATTTTTTAAGAAGAAAGAATTAATTCTTGAGATTAAAATGTTTAAAAAATTCATTTTTGAATTTTTAATATTACTAAATATAACAGCACAATTTCATAACATTTTTAAGAGTGTTGTTTTTAAGGGTTTTTAATCATTTAAACAATTTACACCAATTAGTTTGCACTCCAATAAGAAATGTGTCAACAACACACTATGCTCCCATGATAATCTAATTATCAAAACAATCTATTTTTATAAGAAGTGCTAAACACCCCAACCCCCGTTCCTTTCGCTATGTCCCAAAAGAAAAGGAGACAGACATGCACCTTTAAAAGCAAAATGAATACACTGTCCATCCATGATGAAAATCAATATCACTTCCAATATTATAATGTAGGAGATACAGATTTATTAATTATGAAATTAATAAATCTATAAATAAAAGTAATTAATTTATTGACAATTAAATTAATATAATTATGTTTTAATTATTGTACAAATAAACTTAAAACTTAATACTAAAGTATCTAATAAAATCTTTTATAAACTTAAAAATCTGGTCATGGTCAATTGAATAGAACAGGCAGCTATCTTGACCATGGTATAAATTGCCTTAGGGTTGTAATTAAGGTTCTGGCCAAATATATAATGTATCAAGGTATTCAATTGGTTGTTAGTTTTGTCTTCTTGGATTTACCTGTCTTTGTAGTTTTTCATTTACTAAGGTGAACCTATAAGTTTATTTAAGTAAGTATCACAACTTTATTTCTTTTTCAGGCATTATATCAGAATATATTTGAATTTGATAAGTATTGGAATACTTTCAATCAGCTGATTGATTGTCGTACACTGATTTGTATCACTGTGCAACATACTTGTGTTTATAGTTCCTAGAGTGAACTACCCACTTATTTCTCTATATTAAGACTTTGCTAGATCACGTAGATGTGTAAAACAAAGGTGACCCATGTTTGATAGTTCTGTTATGAACTCCCTCCTGTAAACATTTCAGTATATCAAAACTTTGAGAGTTCAAGTTGAACTGTCCTCCTATATCAATCATTGCATTGTTGTATTATATTTTACTTATATCATTATTGTCCAATATGCCGCGTACACAAGGTGATGAAGAGCAGGAACACGAGGAAGGTAACCCACATGCGGGAAAAGATGAAAAGGATGCCACAGCTGGTGGTTTATCAGAGAAAGATATGACAGAATTCTTCTCATTCTTCTCAGGTGAAGAGAAAGACTCATTCGACTTATGGAATATGAGGTCATTTGTCTCATGAAGGAATCTGATTCTGAAAGTCTATTCTTCAAGCTATTAGGTCTGTAAAAGGTGAAGCCGCCAAGGTCATTATGAGATTAGGAGTTGGTGCTAATGTGCAAGAAATTCTGTCAAAGTTAGACAGTATTTAGAGAAAGAGGATATTTTGGCTGAATTTTACAGCGCTAAGCAAAGGGACGATGAGACTTGTTCTGCATGGAGTTGTCGCCTTGAGGAAATTTTATGTAAAGCAATGACGATGGGCAGAGTACAGGATCAGGCAGCAAACGAAATGCTACGAACTATGTTTTATAAAGGTTTGAGGCAAGACCTTAAGGATATCAGTGGACACTTATACCACTCTATTACTGATTTTAATGAGTTACGGGTAGAAATCCGAAAAATTGAAACTGAGCATCCAGTTCAGAGCAGATCTAAGCCAAAACCTGCAACAGTAAAATCGGGTATATCTCAGGTTGATTCAATAAGTACCCTTGATACTAAGTTTGAAGATCATCAGGCTCAGATTAAGCAGCTGAAGACATCTCTTTCATCTTACTATAGGCCCCCCTCTTATGGTTTTAATAACTACAGGGGTAGACCATCCTTCCAAAGAGGACAGAGAGGCTTCTCAGGACATGGTAGAGGATACACTCCCAGGATGCCTGAGCCAAGGATCACTGATGTAGATCCAAGACAACAGATGCCTCCAAGCACCAACAACACTGTCTGCTATAGATGCGGACAGGAAGGTCACATAGCCATTGGATGCAAGGTTAGGATAGATCACAGAAGGAATTTAAACTTCAAACGGCCGACTTCCGGGGACAAAGGTCCGGCCGGCAGAGACATGGTCCCATCCACTCGCAAATAGTAGGAACAGCCAATGAACTTCAGGCCGCTATTAATGGAGTATCATGTTTAGCACTGCTTGATATAGGTGCAACAGTATTTACAATATCCCAAACATTTTTTTCAGAATCTGCAGGGAAAGACATAACTGCATGCATTAGAAGAGCAGATTGATATTGAGTGTGCAGATGGGCAGATGATGCCTTACTTGGGATTTGTAATTGTAGACTTATCCACTTATGGACTTTCAACATTAGAAGTTTTGAGACAGTGTATGTTTTTGGTTGTTCCAGATAGTCAGTACAATGCTAAAGTACCTGTTCTGATTGGAACAAATACTTTAAGCCATTTGCTAGAAGTTACCCGATCAGAGCATGACTCTCGATTTTTACAAGATGCTGACTTGCACGCATCATGATACTTAGCTTTTCGATGTTTAACTTTGATGGAGAAACAGATTCAGAGGAATAGAAGTCGACTCGCTATTATGAAGTCAGCAGAATCTTCAAGAATCATCATACCACCCAATGGTCGAGTGGTTATACATGCTTACCTTGACAAGAAGATTCCTTACCACATAGTTCTAGCTATGCTGCATCCGACACACAAGTCTGGCATTCCAACTGACCTGGATATAACTCCAACTTTACATTACTATGATTTTGAAGAGTCTAGTATTATCCCAATAGAGGTAAGTAATGTAACAATGCAGACCGTGTCAGTCCCCCCTTAAGGACTTTTATGTGAAATGCAGCCAGTTTCTATCACAGATACAGTCAAAGCTGAACCGAGTCCTCCATTGAAGTGTATACTTGATAAGGTAAGTATTTCAGATTCCCTCACTGATTCGGAGAAACAAGAATGTCAAGAACTTATTGCAGAATACCAAGACATTTGCTCAACAAGTTCTACTGACATTGGTAGTACAGACAAAGTACACCATTATATAGAGTTGATAGATCCTACTCCTTTTAAGCAGAAATATCGGCGTATACCCCCAGTAATGATAGAGGAATTTAGGCAGCACATACAGGAACTTTTAGCTGCAGGAATTATAAGGCCTTCACACTCGCCATTCTCATCTACTGTCGTTTTGGTGAAGAAACATGATGAATCATTGAGAATGTGAGTTGACTACAGACAGCTGAATCAGAGGACAGTAAGAGATAATTACGCACTGCCTAGGATAGATGAAATCCTTGATTCTCTGTCTGGAAACAAGTACTTCTCTGTTCTGGATATGAAATCTGGTTACCACCAAATTGAGATCCTGGAGAAACACAAGCAAAGGAAAGCTTTCACTGTAGGGCCATTAGGTTTTTTTGAATTTAACAAGATGCCTTTCGGACTTGTTAATGCCCCAGCAACATACCAACGGTTGCAAGAACAGTGCTTAGGTGATCTTCATTATAAGACTTGTTTCATTTACTTAGATGATGTAATCATCTTTTCTAAGACCGTCAAAGAGCACCTTGATCGACTTAAGCAAGTCTTTGAGAGATTTAGAGACTTTCGATTGAAATTGTCTCCCAAGAAATGTTCCTTCTTTATGAAAAGGGTAAAGTACATAGGCCACATTGTCACTGAAGATAGGATACAATCAGACCCTGAGAAAGTAGACAAAGTGAGAGATTGGCCTACACCTAAATCTCCTGAATATGTTTGGCAGTTCCTCGGCTTTGCAGGGTATTATAGGAAATCCATTCAAGATTTTTCCAAGATTGCCCGCCCTTTAATTAATATAATGGCAGTTGGGAAGAAGCCTAGAGGAAAACAAAAGCTGCCAACATCTACTTGGAATTGGGGACCAAGTCAGGAGAAGGCCTTTGCTCTACTGAAGGAGACATTAACTTCAGCGCCAGTACTTGGTTATCCCGAGTTCAATTCCCCATTTGAGCTTGATACAGACGCTTGTCAAAGTGGCTTAGGGGCAGTCCTGTACCAGGAACAGAAAGGTGTTAAAAGGGTCATAGCATATGCTAGTAGGGGACTTAGTAAGTCAGAACGAAATTACCCAACTCATAAGTTGGAATTTCTCGCATTAAAGTTGGCGATTACAGAGAAGTTCTCTGATTATCTGACAGGTCAGACATTTTCTGTTTTTACTGACAATAATCCCCTCACATATGTACTGACATCTGCTAAGCTTGATACAACTGGGCACCGTTGGGTTGCAGCTTTGTCATCCTATAACTTCAGCATCACATACAAACCTGGTAAGTCAAATACTGATGCTGACCTGCTATCTAGACTCCATCTAAGATGGAGACTATGGATGGAGATACGGTCAGAGCAGTTATGGATGAAAAGCAGCCCTACATTGAGACCCTCCCAGTTCCCCCTTCTGTATGCCAGAAATTATAGACTACTGATATACTAGAGAAGTTTGACAGACATATCGATCTTAAGCAAATCCAGAGGGAAGATCCTGTTATCTCCACTATTATAGACTATATCAGACAAGGAAAGAGACATCCAAAGAACTCAGCCAATAGTGAGACTGAAGCTATTTTACATCAAAACTTTAAGAAGTTAGAGTTAGAGGACAGCCTTCTAGTCAGGGTGACACAGAGAGATGGAGTTGTACAGAAGCAGTATGTTGTGTCATGTGCATACAGTCAGTTGATTCTGCAGTATTTGCACAACAACAAGACAATAGCTTTAGTCTAGTCAGAGAAAGATTTTATTGGCCTAGGATGTATCCAGACATAGTTAAGTGGATAAATGACTGTGGAAGATGCATAAAATTCAAGACACCTGATAATCACGAGCATCCCTTGTTAACATCACAACAACAGAACCCTTGGAGTTGGTATGCATGGATTACTTGACAGTGGAACCATCAAAAGGAAACATCCAGAATATATTAGTTATGACAGACCATTTTACCAAGTTCTAATTGCAGTGCCAACTAGGAATTAAACTGCAAGAACAACTGCAGAGGCCATTTTTAATGAGTTTATTGTACATTATGGATTGCCGAGAAAACTTCACTCAGATCAAGAAGCTAACTTTGTAGTAACATCATTAATGAACTATGTCAAATCACCGGAATTTCCAAAGCAAGAACCACTCCATAAAATCCCATGGGAAATGGAATTACAGAAAGATTTAACCGTACTTTAGTTTCAATGCTAGGAACTTTAGGTCCAGAACAGAAACATAATTGGAAGAAATACATTTATACATTGGTACATGCCTACAATTCAACTATTCATGATTCAACAGGTTATTCACCCTACTTTTTGATGTTTGGAAGAGACCCAATTCTGCCCATAGATTAAGTTTTTGGTTTAAACAGAAATAAGGTTAAGAACTCAACAACTTAAGCATATAAAGAGAATTTGAAAGATAGACTCCAGAGTGCATATCAGAAAGCACAGACAGCAATAAAGAATTCCCAGGAAAAACAGAAGTCTAACTATGACTCTAAGATCAGAGTAGTTTCTTTAAAAGAAGGTGATAGGGTTCTCGTTCGTGTTGTCAAGTTTGATGGAAGACATAAGATTCAAGACAGATGGGAAGATCATCCTTATTATATCATCAGTCAGCCTAACAGAGATATCCCAGTTTTCAAAGTCAACAGAGAGGATGACCAAGGGAAAGAAAGAGTTCTTCATAGGAATCTCTTGCTCCCTATTGGATCAAAGTTGACGTCACCTGTTTCAGCATCTAGGATTAGGAAAAAGAAAACTGAGGAAACTGAGGTTGAGGAATCCATCCATAATCAGGTAGAGTCTGATGATGACAGTATTTATCTGACAGCGAAATACCCTGTACAGAACAAAGATATGTATGAGGATGGAAGCATTCCCACTTTAACTGGTGACGATCAGGAAAGTGCGGAGTGCCTGGAGGAAGGATAAAGGGAGGACGTTCCTAATCAGAACACAGAGGCATCTGATGATCCTGATACCAGCAGTAGCAGTAGGAGTTGTATTTCAGGAGTTCCTGATGATACTCAGGATTAAATACAAGAAGATGATGATGCTGATGATGATGATCAGAATATCCAAAGAAGGTCAACAAGAGTTAGACAAAAGCCAAAATTGATGACAAACTTTGTATGCAGTCAGTTAGCATTCAAACCAACCAAATGGAAAGAGAAAGTGTTATGCTTTGAGGAAATGGCATCGGAATTGAAAGAAATGGACAAAGAAATGTCAAAAGAGTTTTTAAAAATGCTTATCAAGAAATTTTGATTGTATTGTTTTCAGATTTATATATGTGATTTTATTTTATTATTTTTTTGCAGACTCAGAATTGGTAAGTCTCCTTTAAATGACGTGGAGGTCATTTTAAAAGGAGGGGGAGTTTGTAGGAGTAACAGATTTATTAATTATGAAATTAATAAATCTATAAATAAAAGTAATTAATTTATTGATAATTTAATTAATATAATTATGTTTTAATTATTGTACAAATAAATTTAAAACTTAATACTAAAGTGTCTAATAAAATCTTTTATAAACTTAAAAATCTGGTCATGGTCAATTGAATAGAACAGGCAGCTATCTTGACCATGGTATAAATTGCTTTAGGGTTGTAATTAAGGTTCTGGCCAAATATATAATGTATCTAAGTATTCAATTGGTTTTTAGTTTTGTCTTCTTGGATTTTATTGGTTGTTGATATTTCCCTCCAAATTCTTGGAGCTGGTTTGTCATATTTTCTTTGTCACATCAAAGAGAGTTGAGGTTTTTCGTAATCTGAAAGCTGACTTTTGAAACGTAACAAACTCTACCTTTTGGTAAGTTAACATTACTAATTCTAATAATTTTGATTAATAGTTATACATTTCATTAACAGTGAATTCTGTAATTTTGCCAAATTAAAACAATAGCTCATGCACGGTAAGAGTAAATGATTTTGTGAGATATCAACTTAATAGATAAGAATAACATGAATATGTTCACTGTTTTTATCCTTTGATATTGTGAACATAAGTACAAGTTTATTAATGTAAACTTTACAATAATTTGTAGTTACCATACCAGATAGTATATACCATAAGGTTGTAATACTGTACAAGAGCGCATTCCCATAGAATGGTATCTTTAACTGTGTTTTATGATTTAGAATAATATAGTGATGTCTTTATCTGTTTATAGACTTTACAGATGAATATCATTGTAAACCTATTTTTAGATACATGAATTAATACATAATGTAATTCATACCTGTATAATGGATTAATGTAAAGAGTTGTTCCCCTTTAGCGCAACTTGCTCCTATTGTAATATTTTTATGCCGTATATTTATATTGTTGTTATTCATTGTAGGGCTATTCATTTGTTTACCATCTATCTCAATAAATACTGGAGATGCCCAGTACCCGAACAGGCGTTGTTTGATTTTTTCAACATTCAACAAATATACCCCCTGTTACAATAACCCATTTGAAAATAATGTTCCTTACTTGTTCTCTCTCTCTCTCTCTCTCTCTCTCTCTCTCTCTCTCTCTCTCGTATATTAAGTACACTGTACATTAGTTTGGACTGATAGAAAATACAAGATTCATATCCTAAGATAAAGATTGTCAAACAGTACTTTTCAGTCCAAGCTTCGACTGCTCCTGTAAAACATTTATTTAGTATAGCTGGGAAGATTTTCAAACTAGCAGGATGCAGTTAAAAGAAGAACCCTTTGAAACGTTGATCATAAAGTGCAACAGCAATCTTTTGTCTTAAATTGTCCTCAGTAGAAAGAAATACGATTCAAATACAGTATCTTAAGAAATATAACTGGTAAAAACCATCTGTTTATGAAATAATACAATTAAGTGTCGAAATTATAAAGATTTGTGTAATCTGGGGAAATATCTCTATTTAGCTTTTGATAACCGCAACATTATTCCATAAATTGTTTTTTTTTGTTATGCATGTAATTCTGTGTCTCTATTTCGTATCCTACATAGTATCATGCCAAATGTCTATAAATATCATTTTACTTATGTAATATGTTGTTCATGATGCCACAAGATGATTATATATTGAGCATATAAAGAATGACTCTTGTATAGTCATTGAATTTAAACCTGATACTGAGCATGAACATGTAGATATCTTAAAGAGTGTTTTATATTTGAAACATTTGCAAAAACTCTTTATGAGCTTTACTGTTATAAAACAAAGTAATGGTAATTTAATGCCCAAATTCATGAAATAATGGTAATGTAATGCATTACTTTACAATGTATTTCGCCCCAAGCCTGACATTAATACATATTCTAAGCCTGACAATTAACGATTGCATAATGAACATTTGAAATTAAAATTGTGACTCGAAATCAAGAAAAAATAGGTGGTTTTCACAAATTAATTTATTATAAATTCATTTTTTAAACAATCTTCATAATTATATGAATGGTTTTAGGTACATCGGCTGCTGGTACCATCTCTCGAGGACTGATGAGACTCACTGTACTCATTCTACACATTCTCCTTGCCGTGTAGTTCTTACCTATTTGCACATAACGATCAGGGACCTGCTACGAATATTGGACTAGGCCAAATTATACAATGAACTTGACCCAGATACTAACTATTGACTTTTATTTGTGAAGCGGTGTATCTTTGATTACAAAGACTTTTAATTTTGCTATATGTTTTGTGTTATGATGCGTAAGCTATAAATTTGCTGTCATAGATATTACAACAAAAAGGCTTTTGAAACTTTTGTTAAGTTAAACCCTGAAAAAATGTCTTTTTATGTAACACAATAACTTTAAGAAGCAACTTATTCCAGCATAAAGTATGTCTCAAAACTGTAAAGCTTTTTTTCGGGTGGTGTATTTTTAACTTCATAAAAATATATATGTCAGTTTTACAAAAGATATTATTGAAAAAGACCTTGAATTGAATATTTTTTTTATTTTCTTTTATATTTGTTGCTGAATATGTAAAAATTATTTATGTTAATCAAGTGTGATGGCATTGCCATTTTGATCATATTTTTATTTCTACAACAAATGACTCATTATTTAAATGTTTTCATACGTTTGAAAAATATGGACAAAAGACGTTTTATTTATTTTCATGATTAATTTTTTATTTAAAAAAAAATCACCCTGTTGGCATTACTGAAAATTATTTAATAGATATCAATTTCATGTATTAATTCACACCAAATTGTCTACAATGTGTTACTCACAACCAAAACCCAATTTTCCACTTTATCATAAAAATACAAAAAATGGTATAAAATAATATAAAGAATTTGTCCTTCTTTGAAAACGGAAGCATGTTTCAAAAATGATACTCTAACGATCCATTAGATAAAATTTTTGGTGTAGTATTCCACCTTAAAGTTACAAGTGCTTGCTGTTTTGATAAGACCATACTGAAAAACAGTAATATTATTGTTTGCAGATAATAACATTTTTTATTTAAACGTTGAAAATTCATTTGAATAAAGATAATTAATGGCAGCTGACGTCCAAGATCCAAAGTCTTGGGATGCGTGTCCAGCTTGGGTTTGAACTCTTGACGTGCAGAACCGACTTAGCAGCTAACCAACTGACCGGCCATGCAAGCTGGAAGTAATTTTATTTCGATGTAGCCATAGTACGGAGCCCTTTCATGCATTCACCCTGTATACGGTCTTTGAGATAAATGTAAAATCCAAGACTTTTTCTCTAGGACAACTTCAACCAAACTTGGCACAGAGCATTGCTCTTTGTTTTTATCTACTTTGATGTTCAAGGGAACATATGTACTTATATCTGAAAGAAAATTGAATACAACTATTGACATGACATAACATCATTTTGTTCTTATTGCCACCCGGTAAATTCAAAATGTACAACATGACTGTTATACTACAAGTCAGTGCATCAGAAAATGGGGCAGTGAAGCAGGTAGGCAAGACTGAAAAAAGTATTCCTTTTAAATAAATGAACGGCATGTAACATCATTGGTTGGCATTGTAATACGAGAGCATAACGCTACATGCTATAACCATTATAAATATCATATAAAACACCGATTTGTTGGTTTCCGAAAACAGCTTTTGTTTACATTTTGAATGTAGAAGTGAAAATTCTAATTCTAGACCTCAAATGAATGTGTTAAACGTTAGGAACTGTTTATTTATTCCTAAAATGAAAAAAAGATCAGCCTGAAAAAGATGTTTAATGGTAAATTGAACCTATGTCAACAAACACACGGCACAAGCCTTGTTTGCAAGACAAAGAATTGTGAGCTCTATATCTTCCGTTAAACTTTACGACTGGCTCTCAAATTTAATTCTATTATTAATTAATTGATTAATTAATTGGAAGGAATAAAATTCAAGATATCTGGTGTTCCACTCCATACAAAGTTGCGAAATATCTCGGTGATAATGTGTATTCTATTCAGCTGGCAGATGGATCTGGCCCGATCAAGAACGTGACAAGGAAAGAGATCTTAGACACAGGTGAAAGAGTGAATTCGAGTGATGGATATTCCAGTTCTGAAGGATCGGATCTTGAGCATATTCCAGAACAGGCCGTACAAATTCAAGACGAAGAAGAACATTCCGCAGCTGCTGAGGATTTTGAAGAAGCTGCAATAGAAAAACCATGTGCACCTGCAGCAAACAGTGAGGATTCAGAGGAAGAGACGGTAGAAGAGACACAGCCTCGACGAAGTAAAAGAGCGACCGCAGGAAAACATTCCAACCCGTTCAACTTACCTAAGAGTACTGTACCATGCAATCAAATTTCCGTCAAACCGTCAAAATTCAAGCAACTCAGTGATACGATTGTGAATCTTGGTGCTACATTAAGTGCTACTTTAAGTGAATCGTGGGCAAGACAAAATCAGATGGGATTATGTAGTGACAAAATGAGATGTTATTATGTAGTTTCACTGCTTTGTGTATATGTACCTGTACTTTTTGATAGTTAGATTTTTTATTATGTTTTATGCAACCTATTCATTGCTGTGGAAAGCAATGACAAAAATGGGGAAATGTGTAAGAGGGCAAAGTATATTTAATATCGGGTTTGAGATTCAAATTTACATTTTTTTTATGCAGAGATTATATAAATATATTCTAGCAAGAGCCATACTTTACTGTCACATCGATCCAATTTTAAGCTATATAAGCTATAATTGAGCATGCATGCACAGTAAGCAGGTTGGTATATGAGTAGGAAGGAAAAAACAATAGGACATTTTGAACTAAGTGAAAAAAAATAAAGAGAAAAAACACACGGTGGGAATTTACACACCTACAAACAGGGACCGGGCTCTCTCTCTCTCTCTCTCTCTCTCTCTCTCTCTCTCTCTCTCTCTCTTTCTCTCTCTCTCTCACAAAAATCTTTGACGTCCTAATAATACCTAAATAACACTATAAGTTGACAACGATGCAAGGTATGTGTAATTCTTGCTGCGCTCGCCACAACGTAAGCACCGTAAAACATATTATCCTAATTGAATAACTGTAATAATATCAGTATTTGGTTAAAAGTAATTTTTATTATTAATTTTTTACACTTGTGAATCTGTCCATTGATTGGTCAATTTACGGTGTAGGCAGTAGGCCATCTTTTGGCGGCATTTTCACCGTTGGTGTTGACAAGGGAAGACCTGATAAACCTTTTGTCTGATAGATGATATTTTTGTCTTACATTCATATTAGATCAGATACATATGTTACAAGTGAATGATTATTCTATTTATAACTATAGTTTGTGGAATAATAAGTTCTGTGTAATTAACCGATCGAAAGTTGTTTTCTTCTAGTCAGAGAATTGATGTGATGTTGACATCTAGTCATTTGTGTATAAGTATGTTTATAGGTTAAAATAATAAGTGTCCTGATGTTATAAATGGTTTTAAATGCTTGTTTAATGCAAAACTTTTTATTACAATAGTGGTTCCTTATTAAGTATGTTTAGTTTTTATAAATTGAGAAGTAAGGCTTGATATATTTATATTGAACAGTCCTCTTGTATGATGACGTCACATTGACCGGAAGCCATGATACTGTATTCCTAACTTAGGTTTGTGAACTGTGTACATTATTATTACATTATTTATACTTCATTATATTTCTTACATAGATGTTATGTTGTATGATAAAGTGTAATAGCAAGAGGTCATAAATATTTTTTTTATGAAATCATGTCAAAGATTTCTCTTTCAGTTGTATATATTGTTTATTTTAGGACCACTGTCAATATTGAACAATCAACTTAAGAATAAAAGAACTGTAAAACAACACAAGGACCGTTTAATTATTCTGATGTGTTATATAATAAAAACAGAAAAATAGAATTTGACCAAAATCGTGACCATGCCCTTTTAAGGTAACTCTCTACACATTGAAATAGTTTATAAGATCACAAGAAAATTGTACGATTATGATAGATAATGTGACGGATAAGAAGTATTCAAGCCAAGTACGTGTAGGTGAAATAATTTGCAATTTGGATATAAAAGTTTATTTTAAAAAAATTTGGTTCTTTAAACATGAACCAAAAAGGCGGCAAGCGTATTAGACCTCATAATATGCAGTTCACAAGCCAGATACTTAATCCACTGTACAACGAATTGGATTGACACAGGCAGTTTAACAAACATTTAAATTGCCAACTTGCAACAAGTAGACTTGATTTGTAATCATAATTGTGTTACGTAAAAGTCTACGTGAGACGTGAGTCGTGAAAAGACTGTGGACAGGTATGATGTTATAGTTATTAAAGAATAAGCAACTGGTCTTCGCGGGTAGTCATACATGTAATATTAAAATGCCAAACAGAAGAATCCGCCTGGCTGGGTAGTAGTTGCCTTACCAACCTGATAATTTTTGGAACTAAAGAGTGATTGCATTGTGGCACATGATAAAGCTTCAAAATTCATTGCAATGAGATACATAATGTGATGTATTAACTCACAAGAAACAAAGTTAAGCTTAAAGGTGAGTCAAGATATACTGTTCAGCTTGTAACTTAGGAAAGTGCTTAAATTATTGAATGTTGGAAGTGCTGCAATAAGTCTGTGGGTGACACAAGGAAAAGTATCTTATGGGCTATGACAGTAATGTTTGAAAAGTTGATAAAATTAATGCAGTATAGTTGCTAGGATTTGAGATGATGATAATATATGTTTGAAGCTAACATGGAACAAAATTTAGAATGGGGTTCACAAAGAGGTGGATTAAGTAAGAAGCTGGTCCTCTACCTTTACAACTCCTGAAACAAATGAGCTGTCACTTGTGTACTTTTCATATTTCATTTATGGACAAGGGAATCAGTATCCAGTGGTTTCTTGAAAAGCAATTTTATTCTGTTCCTAGTTCCATGTATGTACACTTTTTGTTTAGTATTCAGAAAGTTCTGATACATGTTTTGCTACTATAATGGGACCAATGCTTTGGCCCAAATTGTTTATTTTATTTATGTGCTGCCTACTTGGTATTTGTCTGTTGCAATTTTTATTCAGTTTCATGTGCAATCTAAGGCAAATATAAATATTTTACAAGTATCCAACAATTTTTGCCTCATTTATTTATGCAAGCATCTACACTAAGTTTTATATGTATTAGTTTACATATATAATATTGATTTGTATAATAAGGGTTTGTGAGAGACATTATGCCAATGTCTGTACCGGGACTGCGGAGTTCGCAGTGGTATGTGTTGGACTTTCTGCTCCCAAACCTGGGTATTCAAAGCTTTCAAAGTTAGAGGCTTTTGTATAGTGGGGCATACACAGGGTTTGGCAGGGGCCATATCCACCTCAACTCAGTGAGAGAATGCTACAGGCTGGCGCAGGTAATAACACGGGTACCGCTAGGCGGAGCATCCACTTGCGACATGAAATATTGTGTAGGGGATGCATTACTTAGGAATATACAGTTATGCAAAAGTAAATGAGGAGATTAAATTGTACTAACCTTCCATTTGTACTAAAAGTCTTCTTTTTTTTTACCTGTACTAAACTAATTGACTTGAAAATCAAGAGGGTTTGTTCTTTTATCATGCCAAATAAGTATACGAAGTTTGATAAATATCCGTGCAAGGGTTTTCTTTATATCTTGCTTCCAAGCCTAAGAAGACACACGTACATACCAATCTGATTAAAATACAGATCTCTACATAAGCGCACAGCGCTGTGCGCTTATCTAGAGATCTGTATTTTAATCAGATTGACATACATACGTACATACACACACTCGCCCAGCGGCGATGCTATAACCCATTCGCAACAAGTTGCGCGAGGGGATAATTAGGTTAAAAAGAAGCCTTTGCCACACAAAAGTTCTTAATCGGGAAGCACTGCAGGAGACAGGGTGAGAGAGGCAGGTCTCCGGCACTGATGCTCTATACTCGGGCCCACTATTCTACGTGGGTAGTTAAACTGGAGCACTGGTCAGCTGGCTCCCCAGGAAAAACCCACAAAATTATTATGCGCCCAACATCCACCAATTACTTGTAATAGCTGAGTAATAAACATTTATCATATTGTCAAGTTCCATTTCATAGGTCCCGTATGTTGCCGGGCTCTGTGTCTTTCAGGCAAATGTTATGTATTTTGCTGGGCCAGCTTAGTGAATTCAATAATTAATACGACTATGAGTATATGATATGATACAAAAAATCAAAAATATTTTGACAGATATTAGCATCCACCAAGTATAATTTTGTCTTTTTCTTGTCTGGAAATTTATTGTACAAACATAACTCTGTAGAAATTGACAGAACTAAAATCTACACGCCCCTTTTATCGATTGATGGAAAACTGTCAGCTCATTAATCAAAATCACGGTTAGACTCAAATTCATACAGAAGACAATTTGTCTCTTCTTTTATCGGATGTACTGGTGTATATTAACAATAATTTATTTACTTTTTCAAGCTTTACGATCTGTTTTTTTTTAAATTTTTGCTACAAGAAAGACGTAGGTATGAATAATAAAATGTTTCCTTTGATGATTCTTGCGGGTTATGAAGGTAGCAATCATTGCCGGAAAAAATTACATACCTGCTAACACAGTGAATTTTTATGTGTTGGGCTGAAAAATTAGACAATTTTCATTTTATTATGTTATTTGATTCATTTTGTTAGTTTTCTACCGTGTAATTTTTGTTTTATTATATTCTAAAGGTGATCATGTTGGAAACAATGCCCTTTTGTGTTATTCATTAACAGCGGTATGATTTGATTTTAACTTGTTTTGCTGGGTTTTATTTTACCTGCGAGATTTCAATTGTAAGGTTTCTTTGTAAGCAATCAAACAAGAGAGCGGACTAGTTAAAAACAGTATGGGCAATAAAGACTATAATATGTTCATTCCCCTTCATTCCCCTTCTTTGTCAGGGTCTTACCTTTTGTTCTATTTTGTAACCTGGTGTTTTTATACTTTTTAGATTCAAAGAATGATTAAGGGGTCAGTTTTAGTTTCGAGTCATTTAAAAGGAATGCTTCTTATTACTCTTTTGATATATATGCCATGTTGTGATAAAATACACTGTAAATGAAAGTTCTAAATATTAATCATACTCATAATTCAATAAAGAAAATAACGACAATTCCTAAAAAAACCCATAATATACCTCAAGTATATGAAAGTAATTCTTAACAAACCAGTTATTAGCAATCCCAATAGCTCAATGTTATGATGACACTTTTCAAATTTAATAACAAAATAATGACTATTCATAATTAACTTTAAAAAAAATGATAGCTAGCGACAACAAAAAATGGGATGCCTGATATATTTTGCATGAATTACTACAACAAATCTAGAGATATTAAAGTTATTATTAAAAGTGCCTTATACTTTTTAGGTTAAAAAATGGTATTAACAGTATTTAAAACAAAGCAAATGTTGTTGATGAGTTATATTAAAAATAACGAATTATGGCCATTATTTTATATCAACAATATGTTAACAAGTTCTATAGTTTTGTAATTAGACTTTGCACTGATGACTATACATTGGTATGTGTTTTAAAATGAGTCGTTTGTTTAAATCTTGAAATATGCCCTTGACTTAGACATGTACAGTATTGTCTTTTAAATGACACTCAAAATCATTGTAAGTTTCAATAAATATGAGTTGCAAATTTTTAAAAATGCTGTGTGGTCTCTGTTGTCAAAGATTTAGCCAATTTAACTTCTGCAAATATATTTTTTTGTTTATTTAGTTTTAGTATTTTGATTTCTTACCTTTTTACTATCTATTGATCTAAATATAGAACTTGTGACTTTGAATAAATAAAATTATTTCCTTTGAACATTAACTGCATGTATTGACTTGTGTTAGTTTGTTTCTTTATAAATCACAATTTATGTCACAAAAGTAAAGTTACAGTTACAAAAGATGATTATTACGACAAATTTAGATGATATTTACATTGCTTAAAAATTCATTATATACTTTTCTTTATAAGGGGGTATGAAAAGTTTTAAACTATGTTTTCAATTAAACAAACACTCTTATAACTCTTAAAACTGTAAGGGAATATCATGTTAGATTCTCCAAATCTTATTGTGTCCCACTATCAATTTCCGAATTATTTATTTTTTCAAATGCGTATAGATTGAGGCCATCAAAAATACAAACCTTACGCATATTTTGTGTATTCTAGAGTGCTTAGAAACCTAATGTTAATTAACTCTGTTTTGTGCTATTGATTAAAGTATCATATCATGCGTATTGATTAACTGCCGTAGTTAAAGTCAAAATTATATTACAGCCCGTTTACCGCCATTTTTTGTATTAGTTCAGGAATTCGTTTCATGAAATGAACAACATGACGTATTCACTCGTCTGGTCAGCTCTTTTAAGTCTCATTTCACAAGGTAAGTATCCAGAAAAGTACTATTTTTTGTTTGGAAACTTTTTCCAAACCAAGACATTAAAGAATAAGTCGCCATTTAAAAACTTTCGCGAGTCAGGGCACGATCGTTCACCTAAACAAGGCTAAAAGCTGTATAGTTGGGTGAAGGATCAAAAAATCATCCCAGCACTTTTTCTTAATTTAATTAAATTTTAAGTAACTAATTAATTGATTTTTTCCTTGGTATAATCTGTCATTTACCTCAGGTACAATGTATATAAAAAAGGGGGTAAAATTCTTACAGGTAAACTTGACTTTTATAATCAATAATGAGTCTTGAAAAACGTGTCCAGATTTTTTGTCTATAGTTTCAAGTATTCTTACTTCTAAAACTATGTCCTATCCGTTTATTGTTGTCTAATATATTATGCCATATATTCATATCACTTGTACTTTCATTTTGATTGTCAATCGTTTCAGCCTCATCCCAGAACGTCCAGATTCAAGCCATCCCACAAACAGTGACCCTCCGGGAGAATGATTTGGTTGTCCTCTGCTCCATCACTAATCCTTCACAACTCGCTTCCTTATTCTTCATTCAGCTCTCAAAGAATGCTAGTGGTAACTTTACCACAGTAGTTTCAGTTGCCAGTGGAAACAAACTTTTGTGGGCAGACTCAACATTATATAACAGAGGAGCTATAGCTTCCGGTTCTATAAGCACAAAAAGCACGCCACAATTGAGATTTACAATACAAAAAGACATCGTCAGATGCCCCGATGACTTTAAATTGTACAAATGTAAAATGTCTGGATTCGACCTTCAATCAAATGCATTCGAAAGTGAAACGATGCCAATCACAATTACTTACAATAGTATGTACTGCATCTAATAAGCGTATTAACATCATTTTTTTTTTTACTATTTTTCACAGAATTTTGAAATGTGGCTAATGTATCAATATACGTATATAACATCGATTGGTTGCAAAATGATTCAAAGCATTTAAGAATTGATACAGAATGATGAATATTGATGCATACTTTTGTTTAAATAGAAACCGATTTTGAAAATGCCCTCATTGCACAGGCACGTGGCATCTGGGGGGGAGGGGGGGGGGGGGCAGGTGAGCCTGCCCCCCCCCCCCCACTTTTTCTCGCAACCACAATTTTCTAAATTGTCTGAAATTTACATATATTTTGAGTGAAAATGAAGTTATAGATATAGATATACTACAACCCCCCCCCCCCCCCCCCCCCAGGATTAGGATTTAAAAGATTTTGAAGATTTTGAAAAGTGGTGTTTTTTTGGCTTGTCAAGATTGATTTTTGGGATAAGTCTGTCCCCCCCCCCCCCGGTTTCAAAAACGATGTTACGTGCCTATTGCAATAAGAGTTTCAGATAAATAAGATATAATAGATGCAAAAATTTAATGTAATCTTATTTTATTTTCATTCAGTCAAACCAAACGTGATGGAGATGCCTCGGGTAAGGATCCTGGGTGAGACTAATGATACACCAAATAGACAGTTTTCCATTGGAACAGTAATAGAGATAACCTGTGAAGGACAGATCGGTAGTGACCCAAGTAATGTACGTATCAATACATCAATGCACTGAACCAAAAACTGTGAATGTCTTAGCTCTTCTTGCAGGGTGACAACATTTCTTGCTGTGGTTTCAGACGATTGGATGGTGCGCTAAAAGGGCCAGTGAATTGAGTTTCATCACATTAGCCAATACCCCGATCCACTCAGATGCTACTCCATTAGGATGTCAGTACACGCGGTCCAGTACCATCACATACAACCTGACTAATTATGACACGTTTACAAGGTTTTTGTGTGAGTCTGGAGACACTGGTACTTGTGGAACGGGGACAGCCATACAATATGTCAATATCACCATTGGTAAGATGTTATACGGTAATATGTATTATGTATTTCATTATCTTTGATTAAACTTGCATAGATATGTCATGCTACTACATTTCTTTGTGTATTTGTTAATATGCATTATGTTTTCCGTATACATATGTTTACTATTATAACCTCACTTTGAATAGAATATTTTGGCGTGGAATCTCCATGAACAAAAGTGACTCAACTTCTCTTGATAAATAAGGAAATGCAATTTTTCCTTGTACAAGTATATTTTCTTCAATAAATAAAGTTGATTAAAATATCTATAGGCACACTTAATACATACAGGTTTTTTTATAGTCCACATTCTCCGATCAATATAAAATTATAGTAATTCACGAGTTGTAGATAAATCTTTTTCGAATGGTGGTAATCGTGTACGACAATAAGTAGCATTATTTTTTTTAACAAATGACACTTAAATTTTTTTAACATTTGAAATTTTAAAACGTAATTGGCCCTACATTACTTTTCTTTCAGTCAGGCCAACTCTAATTGTAAAAGTGAGAATCATGAATGATCATAATGATACAACTAAGCGACAATTTCCAGTGGGAACAGTCCTACAGATAACTTGTCAGGGACAGATTGGTAGTGACCCTAACAAAGTAAGTATCATCACAATACATTATTAACGAAGAACTTTTTTTTTAATTTTCTTGGCGCATTTAAAAGAAAATTCAATGTGATTTCAGACGATTGGATGGTGTATCCAAAAGAAAAATGAACCAAGTTTCACAAGATTGTCCCAAACGCCTCTTCACTCCAACGCTGGAAATCAGTCCAGTACCATTACGTACAACCTGACCAGTGAAGATATTTTCACAAGGTTCTTATGCGAGTCCGGAGATACCGGTTTGTGTGGGACGGGGACCGCCATACAATATGTCAACATCAACACTACTGGTAAATTGTCATAGTGTATAGAATATCTTTAAATCTTATTTCATTTCAGGGCATAAATAATCTTTCAAACAGACAGCAGGTTATGATGATCCAATTAAAACACATATTACCTTGATTTGCCAAACTTTTCGTAATTAAAGTATTTAAATCATTGTATTTATCAGTTACAGAAGGGTCATCTACCACCAGTGCTCCTTCAACAGATGGTATGTAAATAAAAACAAATTAAAGTATCTGTGGTTCAGGAATAGCAATACAATACTTCAATATCAGCATCGGTAAGCTGTTGTAGTTCCCAATAAATTCATTAAATAAGTTTTGAAAAAAAAATAACAAATTGGATATAAGTTGGTTATATGACTACAACTCTGTGATGTATAAACTAACTCTCAGATCCGGAAAATGTTTTTTTTGGTCTTGTTCCATAAATGACCAAGTTTACAACGTTTTGTTTGTGTCCGTTACTTCTTTCATCAACATTATTTGACAGACATTTTAGGAACTAGTTTTTCTTTGTTTTCTTCTAATTGACTAATATACCGTTATTAAAAACTGCTTCAAGTCTTTGTTCTAGATCTTAGTCATTACTTCAGCATGTATAGTTCATGATATTTATCAATAATTTAACCTAATGCATATGACACATAGGCGTCGGAACCGGGGGGGGGCTAGGGGGGGCTTAGCCCCCCCACTTTTTTTGCAAAGTTATACCTAACCATTAGAAACATAGCATGATAGATGGTTCAGCCCCCCCCCCCCCACTTTTTCTCGCAGGAAAGATTATTGTTCCTAAATTTATCTTGAAAGATTGAGAAGTTAGATTCAGAAGCATACTAGCCCCCCCCCCCCCCCCCCCTCCCCACGGATTAGAAATTTCATGATTTTGGGAAAAAAATTTGGGTAAGAATTTTTTTTTTTGAAGTATAGGTATAGGTATTCTCCCTTCCCCCCCCCCACCCCCCCCCCCCCCCCCCCCCCCCCCCCACGGATTAGGATTTCCATGATTTTGGGAATTACTTTTTTCTCAATATTTCTAGGATTAGTCTAGCCCCCCCACTTTCAATTTGCTTCCGACGCCCATGTGACAGGAACAATAAGTGATTTATTTGCTCGTCTTTATGTTCAATAATATTAAGGCTCTCTTTAAAAAATTTAATTGACCAAACATATTTTGATAAATGTAAAAAATTACTTTACTTAAAACTTAAATCTTGGTTCGTCCAGCCAATTTTTTTTTTCAGATCGAGAGCTAGAGACCTGCAGTTATAAACAAGCATCCTTACTGATATTCAATTCTGTTATAATACAAAAATACTGAAATTGACCCAAAGCCCTTAACATTATCTAGAATCCCGCACTAAATGTTACAATCATTATTGTTTCAATACAAAACACCACCTTTAATCTATTTATTATAAAGTAAAGGTACTCAGTGGTTTGTACCTTTTTGGCAGGGCTTTAAAAATCACTCTAACTGCATTTACTTAAAACACAATATTTCTTTAAGGAAATAGAGTCTCTTCCATTAGCTGCAAGTACAGAGTCGTGACAAAAGTGAGTATTTGCCGCCAATTTGAATTCTGATTCTTCTTGCCGGGTTTGTAAAAATAAAGTTTTCGATACATACACAGCGTCAAATGTTGTAGTTGTCATGCATAAGAATAATTTTGGGTGGTGCGACTGTGCTAGCTATTCAGTGTTTAGAGGTACAAGCGTCTGTTTCAGTTTTCGACCGCCATTGGTTTACAATTGATACCAAATGAGATGAAACAAAAACAGTTGCTTTGGAGCTATTGACAGCGGTTTCAAACAAAGTGAAATATCCAAAGTGTTGAAAATAAGTCCAGTTACTATCTGTAGAATTTTGAAGCGGTATCATGAAAGCGGTTCCATTGAAAATCGCTCCCGATTAGGACGACCTAAATGGACGATCGCACATGAACGCTGGTAGATATTACTAATGACTTCAACACTTTTAACTATGTATCTGTGTTAAAAAGGACAATCCAGCGATCCATTCATAAGTATGACCCGCGAAAGTGAGCTATCGCTTAGAAATTGGGCGTTTGACAAATAAATAGAGTCCGTCGTGTCTCGTGGGCCAGGAGTAACTTAACATGGACAGTGGCTGAAAACTGTAGTAAGATTATATCTAGTGCTGAAATGGCAGTTACTATTAGTGGTTGTGAGGCTGTTAAAATCTTGAGAATGAAACGAGAGAAGTACCGTCCCTTATGCATCGGTAATTTGAAACATAACACTGGCAGGAATTTGAAAGTGATGGTGTAGGGTTGTACTACCTATCATGGTCAGGGATTTTTGACTTTCATAGAAGGAACTATGGACATTGAGAAATACATCAACGTATTAGATGACAACCTGTGGCGGGTCATAGCCAAATATTTCACAAATAAGCCATACATGTTCCAGGATGACAATGCACCACCTCATGCCTCAAGGATGACTAAAGCCTGGAAAGAAAATAACTACATTCCAACTCCAACATGGCTTACTAAGTCTCCTGATATTAATATAATCGAAAATATCTGGTTGCTTTTAAAAAAGCAAGTAAAAAGACATGTGATGAACATTTACACAGTTGGTGATCTGAAAGCAGTACTTCAGCATGCTTGGCTATCAATTCATTTAATGTACATACGGAACTTGTATTCCTCAATTCCTCGTCGACTTCAAATGGTTATCAGATCAAATGGCCACATTAAAAAAATTAGGACAAAACAAAACTCAGCAGAAAGGTATTAAGTAGGTTTTTATTACCCTGATTTGTTTACAATCAGAATTCAAAATGGCCGCCAATTTACTCACTTTTGTCACCACCCTGTACTAGCTGAGCAGAGATAACTACCTCTTTTACATTATATATTATTGTAAATTATTAAATATACTGAAAAGACCCGTTCTTAACAAAATTAGATAACAACAATACATATATTTCTATGGTAATGATGCAATGGATGTGTTGTATTGTACACGTATGCAATGCATTTGAGCCTGTCGGAAAGGCTCATGCGGAAAGTTGCGATTGCACCAGTTTTTTTGAGCTGTATCAAACTAAACAATTTATGTCCAGAACCGAACAAAAATTACTCCTGTTCTTCAAATTCAGAAGTTTGAAACTCATAACCTTACCTTTACACAAAACAAATGTACTGTAGACATCAAATCTACCAATTTCATGGTCAGGGAAACACCATTTCCTTTACCCATAATCTTGATAATATTAAATCATATTTTAAGGCTTTTTAGCTCACCTGAGCTGAAAGCCCAAGTGAGCTATTCTGATCACATTTTGTCCGTCGTCCGTCCGTCCGTCCGTCCGTCCGTCTGTCCGTCTGTCTGTCCGTCTGTCCGTCTGTAAACTTTTCACATTTTGAACTTCTTCTCTTAAACCACTTAACCAAATTCATCCAAAGGACTATGTGCGGTATGGTCAGATATCTGCCCCCGATTTCAACCAATTTTTAAATAGTATCGTATAAAAATGAAATCTTCACAAATCATTGTAAAGAGGATGTCTATAACTTTAATCTTGATTTTAGTCATCATTTCTCACTCGCTTTTAATCTATGACGTTACCTAAATGACATAATTCCCGCAAATTTGCAAACAAATAAAGATATTCTCATTTTTGCTCTCTATTTTGCATTCGGAAGTATAGAGCGCAGATCTGCTCAAGTGCAATTTTAACATATGTTTTTCTTCAGATAGTTATACATATTATACTAAAAAATGGTACTTGAGCAAGCCTGCGCTCGATGTTTCCCAGTCGAAAAACCATCGGAAAACACCCATATTTTGATACAAAACATCAATTTATCAAAATAATGCAATATTCACGACGTCATTTCTACGTTATGACGTCAATGTGGTGATAACCTTTTACACCTTTATTTCTAATATGATTTTAACTATCTTTCATCTTATTTTAAAGCATTTTCTAAAACTTTGATTTTGGGGGGCAAAAATTGCATAAAACCGCACTTAGTCCTTTGGCTCAAAGCATTCTTATGGAAAGATGAATATAAATTGCAGAAATGAAAGAAAAATTTTCATTGAAAGCGGAGAAAACCTCAAAACTGTAAAAAAAAAAAAAGGGGGGTGCATTTTAAAAAATCTTCATCTCAAGAACTACTGAGGCAAATTCAACGTAATTTAGCATGAATAATCCTTATGGGAAGGAAAATATAAATTGCAAAAATTATGGGCTAATTCTGTTTCAAATCTGAGTTATTACGAAAATAATAAGAAAGAAAAGGCGTGTTTCAAGCAATTTATAGCATCCATGAGTCTTGGTAAAAATGGGTAGGCATGACCGGGCCAGGGCAAAACAAAAGATTGACAGTTATTAATCTGCCAATCTCATTAAAATTTTAAGATATTTACTGACCAGTATATTTGTATTTGCTGTAAATATTGCTGCAAAATAATGCGTAATTGGAATTCACGATTGCCGATCTGCCCCGGCTTTTATTTTGCCCCGGCCCGGGTTTGCTTACCTATTTTACCAAGACTCGTATTCCATAATTCTAAAACGAGGTTCTTTGTTTAAAGCAGCCATGACACTATATGATAAACGAGTCGATCTGACAATGATGAATTTGTTTGTTGTGCAACAGTTCGTGTACGGAGGGAATCTTTGAAACATGCAAAATACATTGGTGCCGATTTTGTGACGTTAATTAATTGAGGCTAAATATTTCAATGCGTTGACAGTTTTCACATATGACGGTGGTGTTAGCTTGTTGTGATTTTCGTTTCGTTTTCATTTATGCTTTGCATTAACCTGGGAACTGTCGCTTGTATTTCCTGATTTTAACGTATCGAATCAAACCGAGACTTCGGTTAATCAAACAGTTTACTGTTTACCAGCGCAAATTAAGGAACATCTGATGTATAAAGAAAGAACTAAAATGCAATTCATTCAGGCTATCGGTAATTCGGTATCATCTTTTGCGTAATGGTAGAACAATGCAATATGTTTTGTTGAGATGCTCGGTATTTTCTCGAGTTTATTCAGTTTAAATAGAGTTTAATATTGCTGACGGAAATATGTAGGTATATACATGTATATGATTCATTTTGAAGAATAAATTGTGTTCTTTATTTGTTATAGTGCATGTTTCTTGTGTTTAATTGTTTACAATTTCTATTTACTTACCATATTTGAGTGTTAAGCTTCGAATTATAAACAAGATACAGAGATTTGCCCACAATTCTATATGTTTGTACACAGATCTGAGGCCATTCATTTTTTACAATTTTAAATGCCGAATAGGAAATACCAAGTTAAAAATCTTAAGCTGAATGTAATAAACTCATGTGAACAAAATATGACTCAAACCTAGCAAAATTTTGAGCTCATCTTGCTTATAATTCTACGATTGACGCTGAAATTTTGGTTGATCATTAGAAATTCCATAAGAATTAGAGTATGTTAAATACTTGTACACAAAAAAATTAAAGAATGATATGCTGTATATAACTACTTTCTGGGGCCCCCTCATTAAACAGTGAATAATGTGAAATGTGAGTAAATAAAAACGACATCGTTTAAACAGTTTCCATAGTTCTGACACATTTCTGTTGCGGGGATAAAAGAATAATCGCTATTCTTAAGAAAATATTACAGCGGAAAATTATCCTGGTTTGTAGCCATTTGTTATTTTTGAATAAAAATGAAAATAATGGGTGCATAGGCCATAGTAAATTAGAGTGATGTGCCTGTCAATAAGGTAACATTGATTTTTATAGCTCTTTAACATGTCACGTGACAACATTTTTCATTCTAGTGTATTCATCAATCAAGTGTGAGTAAAGTTATAAAAGTCACGAGTTTACGCGAGGTAAACAACAGTCATTTGATTATAATGGAGAAGACAATTTTAAATTGGGTGCATAGGCCATAGTAAATTAGAGTGATGTGCCTGTCAATAAGGTAACATTGATTTTTATAGCTCTTTAACATGTCACGTGACAACATTTTTCATTCTAGTGTATTCATCAATCAAGTGTGAGTAAAGTTATAAAAGTCACGAGTTTACGCGAGGTAAACAACAGTCATTTGATTATAATGGAGAAGACAAATTAAATTGTTGAATATTTTTTATTTGAGAAATTGAGCGCATTGAGGTGCAATTTTCTTCTTCACATATATACATGTAGGATTTTTTGGATAAAATACAATAACTATTATATTTAAAAAAAAATAATACAATAACTAGTAGGTAGTTGTGGAAGAAAATGTACCTATATGTTCTCATATATTTTGATCGCTTTATTAAGTGGGGGAGGGGGGCAGAACGAAAATACAGGGAATTAGAAGTTATATAACAATGTACCAGTACCAAATATTTAGTTCTATTACTTGCGTAGGATTTTCTTATTCTGTGTAAAAACAGTATTTCATGAAGGTACAATGTCAAAGATTACGTGTATGCAAAAATAAGTGTAAAATTCTAATACTTTACAATGTTTATTTTTTTGTTATTCTACCGAGGGCCATATGGCACAATGTCTTTTGAACGCCCATTGTTGCTCAGGTGAGCGATGTGGCCCCATGGGCCTCTTGTTTATTTTATTTTATTAAAATTAATATTTATTACAAAACCATACATATTTTGATACTCGTATCGTATAAATATATCTTCTGTGTAAGAAACAAAGTTTTACATACATAAAAAAATACTATTGTATATAAATCTATTATACAATAATTATGATAATAAATATTCATCATAAACATACATCGTATTTCTGTATCACAAATCATATATCAGAAATATGGAACTTCATATACTGTTTTGAAATTATAGAGAATTTCCAACATTTTTATAAAAATCGTTTTTATTTTTACCAAAACTGGTGATAATTAAATTCTGGAGAATAAGAGTATTTTTTAGCTTGTGCCTTAAGACTTGCTTACACATTTCTCCATTTCATTTTATATTTATATATTGTAAAACTAATGAAAGATAAAAATTTATTCAAAAAAGTTTTCTCGTTTATTTCATTGTAAAAACGTAGTAAAACAATTTTCCATGTGACGTAAAAATTTAAGTTAATGCTTATTCTCTCCCAGATATGTTTCACAATTTTGCAATCATACAAATTCATGTTTTATATCCTCTTTAACATTGCACACTTTGCACAACGGAGAGACAGTTTTCTCCATTTACTGACACATATATTATTGTTCAATATACCATGAAGGAGTTTGTAATTATATTCTGAGATTCTTTTGTCATAAATTTTTTTGACTTTTGCAACATACACATTTTCCCATCGACATAATGTGTTGTTAAAATCTTTTCTCTATCTATTTTCATATATTGGTTTTTGTGAAAAGTACATCATATCATAAAACTTTCCATTTTCATCAAAAATATCTTTAACATACAAAATTCCACTTTTAATCCAATTTTTAAAACTTAGTGATTTACTTTAATAGCGAGCGCAGCGAGGCGGCGCGAAGCGCCGCTCGCGTAGAGAGCTCCATAGACAACGTGTACGAACGGAAAAAAACTCCAGTTAAAATCTGCACATTTTTCAAAGAAATTTTTATGAGGCCACGTGAAAAAGTTCTACATATCCCAATAATCCTTTGCGGTGCATAGCAACATGGTGGAACAGGAAGCGTTTCTAAGGAGAATTCTTACCTCTTAATCGTATACATCTATTTCAGTTATAACGACAAAAATCTTTTAAAAACACTGAAGCAAACAACAAATATGCTTACGTAGAAAACTGTACCTATCTGAATTTTTGCTGACATATGACGTCATTTCCTTTCCCGAATTTTTCCGACAATTTACGAGAACTGTCGAGCGCAAAAGAAAGTTAAGTATGACGTGACAGTGACTTCGCACAATAAATTTAGAGGTGGATCAAGCAAACGCACTGGGTGTAACGTGTAGTTAGTACTCAGTATCAGTGTTAATGGTGACTCTTCGGCTTATTGGTTTTGTTTTGATCATATATTTGCTTAGTAAATAAACATGCAAGTTCCATACTTAATTTACTGTCATATTGATCCAATTGTAATATGCACGCGTGAGGTAGGTGACAAAAAATATTTTAAAAATGTCTACAACGCATATATATAGAACACAAAAATTAAGAAAATTATAAACGAATTGATGATACAGAGGAAAATAACAACAAGGAACAAAATGGGAAATAACACACTCGGACAAGCAGTTTATTCTTTCATGATTTTAGTGACCATTACTAAAACGTAAAGGATTGATAAAACATGATTGTCTTTTTATGAAAAAAAAATCAAACGGCTTTGACTCACCGTATTTTAATAAGTCTGTTTTACATTTTACTTATGATCAGTGGTAGTTTGTTTAAATGTATTAGCCTAAATTGGGCAATTGGAATAAAGGTTTGATAACTTCGGGTTCCTTGCGGTGATAAAAGTTTTCGAGACAAAGCCAAAGTTTTTAGTTTGGGGCAAGTCCACGGGTTAACGTTGAATTTAACAATGACGAGAGATGTTTGGTTCCTTCTGCGCTCGCCCAACGGTCACATCGTAAAACATATTACTTGAAGAGGTTAATATTCTACTTATCCATGACGCTTTGGCAGCATGGAATTTGCTTTCAATATCAATAACACCTATTCAACCTTGTTCTATTTTGCCAATTAAAGTATTTTTTTTTAATTCGATCTCGGTTTTTCCAATGAAGTAATATACAAGTTTAGAAGCAGCTTTAAAAGAATCACATTTAGGGTTCTCTAAAATATTGGCATTATATGACATTTGTGATATTGCTAGGGTATTGACTACAGTGCATTTACCAAAAAATGGTAAAATTTCGTCTTTTCCAGACACTTAGTATTTTTACTTATTCAATTTTTTTCATAGCATTCAGTTTTATCATGTCTCAGGTAAATACTGAGCGATTTTATACAGGCCTTTGTTATTTTTATTCCATGTATATGCGAATCGTTGGAATACATATCGATAAATGAACCAGTTAACAGACATTCTGTATTTTTTCTAAGTTAAGTCTAGGTCCAGCAACCTTAATAAATTCGGTAACTGTCTCTATTACTTTTCTCAAAGAGTTTGTAACTTTTAGCATGTTGGTACAGTCGTCCGCATGTTGAACAATTCTAAAACTTAAATCATTGCAAGTGTCATTTTTATTTAGAGTCAAACCCTTAATATCGTTATAATGTTTAATTTTAATGGCTAATATTTCAACAACAAAGAGAAATATAAGAGCGGATACAGGACATCCCTGCCGAATTCCTGTATGTATATGCATTATTTCGATATCCAACCATTGTTTTTAATTTTAAAGACTGGGTCATAGTACAGTTTTTTTTATCATTCCTATGAATTTATCTCCGAAGTTAAACTTTTCTAGCGTTTTAAACATAAAATTAAATTGCACTGAATCAAAAGCCTTTTCAAAATCAAGAAAGTAATATTCCATCTAAGTCATTGTGCATGTAACATTCAAAAAC
Source organism: Magallana hongkongensis (assembly GCA_015776775.1). NCBI lineage: Eukaryota > Metazoa > Mollusca > Bivalvia > Ostreida > Ostreidae > Magallana > Magallana hongkongensis. The sequence goes on along the minus strand of CM027474.1, from coordinate 768,181 downwards.
ATCAAGTACATGTGTATCAGTCTAGCATTTTCTCCGATATAACGTCCTTTTATAATCTACTTGCTATTTTTTGTAAACGATTTGCTAATACGTGTGCAAATATCTTGTAATCTGTGTTTATTAAACTCAGGGGTCTGTAGTTTTTGTGATTATTTTTTTCTGCTGTTTTGAAAATTAAAGTCAGTATTGCATTTCTTTGTAAAAAAGGCCTATTTTCTATACTCTTGATCAGAGATTCATAATAAATATCTTTTATATCATCCCAAAAAGCTTTATAGAATTCTTGTCCAGGAGATTTTTTATTTTTCATATTTTCAACTGCAGTTTTATATTCATTTAATGTTGGTATATCATCACACATTTCCTTTTCATTATCATTGATTTTTTCACAATTCATACTATCGAGATAATTTTGAATATCAACAATATCAATATCATTGCTTGTATATAGTTTGTAATAAAAATTTATAAGAACATCTATTATTTCTGTTGTCGTCGTATATTCTATTCCATTTTCATCTTTTATCTTGTTAATCGTATTATTTGTTTGTTGTTTTTTTTTGTCTAAATTTAGAAAATAAGAAGTACTTTTTCCCCTTTTTTCTAACCATACAGATCTAGAGCGAACATAAGCTCCACTACATTTTTCTGCATAATAAACATCTATTTCTTTCTCTAATAAACGTTTATAGTTCATATTTCTTTCAGAGTATTGCTGAGATTCTTTTTTTCCTATTTGCTTTTTAATGAAGTCTATACGAATTTTCTTACTTTTAGCAAAGTTTTTAGAGAAGTTTATACGAAATTTTTGATTCGTATTTTAAGGTGTTTCCATTTACTTCTAGGTTCTTGTTTTTCAGTTGTCTTTTCTCGGATATATTTTTTTAGTTGTTTGCAAAAAAATTTTATTGTTTAGCAATGAGGCATTTAGTTTTCAATATCCTACGCCGCTAGAATTTTCAGATGTACATATTTCAAAAGTTATCCCCATGTGATCTGTTAATCTATTATTTTCTACCTTGGGAGCTTTTCTTATCATAGTATTGTTGAGTATGGAACTTAAACAATCTGAATTGAAAACATAGTCTATTCTACTTTTTGGGACATTATCTCCATCGCACCAAGTTAAACCTTGTTCGGATTTTTTTCCAAAATAAATCCAACTATCTTTTAGAGTAAGAGTTTTTAAAATTTTCTTTAGAATATTAACAGTTTTATCACTTAATTCATCGTTAATTTGGCTCTTTAAATCACCGCATAGTACAACATTATCTAAGTTAATAGAGTTTTTATTAATCCATGTAATTAATTCGTTGAAAAAAATCTACCTAATCTTTTTCGTTGTTGGTGGGATAAATATTCACCAAAGTTACCATTTTTTCACTATATCTAATGTTAACTAATAATCGTCTCCCATCTACTGATTTATGGTAATTGATAATTTCTATATTGCTATTTTTCCTGAGTAAAATTGACACTCTTCTAATGTAAACTGATTCTGAATAGCAATTAAAATTTCACCAAACCATCGCGAATTATAAATCATTCTTGAATTTCTACAAAATGAGTTTAAAAATATTACATCATATTTCACATCCCATAGGCAATAAAAAAAATTGTTCGTTTTCTTGTACGTATTTAAACCTCAAACATTTAATGAGAAAAGAGTTAATGTTGTATCGTTCATAGGTTTATGAGAGTTAAATTTAGAGACTTGCATGTGATTGTCACCCTTGTCACACTTGTCGTTCTTTTTTCTCTGCCTTCGAAGATCTTTTAGAAAATCTTCAATATTCGATTGACCCTCGGCCGATGCTCCTTTCCGGAAGAAGGAAGAACTCCTGAGCTTCCAGGTGTGTTTTTAGCCAGCTTTTGTTATAGGAGTCTAAGTTTGTTTTTTCTGTGCCATTTGTTGGTTTGTGTGTATAGGGTGGCCTCTTTGTCCAGACCAGTCCCCCAGAACATGTCAAAGGTTCCCTCGGCAAATATGATGTTACCATCGAGTTTTTCAAGGACAGCCTTGACTTCTGCTATTTGATCAGCCTTTGCAGTAACGATCTCTTCCATTACAGTCTCTTTGTCGTCACTCCACCCTTGAGGATGTCTTACTGAATTGCCAATCCTTTAAGCATCTTCTGTGCAGCATCCGTATTCCCCGATCGAATAGCCTTTGTGAGCTGGTATGCGTGCTTCGCTGATTTGTGGTGCTCACCGAATACGCGTAGATCACAGGGAAAGAAGTTGGACAACGGGTTGTCCTGGCCTTGGAAAACAACCACATTATCAGGGGATTCCTCGTGATGTTGACACTCAGGAGATCCAGGCGCATGTCCGGGTTCCTTACACACTCTGCAGATCTTAGGGTTTTTGTATTGCTGTTTTCGGTAACCGTTTTCCCAGCAGTTAAAGCATTGGACTATAAGATCATCTACTTTTTGGTAACTATGATATATACGGCATTATAACTTGTACATGTTGTACTCCTTGGTAGTGATTTGTTGTTCGGGAGGGGGGCTATGTATATGAATGTGTTCCCGTTCAACACACTGGTCATTCGATGGGTCGTCGGGTGTCTGATGTTTTCGTATTTCTGGTCACTCTTGATCGTGTCATGAAAAAAATTTAACTTCTCAAGTGCTGCAGAGTCATCTAAAGACAGAGGGATTCCAAAAAAATTACCTTATCACGTGGACTTGTGGCACCAGTAGAATACGGATTTGATTCGTAGAATTGGTCAGTGATGTTTATGATTTTAAAACCCTCTACTATCACCACAGATTTGGATTTTTGTGATGTTTATGATTTTAAAACCCTCTACTATCACCACTAATTTGGATTTTAGATATACTCTCCAGAGATCTCTTTCCAGTTGTATGCAAAGCACTTCATCTCCAACCTTCATATGTGTGGATTCGTACATTTCAAAATCGCCAATTGTTTTGTTCTTGTCCATTTGAATTTCAGAGTTCTTAATTCATGTATATACAGGTTTGTTCATTTTGAATGACTGTGACAAAACGTTATCAGATGTCATTTCAGCGTCACACATTGTATTACTGAATTAGCGTTATAATAGCGTCACACATTGTATTACTGAATTAGCGTTATAATACAGTTGAACACAAAACACAATTCAGGTAGATACTACGCTATTGGAAGTTAAATTCCGGGTAAACACAAAGGAAATAAAGTAAACATCAAAATACACATATATACACACGTCTAGGTAAAATTCCAACACGGTTTTTGAAACACAAATTGATCTTAAATCCAACACGCACAAAATTGTTTGCAAAATCCTTCTTGAATATTTGGTCAAATTACAGATCAGGTATGAATCTTGTCCTCTCACCTGTACGTCATGTGACCTTTTTTAAGGCTCTGAAGATTCTATCATCGGAAGAAAAATGATATTTTATGCCCAATATCATAAAGCGATGAACTACTGGGAAAGTAGTTATAGCTTTGGATCCACAGGGCGAAAAACAATCTTTAAAGGTGACTTTAAGGTGGCGTAAAGGTGACTTAAAGGATATAAAATCTTTAAGCCACCTTTAAGTCACAATTTAAGCTGAGCTAATATGTCTTAAAGATCAATTCTATTTAAAATCAATGATTTATAAAACGGTTTGGCCACGCATAGTCACCAATTTTTTTATATTTCATACATGGACATACCTTGGTGTAAAACGCAAAAAAACACTAAAAGTTGGTTGTTAGGAGTAACTGTTGCCATAGTAATCGAGGCTAAAGATGGAACAATAGCAAAACTTATCTACTTTGAAGCCATATTAGAAAGTTTTGCCCACTAATGTAAACTATAAAAGACATAAAACAGTCTTTGTCCTATTTTCAATAATTTAAATATATCAGAAAATTGATGGAGAAACCAACACTTTTAAAATGTTACCATGAAAACCGTTACAAATATTTAAAATCAGTTTTTTGCGGTTTTTTAATAAGCCGGAATGAGAAACTGTTGAATTTTTACATCTTTATCAATGTCCATTGCATATATATCTTATTATACCCGCACTTTCTAAAGAAAGTTCGGGTATATTGTTGTTACCCTGTTCCGTCCGTCCGTCCGTCCGTCGGTTACGTTTTACTTTCTCAAACTGCTCTTACATCTTATAAACCAGCAAACTGAACTCTTGGAGTTTGATTTGGGGTGTCATGTTGTTTTGTAAAAAGGTTTCAAAAATTCTCTAGTTGTCCTGGGGGTCAAATAATTTGTAAAAAATGACGTTTTTTCACAAAAAACCTTCTTCCTCGAACTCCTCCTACATTTTCAACAGTAGACAAATCACCTCTCATTTAATGGCTGGAAATGACGTGTTTTGTTTTTTTTTTTTTTTACAAAAAAATGGTTTCAAAAACGTCATTTTATTTCGGCAGTAGCCAAATGATCTTCTAGATTATGATTGGTAGTGTCATATTGAAGTGTGATCAGGTTCCAGTATTTTTTTTAATTACAGGGATCAGTGGGCAACAAAAAATGACGTTTTTTTGCAAAAAAAGTATGGTTCCCAGAACTCCTCTTACAACTTTTGGAGTAGCTACGTCATCTCTTGGGATATAATTGGGGCTGACCTATAGATGTGCAATAAGGTTTTAAAAAATAGCAAAAAATTGACGTGTATCACTCCAAAAAAAACACATAGATCCCAGAACTCCTCTTATGATTTAATGGATAGACACATCATATCTTGGGATATGATAGGGACTGTTCTATAGATGTGTAGTAAGGTTTTAAAAATTTAAATTGCGTCCAGGGAGTCAAATAGTAGCAAAAAATTGACGTTTATCACTCAAAAAAAAAACCCCATAGATCCTAGAACTCCTCCTATGATTAAATGGATAGACACATCATATCTTGGGATATGATAGGGACTGTTCTATAGTGCATTACGGTTTTAAAAAAATTAATCTAACCCTGAGGCCCATTACCTTCATACCGTTTGATGCCCTTTACCTTAAAGGATCAAGAATATATATGGTTAAGGGGTGGGGATCTAAACAGTTTTAGAGACATTTGTGCACTTCCTGTTCGAGGGGGGTCACGACCACCCCCCGGGGCCCATGACCTACATACCGTTTGATGCTCCTCGACACAAGGAACAAGAATATATATGGTTTAAGGGTGGGGATCTCAACTGTTTTGAAGATATTAAGGGACTTGCTGTTCGAAGGGGATCAGGACCACCCACAGGGCCCACGACCTACATAACATTTGATGCCCCTTGATATAAGGAACAAGAAAATATATAGTTTAGGGGTCATGATTATAACAGTTTCTGAGATATATGGTAATTACCAATTCCTGCGGGTGGGGATGACCCCATGGGTCAGATCTAATAAACCTTATATATTGCCAGTAACAGTCAATATATGATTATGAAAACCCAATATTATTATATCTTTGTCCGTTTTTAGTAGAGTCTACGATTCTTCCCATAAGGTTCAATGTTAGACCCCACACCCTTTTGACCCCCCCCCCCCCACCACCGAAAAGTTGTTGTCTAACCCCAAAAGAGAAAAATCAAACTAGGGTGCACAACTATATATGCAGGCCTACTGTGTCCTAGGGTTTTGTACAATTCTGTTCAGCCATCTCTGAGAAACAAGTTCAGAGCGGGAAAGAAGAAAAAGAATAATGATACATGTAATAAGAACCGTACAAAAACAATAAGTCTCCAAATTTCATTTGGGAGACTTAATAATAAAGATTAAATAGAGATAGGATCATCAAACATCAATAATTTTAAGATAATTGAAAATATCTGATTCTGTGGGGGTCAGCAGGGTCATGACTTATATACTATAATGATCTGATGCACCATGACCAGAGGAGGAATAATATCTTTCCAAGGATTAAGGTGGGAATCTCTATGGTTTTTATGATATTTAATAATTTCAGGAAGAGCACTTGGGATCGTGACCTACATACCATCTGAAATGCCTTGAGCAAAGAAACAATAATATGTGTACATGATATATGATTCAATTTAAGAACCCAGATATAGATCTATCCTCTATGTTTTGTAATTCTTCCTATGTACACGTATATATATGTATTAGTTTGTGTTTTGTTCTATACTATTCATGTTCATGACTGTAGTATGGCTTACTTATTTTAAATTACATCGAAAAAATGTCAAATATATGACTTGGAACCCCCACCCTCAAACAAACTCAAATTTAAACTGTCGCCCCCCCCCCCTCCTCCTCCTGGAAATTTTTTGGGATCCAAGCATGTATTCCTCCTCAAACTATAGATAAAATGAAATTTTAAAAAACTTGCATTTATTTATGCTTAAAATGAAAATAACCTTACATTTAAACTATTCTTCATTTTTTGAATGATCTATTAAAATCAAAATATAATTTGGGGTCTAAAAAGTTTTATAAACTGGTAAACAATGTTATTCCTTAAAAAAAAAACCACATTGCACTTTGCATAATTGACAAATTATCTATTGAGATATGAGTTCAGAAGTCATATTTCTATTTCTACCTTGGGATCAATAACTTATATTTATCAACAGGTTAAAATAATAACAATAAATAATTCAAATTATAAATATTTATACTCCACATCCACACACCCCCAATCAAACCTGGTTCTAAAGATTCAGTCTTCTTACATTCTTAGATGTGTACAGTAGTAAATTCTAAATCATTTCTTGATTGCATTTTCTCTCCTAATGCACATTAACATTTTTGAAATTGCTGAATTTAATTTTTGAGATTTATAAACAAAATGTTATTTGCATCTGTATTCGCCTATTTTGGGGCAATTGTTAAGTCTCCTAAAGAAAGCAGTGTCATCGGCTAGGAATTACCCACATGGATCAAACACTAACATATGAATAAGATATAATACATTATTTTTTCTAGTTTTAGAATGTCAGGGTCAGAGCATAACCTATATACAATTTGATGTGCAATGACACAAAGAGCAAGAAAAAAATTATATGGTTTAGGGATGAGGATCTCAAAAGTTATTAAAATATACAGTGTATCATCATTTCCTATTTCATAACGGGGGGGGGGGGGTAATAAAAGACAACACCTGGGGGTCATGTACTTTACAGCATTTGATGCATCATAATGACATAATAAGATATTTTGTATTTTCCTATATTTCATGGGGTCAGAACAATCCCATAGGGTCATGGCCTACATTGTATTTGATGCATTGTAATACATTAAGAAAGAAAGCCCCTTTCCTGCCTATTATAACTCATATAAAAATGATAAGTCTGTACACTCACTTATACATGAAATACACTAATTTAATACGAAATTTTTATAGGGTCAATATGGGGTCAACTCAATACTGTAAGTCTGAAAAATGAAAAAATAACTTTTGCAATTCAAATGACAAACTTTACAAATGCGATAGGATAGGTGACGATGATAAACTTATCTATAAATATTAAAAGATGATGATACAGTATGCTAGGAAAGGGAGATCACTTATTTAGAAAGTGAAAGTAATACTTATGTACATACAGGTGTCTCATAATATTGTGCTACTATAATACTCACTATACATGTATTATGCTTACCTATATTGGTCAACATCATAATGATAATCCAATTAGAGCACAATATTAATCCCTTTAGCTGATCACCACAAAAGAACATTTTTATGCATGTTAACTAATCCTTTTCTGCATTTGAAAAACACATGCATGTACATGTATGTACATTTAATCGAAGAGCTGGGGAAAACTAGTACCAGCAATTGAGACCTGTAGACCTGTGTTGTGTACATAACTTCAGACAACGATCAGTTATTTGTAACATGCATGTATTTTTACGACCTATTCTTCGAAACCTTTTCTGCATATGAAAAACAAATACATGTATGTATACCACTTAAAACCCATGTAATGGAAGAGCTGGGTAAAACTAGTATCCGCAATTGAGACCTGTAGACCTGTGTTAAATTAGTGTGTACATAACTTCAGACAAAGATCAGTTATTTGTAACATGCATATATTTTTATGACCGCTATTCTTCAAAACCCACTGCACTATTTTATGAGGAAAATAACAGCTTTAAGGTGGTGCAGGACACCTGCATATTGTGTTGTATACTTCCTATTGAAATAAACAATAAAGTATAAATATAATATTTTCCCCCAAAATAATGTTACCTTACGGGTTAGAGCAATTACATGTCTGTAAGGGCATTGGAGTCCGAGGTGTATTTTTGGTAATTTTACTATTGATTCAAACGAATTTTCATTGGGGGGGGGGGTCTGGACCCATCACTCCCACCCCTTTTCTAAATCCGTGCACACGATTATGTACATGTAGGCACACAGAAGTAAATCTAAAGCCGGCAACCGCCGCGGAGAGCGGGCATAATTTAATTTTGTTTGTAAAAATTATATAGACCAGTATACTTTCTATGACATGAAAAGTTAAAATTATTGATTAACTTACAATTCACATGCAAAGATTTCAACCCCAAATTGCACATAAAGTGCTGCTCGTGTGTTATTATCATATGGGAAGGGATCTCATCCTTCAGTTATGAAAATTTTAATTTTTAAATGTATTACCGGAACTTGCATGTGGCCTTCCTTTTTAATTTAACTGGTACAAAACAGTGTTATTTAGGGGCAAACACTTAGTGCGGATATTACTGTCTAATGACAGCATCTAGTTATGAATATTGACATCCGTTGCTATGTAAAGGTGCCTTAAAGGATATAAAATCTTTAAGCCAGCTTTAAGTCACCTTTAAGCTGAGCTTATATGTCTTTTTAAAATGTCCAAACTTCTGTAAGTCCCCTTTAAGCCATCTTTAAGCCACCTTTAAGCATCTTTAAGTAGCATTTACGCTCCCTTTAAGTTGTCTTTACATCATATTTAAGTTCCCTTTAAGTCACCTTTAAGCTGAGCGTATAGGTCCTTAATTTCCAAACTTCTTTAAGTCACCTTTAAGCCACCTTTAAGCATCTTTAAGTGGCATTTACGCCCCTTTTAAGTTGTCTTTACATCATCTTTAAGTTCCCGATAAGTCAAGTTTGATCAAGCTGAACAGATTCAGGTTGAATACATGTACATAAATTAAATGCAAAAGCTCTTTTATAGGGATGGGAGGGGGTGATCCGAGTGATGATATAATTTCCAAGGAAGGGGGGTGTTTCAGGCGGTTTTAATTGTTGCTCCATTTAACACAGATCGCTATCATCAACACCGCTCAAATGGACAGCTTGCCGTTATAAAATTCTTTATTATTAATTTTTTGTTTCAAAATTATTGTAGGAGTGAGCGCAGTCTCCATATCTAAATCTGCGCATGAAATTATATTATAATATGTTTGTTTCGTATTATAAAGTAACAGATGAAAGCTAAAGCTCTCTCTCTCTCTCTCTCTCTCTCTCTCTCTCTCCTCTCTCTCTCTCTCTCTCTCTCTCTCTCTCTCTCTCTCTCTCTCTCTCTCTCTCTCTCTCTCTCTCTCTCTCTCTCTCTCTCTCTCTCTCTCTCTCTCTCTCTCTCTTAGTTCATCCGGTTATTAAACAAAATTAGAAAATGAATAGTGCATGATTTTATTTAATAATCGGTTCAAGATATGTATTTTTTTCAATTTTAATTATTTCTAGGTCTAATTCTAGATCTTCTAGATACATGTTAAAGATGAAAAGACTCTCAACTGCCTTTGTTATATCGGGCGGGATATTACTGCTTTGTTTGTCTAGACATAGTTTTGTTCGTCTATTATTTGTCCAACCTAAGAAAACATCTGGAACTAACAAAAAATATACAAGATTTACACAACAGGTGTATCTAAAGGCGTTGACATCTTAGTATGTACGTGTATACGATAAGTCTAGTGAATGAAAGTTTATTTACATTTGTAATTCATTCTCAAAGTATTATTTCCTAACTCTGGGTTTTAGAAATGTTACGTTACAAATTAAAGATGTATGTAAGAGTAAAATCTAGAGGCTAATTAATTACTGTACCGGTGATCATAAATGGGGGTTAATTATTTAAATATATGTATAATGAAAATATGTCAAATACCCGGCCGGGTACATCATACAGTTGTATGTACATGTATATGTAAATATTTTCAATTGCCACATGCAGTAAATACGTCACCGGTAATTGATAATAATGTTTGTTATAGAATTGATAGTTTAAAAAATCATGTATACAATTAAAGTTTTAAACATAGCCTCTACTTCATTTACTTTGTTATTCTAGGTCTGGTGTAAATGTATAACAAGCTTATCTTTTAAAAAAGATTGGTGAGCTAGTGCTGTAGCAGTCATAAAACACAGAAGCAGATTTCTAAAACATTGGTTTAAATTTCTGAATCGATTAATTAACAATATGAAGGCATATTGGTGTACTGGAATTGTGCTAGAGTGGGGTCTCAATTTGAAATTTTGAATCTAGAGTGGGCTAAACATCGGCAATGACATAGCTCATTGGCTATGCCTGAAGCAAAATGTTTCTCCTGTAATTTCAATTTCGAGGCGAATTTTTTTCAGGAACCATTGTTACTGTTTTATAGCAATCGTATCTTCTCGGGCCTTTACGGCAAGCTCGGAAAACATCTCCAAAGTTGTCTTCCGAACTTGAAGGAATTTAAGATAAAGCTAGCTACATGTTATTTATAATAATATTGAAAATAACTTTGCATTAACTATAAAACACAAATTTAAAACTTCACGTGAAGATGATAAAACGAAATTAAAATGGTACAGTTTATCTACAGTATTACAGTATTCCCAGAATACCCTACTATATATGGAGTCGAGCATGCGTATTCCAGTGAAAAGGACTAACGAAGTTGCTAGCGCTCGAGAGCGCTACAATGTACAAGTGATATAACATAAGATAAACAGAAAATACATATATACTGTATTACTGAATTATTAAATCCATGATTCGCTTAAATATGGTATGTACTCCTGCAAGTATGCTTACTTCCAAAAGAGAAATAATGTATTTTATTGATAAACAATTTGGTTAAAAGCGTTGTTTGTCTTTCAAATATATTTTTTACAAAGAGATATAGCGCCTTTTCCCATTGTTCCGCTACACCAATGCTTAAACGGAAAGTACCTGATGCTAAAAACAGATACAGGTACTTGTCGGAATATGATTTTCGAATTTGTAATGGTGTCCGTCACCCCTGACTTGTCATCAAGTCAGGAAACCTGAATTGAGAAATGAACTCTGTGTATATATCAGTTGATAACATGAACCGGAATAACCTCCAGGAATATGCATTGAATGAAGTCATGTAAATAGAGCATAATGTTAGTGAAGAAATCTGTTTTTATTTCATTTGCCCATACTCATTATTAAAACACGAATATTTTAAGAAAAAAAATCAGCAGATTAGATACAAGTGATTTAAACTTTACTCTGATCGTGCTTTAAATGAAAAGAAAAAATATTTTAAGAAAAAAAATCAGCAGAATAGATACAAGTGATTTAAACTTTACTCTTATCGTGCTTTAAATGAAAAGAAAAAATATTAACTACTTGATGGAATCGAACTAACGACCCCAAAACCAAAAAAAGATGCACGTATTACCTCTAGGCCCCGCATATAAAAATTATAATTTAGAAGCGATGTGAATCAGATCTGGATCAGTACGATTTTTCAATGCTCTATACAACCATTAAATTTAAAAAATTAAAATCCAGGCTTTTTGTTATCATCGAGAGTTGTTTCTTCAATAGAAATGGAAGTCGTAAAAATGCCTACCTTGTCATTGGAAATCTTAAATATTAGTTTGTTAAAGACCATTCTAATCGCACAGACGAGTACTCTGAAGTTGACATTAAAACGATGCTTGAGTTTCTGATAGACAACACCTATGTAGTTTTTGGAAATCAAGTCTTCCAACAATCTGTTGGAATTTCCATGGGTACCAATTGTGCCCCATTGCTAGCAGACCTATTTTTGTATTTTAATGTAGCAGAATTTATTCAAAATCTTGTACGTGAAAAAAAAATCACTCACTGTGGCCTTTAACTTAACATTCAGGTATATTGACGACGTATTATCAATTAATAATTGTTATTTCCATACTTACGTCGACTCGATATATCCCAGTGAACTTGAAATAAAAGATACCACAGAGTCTGCGTCATCTGTTTCACATTTGGATATTTTACTGGAAATGGACATTGATGGTTACCTAACAACAAAACTTAATGATTAACGCGATGACTTCAATTTTTCTATAGTCAATTTTCCTTACTTACACAATGACTTCAAATTTTCTATAGTCAATTTTCCTTACTTATGTAGCAATATACCTTCATCACCTGTATATGGTGTTTTTGTCTCTCAGTTAATTCAATACACAAGGGCATGCTCTTCGTATGAACAGTCTCAAGGGCAAGGCAAGCTACTGAAAAACAAGTTGATAAAACAGGACTATCAACAGTCTCGTTTGAAGTCATCTTTTCGTAAGTTGTATGGTCGATACAACGACCTTGTCAGCAAATACAATCTTTCACTAGGTCACATACAGACTGACTTTTTTCATACTAATTGTTAGACCATAATTAATCGCCTAAGTGTCTATGGAATTTTCCGTTTTTTCCCCGTTTACGACAAGGAGCACACGGCAGGTGTGACCGGTCAGCAAAGGATACTCACTCCTCCTGGGCACCTGATCCTACCTCTGTCTTTTTAGAGGTCCTTGTTGCTCTGCTTTGAATATGTGTTTCGTTTTATGGATTTTTGAGATGATTAACATTTTATTATTGTCATTTTTATTACATATGTCTTTTTAATAGATATTTCTGAATACAGGATAGTATTAGAAAAATCACTAATTGAAGTATTTATCTAATTCTAAGTTAAAAGACACGTTAAACCAAAATTAATTCAATGTTATCATGTACTACAATACCTGTAGAACATGATTTTAGTCAAATGTTTTTTGATTTATGTGGTTCATATAGTAAAAAATCTAACTTTTTTGCATGTTAAAGATTTTTCTATTTATCCATGACAAAACTTTAGTATTTCAATGATGCCGTGTAAGATAATTAAGAAAATTATAACATGGTAATTGTGTAAATTGCGTTTTTTAAAATATATTTTTACTAAATAGTGTATAATTTTAAAATGCCTGATGTTTGCATAAACGCTATTTGGGGGGCGAAATCGTATATTAAGTGCGCTATACCTCAATATGATCCAATAATAAAACACTGTCTTACCAGAGATTCGTGAATTTATGCCTACCCTATGTCAAGCAGGTACGCAATAAAAACTGACTCCTGCAAAATAAAAACATGCAGATATATATGTATGCAATGTAAACTCATATAAATAATGTTGATACATGGAGACAATTCTTTAAAAGAGACGCTAAAAAAATATGTTCCCCAATCGACACTTCTCTCATTAATATCAATTGAAGCATTGTCTTGCAACATATTGACTTTATTTCGGAACTATTGCTACAGTACCATGTATTTTTATAATGCTAGTAGAAACACAGCCAGTTAATTGTGTTATTTCGTAAATAAAAAAATTATAATAAAAAACTGGTAACCGTCTAAATACATAAACACAATATTTCTGCCCTCAATAAAATAAAAATGTACATGTGAACAGCAAACATATTTTACCATTTTGAACTTTAAATGACCTAATGTATATTTTCCCACAATAATATCTCCTACAATGAAATCCGATTTTTTTTTTCAGATATATAGTAATATCATTCTTCAATACAGAATGCATCATATATTTCTTTCAACTTTTATCTAATTTACAAATTAATTGTATAGTTGTCGGATACTTTACTTTATAGGTGTTATAAATGTATGCCTTTTTACTATAAATGCTGGTTTTAATTTTTTGGTTTACAGATTGGTCGAATAGTTTTAAATTATTCTCATTTCTTATCATACCCTAAATATATTATGCAAGTGGATGTTTCAAAAAGGTCTTTTCTAAAAATCTATTTCAAGCACTTTAAATACTGAAACAAATTAATATCATATATTACGAATCGATTTCTTTTAACTTAAACGAGAAAACAATCAATCATATTAAGAAGATTATCAATTTCAAGCGTAATCAGATGATTGTTACATATTCAGGTGATTAAGTTTACCTGTTGAACGTTACAGCTGAATCAAACACTGAATTGGTTGTTGGAGCGGTGATGGGCGGGGTTGTAGTCCTGATCGTGATCATTCTGGTGCTTATCTGGATGAGGCCATGGCAAGACAACCCGAGGCCAGCGCCAGACAACAGTAAGTTTACACGATTACTTAATGATCTTATCATTAAATTAATTTTTATTAGCAAAATAATGAGCATGAAATATTTGTTGATTAGTTTTATATCATAAGTCATAATTGTTTGTAGACAACATTTGTTAAATGTGGTACTTATACGTTTTAATGGATTAACAGCATTAACAGTGAAATATATTTCAAAAAATGCAATGTATAATATGGTAATTAAATATGTATTAAAGCAATCAAAAGGTGACCAAATTTAGTATCAAATTGGTAATTTCTGAAATTCATGCAAAGAGTATTTGTTAAGATGGCGTCACGTTTCGACGAACGCAATAAAGACAACACGCAAAAATTGTCATTCCGTGCAAGCTGTGACAAACCATGTTATTTAAAGTAACATAAACACATCAGAAAACGTAAACAAACTTACCTTATACGTTGAGAGATGACCTTTTTAAAACGTTGTTTACTCTGGGTTTGAGTACTCAATCGGGATTGTTAAAAAGCTCAATTCCATGAGTAAAATTTGTTTAAAATACAAAAAATAATTATGAAATGAATTATTTTTGACATACCAATCGATATTTTTACTAAATCATGGAATTAGGCTCTGACAAAGTTTGACTTTTAGCAAAACAGAGGAACTAAATTTTTCAGACTTTGTTTTCCACTGAATTTTTTTTGGTAGTACTACAATATTTAAAGTTAAGATGTCATTTGTAAGTCAACATAATTTTGCATATTTTCTGTTGGCTTTATCTTGTTTTTTCGTTTAGATAACCGTTCGGAACACACTACAAAAATATTGAAAAAGGCTTAAAAAATGATCAAAGACACCATATCTCAAAATTTTGATCATTGGTCTTATATAAATTTTACGCCAGCAGAGAAAGGTCAATATACTTAGTTTAATACTTTAAATGTTTTAGCATTATCATCATTCAGTTTTTTTGTTATATTGAATCAAAAATGGGTAATAATTTGAAAACTGATTGATGAAATTCGGACTAGAATATCTATAAAAATTGTGAATGAAAACTCAATGCTTTGTATCTTTTTAATGTCACTACCATTCATAAACTGTATTTCATTTGTCAAAGAGTTATTTTCAAAATCAAGGATATCTCAATCATAGTATAAAATTTTAATGGATTTTTCTTAAATTTCCAAAAAATATTCAATGGCCATTAACTCAAAAAGTGGGTCATTGACCTACTTTTTTGAAAGTAAAGAATAACACTGCCATGTCAGGTCTATAACACACAATTATTGGTTTTTCATTATCATCAGTGGAATTTTTTTCATTCTGAGTAAACGTCATCATTAACTGGATGTCCTGCATAATTCGTCTGGGAATGGAATTGTATAAACTTTGAACATATTGCAGTTTATATCAAACCAAATGTTCTGAAATTGCTGGAATAAGTCTGCCTATGAATTTATGTTCTGTTTTCTTGATTGCTCTTGATTAAAAGACAAATATTCTATTATGTTGGTATCCGGTGACTGGGCAAGCCAGGATAGTAACGGAATATAGCTGTGAAGAGTCGACCGTCGATCTAGCGCGATAGACCGGGGCAGTATCATCCTGGAAAATTTAATCCCTTTCAGGAAAATGTTGTGCCAACAGGCCAAGGATTATCTTCTACAATATCTTGGTATTTATTTGCATTAATTTTTCCGTCCTTGGATGCAACTGTGCCAGGTCCGAACCACGAAATGCAACCCCATATCAATACACCGAACGCGGTTTATGTGAAACATATCCACGTTCCCTCGCTTTTTTACATACGTACACTTTCATCTTTGCCAACATTATCATACTTTCATTAGAAAAAAATAATTTTTTTCCAATTATTTTCAACAGACCATTTCCGCTTTTCACGACACAACGACAGCCGATTTTGTCTATTCACTTCTTTAATAATCAATTTTTCCCTTTTACTCTTCGTTTAAAGCCATTTTTGTGTAAATGAAACTGGAAAGTTCTTTCGGTAACTAAATTTGTATTGTTAAATTCCACAGTAATATCGGCCAAAGTGTCTCTCCTATTGACTTTACCTAACCTCTCTTATTTTTTGTAATCGCAGAGCGTAATTTTTTTTAGGTTTGCCACTTCTGCGACGATTGTTTTTATTTCACCACGCAATTAATAATGTTTAATAAAGCTACTCAAAGTACTGTGAGATTTCTGTTATAATTGACTAATTTCAGTTTTTGAGAATTTTTACTCTCTAATTTTTTTTTTTTATAATTATTCTATTTTCTTGTGGACTTTACCCTTTTCCTTTTCTCCCGTCGCTTTTTTTTTGGTAATGTACCAGATTAAAAACACACGTCACATTAAAATAAGGTCAAAATTGGCAGGTCTCCAACTATCATAGGGATAGCAAAATATACGACACTATTTAAGGTATCTCACTCCTCATGTTTTGATTTCATTGCGCACATGATCATTATATTTAAAATTATAATGATTATCTCTATTCAATTAGCACAGAAAAATTATAATTTCATAATTAAACAACATTCATAAAGAAAACCCAATTAAATTCTATAAACAAACAAGTTTTTAGAGAAACTTTTCGTGCGGAGGGATTTTAAGACAGAATTGACTGAAATCGAACTATTTTATGAAATTTCAATATTCTTTATTTTTATCATCCTTCAAATTTTTAGCATTAAAAGGTTGGAAACACATTTTATAGGTTTTGTAAAACATGTATAAATTCAATTTTGTGAGTTTGATAGACACCATGCATAAAATTATGCAAATGTATAGAAAAAGTCTGAAATTTGGAAGAAATTTACCTTTGAAGCTCTCTATCTAACATTTAACATCACTGACTCCCATGTTTTATTATGTAAAAATAATACTGAATACATATCTAAGCAAACTGAATTGATTTTATAACATTCTTGATATTAAAAAAGTTCTTATTTCAAATCAAATTGCCACTATTAAATAAATTGTTTATTTAAAGTGCAAAAAGGTCGAGAAAAAAGTTATGCAGCTTAAGGACGACGGACCCAATTCAAGATTTTGCAGCTCTGCGCAGAAATCCGCGCATATGCTATAAATAAAACTGTCGTTAATACGTTCGTCAGCATAAGGGGAAAAATTTTCATTCTACTAAACATTTTTTGTGATGCCGAAATATTTATAGTGAAAATTAAAAAAAAAATTCTTTGTTTGCGACAATTCCGTTATATTTCCACGGTTTATAAATCCTATAACGCCCAAAGGCAGTTAATAGTGTTATTATCTCGTAGATATTGAATTTATATCTCAACCTAACAATATTCAAATGTATGTATATAGCAGTTAACGTAACGTCAGGCAATAATTAAATATGTCCTTTTTCAATTATATTTCTGAAAATAAAAATGAACCATGCAGTGATCTTTGACACAACCCCTCAAAACATTTAGGCTGATGACCTACATTATTTTCTGTTCATCGGTAAGCTATTGACTTCTTAATATTACAATATAGATAGAGTAAAAAATCTATTGCAGAATTTTTAAAATATCAGTTTTTATACCACACCCTAGAAAATTCCCATTACTTTCTATTATATCTGAGGATTTTCGTGCCTCAATTTTGAAACACTCCCAGTCGATGATAATGTAATTTTTTTTATTGATTTTCACTCGCCATTAACTGATTAACAATATATAAAAATTTGAATACAAAATCTATTGTTGAAATGAATTGGGTTCGCCGTCCTTAATACAGAATTTTTTCGTAATCTCTCTATTCAATCTGATCATTGTGCATAATTTAAAAAAAATATTTGATGAAATATATTTGTTTGATGAAAAATACTGGCAACAGGGCTGAAATTGCATTTTAGGTGCAAAAAGGTCAATATTAATGTGCTGTAACTCAGATGGATGAAAACTGACCCCCCCCCCCCAATTTTTTTTCTTTGTATTTTTCAAGTATGTTTTGTCTACAGATTTCAATGATATACTTCACAAGAAATTCTTGATACAAAAACATTGAGGAGTGGGATACCTTAATTAGGTAAAATGTGCTTTAAACATACGCATATGACTGCCTAAAAAGTCAACGTGACGCCATTTTAACGAACACTTTTTACATTATTCTGTAGAATGGTTGTTAGGATTAACTTTTTTGAGATTAAATTCTGTAATCTCGTCCTTGCAATTAGTCAGTATAGCACTGTTCAGTTATATTCAAAATGCTATGATAAAAAAATTCCCATATCTATGTCAAAATCATTGGTTTACTCAGCCACAGACCTTTCAAATGGTAATTATTTCTGTATTCACATATAAAGCAATTTAGCAGGATGCCCTGCATTTGCCTATCCATCGCACAGTTATTATACCTTTAGTAGATCTAGTAATTATAAATGTAAATTACAAGAGTTCTCCTATTGTTGCCTGAAACTTCGTTATAACTATATAACTTTTCAATCATTTCACATTTTATATTTTAAGCATGCTCTTGTGTGACATACTTGTCAAACATACGACAGCATGCTTCTTAACTACCTCTGTTCAAAAGTGTATCTATACTACTGAAACAGTGCTGGTTCTATACTTAATATATAACACTGTATAAGGTTCTGGACATCCCTTTATTATTGCGATTACAGATATAATAGATAACAGATAAATAAATAAATGAATGAATGCCCTGAAATGAAATATAACAATAGTAAGTGA
Source organism: Magallana hongkongensis (assembly GCA_015776775.1). Lineage (NCBI taxonomy): Eukaryota > Metazoa > Mollusca > Bivalvia > Ostreida > Ostreidae > Magallana > Magallana hongkongensis. Next base: position 749,222 of record CM027474.1, on the reverse strand, counting down.
TATGTATAAAATACATTATGGACACAGTTATATTTTACTCTTATTAAAGGGCAATAACTCTTATATGTAATTATACATGTAATTACACATCTTATCCATACAGATCATAAAAATGCTTTACAGCTATATATGAGATGTCTTTAAATTTGACATAAGTTATAATAATAATGATAAAACATAATCCATACCATTCATATGGGAATGGGCAGTCCCACGCCCTATGAGTGTGCACTTTGCTATTATAGCTTACACAGCAGAGACAGACACTACAAATTATATATATATATTTCCATAAGTAATACTAAAATACAGATTACTTTAAAATAAGATTTTCACTAGTATTATCTCTAGTTCTTGAAGCTCGATAAACTTTAATAAATATTCTTTCACTCAAAAATCACTCTTACTAAGAAAGTGCAAAAGGATAATTAGATTTGCTAAATTACACGATATGTACCATTAATTAAATATTAGCACTTCTGTTATGGTTAGAAATATAATTAATGTTAGCTTACCAATATGAGATGAAGTATAGTCTATACGTATCAAGGTCTTTCTAAGTCGTAAATATTAAGTCTTGTCTCCTTAGCTTTAATATGAAGAATGTCTTAAAACACAAAGAACTTCTGGAGGGAAATCCACAGACCAATGAAACCCAACTATACAAACTTAAAAACCAATAGATTCTCTCTGTAAAAACACACCTTTTGATTGACCATATAAGGACCATATATCCTAAGGGCCTTAATTAACTTTAGCAGGTAAACCTAGGTGTTCTACCTGGGTGATTTAATATAGAACTACTTGTATTGCTAAAAATATATTATATCTTAACTAATTAATATCAATACTGTAATTAGATTTATCAATATAATAATTAATAAATCTCATACTATTACATTCTCCCCCTCCTTTTAAAATGATGTCCGCATCATTTCAAAAAGAAACTTACTCAAATATAATTCCTTCCGTTGTACCCATCTGAAAATAAACTGGAGTATAAAACATGTATTTACAATTTAAAAAAATTTAGTCATCAGACAGCAACTTCAGCAATGTGGAGGAAGTCTCCTTATCCAATTTGCTGGCTTTGTCAGCTATCTGTGAAAAAAATAAAGCCTTATCTCTCCACTTACTGGACTGAATTTGGTTACAAATGTAACTATTCATCCAATTAGGCTTAGTCCTCGTTCGAGTTGATCGTCTTACTGGTGTTCTTTCTGGAATTTCATCAGATTCATCTTCTTGGTCTCTAACATCATTGTCAGGATCATCTACAATCTGTAAAGGAATAACAACATTATTGTTATTTACATGTGTACTAACTTCTGGGTCATCAGTATCCGTCGACTGATTGAGAGCGTCCTCTCGCGACCCTTCTTCCAGGTTCTGGACACTATCCTGATCGTCACCAGTGACAGTGCCAGCATCACTGCTCCTCCCATCATCTAACACATCAGACTCATCACCAACTACAGGGGGTTGTCCTGCAAAATAAAGAAAATCATTCTCTTCATCAGACTCATCTGTGTTGTGTTGATTAGGGGGTTCTTCAGCTTCTACTTTCTGATCTCTGACTGTCCGCAGTTTCTTGGTTCTGGGAGCTGGCACAGGAGAAGTTAACTTCGTCCCAATCGGCAGTAGTAGATTCCTATGAAGGACTCTGATCCTCCCCTGACCATCTTCTCTACGGACCTTGAATACTGGTATCTCTTTATTAGGCTGCTTCAGGATGATATATGGATGATCTTCCCATCGATCCTGAATTTTGTGTTTTCCGTCAAAACTCACTACTTTGACCAAAACTCTATCACCCTCTACTAAGGTAACTCCTCTGACCCTGGTGTCATAGTGACATTTCTGTCTGGCTTGAGAGTTCTTGTTAGCAGTTTCTGCCAGTTTATATGCTTCTTGTAGATTCTGTTTTAAATTTTCTATATAAACTGGCATAGAGTTTGACTGTTCATTCCTATTTATACCAAAAACTAAATCAACTGGAAGGTTAGGCTCTCTACCAAACATTAAATAGTACGGTGAAAATCCAGTAGAGTCATGGGCTGTACAGTTGTATGCATGAACTAGAGGATAGATGTAATTTCTCCAGTTGTGTTTCTGCTCTGGATCTAGAGTGCCTAACATGGAAATAAGAGTTCTGTTAAAACGCTCTGTAATTCCATTGCCCATTGGATGGTACGGTGTAGAACGGATTATACGGATATCGAGCTCGATCGGATTGCGCAATCAAGGAAACGATCCCGAGCTAAAAAAAAAATTGAACCCGATGCTAAATCTACAGCTAACGTAAATAAATAGCAAATTAACTATATCTTAAATTAAGTAAATTTTACAGGTAAAATAAAAATAATTTGTAACTGAACCTTTTTTTTTTTTTTTTAGTAGAACACCTCACTGACTTTAAAACAAACTGATGTAAATCCTCCAAATAAGAACCAAACAACCAACTCTATTCAATCAATGCCAATATATAACTGACCACAATTTACTTCAATATAGTTACTGTAAACGTCGTGTCAATAAGTCAACGTTGATCAGTCAAAGAAATAGAAGTTATATCTATATACTATACTCAGGTGAATTAGACAATTAGTAATAATGGGATATCTGGATCTTGGAATGGTGCTGCGCGATATGATACCTCACTTACCAAGTTCTTGCACACACGTATGGAATAATTCTGAATAAATTCAAAATAAGTTGACAATTATGAATACCTCAACTGATTTATCTGTATGGAATTTCTAACTAATTAACTATGTTTACTTAATTAAATCCCCAAAATACTGCAGCTGAATAATACACCGATTGCAATCTATATAGTCAATAGTAATACCGGCACAATTATTTTAAACACAAATAATATAAATTGCTAACATTTTGAATGACATATGGAATGAAACTGGCCAAAAATAGAAAAATATGGTACCATTCAAACACTCACCGATCGGTTGATCAGTACAGACTGTAGTCACGTGACGTATACAAACACAAAATACACAATCACATCACAGATGAGTGAACACACACAGAGACATTGAAAGCACAGACACAATGCATACAGAATATGAATTCACAGGATATTCACAAAATCATCCATCCGGAGCCCTGTGTATTAAACACTTGGATCATTTAGCTGTCACAACTTGATCGTTGTATTGTACGGATATAAGGTCTACCGGTAATCGGGGAGGCAAGCTGTGCTGAGCGCGGAACACTTCCAGATGTACATGGGTACATGTATGCGTGGCACTATGAGCACTTCTCCGTAGGGTTGTTCGAGTGGGAATATCTGTATCACAATAAGGGATGTCCCAACGTGGGCGCCAATGAAACAGTGCTGGTTCTATACTTAATATATAACACTGTATAAGGTTCTGGACATCCCTTTATTATTGCGATTACAGATATAATAGATAACAGATAAATTAAATAAATGAATGAATGCCCTGAAATGAAATATAACAATAGTAAGTGATATGTATAAAATACATTATGGACACAGTTATATTTTACTCTTATTAAAGGGCAATAACTCTTATATGTAATTATACATGTAATTACACATCTTATCCATACAGATCATAAAAATGCTTTACAGCTATATATGAGATGTCTTTAAATTTGACATAAGTTATAATAATAATGATAAAACATAATCCATACCATTCATATGGGAATGGGCAGTCCCACGCCCTATGAGTGTGCACTTTGCTATTATAGCTTACACAGCAGAGACAGACACTACAAATTATATATATATATTTCCATAAGTAATACTAAAATACAGATTACTTTAAAATAAGATTTTCACTAGTATTATCTCTAGTTCTTGAAGCTCGATAAACTTTAATAAATATTCTTTCACTCAAAAATCACTCTTACTAAGAAAGTGCAAAAGGATAATTAGATTTGCTAAATTACACGATATGTACCATTAATTAAATATTAGCACTTCTGTTATGGTTAGAAATATAATTAATGTTAGCTTACCAATATGAGATGAAGTATAGTCTATACGTATCAAGGTCTTTCTAAGTCGTAAATATTAAGTCTTGTCTCCTTAGCTTTAATATGAAGAATGTCTTAAAACACAAAGAACTTCTGGAGGGAAATCCACAGACCAATGAAACCCAACTATACAAACTTAAAAACCAATAGATTCTCTCTGTAAAAACACACCTTTTGATTGACCATATAAGGACCATATATCCTAAGGGCCTTAATTAACTTTAGCAGGTAAACCTAGGTGTTCTACCTGGGTGATTTAATATAGAACTACATGTATTGCTAAAAATATATTATATCTTAACTAATTAATATCAATACTGTAATTAGATTTATCAATATAATAATTAATAAATCTCATACTATTACACTACTATATCAAAAAACAGACTCAAATATTTGGGCTTTAATACCGAGAAATCGGAAGAGAACTGTCTTTTGTTTTATTTATTTTAAACATCATTGGTACTTGAAGATTACCAGTTTGTTTTTGTTTTTTCTCAATCAAGCTTCGCTAATTTACAATCAACGAAAATTACTTTAAAAAATCCGGAAATCATCTAAATTTTTTGGATTTTACAATCTTGCGCATGCGCATTATATTCACGCTTATCACTGGAGGCTCTTTATTAGTTTGTGTTTCCACAATATCACATTTGCATGAATAAACATAGAAACGATAATACAAATACGTGTAAATTTTCATCCTTGGTAATTTGCAATATATTCTGTTCATAAAAAAAAAACAAAAAAAAACCAAAAAAAAAACCAGAAGGTAACTCTAACTCAGTGCATTTAATATGAGAGTTCCGAATGTCGGCATGAGCATGGTGTGTAAATTAGAAGCGAGTAAAAAACGTTGGTCAAAAAGTGTTGAATTCTTTAATATAATTAAAGTTTTAGATGAAAGGTATTTACAGCCTCATAATGGTTTGTTATGAATAATTTGATTGTTATTTTCAATGCAGTTTCATTGATTTTCTCCATAATCGTTTTGGAGCGATTCTGCAATGTTTTGCTACATTACGGGTAAATGGGAGACATTTTAACTGTGGTGAAGGCCTGTCCCGAGACACAAATTATTTTAACGAAGCAGAGTGTAGTGAAATTAATAGCATTATTGTAGGCTTAAAGCTTGGTTATGTAAACGTCAACAATACGGTGCGTTGATGTATCTATTAATTTGTAAATGTCCGATATCGTATGCAATGTCAACCCGTGCACGAGGTCTAGTTTCTAAAAATTAAATTCATTTTTCTATTGATAGTCAACAATTTGAATTGTCAACTATTTTACATTATGTAGCATCCTTTAATCATACGTAACTTCTTTTTTCAGACAATACAAGAAGCAACACTCCAACGTAAGTGGTTGGTTCTTCTTGAAATTAGAAATAAAATATGTTAGGTTTTATCTGTCTCATTAAATAGTAAATTTTTCGAGTACATCTATTTTTAAAATATACTATGCGCATGCACTTTTCACTAAGTGGCAATATAATTTTAGCGTTGAAATCATGTCTGTTGTAGTTAGAATACCATGAGTTTGAAAGTTGTTTAAAGCCCCTTTCACAATTGGAGGACGAGTACTTAACAACACTTTGCGATCGGATGTTTTGGGCTTCAAACGAGTTATTGCATACGTTGCACGCGTTTTTTTGTGGTCGCGTCAAGTCTCCTCAAAATAGTGGACATGCACGTTTTCAGACCCGACCAAATGCGATCCAAATTATTGTAATGCGGTGTACAAACATTAGTAAGAACGTTTTACAACGTTGTTTGTACTCACAAGAGCGATGCATGTTTTTTAAAGATCGTAATATAAATCGCAGCTATTTATGCGTTTGTTGTGCGACCATTTGACTGTTGCTTAACATGTATCATGCAATCTTGCAACGTTTATCTATCATTAAAGCCCCTTTCACAATTGGCGCACGAGCAGAAGCGACTGAATATTCGTTCGACCGATAAAAAGATATGAATTGTAAACTGTTGCCGAAATAATCGCATTTGAAAAAAGTAATCGTACGAAATTCGCACGATCTAAGCGAGCGTTGTGCAATGTAAACGCATTAAATCTTGTGATATATCTTGCGTCTATATGCGACTGTTGTACAATAAAAGCGGCTGTTGAAAGATAATGCGATAGGATCGCGCAAGAAACCAGATGATCGGACGATTGAACGTGCGCCAATGCGATTGGACGTGCGATCATGCTTTCTATGGTCGTGCGAGCATTTCCGACGCTCTTAAGTAGATATAATTGAAAGCGAGAGAACATGCCGCCCAAGAAGAAACAGAGATGCAGCATCATTTATTATTATGCCTCAATATGATTATTCTATTATATTTGATTGGTCTAGAAAGTCACGCGACAGAGCGATTTCATTGGAAAGGAAATGCCGATGTGAGCATATGATGTAGACAAGTATGATTAAATAAAAAATATTTAATGATTATGATTCTCTATATTTCACAAAACCAACTTAACTATCTATGATTCAAAATTATGAAAGAAAAGCGAGACAGTAATAGAGGAAATCAAACACTCAAACAATTTTTAGTGTTTGGGGAATATGAATATTTATTCCCCCAGAAAAACAAATTTCCCACGGGCGATGTCCTGAGGAAATATGCTTTTTCTTGGAAAAAATAAATCTTCATATTTCCCTCACCATCAAGCAATAAATGTATAATGTTGAATTGTGGTCTGAAACAGGAATGCTTATACAGGGTACATGTATATATACCAGTGGCAAAGCATGGCATATAACTGATAAGTCGTTCAGTTATAATAAAACGTGTGGATACATGGATAAGGAGTATGAAAGCTATCGCAAAAATATGTGATAAGCTGTAATACTGTAGTATATATGGTTAAATTGTTTCTTTATTGTGTTTTTTTCTATTTTGTTCAGAAATGCAATGTGGTTTTTTTACTTAACCTTTTTTAAGTAACAATGTAGAACAGGGCCCTATCACGTGAATATGGTTTATGTATTATATGCATATGTAAACAATGCCCAACCCCTTTCCCTCGCTCTCTCTCTCTCTTACTTCTCTGCCTCTCTGTCTCTGTCTCTGTCTCTCTCTCTCAGTCATCATCAACGTGTTCAGATTGCATACAGAAAGTAGGGAAGGAGGCCCTTTAAAGCCCTGCAGTGTACATGTACTTGACGGTTTGTTATAGATCTAATGAGTTTTAAAGTTTATTTTAGGCAAAATACACCTGTAAGGTAAAAAGCATTTGGTCTTATTTGTGGTCATTTGTGAATGACTGCAACGACGCATCCTCCATTAACTTGATTCATCCATTAATCATTACCTTTTGATTAGAGTAGAGTTCCATGCATTGAACATTGAACAACGCAAAACGTAACCGATTGCCAAAACGTTGTGTGACCTTAACTGTTGGTTGGAATAAACAAAATTGGTCTCAGCAGTTTTTTCTCAAACAAGTATTTGATATAGGAATTGGCCGATACTGAGGGCAGTCTGAGTTAAATTACAATGTACATTGAAAAAAACCCATGCCATGCTAATACGATGAGAGTATTACATTCTTAAATTACTTGAGAATTTAAATGCAGACTTGATCAAAATCTATTAGAATCAATCACTCATACCGGTATATGTACCTGTAGTCATCAATGTGTTTCAATAGAATTATCACTATAAGACACTAAAAACCATCTAGTGTGATGATTCAATGTGAAAATAAAATATGAAAATATAAAAGAGTACAAAATTTTTTGTACAGGCCAAATTTGATGCCGTGCCATAATTTGGGGCCACACCAAATTTTAGACTTAAAGTCCTCAAAAAAAGTATTTGTTTATGTTTATTTGTTCTCCAGCATTTAAATGCAAGAGCTGGCCACTTTGTTGATGGTTAAAAACGCGTTCGAAATCCAAACCTCTCCTCCCATGGTAACATTTTTATGTTTACAAGATAAGAAAATTGAATTTATAAGGAGTCCCCTCCCCCCTCTTTGGAACCTTTTTTTCTTGTTTTCGCTTGTCCTGATTTCGGATAAGTCTGTCCTATTTCCTTTAAAAAACGATGCTACGTGCCTGTACTTAAACAACTTTATTAAGCATACAATGGTGGCGATGCAGAGTTTGAAGTTAAAGTTATCAGACATTTAGTGTAACGTTAGTGATATATCCAAAATTCCGAATTTACACGTGAGTTGCTATCTTATGTGTACCTTTAAGATAAGTCTGTTGGTGTGACGGTATTTTGTTTGGTTGTCAGACATTCAGTTTAGCTAAATAGAACAGACACTAAAAGATCCGCTTAATTGTTGAAATTTCACATCTGTTTTCTGGATTTTTCTTCTAAAAATATGCAATACGTAGTTTTTGGGAGTTGATTTTAATCAACTCTCATATGCAGTCACTCAGTCAAACCGAAAGTGAAACAGTGTTTGGACCTCAGCGCAAATCATTACTGCTGACAAGACTTAGTTCTTGAAAATAATTGATGAATTCGATGTAATGTATGCTAAACATTGTTTTTCAAGGAAACCTAGTTATAAATACCTTGAAAATAGTCAGATTTTAAATGGTACGAACAATTTAAATATTTTTTGTAGTCTTATGTATTCCTACGCCAGAGTTCAATATAGTATCTTCCTACGCGACTCTCGGCTGTCTCCATAAATCCTTGTCGGAGATTTACGGTGTCAGCCGAGCGTTTGGTTGAACGAGACTAGAGTTAAATATTGCTTGGATCCATACAATTTTCGAGAAATATTTTTAACACTGATACATAGTTTGATTGAATTAATTTTATCTTTAAATATTTAACATGATTCATATGGGGGTTTCTCGACATTCTTGTCGAAAAAGTCCTAAAATTCATAATATAAAAAAGTAATTCAAATTCAAATTAAAAACTACATGTACTTGTCATGCAAAATAACATATCATTGATTTTAAAATAAATACAAATCGACAAAATCAACTCCCGTCAGTTCTTCAGTACTTTGATTAAATTTAGGTTTGTCTATTAAATCATCAACTCTAATAATGGGACCTATTTAGCAAAGCAAGCATAATGCAAAAAGGAAGCGCCTGCGAGCACATCATAATGCATATATATATACGTCGGGGGAGGGGGGCACAACCCTAAAAAGGCTTAGCGAAGTGGTTCCACAAGGCAAGGTGACAAGTACTTCAAGATAAACACAGACATCGCTTTGTTTAAAGTGATCTTATATACATGTATGTAAGAGAGTAAAGCGGGAAGCGCATTCTAAGTTGTGTCTATAATCTTGTATATGGTTCCGCTGCCACCAATCCCCCCCCCCACCCCGCGACACTCACCAAACATGAATGCTAAACGTATCGCCTTTAATTTCAATGTTATGTAATTTATAGGTGAGGTCAAAATTTTATGGGGGTCAGTTTTCAACGTATGGGGGTCGTAGATCTACAGGTCTGGAATGGTTTTCTACTGTAGAAAAAGAATCCTACTTGTCATAGAATTCTGACCCTGGGTCAGTTTTCACCGTATCAATTTGACACTCGGGTCAATATTCTACGGGGGTCACCTTTTGACGTTACACCAGTAGCACTTGTCGTAATATATGGAATGAAAATGCGGAACTTTTCAATTTCGCTTATGTACTTGAAAAAGAGGGTGGGTTCAGAGCACGAAATGCCACTCAAAAAGAATGTGATTGACCCTTCATTAATTGATGATTATTTGCATGGGTAGACATTAACCAACAAATCCCATTGCAGTTTATTGCAGTTGCTATGGACTGCAGCGCGGTGTGGGGCCCGTGAAAGTGTGAAAAAATGTTAATTTTTCAGAAATATACTATTCTATATAGTGCTACATGCGAGCTGTACTTGTTTTATTCTGAAGTGTTTAAAAATTCTCAACAGTCATGACTATGTGTCCCCTGCATGTCAAACTAATTTCAGCAAATTTTAAAAATACACTGAAAAATTATATCACATGTAAGAATACTATCTAGTTAATATTTCCTCGACAAAAAAACTATCTCCTGCGAACTCTGTCTACTGAAGAACATCGGAAACGGGCGGTATTTATACTCCCTCTGAGTCGTATGAGCATTCGTACGAGAAAACGCTTGATCGGACAAACGTCCTATCACATTTACGCACGTTCAATAGTTCGATCATCTGGTTGTCGTGCAATCCCATCGCATTATCTTACAACACTCACTTTCATTGTACAACGGTCGCAGATAGACTCAAGATATTTCGCAAGATACAATGCGTTCACATCGCACAACGATCGCTCTGAAACTTGCGTATTTCGTATGAGTATATTTCCGAATGCGATTATTTTGGCAACAGTTTAAGAACCATATCTAGTTTTTAGGTCGCACAAATATTTTGTCGCTTCTGCTCGTGTGCCAAATGTGAAAAGGGGCTTAATGGGAATGTCATCAGGATTTTATGTACGACAATTGGATGAATAATTACTTTGATTGTAGTTCTAGCTCAGGAGGACCCCCAAATGACCCAATAGGTGAACACGATATAGAGCTACAGGTGAGTTTATGATAACCACTTAACCATAACCTTATGATTCACGTGCATGCAAAGACAAATATTTAAAGTTGGCATTTGTATTTCATTGACATCCTTTAAAGTGGTATGGGACATCTGTCAATTTTAATGTGGATTAAAGTAAATTAACTTTAAAATACTTTCATCAGTTTAAAATTTTCAAATTCTACAATATTTGAATAAAAAATACGTTTAAATAATTCTATAGAACGTGAAATCCCCAGCGGGAATCGAACTTATAACTTACAATTCCGTAGTAAATCTTCTTATCCCCTGCGACACGCTGTTAGATAACAATTTTTGGAAAGAAACTATAAATAGAACTAGACACGATCTCGTTGCGAGCAACGAGGAGGTCTTCCGTCCGATTTTTAGAATAAGGAATGACCTTACTCTTGATCTTCGTCAACGAAACTTATCCGGAAAAGGAGGTGGAATCTTTGAGTGTAATGGGTGTAAGACTATCTATCCCTTTGGTGTCCCTTATTTGAGGGATCAGCTCCTTTTCATTCATTTTAGTTAAAAGGTATTTTTGTGTACCGCTAATAAGTGTTTAGAAATTGGTTACCGTTTTTTAGATATCTGGGAAAAATCGTATTGATATCTGGTCCTTAAACTCCTATAAGGGTCCAGATCACAAACAATATATGGTTGTACATTGTTAAGCACATTATTTTGAGCTATTTTTGTTAAATACTGCTTTCCAAAATTGTCCTCTATTTCGAGATATTGAAGATCAAAGTGTTGGACTTCTGGCCCCTTAAAATCCCTAATTACATAACATAGGAGGAAATGATTACCATGTATAGGTAAATAACCTTAGAATGAACATAATTGGCTCTAAAACGTATGACAAAATATTTCACAGTAAAAATTTTTCATGAAAATATTTTAGCCCCTTATTTGAAGGGCCAGCCCCTTTTTCATGATTTCATAAGAATGTTCTTGTCAATTCACAAACATTTTGTTCAACAAGTGTTTACAAATTTTGTACCGTTCTCGAGATATCTTGATAGGGTCGTTAGGGGCCGACCCTGTAACTTCTTTAAGGACCGCATAACAAAGAAATTATGGCTGGTTATTGTTAAGCTCAATATTTTAAACATCTTTTGTTCAATATCGCTTATCAAAATTTTCCTCCATTTTGAGATATTGAGCATCAAAGTTTTGGACTTCTGGCCCCTTAAAATTCCTAATTACGTAACATAGGAGTAAATGATTGCCATGTACAGGTGAATACCGTTAGAATGAACAAAATTGCTTCTATAATGTATCACAAAATATTTCACAGTAAAACGTTATCATTAAAAGACTTTAGAGCCCCTCAGCCCCTTATTTGAAGGGCCAGCCCCTTTTTCATGATTTCAAACGAAAGCTCTTGTCAATTCAAACACATTTTGTTCATCAAGTAATTACAAATTTTTTACTGTTCTCGAGATATCTTGATAGGGTCGTTTTAGGGGCCAACCCTTTAACTCCCTTTAAGGACTGCATAACAAAGAAATTATGGTTGATTATTGTTAAGCTCAATATTTTGAACCTCCTTTGGTTCAATATTGCTTATTAAAATTTTCCTCCATTTTGAGATATTGAGCATCAAAGTTTTGGACTTCTGGCCCCTTAAAATCCCTAATTACGTAACATAGGAGTAAATGATTGCCATGTACAGGTGAATACCGTTAGAATGAACAAAATTGCTTCTATAATGTATCACAAAATATTTCACAGTAAAACGTTATCATTAAAAGACTTTAGAGCCCCTCAGCCCCTTTTTTGAAGGGCTAGCCCCTTTTTCATGATTTCAAATGAAAGCTCTTGTCAATTCAAACACTTTTTGTTCAACAAGTAATTACAAATTTTGTACTGTTCTCGAGATATCTTGATAGGGTCGTTTTAGGGGCCCACCCTGTAACTCCCTTTAAGGACTGCATAACAAAGAAATTATGGTTGATTATTGTTAAGCTCAATATTTTGAACCTCCTTTGGTTCAATATTGCTTATCAAAATTTTCCTCCATTTTGAGATATTGAGCATCAAAGTTTTGGACTTCTGGCCCCTTAAAATCCCTAATTATGTAACATAGGAGTAAATGATTGCCATGTATAGGTGAATACCGTTAGAATGAACAAAATTGCTTCTATAATGTATCACAAAATATTTCACGGTAAAAAATTATCATTAAAAGAGTTTAGAGCCCCCTCAGCCCCTTATTTGAAGGGCCAGTCCCTTTTTCATGATTTCAAATGAAAGCTCTGATCAATTCAAACACATTTTGTTCAACAAGTGTTTACAAATTTTGTACCGTTCTCGAGATATCTTGAGAGGGTCGTTTTAGGGGCCGACCCTGTAACTCCTTTTAGGGACCGCATAGCAAAGAAATTATGGTTTCAGATTGTTAAGCTCAATATTTTGAGCATCTTTTGTTCAATATTGCTTTTCAAAATTTTCCTACTTTTTGAGATATTGAGCATCAAATTTTTGGACTTCTGGCCCCTTAAAATCCCTAATTACGTAACATAGGAGTTAATGATTGCCATGTGTATTTGGATAACGTTAAAATGAACATAATTGTTTCTATAACTTATCACAAAATATTTCACGGTAAAAAGTTATCATTTAAAGACTTTAGGTCCCCCTCAGCCCCTTATTTGAAGGGCCAGCCCCTTTTTCTTGATGTCACATAAAAGCTCTTGACTTTATAAAGATTTTTTGTTCTAAATGTTATTACAAAATACAATCGAGGAAAGAGATATTGAAAGAAAACCACGAAAAATCACGACGCTTTTTTAACTGTAATTTTCGAGCTCGGGCGAGCTTCGGCGCTTTTGGTCACAGGAAAATATGTATACCACATGTCAGATCTACAACCTTTTGTCTACAATCCCTGAAATTTTGAACTCAATATCTTAAATCGTTTAGGAGTTTACCCCTGGACAAGCCGACCCTTTGAAAATCGTTAAATTGTTAATAACTCAAAACTGGAAGTGACGTCATCATTAAAAAAAATTTCCAATAAGGTTCAGATCATTATCTATCAGACCTGAAAGTTTCATGTAAATCGGTGGCGTAGTTTTTGAGAAATCGCGTACACAAAATTGGTTGGAAAAAAAAAAGAAAAATAACTAGACACGATCTCGTTGCGAGCAACGAGGAGGTCTTCCCTCCGATTTTTAGAATATGGAATGACCTTACTCTTGTCAACGAAACGTATCAGGAAAAGGAGGCGGGATCTAAGAGTAATGGATGAAAGACTATCTATCCCTTTGGTGTCCCTTATTTGAAGGATCAGCTCCTTTTCATTCATTTTAGTTAAAAGGTATTTTTGTGTACCGCTAATAAGTGTTTAGAAATTGGTTACCGTTTTTAAGATATCTGGGAAAAATCGTTTTGATATGCGGTCCTTAAACTTATTTTAGGATCCATATAACAAACAATATATGGTTGTACATTGTTAAGCACATTATTTTGCGCATCTTTTGTTCAATACTGTTTTCCAGAACTTTCCTCTATTTCGAGATATTGAGGATCAAAGTGATGGATTTCTGGCCCCTTAAAATCCCTAATTACATACCATAGGAGTAAATGATTGTCATGTATAGGTGAATAACGTTAGAATGAACATAATTGCTTCTATAGCGTATCACAAAATATTTCACAGTGAAACGTTATCATTAAAAGACTTTAGAGCCCCCTCAGCCCCTTATTTGAAGGGCCAGCCCCTTTTCTTGATTTCAAATGAAAGCTCTTGTCAATTCAAACACATTTTGTTCAACAAGATCTTACAAATTTTGTACCGTTCTCGAGATCTCTTTAAAGGGTCGTTTTAGGGGCCGACTCTGTAACTCCCTTTAAGGACCGCATAACAAAGAAATTTTGGTTGCAGATTGTTAAGCTCAATATTTTGAGCATCTTTTGTTCAATATTGCTTTTCAAAATTTTCCTCCATTTTGAGATATCCAGCATCAAAGTTTTGGACTTCTGGCCCCTTAAAATCCTTAATGACGTAAGATAGGAGGAAATGATTGCCATGTACAGGTGAATAACGGTAGAATGAACATAATTGCTTCTATAATGTATCACAAAATATTTCACAGTATAAAGTTATCATGAAAAGACTTTAGAGCCCCCTCAGCCCCTTATTTGAAGGGCCAGCCCCATTTTCTTGATTTCAAATGAAAGCTCTTGTCAATTCAAACACATTTTGTTCAACAAGTAATTACAAATTTTGTAATGTTCTCGAGATATCTTTAAAGGGTCGTTTTAGGGGCCGACTCTGTAACTCCCTTTAAGGACCGCATAACAAAGAATAAATGGTTGTACATTGTTAAGCTTAATATTTTGAGCATCTTTTGTTCAATATTGCTCATCAAAATTTTCCTTCATCTTGAGATATTGAGGATCAAAGTTTTGGACTTCTGGCCCCTTTAAACCCCTAATTACGTAACATAGGAGTAAATAATTGCCATGTATAGGTGAATTACGTTAGAATGAACATAATTGCTTCTATAACGTATCACAAAATATTTCACAGTAAAAAGTAATCATTAAAATACTTTAGAGCCCCCTCAGCCCCTTATTTGAAGGGCCAGCCCCATTTTCTTGATTTCAAATGAAAGCTCTTGTCAATTCAAACACATTTTGTTCAACAAGTAATTACAAATTTTGTAATGTTCTCGAGATATCTTTAAAGGGTCGTTTTAGGGGCCGACTCTGTAACTCCCTTTAAGGACCGCATAACAAAGAATAAATGGTTGTACATTGTTAAGCTCAATATTTTGAGCATCTTTTGTTCAATATTGCTCATCAAAATTTTCCTTCATCTTGAGATATTGAGGATCAAAGTTTTGGACTTCTGGCCCCTTTAAACCCCTAATTACGTAACATAGGAGTAAATAATTGCCATGTATAGGTGAATTACGTTAGAATGAACATAATTGCTTCTATAACGTATCACAAAATATTTCACAGTAAAAAGTAATCATTAAAATACTTTAGAGCCCCCTCAGCCCCTTATTTGAAGGGCCAGCCCCTTTTTTATAATTTCAAATGAAAGCTCTTGACATTATAAAATTTTTTTGTTCTACATGTTATTACAAAATACTATCGAGGAAAGAGATATTGGAAGAAAACCACGAAAAATCACGACGCTTTTTTAACCGTAATTTTCGAGCTCGGGCGAGCTTCGGCGCTTTTGGTCACAGGAAAATAAATATACCACATGTCAGATCTACAACCTTTTGTCTACAATCCCTGAAATTTTGAACTCAATATCTTAAATCGTTTAGGAGTTTACCCCTGGACAAGCCGACCCTCTGAAAATCGTTAAATTGTGAATAAATCAAAACCGGAAGTGACGTCATCGGTAAAAAAAATTTCCAGTAAGGTTCAGATCACTATCTATCAAATCTGAAAGTTTCGTGTAAATCGGTCGAGCAGTTTCCGAGAAATCGCGTACACAAAATTTGTAAGAAAAAAAAAGAAAAATAATAATAAGAAGACTAGAGCAAAGCTCGTTGCAAAGCAACGAGTGGGTCTTCCTTTAATGTCGGAAGTAAAGCTGGAAGTTCCTGTAAGAAGCAGAGCTCTAAAACCAATAACAATAGTAACAAAAATAAAAAGATGGAAAAAATCGAATATTCCTGGTACGACTTGACAAAATACGAATGATTTCAAGTACGCCTTAACAAAAACCTTTCCGATTTTAAGAACGACTGAACAAAAAAAATCCGAATGTGTTCAGGTACGACATAGCAATTATTTTTGGTACGAGTTAATTTTACTTTGAACATTACGCTATTTTTCAAACCAAGGACGCGGAATCAAAATTTCCGGAAAAATCAATTTTTAAACCCCGATATCTCTGTAATGCATCGTCCGATTTTCAAACGGATTTCAGTTTTGTATTCAGAATGACCAACTCTACAAACCTCATGAACATTTGAAATTGAAACGAAAAATTCAAAAATTTTAAAACACTTCCGGTTTGGACCGGAAGTGACGGAAACTAAATTCCAGCCTTATGTCCAAATAAAAACGATCAATGCTTCAACACAGAAAATTCCAAGTCTCCATCTTAAAGCGTTTTTAAAAAACGCCCTGGACAAAATCACTTTTTTTAAATTTTAAAATTGACGTAACGTAAAAACGGAAGTGACGTTGTAGTTAAAATTTTAACATATTTGAGGGACGATGATGTTACATAATTCCTGAAAGTTTCATGTAAATCCGTTGAAAACTTTTTGAGATATTAAGCTTTAAAAAAGTCAGAAAAATAAAGAAAAAGAATAATAACTAGACACGATCTCGTTGCGAGCAACGAGGAGGTCTTCCGTCCGATTTTTAGAAGGGAATTTGACATCATCGACTTTGATTTTCGAGAAAAAAACATGATATGGAAAAGAGAGTGGGTGGAGAACAAATGCTTTTTTGTATCACATTTTATAACTTATCTTATATTGCCTTTTTAAAGACTTGCATTTCTTCAAATTAAGATAGAAAAGATTAAACTGCTTTACCTCTGGCTCCTAAAGAACCCTTAATACGTAACGCAAGAGAAAATCATTATATTGTTAGGATATATAAACGTATTATACCTAATTCAGCTTAAATAACCTTTCACAAAATAGCTCTTAGTAAAGGGCTATAGATTAAAGAATTTAGAGCCCTTTGATCCCCTAATTTAAGGAGCCAGCCCCTTTTTCTTGAAATCAAATGGAAGGTCATTTCATTCTAAACACATTTTGTCAACAAATGTTTAGAAATTCGTTACCGTTCTTAAGATATATGGGAAAGAAGGTATTAGGGGCCGATCCCTTATCTCCATATAGGGACCGTTTAACGAAATGTTGAAGGTTGCGTATTGTTAAAAACATCATTTTGAAAAACTTTTCTTCTGGGCTGCATTTCAAAATATTTTTCCTTTCTGAGATATGGGTGATCAAATTTTGGACTTTTGACCCCTAATAATCCCTAATTACATAACACATGGTAAAATTATTACATTGCTTAGATACATAACTGTGAGATAAACATATTTGCTTCTATAACATTTTACAAAATATCCCTCAGTAAAGGGCTATAGATAAAAGACTTTAGAGCCCTTTGGTTCCCTAATTTAAGGGGCCAGCCCCTTTTTCTTGATATCAAATAAAAGGTCACTTAATTCTAAACACATTTTGTTCAACAAGTGTTTAGAAATTTGTTACCGTTCTGGAGATATACCAGAAAAAAGGTTTAAGGGGCCGATCCCTTATCTCCTTATAGGGGCCGTTTAACGAAATTTTGAGGGTTGCATTTTGTTAAGAACATCAGTTTAAACAACTTTTCTTCTGTACTGCATTTCAAAATATTTTTCCTTTCGAGATATGGGTGATCAAAATTTTTGACTTTTGGCCCCTAAAAACCCTTAATTACGTAACACATGGAAAAATCATTACATTGCTTGGATACATAACTGTGAGATAAACATATTTGCTTCTATAACATTTTACAAAATATCCCTCAGTAAAGGGCTATAGATAAAAGACTTTAGAGCCCTTTGGTTCCCTAATTTAAGGGGCCAGCCCCTTTTTCTTGATATCAAATAAAAGGTCACTTAATTCTAAACACATTTTGTTCAACAAGTGTTTAGAAATTTGTTACCGTTCTGGAGATATATAAGAAAAAAGGTTTTAAGGGCCGATCCCTTATCTCCTTATAGGGGCCCTTTAACGAAATTTTGAGGGTTGCATATTGTTAAGAACATCAGTTTGAACAACTTTTCTTCTGTACTGCATTTCAACATATTTTTCCTTTCTGAGATATGGGCGATCAAAGTTTTGGACTTTTGGCCCCTAAAAACCCTTAATTACGTAACAAATGGAAAAATCATTACATTGCTTGTATACATAACTGTGAGATAAACATATTTGCTTCTATAACATTTTAAAAAATATCGTTCAGTAAAGGGCTACAGATTAAAGACTTTAGACCCCCTTGGACCCCTAATTTGAGGGGCCAACCCCTTTTTCTTTATTTTAAAAGAAAGGTCTTGTAAATAGAAACTATTTTTACATTACATGTCTTTACAAAATATTTTTTAGAAAAGAGATAATTAAAGAAAACCACAAAAAATTACGACGTTTTTTTATCCCAATTTTCGGATCCAGGCGAGCTTCGACACTTTTTGCGATCGAAATGATTTTAAACCTCCATGCACAATTTCAGTCTTCCGTCTACCATCGCTGAAAATTTCAAGTTTATATCTGTTATAGTTTAAGAGGAGTACTGCCGACAAAATACCTCTCTGAAAATCGATAAAACGACTATATCTCAAAACCGGAAGTGACGTCATCAATAAAAAAAATTTGCAATACGGTTCATATCATCTTCTATTAGATCCCAAAAATTCATGAAAATCAATTGAGTAGTTTTCTAGATCTCGCGTGCACAAAATTTGTAAGAAAAAAAAATAATAATAATATAGAAGAATAGGGAAAAAGAAACAAAGCAATAACAATAAGGTCTTCCGTTGGAAACGGAAGACCTTAATAATAATAATAAAAAGAAACAATAGAATAACAAGAGGGTCTTCCGTTGGAAACGGAAGACCCTAAATAGGGAAAAAGAAACCGAACGAAAACAATAAGGTCTTCCGTTGGAAACGGAAGACCTTAACTAGAATATAATTAAAATGTTCAAACAAATTCTGTAATGTAAACTGGTACCCTTTATGTCCGTTAAACGCACAAATACCCCGTTTATTTGCCAAATAAAACAAAAAAATGGTAACAAGTCGAGCTTTTTACACTCATATTACGCAATACCCGAACAAAATTTTATTGCTACGACATTAATAAGATCATAATGAACAACTTTTGCAGCGACAGCCATATTGAAATCTTAACCGCTTTTGAGTTATGGAGCGATAACTTTCAAGAACTCTTGGTCCCTAATTTGAGGGGCCAGCCCCTTTTTCTTGATGTCAAATGAAAGATCTTTTAAACATAAATCTTTTTTGTTCTACATGTCTTAACGAAATATTTCCAGGAAAAAAGATAAACTAAGAAAACCATGCAAAATCACAACGCTTTTTATATCTCATTTTTTGAGCCCTACCGAGCTTCGGCGCTTTTTGCGCTGAAAAATTATAATTACCCTATTGCATATCTACATTCTTTTGACTATCATTCCTGAAATTTTGAACTCAATATCTTTTTTAGTTTATGAGAACCTTCGTGGACAAACCGACCCTCTAAAAATCGTTAAATTGCTAATATCTCAAAACCGGAAGTGACGTCGACATTGAAAAAAATTTCCAATAAGGTTCAGGGCAATATCTATCAGATCTGAAAGTTTCATGTAAATCGGCCTAGTAGTTTTTGAGAAATCGTGTACACAAAATATGTAAGAAAAAAAAGAATAGGGAAAAAGAAACCGAACGAAAACAATAAGGTCTTCCGTTGGAAACGGAAGACCTTAATTATACTTGATTTTATTGCTTATTTCGATAAATAGTACGTCACAACATGGAGGTGTCCCATACCACCCTAACATTTAAAATTCTAACCTTTGAGTACCGTGTGTGTGTTACAGTCTTATAACTGCAGTATCTTTTCACACACTTTACATGCAAAAAATATTTGGAATGTAAATATATCAATATGGTAAGATCAAAAATAGTTCAAGGATATATATTTATATTCCAAATATTTTTTGCATGTAAAGTGTGTAAAAAGATACCGCAGTTATAAGACTGTAACACACACAGGGTACTCAAAGGTTAGCATTACTAATTTATTATGACGTCACAAACGTTGAACGCTGTAAAATGCAACGTCACACGCGAGAATTAAAGTTCACGCTTGTGGCTGCTACAGTGGCTCTTTTCCTTTAATTTAAACTTACCCTTATGATAAAACAGAGATTTTCAGGTAAAAATCACATTTGCAGACAAGGAAAGAAGTTACAAAAATGTAAATATAAGCATTTAATCATTTTTTTTTAAGATATAGCTTTATAACTGCAGCAGTGTGAAACGTTCTTCTTTCCGATTTTTTCGTGCGTTCACCGTGCGCTTACAGTACGCTCACCGTGCGCTCACTGTGCGTTCACAGTGCGTTCACTTGCGCTTTCCGCTCCGGATCGATCCGCTCCGTTCGCGTTTACCGTTCAGAAAGCGCTAACCGTGCGCTCACTTTGCGTTCACAAAGCGTTCGCAAAACGTTCACCGTTCGTTCAGCGTTCTCTTATTGTTCATTCTTTTCTTTCATTTTCATTCAGAACTCATAAATGAAGAATTCACAGCAAAATTATAAAAGAACCCGTGCGTAAAGGTTGGAGGAAACTTATATTACTCATAAAACATCATTTCAATTAGAAATTAATCCGTAGAATTTAAAGTACAATTTCTTGAGCAGGTCGGCATTTTTGTTGTTGTTTTATATGACTTCATACAGTGATAAATTAATATTTATTGATTCATTTAAATACCTCAGTCGTTTAAAACAGAAGAATTCAATCAACGAACGATTCGATACATATATAAATTGACAAAATTGTAAATAAGAAACGGGCGTTGTATTTGTTTACTTTTCACGATTAATGTTATTCCTTCGATGTCTAAGGTAGACATGATGTATCACAAATCTTAAAACAATATATAAGTGTGTCTATCAAAAAATAATGGAAGTAGCCTAAGTTAGCAAGGCATACGATAACTAACAGGGAAAAGGAACAATATTAACTGTCCGACCTGCTCAGTGCTGTATAACATGGCTATAGTGAGTAATATGTACAGCCATTAAAAAACTTGTATACAATATTTTTTGTCTCGGTGGTCAATAATACCTGAACCTACATGTACTTTTGAGGAATTTATATTATTTTTACGTAATTTAAAATGAGGTTAACTTGTAGAGGGATGAACTTGACTTTAAAAACGTATAACACAATTCTTTTTTCAACAAAGATGTCTGCAGAGTTGTTAAATACCATGTACACCATATTAAACAATTACAATGAATTTATCATATTATGGGCATAAATTGAGTTAAAAGTACTTTCATGTGGACCCTTAGCCCAGCCTTTCCAATCAAAAATAAATCTACCTCTATACTACATGTATTACAATGTACAGTAAAACAGGCTCATATCTGATATATAAATTTAGAATATGTTTGTAGACTATATGGGTGGGTGGGGGTGGGTCCTCAGTAAGCATCAATTAATTGTAAGCGTAATTATTGTAACCCTGTGTTAGTATATAAAATGTACATTGGATATAGTTTAATCATTAAGGGCATGCTTTATATTCCAGAATTTAACAAAACATAAGCATTTTAAACAAAACATAAGCATTTTTCACTCCCTGATAGATAGATAGAGAGAGAGAGAGAGAGAGAGAGAGAGAGAGAGAGAGAGAGAGAGAGAGAGAGAGAGAGAGAGAGACTACAAGGTAGTATAATGAAAACAACCATATGTAGAAAACACGTGTGACAAAATAACAAGTACTTTATTAAACTGACTTCCGGTCTAACATTTAATAAACAAGTCGTACATACTCGATATACATGACACCATACATGTCAAAATGTATCACACATACTATAGATGGCTATATCAAACGGGTTTTCATATCAAACATCAGCCAATAGATTACATATTGATTTTTTTCCCTCAATTTGGACCCTGGAAAGGCTAAAAGTTTACAATTTTTTAAAAAGAAAATCCTAAGAGAACGATTGCACACAAAGAAGACATGTTTGTGAAACAATTATGCCCCCTCCTTTGGAAACATCTGAGAAGAAAATGCAAATAATTGGAATTTTTTAAAGTCCAAGGTCAAAAATTGCTTAGTCATACCCAAACAATAACTTTGCCGAGATTTTATTCAGATAAATCTGTATACCAAATTTCATTTCAAAATGTGCAACCCCTGCAAAGGAAATGAATGGTAACTGTTGGTGGACTGGCCGACCGACCAACAGACAGACAGAGAGACAGATGCACAGCAGCAAAGTGATATGCCCTACCTTCTTCGAAGGGGGAATAAGAAAAGTGCATATATTTATATGAATGTGCAGCAGTTGGGTAAATTCTGTGTATACAAATTTATGCTATTAGAATATTCCTATATACATGTATATGTAGTCCAAAAATGTAGCTACCATCATGGTAATTACATAAATACAAAATATGAATTTCATGAAAATGCATTAATTATAGTGGATATCATGTAGTACATTTCATCAGATGGTTATATTATTTTTACCCGCAGTGATTTTGCGCCGGTGTAATGAAGAATAATGACCCCCGTAGAATAATGACCGGGGGTCATTTTTCTACGTAGAATAATGACCCCCCTAGCTGAAGAATAATTGGATTTTTCTGAAGAAAAAAGACCCAGGGGTTATTTTTCTTCATGTTAAACATGAAGAAAAATGACCGCCATAAAAAAATGACCCCCCCCCCCCGTAAACATGAATAGAAATTGGTTACCCCGTATCCAAGAAATGACTTTGAAGTTACTTAATTTTTCACTCTGTTCAACTGATTTTGAAGTTATAAATACCAAACTTGTAAATATGTCGCTGTATATAGTTTTTCATATCCGTAGCAGGGACACGCAAAACATTCTGACATTGCCACAAATTGCATGATTGTTAACAGTTACGTTACTTCTCTCGTCGACATACGGCGGGAAATGACGCAAATTAAGAAAAATTCATACACAATGAGGATATGTGTGATAATGAACGAACAATAATCATGAAAGAATAATTGTTGTAATGATATAAGCAATATTCATTGGTGAATGAATTGTCAATCGAAGAATGATACATGTATATATCTTTATGGAAAAAGACTAAGGGGCAGGTAACGTAGGAATATGAATACTTCTTATTTACATTTCTTGGGGAAAGTGATTTTAAAAAAAATCATTCTGCGTTAGTTTTGTTTTCTTCTACGTAATACATGAACATCAATATTCTAAACATTTGTTGTAATGTTGTTTTGTGATCATGAATAGACTTTATTCTTTTGGAGCAAATTTGTGAAGAGTATCTGACTATAGTAAATCTAAATAGATAATAAACACTGATCGATTATAATAAGAAAAGATTGTTTCTAAAAGCGTTGATAAGAGGTTAGGGCCCATGTTAGGGGTTTATATCCCGCTTGATTTTGATCACACGATCTTTATTGTATCCAAAGTTACCAATATGCTCATACAAACTATTGAAGCATTAATCATCTTGATATTAACTAAACTAAAGTATGCCGAGGATAAAGAAAAATATATTTTCTGTACGAGTACTCTCAGTACTTTGACGATTTTTCTTATTGGCCGTTAACCTCTACTGGCGTAATGGCTGCTGTCAGTGCCTACTAACTTCAGCTTGGTTATAATGCCTAACAGTGGAGTAAACTTTTCATAATTTTGGTTCATCATTAATTCTGGGTGATGAACTTGTATACCCAGCAGTTTGTATTGTGGAAATCCTCAATGCAAGTATAATTCATGAACAATATGAAAAATATAGAAGATGCGACGGCGAAGCGCGAAGATGCGAAGACGAAAGTGCTAAGTTGCGAAGGCGAATAAGTGATACTACTATTGCTTCTTCGCCTTTGCAACTTCGCACTCTCGTCTTTCTTCGAAACTTCGCGCTTTCGTCTTTTTAGCTCACCGAGACGAAGTCAATGGGAGCATATGCTATACCCCCGGCGTCGGCGTCCGGAGCTGGTTAAAGTTTTAGTTGCAGCTCCTGTATCTAAGCTATTACTTGTCCTCTCTTTACCAAAATTACATGAATGATGCATCTGGACCTACTGAATCTGGTTCCTAACTTTCAGATGCTGGAGGCGGTTTAGGTTTTTGGAGCAGGTTAAAGTTTTTTGTTGCAGGTGCCCTTTAATAGCAATATCTAAGTTACTGCTGGTCCGTACTTCACCAAACTTGCATGGATGGTGTGTCTTATGATACTGATGCACCAGACAGGCTTGAGTGCTGAATCTGAGCTATAGGTTTCGGATCATGGAGGAGGTTAAGGTTTTTGGAGCTGGTTTAAGTTTGTGTTGCAGGTGCCCTCTAATGATTATATCTTAGTTACTACTGGTCCTAACTTCATTAAACTTGTATGGATGGTGCGTTATATGATACTGATGCACCTGGCAGACTTGAATCTTGAATCAGAGCCATAGGTTTCTTGATGAGGTTTAGTTTTTTGGAACAGGTCACATGTTTTATAGATGATAGCTTGCATAGTTGATTTAACTATATTATAAATGAAACGTAGAGGTTGCTTCAGATGCAGAGCCTGATCTCCATTATCATGGATGCTAGAGAAATCTCCCACCTCACTCAAACCTGCTTGATAGATAGATGTGGTTGTTGTTAAATGATGTGACATGATTCCTATGATATAGTATTGTATGATTTGAAACACTATTGTTTAATAGGATGCAATATAATACCATATGTTATATTGTAAAACGTTATATGATTACGATAAAATATTGTATCATTTTTTTTTATTTTATGATATGATATTGTATCGTGATATTGTTATGTATAGTATTGATTTTTATGATACAATATTATAAAAATATCGTAACATTCTATATTGTATAATATGATAATGATTAATATGATATATTATTGTATCACATGAAATTGTATTTTATGATGCTTTAATATATATTATTGTATCATATGATACAATGTGTACACTATGATTGTATTATATAATATTTTACTTTATCCCATGATATTGTATTATTTGATATGATATCAAATTATATGTATTATATAATACAATATCATATTATGTATCAAATTGATACAGCATAATACAATACAATATCATACTATAATATTTACATGTACATTCACTTTCTTTCCCTCTATTAAGTTCCATTGGCTGATTTGAGTGATATTTACGCACAACACAGAAGACCAAATCTGGTGCGTATGAATACATTAAGTATTTCTTCAGTATTTCTCGAAGAACAGGAACTGATCATGACTCTTCTCGCGACTTCAAACCGGATAACGACCTGTTATTATACTTACGCTGATAAATATTTCATTGATGTAAATATATGTTGACAGTTAAATGAATTCAATTGATTAAATTCTTAGTTTACCAAGAGCAAATTCATTAAATTACAGAAAGAAAAATAAAATTGTGTTATTAGAATTTAAAACGCTGTGCACTATTTTTGTCAGCATATTTCGGCTGTTCCTGTGGCCATTCCGTTAATTTCGCATACCTCGTTGAATAAGATAGACCTTTTTAAAAACAAATCATATTTTCGGTAAAGAAATACATGTTTAAAAAACGTCAATATAAGCATTTATTCATTATTTTTTGAAACATGAGGTCTTATAACTGCAACGATGAGTGCAAACAAATTTTCATAACGCGCTAGCGCGCGTTATACAATTTGTATGCACACACCGTTGCAGTTATGAGACCACATCTTTCAAAAAATAATGATTCAATGCTTAATTATACAATATAATATCATATGTTTCAATGTTATGATGTATTATTGCAATATGATATTGTTTCATATAATACTATATTGTATTATGTTTTATGATATTCTATAATTTGATCAAATACAATTATAATGTATATAACAATACGATGTCATATCATACGTTACAATATCATATCTCACAATTTTTTACGGTATTTTATGGTTTTATATGATATATATTGTAAGTATGATTAGATGCACTTTTAATTGTATATTATTGTATTGATTAACATATGGACATATGATTATCATACAATTTTTTAACAGATGATATACGATTTTGTGTCAAAACAGAATCCATGAATATCCAAGATCATAAAGGATGGTTTTCAAATAATATGATAAAGGTGGTCTCATAAAGGTGATGCCTCATAAAGGTGATGCCTAGTCTCGGTGAGCTTTGTAATCTGTAATTACCTATGTTTAATAATTGCGGAGCTCTCCATCGTTTAAAGGGTTCCAAAGCATATTTTTAGATTTTTTAAAAATAAAATTAATAAAATTAAATTATCCATGGGGATAGGGTCCGGACTCCCTCTCTTTTACTGCGTAAAATTATTAATATTGAATTTTCCGGTGGGGCGGACCCCCTCTCCCCCTTTAGATCCATGCATGAGCAAGGAGTGTCGCATAATGAAATTAGAGTGTTATTGTGTTTGGTCCACGGTAATCAGACGGCTGGTAAGTGACAGAAGTCTGGAAGTGCATATGTACACATTATGGCGGACATTACATTTTATGTGGAGTATATAATGATTGGGCATAGCCAGCACTGGTAAACATATATGTTACATGTACACATTAAAATATTTATAAACATTCATAGTAAGCGCGATGGCCTAGCGCATGCGTACCAATAATAGCATGGATTAATCGGAAAACATTGGCGAGTGCGGTGCCTGTATTAAATTCTAT
Source organism: Magallana hongkongensis (assembly GCA_015776775.1). Classification (NCBI taxonomy): domain Eukaryota; kingdom Metazoa; phylum Mollusca; class Bivalvia; order Ostreida; family Ostreidae; genus Magallana; species Magallana hongkongensis. The sequence goes on along the minus strand of CM027474.1, from coordinate 722,206 downwards.
GTAATCGACCGAGACTTACTGAATGCAATAAAAAGTGCGAAGATGCGAAGGCCAGAGTGCAAAGTTGGGAAGGAGCGATAGCAGTATCGCTCCTTCGCCTTCGCACCTTCGCACTTTATGCATCTTCGCGCTTTGTCGACGCATCTTCGCACTTTTGCTCCTTCGCCTTCGCACTATCGCCCTTGCAACTTAGGTCGAAGTGGCCCTATCGGAACACCATAGATATATGTAAAGGTAATTGTTAAGATGACAACCATACCCCGATGCAATATCTCAATACCTTGTTATAACGGAAGGATTTTTATTTTCTAAGATATACCCCTTCTTTCACTTTAAGTTTATTTGAATATGAATTATAATTTCTGTTACTTTCTGTAAACTGCAGCAGTAAAAATTACAAAAGTGTAAAGACTATTTCACAAATAATAAAATAATATACTGAAAAACTTTAATCTACAAGGGGTCATTATTCTACAGGGGTCACTTTTCTTCATGTGGAGTGTGCTCATTTTTATGAAAATGACACTTATTCTTCAGGCAAAGGGGTCATTTTTCTACGTAGAATAATGACCGGGGGGTCATTTTTCTGCGTAGAATAATGACCGGGGAGTCATTATTCTACGTAGAAAAATGACCCCCGGTCATTTTTCTACGGGGGTCATTATTCTTCATTACACCGGAGATGCGACGAGCGTCTAAATTTAGAGAGCTACTGAAAGAAAAGAGCTCTTTATTTGTAGTGAAAAAAGCCGGTATTTTTATTTATGACAAAAATAAAACGGAAAACATTCAAATCCATCATTTTAAAGAAAAAATTATTAATCAAAACGCAAAAAAGAGAGAAAAAGATTCGGCACTCAGAGACTGAACCCGGGTCGCCTGGGCATAAACGACTAAACGGCAAAGCGTCAGAGAGCGACCAAATTTTGTAAGCGGCTATAAACAAAAATATGTCTGTCTAGTAGAAAAAAGTTCAACTGTTGCTGCCTTGAATTTTGCAGCAGGCATTATATATTCAACCGTCATTTCTTCAACGCGCGGCAAATTAGTTCATGGAAATTCATGCGCATTGTATGTGTCCAAAATGCATAGTCTTGTTTTCAAAACACTTTACATATAGGAAAACTAAAAAGGATTCTCTCGAAATTAAAAAAAAATAAACAAAATGCCAACACTTTTGACAAAACGTGGCTATTTGTGTAACTATTTGGTATAGCGGAAGCTTTTACTTTGACGCTGTTTGGTTTCTTTTTTACTTTTGAAGTTGTGCTATTTATAGTAACATTGGCGATTTGCCTGCCTATAGCCAGAACTCTGCTTTCAGCAGAGCCCGGCTAAAAATGGAAAAAATGAGGTTTTTTATTTCCTTCCGGTGACGACTGGAGTGACGGCGGACGTTCGGATATGCAAAGGGCACTGTAGCCGTTCACTTACTACCATCTCAGAAAATTTGAAAGTCTTATCTTGAACACTTTTTGAGAAAATTTGTGAACAAGCAAAACTAGATGCTGTCATTCGACAGTAATACCCGCACCAAGTGTTTGCCCCTAAATAACACTGTTTTGTACCAGTTTAATTAAAAATGTAGGCCACATGCAAGCTCCGGTAATACATTTAAAAATTTAATTTTCATAACTAAAGGATGAGATCCCTTCCCACATGATAATAAACATGAGCAGCACTTTATGTCCAATTTGGGGTTGAACTGTTTGCATGTGAATTTTGAGTTAATCAATAATCTTAACATTTCATGTCATAGAAAGTATAATGGTTTATATAATATTACAAACAAAATTAAAAATTAAATTATGCCCCCTCCCCATGGCGGTTGCCGGTTTTAGATTTGCTTCTGTGTGCCAACATGTACATCATCGTGTGCACAGATTTAGGGAAGGTGGGAGTGAGGGGTCCAGACCCCCCTCCCCCCCCCCCCCAATGAAAATTCATTCATATCAATAGTAAAATTACCAAAAATACACCTTGGACCCCAATGCTCTTACAGACATGTAAACGCACTACCCCATTGCTCTTCAATGTTAGGGAACATTATTTTGGGGGTAAATATTTCATCAATATTTATACTTTTTTGTTTATCTCAATAGGAAGTATACATCACAATATGCAGGTGTCCTGCACCACTTTCAAGCTGTTATTTACCTAAAAAAAAATGCAAGGGGTTTTGAAGAATAGGTCTTAAAAATACATGCATGTTACAAATAACTGATCTTTGTCTGAAGTTACGTACACAACACAGGTCTGCAGGTCTCATTAGCGGGTACTAGTTTTACCCAGCTCTTCGATTGGATGGTTTCACGTGTATACATACATGTATATGTTTTCCATATGCAGAAAAGGATTAGTTAAGATCAGCTAAAGGAATTCATTATTGTGCTTTAATTGGATTATCATTATGATGTTGACCAATATAGGTAAGCATAATACATGTAGCAGTTGTAGCACAGTATAATGAGATGCCAGCATACATAAGTTTTACTTTCACTTTCTAAATGTGATCTCCATTTGACAGCATACTGTATCATCATCTTTAAATATTGAAATAAGCTTATCATTGTTACATATCCTATCGCATTTGTAAAGTCTCTGTCATTTTAATTGCAAAGGTTATTTTTTTCATTTGTCAGACTTACACTATTGAGTTGACTCCATATTAACCCTGTATAAACAATTTCATATTAAATTTGTGTATTACATGTAAGTAAGTGTCGACACTTATCATTTTAGCTCACCTGAGATGAAAGCTCAAGTGAGCTATTCTGATCACATTTTGTCCGTCGTCCTTCTGTCCGTCCGTCTGTCCGTCCGTCCGTCCGTCTGTCTGTCCGTCTGTAAACTTTTTACATTTTGAGCTTCTTCTCTAAAACCGCTTATCCAATTTCAACCAAATTTGGCACAAAGCATCCTTATGGGAGGGTGAATATAAATTGCAGAAATAAAAGTCCGATCAGTATTCAAAGCGGAGAAAACCTTGAAACTGTAGAAAAAGGGGGGTGCATTTTTTAAAATTTTCTTCTCAAGAACTACTGATTCCGTATTCAACGTAGTTTAGCATAAATTATCTGTATGGGAAGGAAATTATGAATTGCAAAGATTAAGGAATAATTCTGTTTCAAATCTGAGTTATTACGAAAATAATAATAAAGGAAATGCGTGTTTCAATCGGGTTCGGCATCCGGTAAAATGGGTAGGCAAGACTTGGCCTGGGCAAAACATAAGATTGGCAGTTATTAATCTGCCAATCTTATTAAAATTTCAGGATATTTGATGGACCAGTATATTTGTATTCGCTGTAAATATTGCTGCAAAATAATGCGTATTTGGAATTGACGATTGCCGATCTGCCCCGGCTTTTATTTTTGCCACGGCCCGGGTTTGCATACCCATTTTACCAAGACTCGTATTCCATACTTCTAAAACGAGGTTCTTTGTTTGAAGCAGCCATGACATTATACGAAAAAGGGTCGATCAGACTATGATGAATTTGCTCGTTGTGCAACAGTTCGCGTATGAAGGGAATTTTTTAAAACATGCAAAATATATTGGTGCCGATTTTGTGAAGTAAATTGAGGCTAAATATTTCAATGCGTTGACAGTTTTCACACATGACGTTGGTGTTAGCTTGTTCTGATTTTCGTTTCGTTTTCATTATTTATGCTTTATAACCTAGGAACTATCGTCTGTATTTCGTGATTTTTACGTATCAAATCAAACAGAGACTTCGGTAAATCAAACAGTTAACTGTTTACCTGCGCAAATTAAGCAAAATTTGATGTATCAAAAAAGTACTGAAATACAATTTATTCTATCGGTAATTCGGCATTATCTTTTGCGTAATGGTAGATTAATGCAATAGGTTTTGTTGAAATGCTCGGTATTTTCTCGAGTTTATTCAGTTTAAATAGAGTTTCAGATACCGCTGACGGAAATATGTAGGTATATATACATGTATATATATGATTCATTTCGAAAAATAAATAGTGTTCTTTATTTGTTATAGTGCATGTTTCTTGTGTTTAATTGTTTACAATTTCTATTTACTAACCATATTTGAGTGTTAAGCTTCGAATTATAAGCAAGATACAGAGATTTGCTCACAATTCTATGTTTGTACACAGATCTTAAAAACTAAAGATTAAAAAAGTAAAAAATTTGCCAATATTTTTAAAGAAAATTTTCAAAGTCTGTTCTTCCAGAAACCAACTTTAACAACTTATTGTATTGTAAACTATACCTTTTTTCGTCATTATTACTCCTACTGTACATGTGATCCTTGACTGTGTTTGTGTACATTTGTATAAACTGATTTTGAACCTCAAATACCAGTGAACTGCTCTTGAGTGAATAAAAGAATTGAAAATCTCAGGCCATTCTTTTTTTCCATTTTAAATGCTGAATAGGAAATACCAAGTTAAAAATCTTAAGCTGAATGTAATAAACTCATGTGAACAAAATATGATTCAAACCTAGACTAACTGTGAGCTCTGTATCTTGCTTATAATTCTACGATTGACGCTGAAATTTTGGTTGAACACTAGAAATTCTATATGAATTAGAGTATGTTAAATACTTGTACAAACAAAATAAAAGAATGATATTCTGTATATACCTACTCTCTGGGGTCCCCTCTTTATACAATAAATAATGTGAAATCTACATCAATTTTAATAGTTTTTCAGACACGAGTAAATAAAAAGACATCTTTAAAACAGTTTTCATAGTTTTGACACATTTATGTTGCGGGAATCAAGTAATTATTGCTATTCCTAAGAAAATATCACAGCGGAAAATTATCCTGGTTTGTATGCGAGGTAAATAACAGTCATTTATTTATAATAGAGAAGACAAATTAAAATTTGAATGTTTTTAATTGGAGGAATTGAGCACATTGAGGTACACTTTTCTTTTTCTTATCTATACATGTAGGAGTTTTTAAATAAAAACAATAACTATTATATTTTTTTTTAAAAATACAATAACTAGTAAGTAGTTGATGAAAAAAATTTACCTATATGCTCTCATATATTTTGATCGCTTTACAAAGTGTGTAGGGGTTGGGGGGGACAGAACGAAAATATAGGGAATTGGAAGTTAACAACTTAACAGTGTACCCCTACCAAATGTTTAGTTTTATATCTTGGGTAGGATTTTCTTATTCTGGTAAAAAAAATAGTATTCCATGAAGGTACAATGTCAAAGATTACGTGTATGCAAAAATAAGTGTAAAATTCGAAAATTTTACAATATTTATTTTTTGTTATTCTACCGAGGGACCATATGGCACAATATCTTTTGAACGCCCATTGTTGCTCAGGTGAGCGATGTGGCCCCATGGGCCTCTTGTTATATGAGTTATAATAGGAAGGAAGGAGGATCCCCCCCCCTTCTAATGAAATAGGAAATAATGATACACTGAATCAGGGATGGGGTAATGGTAATTTGTAATGGTAATTGAGTGTAATTAATTACAAAATTTGATGTAATTGGAAGTAATGTGTAATTGGACACATTTTCAATTACATGTAATGGTAATTTAATTAATTACTTTCAAAAAAGGCATGTAATTCCAATTACTTTTCAATTACTTTCAATTACACACTGATGGACATATAAATATTAAGCTATCCACTACCCATTTTCCCCACACAATGGCACATGAGGTCAAATTCGAAGAGTAGTTAAAAAGCATTGAACTATCATAATTATATATATCATTATGATACTAAATATTTTTCAAAATGGATTTTTTCAGTGATTCAATATTTAATGATAAGTTTCCCAAATTTAATTAAGTACATGTATTTGATGATTTGTTTGATCTCTTTTTTCTTAAAAAATACTTATTTCCCTTCTTATTAGAATAATTAGTGTGTCAATTATCATTGAGTTAGTTTAAAATATCACTGTTTAATTTACAAACAAAATCAGTGTTATCGAAATTATATAAACTATCAAGTCATGCTTTGTAATTGATAGCCTAAAATACACAGAGCTAAAATGCATGGCTTCAAATGGGTTTAAGTTTTTGATGCCTAACATGTCCACAGGGTGTGTTCCCTTATTGCTAACATTTTGATAATTAGGTAGAGAACAACAGGTGTGAATTGTTTCAATAACAATTAAAGTCTGCAAGAAACACTTTAGTTGACATGGTAGGTGTAGGTTAAGGGATATGACTTTTAAATGTTTATTGAATATCAGGGTGTATGGGACACCTCCATATTGTGACTACAAGTACTTGCGTTTTAAAATAAACAATAAAAGACCAAATTTATATTTTTTTTTCCAGAAATTGTAACTAATTATCAGAATAGTTAGCAAATTCTCAAACAGTGAAATTATTTTGATTATGAGGGAATTTTATTCATATTATAGATATACCTCCTTAAATGTTTATGTGTTGTATATAAATCATGGTTTTAGTAAATTTTGATGAAAATGTAATTTGTAATTTAATTAATTACATCTGCAAAGTAATTGTAATTTAATTAATTACATTTGAAAACTCTTGTAATGGTAATGGTAATTTAATTGAAGAATTTAAGCAAGTAATTGTAATTTAATTAAATACTTTCCATTGTAATTGACCCCATCCCTGCACTGAATATTTTGTTAACTTCTAAGATCCTCATCCCTAAACCATATAATTCATTCTTGCTCTTTGTGTCATTGCGCATCAAATTGTATATAGGTTATGCCCCCTTGAAGACACTGACTTTCTAGAAATAATAAAGTATTTTATCTTATTGATAGGTAGTGTTTGATCCATATGGGTAATTCCTAGGTAATTCCTAGCCTAATGATGACACTGCTTTGTTTAGGAGACTTTACAATTGCCCCAAATAGGCGAATACACATGCATATGACATTTTGTTTATAAATCTTAAACATTGAATTAAGCAATTTCCAAAATGTTAATGTGCATCAGGAGAGAAAAAACAATCATGAAATGATTTAAAATTTGCTACTGTACACATGTAAGAATGTATTAAGAAGACTGAATCTTTAGAACCAGGTTAGATTGGGGGGGGGGTGGATGTGGAGTACAAACATTTATAATTTGAATCATTTATTGTTATCAATTTTTACTTGTCAATGAATATTAGTTATAAATCCCATCGTAGAAATATGACATCTGATAATATCTAAATAGATCATTTGTCAATTATGCAAGGTGCAATGTAATTTTTATTAAGAATCACATTTTTACCAGTTTATAAAAGTTTTTAGACACCCAAATTATATTTTGATTTTAATAAATAATTCGACAACTGGGGGAAGGGGGGGAACAGTTTATATTTGAGTTTGTTTGGGGATGGGGGTTCCAAGTAATATATATTTGACAATTTTTTTAATGTAATTTAAAATAAGACTATGCCATGCTACAGTCATGAACATGAATAGTATAGAACAAAACACAAACTAATACATGTATATGTACATAGGAAATATTATAAAACATAGATGATTGATCTATATCTGGATTCTTAGATTGAATCATATATCATGTACATATATTATTGTTTCTTTGTTCAAGACATTTCAGATGGTATGTATGTCATGATCCTAAGTGCTCTTCCTGAAATTATCAAATATCATAAAAACCATTGAGATCCCACCTTAATCCAAAGATATTATTCCTCCTTAGGTCATGGCGCATTAGATCATTATGGCATGTAAGTCATGACCCTAAGGGGTCATGCTGACCCCCTTAGAATCAGAAATTGTCAATTATCTTTAAATTATTGATGTTTGATGATCCTATCTCTATTAAGTCTCCCGAATGAAATTTGGAGACTTATTGTTTTTGTATGGTTCTTAATACATGTATTATTATCCTTCGTCTTCTTCTTTTTCTTCTTTCCCGCTCTGAACTTGTTTCTTAGAGATGGCTGAACAGAATTGTACAAACCTCTAGGATATGATAGGTCTACATATCTAGTTGTGCACCCTGGTTTGATTTTTCATATTTTGTGGTTAAACAACCACTTTTCTAGGGGGGGGGCAAAAGGGTGTGGGGTCTAACATTGAACCTTGTAGGAAGAATCGTAGACTCTATTGTAAATGGTTACTTGAAAACGAACAAAGATAATAATATAGTGTTTTCATAATCATATATTGACTGTTACTGGTAATATCTAGGGTTTATTAGATCTGACCCCTGGGGTCATCCCTACCCCCCAGGAATTTCAAATTACCATATATCTCAGAAACTGTTATAATCATGACCCCTAAACCATATATATTCATGTTTCTAATGTCAAGGGGTGTCAAATTGTATGTAGGTCATGGGCCCTGTGGGTTGTCCTGACCCCCTCAAACAGCAAGTTCCTCAATATCTTCAAAACAGTTGAGATCCCCACCACAGGGCGAAAAACCATCTTTAAGCAAGTCCTTAAAGGTGGCTTAAAGGTGACTTAAAGGAGCTTAAAGGCTATACAACCTTTAAGCCGCCTTTAAGTCACCTTTAAGCAAGTGCTTATAGGTCCTTAATGTCCAAACTTCTTTAAGCCACCTTTAAGCCACCTTTAAGCACCTTTAAGTGGCATTTACGCTCTCTTTACACTGCCTTTACACTGTCTTTAAGTGGCCTTTAAGTCAATATTGATCAAGCTGAACAATAAAAACATATATTAAATGCAAATGTTCTTTTATAGAGATGGGAGGGGGTCATCCGAGTGATAATATAATTTCCAAGGAAGGGGGGGGGGTGTTCCAGGCGGTTTTAATCGTCGCTCCATTAAACACAGATCGCTATCATCAGCACCGCTCCGATGGACACAGATTGCCATTATAAAATTCTTTATAATTTTTTGGGGGTTTCAAAATTATTGTAGGGATGAACGCAGTCTCTGCATCTTAATTTGTGCATAAAACTAATTAAAGTATGTTTATTTCCTATTATAAATTAATTGTTGAAAAATCTCTCTCTTCTCTCTCTCTCTCTTTCTCTCTCTATCTCTCTCAGTTCATCCGGTTATTAAACAAAATAAAGATAATGAACCAAATATGAATGATTTAATTTGATAATCGGTTTGAGGTTTGTATTTTTTTTTTCAATTTTCATTATTTCTAGCTCTAGATCTGCTAGATACATGTTAAAGATGAAAAGACTCTCAACTGCCTTTGTTATATCGGGCAGGATATTACTGCTTTGTTTGTCTAGACATAGTTTTGTTCGTTTGTGTATATCTAATTAGAGTCTATTGTTTGTCCAACTTAAAAAAAAACCTGGAACTAACTCAGAATATACAAGATATACACAGCAGTTGTGTCGTGTGCCCAGGTGCATGTTTGTGTATATCTAATTAAAGTCTATTGTTTGTCCAACTTAAGAAAACCCCTGGAACTAACACAGAATATACAAGATATACACAACAGGTGTGTCGTGTGCCCAGGTGCACGTCAGGGTTTCTAAAGGCGTTAAATCTTAGTATGTACGAGTATACGATAAGTCTAGTGAATAAAAGTTAATTTACATTTGTAATTCATTTTCAAAGTATTATTTCCTAGCTCTGGGTTTCAAAGATGTTACGTCTACAAATTAACGATACATGTATGTAAGAGTAAAATCTTGAGGCTAATTAATTAATGTACCGGTGATCATAAATAGGGGTTGATTATTTAAATATATGTATAAGGGTAAATATGTCAAATATACCCGGCCTGGCACATCATACAATCGTATGTACAAGTCATTTGCAATTGCCACATGCAGTAAATACGTCACCGGTAATTGGTAATTTTGTTTGTTATAGAATTGATAGTTTAAAAATCATGTACATACAATTACATGTAAATATTTAAACATATTGGAACGGCGCCGCGATCATGAAAACCGGGAAATTGCGGGAAATTGAACACATACCCTAATAGTATCAATGCATTTAATAAAAGAAATGATTTCATTTTCTTTCTTACATTTTTATAGCTATAAATTAGATGAACGTATATCAACTCGGTTTAAATTTATTAACTAAGAAAGCCTACTATAGTGAACCTAACGGTTTCCATTTAGGTATAATATATTTTTGTTTACTGAAAACCAAGTTCCGTATTTTATTCTAAATACATGCATGCATGTAATTTATAAATTAGATATAATTGATTGTTACAAAATGAATGGTTTGTCAAAATCTTTTCAAGTAAACACATTCAATACAGTGATATATAGGATATAAAAACGCTAATACATATGTAAGTTGCCGTGGCGCAGAGGAAGTGTTGAGATGCTAGTAAAACAAGGGTCCCGGGTTCAATTCTCGCCGTGCCCTGTTTTTTTTTTTTTTTGGTTTTTTTATCATTTTTCTTTCTAGAACAAAAACCGTTTTAATACCTTTTCTTTCATAAAGTTAATACATTTTGTTGGAAATTAAGCACAATATTGAATTAAAATGTTTTTAATGGCTTAAAGGTGGCTTAAAGGTAGCTTAAAGGTGGCTTAAAGGTGGCTTAAAGAAGTTTGGACATTAAGGACCTATAAGTTGTCCTTAAAGGTGGCTTAAAGGTGGCTTAAAGATAGTCTTTAAGCTGCCTTTAAGCCATCTTTACGCTTTCTTTAAGCCACCTTTAAGTAACACATATAGCTTAAAGGTGGCTTAAAGATCGTCTTTAAGCTACCTTTAAACACCTTTAAGCTATCTTTAAGGAGGACTTAAAGATGGTCATTCATCCTGTGCACCCTTAAACCATATATATTCTTGTTCCTTGTGTCAAGGGGCATCAAACGGTATGTAAGTCAAGAGCCCCGGGGATGGTCATGACCTCCTCGAACAGAAAGTGCACGAATATTTCGAAAACGGTTGAGATCCCCACCCCTTAGCTATATATATTCTTGATCCTTAAAGGGCATCAAAAGGTATGTAGGTAATGGGCCTTAGGGTTAATTTTTATTTTTCAAAACCATAATGCACATCTATGGAACAGTTCCTATCATATCCCAAGATATGATGTGTCTATCCATTAAATCATAAGAGGAGTTCTAGGATCTATATTTTTGGGAGTGATAAACGTCAATTTTCTGCTAGTTTTTGACTCCCTGGATAAAATTAGATATTTTTAAAACCTTACTGTACATCTACAGAACAGTCCTTATCATATCCCAAGATATGATATGTCTATCATTAAATCATAAGAGGAGTTCTAGGATCTCTGGGGGTTTTTAGTGATAAAGGTCAATTTTCTGCTACTATTTGACTCCCTGGATGAAATTTAAATTCTTAAAACCTTATTGCACATCTATAGGACAAAAAAACGTCATTTTTTGTTGCCCACTGATCCCCTATATAAAAAAAATTCTGGAACCTGATCACACTTCAATATGACACCCCCAATCATATTCAAGAAGATCATTTGGCTACTGCCCAAAAAAAATGACGTGTTTGAAACCAGTTTTTTGTATTTAAAAAGTCATTTCTCAGCCATTAAATGACCTCCAGGACAAAATTGAAAATTTCGAAACCTTATTGCGCATTTATAGGATACCCTAAAACATATTCCAAAAGATGATTTGTCTACTGTTGGAAATGTAGGAGGAGTTCGAGGAAGAAGGTTTTTGTGGAAAAAAAACGTCATTTTTACCAAATATTTGACCCCCAGGACTAACAGAGAATTTTTGAAACCTTTTTACAAAACAACATGATACCCCAAATCAAACTGCAAGAGTTCAGTTTGCTGGTTTATAAGATGTAAGAGCAATTTGAGAAAGTAAAACGTGACAGACAGACGGACGGACGTACGGGCGGACGGAACAGGGTAACAACAATATACCCGAACTTAATATCTTTAATATCTCTGTTATAAAAGTGACGATCAAAAAAATCTCGTGTAAATTTCTGATAAATTTTGTTCTAAATAAGATCTGTAAGTTTTATGAAAATCGGCTGAAGCATTTTTTAGAAACCTCGACAAATAAAAAATAATAGTAATACATGTAATGAAAAAGAAATAAAGCTAAAACAAGAAGGTCTTCCGTTGGAACAACGTGCGAGCAACAAGAGGTCTTCCGTTCTTGTTATTATGTCTCCCCTTTCAAAGGGGAGACATATTGTTTTTGTCGACTTTCTTATTCTTCTTATTCTTCTTCTTCTTATTAGTGTCTTCCGTTTCCAACGGAAGACCCTTTTGTTTTTCTTCGGTTTCTTTTTATTAGGGTCTTCCGTTTCCAACGGAAGACCCTCTTGTTTTTCTTCGGTTTCTTTTTATTATTATTTTATTTTTTATTTTTTTTCTGACTCCTTCTCGGCTTTATATCTCAAAAAGTTTTCATCCGATTTCCATGAAATTTTCAGAGCTTTTGTAAAGTTAACATGCCTCAATGATGTTAAAGTTTCTGCATTTACGTCACTTCCGTTCAAGTTTGACGGCCATTTTTAATTTTTGAAAAAGTGATTTTGTCCGGAGGATTTCTCAAAAAACTTTAAAGATATCCCTTCGAAATGTTAACTGATGACAGATGTATCAATTCTATGATGTACTGGGGGGTTTACAGTTTTATTCACCTATTTTGCTCAAAACCGGAAGTAGTTCCAATTTTTGTAAATTTTCATTTGTTTGATCAAAATAAGACAATACCATAGTCTTATAGAACTTGCCATGGTGAATTCAAATCTGAAATCCGTTTGAAAATCGGACGATGCATTACAGAGATATCGGGGTTTAAAAATTGATTTTTCCGGAAATTTTGATTCCGTGTCCTTGGTTTAAAAAATAGCGTAATGTTCAAAGTAAAATTAACTCGTACCAAAAATAATTGTTAAGTCGTACTAAAACACATTCGGATTTTTTTGTTAAGTCGTTCTTAAAATTAAAAAGGTTTTTGTTAATTCGTTCTTAAAATCATTCGGATTTTGTTAAGTCGTACCAGGAATAATTTGATTTTTTCATCTCTTTTATTTCAGTTACTATTGTATTTGGTTTAAGAGCTCTGCTTCTTACAGGAACTTCCAGCTTTACTTTTAACATTAACGGAAGACCCACTCGTTGCTTTGCAACGAGCTTTGCTCTAGTTATTATTTTATTTTTTTATTTTTTTCTGACTCCTTCTCGGCTTTATATCTCAAAAAGTTTTCATCCGATTTCAATGAAATTTTCAGAGCTTTTGTAAAGTAACGTGCCTCAAAGATGTTAAAGTTTCAGCATTTACGTCACTTCCGTTCAAATTTGGCGGCCATTTTTAAATTTAAAAAAAGTGATTTTGTCCGGAAGAAATCTCCGTAAACTTTACAGATATCGCTTTGAATTTTTTACTGATGATAGATGTATCAATTCTATGATGTACTGGGGGGTTTTAAAATTTTGTTCATCAATTTTGCTCAAAACCGGAAGCAGTTCCAATTTTTGGAAATTTTTTTTTTTGAACAGAATAAGACAATACAATAGTCTTATAGAACTTGCCATGGGGAATTCAAATCTGAAATCTGTTTGAAAATTAAACAATGCATTACAGAGATATCGGGGTTTAAAAATTGATTTTTCCGGAAATTTTGGTTTTTGCGTACTTGGTTTAAATAATAGCGTAATGTTTAAAGTAAAATTAATTCGTACCAAAAATATTTGTTAAGTCGTGCTTGAACACATTTGGATTTTTTTTTTTAAGTCGTTCTTGAAATCAGAAAGGTTTTTGTTAATTCGTACTTTTAATCCTTCGGATTTTGTTAAGTCGTACCAGGAATAATTCGATTTTTTCATCTTTTTATTTTAGTAACTCTTGTTGTTGGTTTAAGAGCTCTGCTTCTAACAGGAACTTCCGGCTTTACTTCCGATATTGACAGAAGACCCACTCGTTGCTTTGCAACGAGCTTTGCTCTAGTTCTTATTCTTCTTCATCCAAATTTGTCCAAGCCGTAACTTAAATACCCTTTGACATTAAGACTTCAAACTTGGAACATAGGTAGATGGCATTGAGAAGGAGTGCACGCCACCAAAAGTTTTGACCTTGACCTTTTTTGTTCTTCAAGGTCAAGCTTTTCATAAAAGAATATTGTCTGGACCATAACACAAGACTCCTTTAACATACAGACTTTAAACGTGTATCATAGATAGATGGTATATAAGCTAGTTGTACCTGACCAAAATTTTTGACCTTGACCTAGAATTTTATTTCAAGGTCATATTAGAAAAACCTACATTGTTCAACTCCTGAATATACTTTGACAGAAGGACTTCAAACTTTGAACAAAGAACAATAATAATACAATTAGGTGTACTATTGAAAAATATTTGACCTTGACCTTGTTTTACTCAAGGTCAAATTAAGAAAAAAATAATAAAATGTTGTCTGGGTCATAACTTTAATACACTTTGACATTAAGACTTCAAACTTAAAACATAGGTAGACGGTATTAAGAAGGAGTGCACGCTACCAAAAGTTTTGACCTTGACCTATTTTGTTCTTCAAGGTCAAGCTTTTCATAAAAAATATTGTCCAGACCATAACACAAGACTCCTTTAACATACAGACTTTTACCTTGTATCAAAAATAGATGGTATATAACTTAGTTGAACCTTACCAAAAATTTTGACCTTGACCTAGAATTTTTATTTCAAGGTCATATTAGAAAAACCTTCATTGTTCAACTCCTGAATATACTTTGACAGAAGGACTTCAAACTTTAAACAAAGAACAATAATAATACACTAAGGTGTAGTTTTGAATAATATTTGACCTTGACCTTGTTTTACTCAAGGTCAAATTAAGAAAAAAGAAAAAATAATAAAATTTTGTCTGGGTCATAACTTTAATACACTTTGACATTAAGACTTCAAACTTGGAACATAGGTAGATGGTATTGAGAAGGAGTGCACGCCACCAAAAGTTTTGACCTTGACCTTTTTTGTTCTTCAAGGTCAAGCTTTTCATAAAAAATATTGTCCGGACCATAACTCAAGACTCCTTTAACATACAGACTTTTAACTTGTATCATGGATAGATGGTATATAACCTAGTTGAACCTTACCTAAATTTTTGACCTTGACCTTAAAACTTTTATTTCAAGGTCATTTTAGAAAAAAACTTCATTGTTCAACTCCTGAATATACTTTGACAGAAGGACTTCAAACTTTTAACAAAGAACAATAATAATACACTTAGGTGTACTATTGATTTATATATGACCTTGGCCATGTTTTACTCAAGGTCAAATTAAGAAAAAGATGGGTCTGGGAAACATATAGCTGACATTATTCTTTTTCAATTGTTAATATATTACAATCCTTGGGGAGAAGGGGATACATGTGTTTTTTTCGTAAAAAAAAAATACCCACTAGTTTTCGATTATTTCTAAACACTTCTTCAAATTCCATTTAACCCTCTCTAAGGATTTAAAAGACATATACATGAATTTAAGGAAATTTCGAACCCACATGTTTATTGCATTTGATTGAAATACATAAATCCGCGGAACATTAACTGGCAAAATTGGAAATATACAGCTTACGTCAATTTAACTTGTTACAGTCAAAACATTTGATATGGACGAGAACGCGGACGTTTGAGAAAACATTGGATTGAAACTGTGGCTATAAAAAGTGTATTTTCAATCCAAGCGTTCCTAACATACTATATCAGTTACGGGATCGAAACACATTTTTTGTAGTATTCAGGAAAGCGAGCGATTATGTCATCAATAAGTAAAAAATCAGCAAATATGAGAAGATTCCAATTTGGAAGAGATAATACGCAAGGCAAAGCATTGTCCGTTGACTTTAGAGAATCAGTCGCCACAGATACACTTCCTTTAACTACATTCAATCCAGTGTTTTCTCAGACGTTAGTCTCAATTTGTTCCCACCCATTTCAAATGTTTTGACTGTAACAGTTAAAATTAACGTGTATATTTCCAATGTTCCGCAGTCTTAATAAAACATTGTAAAATGTCGGGTATTAATTTTACTTAAGAACACCTACGGCAGTATAAATTATGAATTTTAAGCATACTCAGTGATATATTAAGAGGTGTAATTAATTTCAGCAAAAAATAAAAAGGATCAAAATTAAGGAAGGATGTAACAGGCGTAGCTGTTTTCTTAAAACATCGTTGATTTATGGATTATCCGTATGCTTCTAAATGTTTTAAAACTGAAATTAACTAGCAGACTAATTATTCTTGAACAATTAGAGGTCTTTCCACCTTAATATTTTAATAAGTTGCTAGATTGCTCAAAAAATGTACAAAAAATTCTCATACCTATAATATATATTGTACTATAAAATGGGAAAGGCATAAACCCATCAGTGATTTTGAAAGATTTTTTTTTTAATTTTAAGTCATTTAAGAATTTCATGTTGTTAATTGTAAACATTATTGAATTTTTTGCATTTACTCTGTACAAAACCAACCGAGTAAGTTTTCTTTACAGAAGCATATAAACAGAAAACCTAACAATAGAAGAGTGTGTTCTAGAGGCTAACTATCTTTGTACAATATGAATTGGTTGACTGTAAAAATAAGTTCCTCTTGAGTAACCACATGACTTGATGTGATACCTGGCTGACCATATTGAATACCTTATTACGCGATCCAGCAAGCTATTGAAACCCTTGCTATAATATTGTATTTCTAAAGATATGAAAATTCATAATTTAACAGATTTTCAAATGACCTCGAACTGTCACCTATATGTCATTTTGTTCGGCCAAGGTAGACGCTCCCATACGAAGTGGTCCGAAGTCTCTATGATAAGTAATAAAAAAAGTTGGAAGTGGTTTCACCAAAGTTTCAATACTTTCAGGGGGAATAACTGCTAGAAGGGGGCCTCAGATTCTTTCGGTATGAATACATTGAAAAACCCTCGAAGTGTACTGAAGACATTGGTAAAAGTGTTAAGTCTCTATCTCTTATGGTTTAGAGGAGTAGCGATAACAAGCATTTTGTATAATAGGGGCAATACCTCTGTATTTATTCAAAGATGTGACCAAAGGGGTTATATTTTAAAATGTCTTAAGATGTCCTACTACATCAATGAAAAAGTTTTTCTCTAGCACCCTAAACAAAAGAGATATACAAACTCATTAATTTTCAGATTTCCAAATGACCTTGACCTTTGACCTATATGTCATTTTGTTCGGCCAAGGTACACTGTAGACGCTTCCATCCTAAGTGGTCTGAAGTATCTATGATTAGTAATAAAAAAAGTTCGAAGTGATTTTATGGAAATTTAAATACTTTCAGGTGGAATAACTACTTGAAGGAGACCTCAGATCCATTATGGAATAGATTGAAAAACCCTCTAATTGTACTAAAGGCAGTTCCAAGTTCCAAGTCTCTATCTCTTATGGTTTCAGAGGAGTAGCGATAACAAGCATTTCCCTTTTAAAGGGCAGTTACTCTGTAAGTTCTGTAAGAGTTTTTGATACAGGGTCAATTGGTATCGTAACTTTTCATCAGCAATTACATAAAGTTTAAATTGTTTGGATAACTCTAATAACAAAAGGGTGACTCCGAGGTAAATATAATAAAAAAAACAGAAAAAGAATAAGAAACAAAAAGAAAACGAGAGGTCTTTCACCTGAAAGGTGGAAAGACCTAATAAAATGCCATACGCTAAAAACTACATTTGTATGATAAGAGAGAGAGAGAGAGAGAGAGAGAGAGAGAGAGAGAGAGAGAGAGAGAGAGAGAGAGATGAATTAATCAAAAATCGATTTGATAAAGAAATTAAGTATAGTTTTATCTGTTTCTTTTGCATATCGATTATTTTTTTCCTCTCACATTAATCTTTGCCGACAAACACTGTGTGTTAAAAAATTCTGCTCGGTCGGCATATTAAATAACCTACACCTTAAAATGTAGTATGGTTAACTATTCCCCTCTCCCGAATCCACTCGATACCGAAGAGTTATGTGTTTAGCAATCGATTGATAAAACACAAAATTTATGAATTTTGAGCTCAATTCTTAATCACTTTACAAATATTATAATAACTAGATCGTTCTCGTTGCGAGCAACGAGTTGCTCTTCCGTCCGATTTTTAAACAAATAAGATAAAACTTCAGAGCTTTGATGCTTAATTTTTCGAGAACGCCTTGATTGATTTTCAAACAAATTACATATTCTGAATCAGTAAAAGGGTCAATATCATCTTATTGGGAAAACAATATCTATCAAAAAAATTGAAATTTTTCATTTTTTAAATTTGCTTCCGGTGACAACCGAAAGTGACGGCGGACATTCTCTTGACCGAGGTGCACCAACAAATCGCTAGATCTATCATCTCTAAAAATTTTCAGCCCAATGTCTTTACTTGCTTTTGAGAAACCCGACAGACAAAATTGACTTTTTAAAATTGTTAAAGGAACGATAACCTTCGATCGGAAGTGTATTTTCAAAAATTAATGAAAAAAAATCAACTTCAGATAAAATTGCGTTAATCTTGAATATTTGAATGAAATCGATCGAGCCCTCTCCGAAAAATTAACTGCACAAAATCGGTAAGAAAATAAGAATAACTAGATACGATCTCGTTACGAGTAACGAGTAGGTCTTTCGTTCAATTTTTAAACGATACGATGAAATTCAGAATTCCCCCTCAACCACTCCCTTTCATATAATGTATACGATTGTCAATATCCTTTTAAATGCTTAACGAAGTGTTTTGCTTTTTCACATACAGCACAATAAAGATTTAAGTCCTTTAAGATCCCTAATTACGTCATCAATGGATGTGGCAATCAGTTTTTACAAACTGATATTGTTACGATCAACAACTTTGTTTCTATAATATATTACAAAATGTAAACTTTGGAGGTATTTCTTAATACCAGACAGACAACAGATTCATCAGTAGCCTCTAGCCACATTACTGCATGTTACTTGTAGTAGTTCTTATTCAAATACAGAAATATTTGTAAGTTAGAGAGAGAGAGAGATAGAGAGAGGCAGAGAGAGAGATTTTATAATGTTCGGAAAATCAATATATAATCAACAAATGCAAATAAACATGTATTTATAAAATATGTGAATAAATATTAATCTGTCCTCCGTTTATACACATGTAGAATACTAATATCTTGAAACATTGGTGCATTGCTAAATGTTGTGTGCATACAGTCAATGAGATGGCGGCATTTCTTTGATGCTGGCAAACGACCCGGCGAACTCTAATGCGGTCCATTGCATAGGTGCTTAGTCGGCATGTTTTTTGCTGCCGGCGATGCGATGAGCGTCTGAATTTATCGATCTCCCGACAGAAACAAGACTGTAACAAAGCAAGGGGTATTTTGATACGAACTTTATATTTGTACTGAAAAAAAGCCGATATTAATTTGATTTATGATAAAATTAAAACGGAAAACATTAAAATTCATCATTTTAAAGATAACATAATTTAACAAAACACATTTAAGAAAAAAAAAACATTCGGCACGAGTCGCGCTTCAGAATTTTGAAGCCCAATTTCTCCAGAATGCGTGGATCGATTTTCAAACAATTGTCATATTCTGAAGTTATCAATGTGTCTCTATCGAATAGCAACATAAAATTTTCAAATCACAGTTCTTTGTTTCCTTCCGGTAACGACCGGAAGTATCGGCGGACGTTTGGATATGCAGATGGCACTGCGGCTGACGACTTTCTACCGTCCCTGAAAATTTGAAAGTTATGTCTTAAATACTTTTGGAGAAAATTGTGAACAAGCAAAAAATGAACTCGTTTATATTTCGGGACCGGAAGTGACGAACAAAAAATATCCAGGTAATATTGTTACACATTTTGTCCAAAATAAGATCTGAAAATTTCGTGAAAATCAACTGAAGCGTTTTTGAGAAAACGTGACAGAGAAAAAACCAATAATAATTAGACACGATCTCGTTGCAAGCAACGAGAAGGTATTCTGTCTGATTTTTAGAAGGCGATATGACATGATAGACTCTGATTTTCGACACCAAACATGATCTTTGAAAAGGAGTAGAAAACTTATGCTAGGGATTTATCAAGAAAAGACATTTATCTCTAATCCCTAAAAATCCTTAATACGTAACGCATGAGAAAATCATACTATTGTAAGGATAAATAACTGTATCATGACGAATTTTGCTTTTATAACCTATTGCAAAATATCCCTCAGTAAACGGCTATAGATGAAAGACTTTAGACCAATCTGGCTCCCTAATTTGAGGGACCAAGCCCTTTTTTCTTGATATCAAATAAAAGGTCATTTAGAGACCAAGATGGATCTAAAGTCTTTCATCTATAGCCGTTGGAAACGGAAGACCTTAATAATAGTGAAAAAGAAATCTAAGGTCTTTCATCTATAGCCGTTGGAAACGGAAGACCAAAATGATAGTGAAAACTAGATGCTGTCATTAGACAGTAATACCTGCACCAAATGTTTGGCCCTAAATAACACTGTTTTGTACCAGTTTAATTAAAAATGAAGGCCACATGCAAGCTCCGGTATTACATTTATGAATTATAAAGAGATCCCTTATCATATGATATTACACATGAGCAGCACTTTACGTGCAATTTGGGGTTGAACTGTTTGCAGTGAATTTTCAGTTAATTAATAATCTTAACATTTCATGTCATAGAAAGTATAATGGTCTATATATAGTTATTACAAACAAAATTAAAAATTAAATTATGCCCCCTCCCTGTGGCGGTTGCCGGTTTTAGATTTGCTTCTGTGTGCCTACATGTACATAATCGTGTGCACATGCAGATTTAGAGAAGGGGTGGCGTGAGGGGTCCATACCCCCCCTCCCCCCATGAAAATTTATTTATATCAATTGTAAAATTACCAAAAATACACCTTGGACCCCAATGCTCTTACAGACATTGTGCTTCAATGTTAGGGAACATTATTTGGGGTGTTAATCAATATTTAATATACTTTATTGTTAATCTCATAGGAAGTATACATCACAATATGCAGGTGTCCTGCACCATCTTGAAGCTGTTATTTACCTAATAAAATAGTGCAAGTGGATTTGAAGAATAGGTCATTAAAAATACATGCATATTACAAATAACTGATCTTTTCTGAAATAACGTATACAACACAGGTCTGCAGGTCTCATTAGCGGGTACTAGTTTTACCCAACTCTTCGATTGTATACATATATGTCTGTGTTTTCAATATGCAGGAAAGGATAAGTTAAGATCAGCTAAAGGAATTCATTATTGTGTTTTAATTGGATTATCATTATGATGTTGACCTATATAGGTAAGCATAATACTTTCACTTTCTAAATGTGATCTCCCTTTGACAGCATACTGTATCATCATCTTTTAATATTGAAATAAGATTATCATCGTTACCTATCATATCGTATTTGTAAAGTTTCTGTCAATTTTGTTGCAAAAGTTATTTTTTTCATTTGTCAGACTTGCACTATTGAGTTGACCCCATATTGACCCGGTATGAACAACTTCTTGTTAAATTTGTTTATTACATGTTAGTAAGTGTAGACACTTATCATTTTTATATGAGTTATAAAAGGAAGGAAGGAGTATTTCTTTTTTAATGTATTATAATGCATCAAATACAATGTAGGTCATGACCTTATAGGACTGTTCTGACCCCACGAAAAATGGAATTGAAAATGTTAATGTGCATCAGGAGAGAAAAAGCAATCAAGAAATGATTTAAAATTTGCTACTGTACACATGTAAGAATGTATTAAAAGACTGAATCTTTAGAACCAGGTGTGTGTGGGGGGGGGGGGGGTTAATGTGGAGTATAAACATTTATAATTTGAATCATTTATTGTTATTAATTTTAACCTGTCAATGAATACTAGTTATTGATCCCAAGGTAGAAATATGACCTCTGATCATATCTCAATAGATCATTTGTCAAATATGCAAGGTGTAATGTAACTTTTTTTAAGAATAACATTTTTTACCAGTTTACAAAAGTTTTTAGACACCGAAATTATATTTTGATTTTAATAGATCATTCGACAATTAAGGGGGGGGGGGGAGAGAACAGTTTATATTTGAGTTTGTTTGGGGTTGGGGGTTCCAAGTCATATATTTGACAATTTTTTAATGTAATTTAAAATAAGACTCAGCCATACTAAAGTCATGAACATGAATAGTATAGAACAAAACACAAACTAATACATGTTTATATACATAGGAAGTATTACAAAACATAGATGTTTGATTTATATCTGGGTTCTTAAATTGAATCACATATCATGTACATATTATATTATTGTTTCTTTGTTCCAGGCATTTCAGATGGTATGTAGGTCATGATCCCAAGTGCTCTTCCTGAAATTATCAAATATCATAAAAACCATTGAGATTCCCACCTTAATCCAAAGATATTATTCCTCCTTAGGTCATGGCGCATCAGATCATTATGGCATGTAAGTCATGACCCTAAGGGGTCATGCTGACCCCCTTAGAATCAGAAATTGTCAATTATCTTTAAATTATTGATGTTTGATGATCCTATCTCTATTTAATCTTTATTATTAAGTCTTCCGAATGAAATTTGGAGACTTATTGTTTTTGTACGGTTCTTAATAAATGTATTATTATCCTTCGTCTTCTTCTTTTTCTTCTTTCCCGCTCTGAACTTGTTTCTCAGAGATGGCTGAACAAAATTGTACAAACCCCTAGGATATGATAGG
This sequence comes from Magallana hongkongensis, assembly GCA_015776775.1. Classification (NCBI taxonomy): domain Eukaryota; kingdom Metazoa; phylum Mollusca; class Bivalvia; order Ostreida; family Ostreidae; genus Magallana; species Magallana hongkongensis. The sequence goes on along the minus strand of CM027474.1, from coordinate 699,606 downwards.
CCTGCATATCTAGTTGTGCACCCTGGTTTGATTTTTCTCATTTTGGGTTAGACAACCACTTTTCGGGGGGGGGGGGGTCAAAAGGGTGTGGGGTCTAACATTGAACCTTGTAGGAAGAATTGGTGACTCTATTGTAAATGGTAACTTGAAAACAAACAAAGATAATAATATAGGGTTTTCATAATCATATATTGACTGTTACTGGCAATATATAAGGTTTATTAGATCTGACCCCTGGGGTCATCCCCACCCCCCAGGAATTTGAAATTACCATATATCTCAGAAACTGTTATAATCATGACGCCTTGACCATATATATTCTTGTTCCTTGTGTCAAGGGGCATCAAACGGTATTTAGGTCATGGGCCCCTGGTATGGTCATAACCCCCCTTAAACAAGAAGTGCACGAATATCTCGAAAACGGTTGAGATCCCCACTAAAACCATATATATTCTTGTTCCTTGTGTCAAGGGGCATCAAACGGTATTTAGGTCATGGGTCCCGGGGGTGGTCATGACCCCCCTCAAACAGGAAGTGCACGAATATCTCGAAAACGGTTGAGATCCCCACCCTTTAACCATATATATTCTTGATCCTAAAAGGGCATCAAAAGGTATGTAGGTAATGGGCCTCAGGGTTAAATTTAATTTTTCAAAGCTGTAATGCACATCTTTGGAACAGTTCCTGTCATATCCCAAGATACGTTGTGTCTATCCATTAAATCATAAAAGGAGCTCTTGGACCTATGTTTTTTTTGAAGTGATAAACGTCAATTTTCTGCTACTTTTTGACTCCCTGGATGAAATTTAAATTTTTAAAACCGTACTGCACATCGATAGAACAGTCCTTATCATATCCCAAAATATGATGTGTGTATCCATTGAATCATAAGAAGAGCTCTTGGATGTATTTTTTGTCAGTGATAAAGGTCAATTTTCTGCTACTCTTTGACTCCCTGGATGAAATTTAAATTTTTAAACCCTTATTGCACATCTATAGGACAGCCCCAATTATATCCCAAGAGATAACGTAGCTACTCCAAAAGTTGTAAGAGGAGTTCTGGGAACCATACTTTTTTTGCAAAAAAAGTCATTTTTAGTTGCCTACTGATCCCCTTAATAAAAAAAAAATTCTGGAACCTGATTACACCTCAATATGACACCCCCAATCATATTCAAGAAGATCATTTGGCTACTGCCAAAAAATGACGTTTTTGAAGCCATTATTTTTTGTTTAAAAAATGTCATTTTTCAGCCATTAAATGACCCCCAGGACAAATTGAAAATTCCGAAACCTTATTGCACATCTATAGGATACCCTAAAACATATTCCAAAAGATGATTTGTCTACTGTTGAAAATGTAGGAGGAGTTCGAGGAAGAAGGTTTTTTGTGAAGAAAACGTCATTTTTTTACCAATTATTTGACCCCCAGGTCTAAAGTGAATTTTTGAAACCTTTTTACAAAACAACACGATACTACCAATCAAACTCGACGAGTTCAGTTTGCTGGTTTATAAGATAAAAGAGCAGTTTGAGAAAGTAAAACGTGACAGACGGACGGACGGACGGACAGACGGACGGACGGAAAAGGGTAACAACAATATACCCTAACTTTCTTTAGAAAATGCGGGTATAAAGAAACAAAGCAATAACAATAAAGTCTTCCGATCGAAAGAAATGCCGCCATCTCAATGACTGTATGCACACAACATTTAGCAATGCTTCCACGTTATTCTACCCGGCTTAAAAAGGAGTACTGCTTAGTATTTAATCCCATATATAGATACACACATGCATGTATACATGCGTTTATTGACATAGGTTGCTTATATATTGATTTCCTGAACATTATAAAACACTGTAACCTCTCTCTCTCTCTTTCTCTCTTTCTCTCTCTCTCTCTCTCTCTCTCTCTCTCTCTCTCTCTCACCCTGACGACCGGTTGACTGCGATACGGTGTGAAAACTGATCACCCCTGTTCCTGTGTTTTAGCCTAGGTATTAACAGATGTAAACACCGATCGTTAAAATACACTGTTAAATCAAAGAGTCTGATTATTCACTTTTGATTAAACAAAAGATCATTCAGGAAGGTTGGATCGGGATTATATTCATTTAATATTAGTCTTATAAAGTTTATAATTATTTACAAAGGTCTACAAATATGCACATGTTCGCCCAAAAGCGGAATTAGTGATTAAGCAAGCGTCTCTATCGAATAAAAACGTAAATAAAATTCAAGTTTAAAAAATTGAAAAATTAAGGTTTGCCTCCAGTTTACAAAATTAGCATATTAGTTATATAAAATTCATCCACTTTTCTAAAAATCAGGTTCAGCATGTAAAATTTAGATTTTTCATCTACTAGCTAGAGAAAATGCCTTAAAGAATATATCATTATTTTGTGATCCTAACATTAAAAACCGACAAAAACTAGTAAATAATGAAATTTAACGACCTGTTGCATTCTTCTCCATGTACCTAATGTAAATGCTATACATATATTAAAATAAAAGGAAATATCAAAGAAAAAAATCATAATTACGATTTTGAGAAAGATTTTTAATTTCAAATCAATGGTACAGGGGCGTACAGTGGGATACAGTGCTGGTCAGTTCCCTGTACAGTGCCATACAGTGGGGGTACAGTGCTTCAGTAGGACTGTATAGTGGGGTACAGTGGTAGTCAGTGAAAGGTAAAGTTAATATACAGTAAATGTCAGGCAATGTAAGTCAATTTTTGGGAATATTATTGGATTTTAAATTCAGTAATCTTACTGCCCAGCTTCTCTCTCTCTCTCTCTCTCTCTCTCTCTCTCTCTCTCTCTCTGTATCAAAATTTCAGTGATGGTTGTTATTCTTCAGCTGCAGTGCACTTCGCAAATCCGAACGTTCGCCGCCACCTCCGATCGGCATCGGAAGAAAGCCGAAACATTTATGTTTCATTTTTTCTTGTTTTTAAATATCTTTTCTGCCATATTACAATGCAGACGCTTTAATAAATGAAGAATATGTATTTTTGTTCAAAAATTGATCCACATTAGAGTAGTAGACTTTTGTCCAAGCGGCATGGTTTCAATCCCCGAGTGCCGACTCTTTTTTCTTCCTCAATTGTGCTTCGATTAAAAATGTGTCTCTTTTATAAATTAGGGACTTTAATTATTTTTGTTTGAGTTTTATCAAAATCACAGTAACATCGCCTTTTCCTAATTTGAAGATATATCTGTTGAAATCCTTAGAGAGGCTTACTGGAATTTGAGAAAGTGTTGAGAAATGAAAAAGCTGTCCCGATAGCCCTCTTAAGGTGTTTTCAAACGGAGACCTCTTGTTGCTCGCAACGAGCGTCTAGTTGAATGTATAATTATATGAAAATCTTCGACAAGTTTGTGTATGGGCTATGGTACTCAGGTAATTGTGAAGGCCGATTGGCCTCTTGTTTCAATTTGTATTTTATCGTCGACATAGTTTCCTACCTATTGTAAGTGTTATAAATGTTCAATAACTGATTTGGATGAACTAGTGTTTGATGACATTCAGTTTAGTTGGTTCCTTGTATTTATGCTATTTAAACTTTAAACGTTTAAAATTTCAAAATGACGTTACACAGAGAGTCAGTGAATAATAATAGTTGGGAAATATTTTATAAGAATCGATTTAAGGTTACATAAACGATATTGTATTCAAGCTTGTATAAACAAATCATACATTGTACATGGTCTGTTGATTATTTCCAGTTTTTATATTACATACTCTTTATTAAGTGTTATGAAATCCAATGAATATTGATATAAATTGTATTCGGAATTGTGTAAAAGTTTATTACGTGTGCATTATAAATATTTATTCCTATGTTTACCAACCTCAATATATTCTTTTAATGAGTCCTTTTTATGCCTTTTTTTAATTACTAATCACATGCCACTTTTGAACAAAAATGATTCGAATTCCTTGCGAATAATACAAAACATATATATTACAATTTCGTACTTGTCTTCATTAAATATTATGTGCAAATGTCAAAGCTTATCTGAACCCAAAACTAATTTATAGGCATTTTCTAATTACAAGAATATTTATTGTCTCATGAATACTATATTTTCAACACACTGTATTTTACTTGAAAAACTGTTTTGTTATTCAAAAAGTAAATACATTGTTTGTGATGAGACTTTATTTTGTGGAATATAATTTATATTTTTGATATGAATAAGGCAGGTGCTACAAAAAAAATTAAAACCAGATAAGAAATGCCAAAAGGAAACCAACTGTATTGGTTGCCTTGTGTTGGTTAATTTGATATGGAAACATTAGGTGTTACATTAAAAAATTTAAAAACCATACATGAAATGCAGAAAGAAAACCGCTGTATTGTTTACACAATCAAATGCTGTGCGAACTTAATATTTTGGTAATGGTAGCACCTGCCATACAATCCTCTTTTTAATATTTTTTTTGGTCGTCGCAGAAAGCTGAAGAAGGACCTACGAAGGAGTTGAATTATGTAGCTATGAATTTGTGTCAGCCAGGTAACCCCCCCCCCCCCCAAAAAAAAGACCCTGCGTTGTAGAAATGTGCAACACTGAATACGCAAGCGTGAATTTTAATCGCTGATAGTCTCAGAACCTTGGGTGAAGAAAAAAAATTCTCAGTAATATTATTTTGTTTCAAAATCCGATTCTTACTTTTCTGTCCGAAAAATTCTCTATTTTATTGTAATAGAAACCTCGCTGTTTGATATCTTTGAAAAACATCTTAAAGTTTTTCGTAAAGGATAACCTGTTTGATTTCCTTTCCGTGTCTCAGAAAATGTTTCTGAATCTCCTCTAAGTTTAAATTGCAGTACCAAAGCCAAAACCCTGTTCAAGCCATAATCCTTATTATTTTGAAATAATAAAAACACCGATTTTTTTTTTTTATAAAAACAGATCGGAGGTAAAAAAAAAAATACAAAAACAAAAACAAAAACCCACGCATTACAGCTCTGTGATTCAAATCACCTTTATGCTTCTTCGAATGGTCATGTGTTAAAAATTGCACAGATATAAGAATAGTAGCTAAACATCACTTACCCAAGAGAAGTTCTTTCTCGTGCAATCGACCGGGTTCGGCATATTATCATCACTATTATATCATCACCTTCATTACTCCTTAAAACAAAATGTGTGTCACTTATGTGTTAAGCTTGTTTAGTCAACAGTCATTTTTATATTATTTTGATTCATTTAGATTAATTTACCACACTAGACTTTGGCCCGTGTGAGCACGGGTTGACATTGCATATGATATCGGACATTTACAAATAGATACATCGACACATCGTATTGTTGACATTTACACAACCAAGCTCTAAGCCTACAAAAATACTATTAATTTTAATACACTCTACTTAGTTAGAATAATATAACTGTGTCTTGGGACAGGCCTTCACCACAGTAAAATGCATCCCATATACCCGTAATGATGCAAAAAAATTCAGAATCGCTCCGAAACGAATTAGGAGAAAATTAATGAAGCTTCATTGAAAATAACAGTACAGTCAAATTATTTATAACAAACCATTTTGAGGCTGTAAATACCTTTCATCTAAAAATCTTTAAAAATTACTCATATCAATGAAGAATTCAACACTTTTTCACTGACGTTTATTACTTGTTTCGAATTTACACACCATGTTGACATTCGGAACTCTCGGGATATTTCATATATAATGCACAGAGTTACTGTTATCTCCCGTATTTCTTTTGAAGACCAATTTTTATTAAAATTTACATGTATTTGTAATATAGTTTCTGAGTTTATCCATGCAAATGTTATATCGTGGAAACATAAACAAAAGGGCCTCCCGTGATTTAGCTTGAATGTAATGTACATGCACAAGATTGTAAAATCCAAAAAATCCAGATGATTTCCGGATTTTTTAAATAAATATTCTTTGATTATTAATAGGCAAAGCTTGATTAAGAAAAAATAAAAACAAATTGGTAATCTTCAAGTACCAATGATGTTTATAATATATAAACCAAAAGACACCACTCTTCTGATTTCTCGGTATTAAAGCCCAAATATTCGAGTCTATTATTTTAATATAGTAGGATAGATGTAATTTTTGTTTTTCTATGTGGGCCACAATGCCTCCAGTTTTGTATAAGTCTTAGTCATTTACAGTGGCATTATTTGATTTTATTCTGTTTTACCTTTAAGTTAAGTTCTGTATGTTCATTTTGTTAAAGTAATGTGTTATTAAACCACATATTTGTTTTTTCATCCAAAATTGTTTCCATGTTTTATCAATAAATCACATTGAAATTAAAAGACAATGCATTAGTATTAATGAGAAGTTATTTCATTATATTTTTTTATCAGAACAAAGTTTTGTAAATTAATGAAACGTAATAAATGATGCAAAATTCAGATTTTGCATATAAGGAATTTTTTCGCCCTGTGTTTTTGCTTTGTGGGCCCTCATTGGCGAAGGAAAACAATTATATTAGTCCTTATTAAAAATGGTACTTAACATTTACCAAGTATTTGTAGGAATTAAGAGTGGGGTTAATTTTTTATAACTCTAAAAGAGTTTTAAAAATTTAAAATTTTATGATTATTATTCCCCCTTATCAGTTTACTATTAATAGAGTAAATAGAGTAATAAAAGATGTCGGTGTTGGCGATATATTATTGATAGATATAATGGGAAAAAGCAATATTTGTTATCTCAAAATCCGTGGATATGAAAAACACTTAAAATTCCCTAAAAGTGATTGATTAAATATATGATAGCTATTCTCTTATAATAAGGTCGAGGAGGAATATGATAACAAGGCTCTAGACGTGGAGAACGGAGCTAGAGAGACAATGAGTCATAACAATGGACACAGCTACGAGATGGCGGACGAAGTTGTTAACACCCCTCTGTAAACCAGTAAGCACCCCCTCTCATTCTCTCATCCTCATTTCTCCCTCTCCCTCTTTTTCTTTTTCACAAAAAACAGTTTTGTTTTAATTTTACGTTTACGTTTAATATCATACTTTTTCCTTGTGACAGATTTCACTTTAAAGATTTCCTTTTGAAAAAATCTACAAATTAGAAGGCGGACATGGTTGCATGCTGTCTTTTGACAAAAACAAGAAAGTTGAACAAGAAAAGAAACCTTTTCATAAAAATAGATTTAAATTATTTATTTGAATATTCGCAATGTTGTGATAGAAAAATAAAGTAAATGTAGATTTTATATTTACAAAATATTGTTTATTGAGGGAAAAAAGACCGAAAGTTTCCATAAAAAAAACCTTTATAATTTACCGTATAGTGAACATTTATTGCCATTTCCAACGTACCTTGTACCATAAACTTATTGACAATTTATGTCTGAATTAGATAACAAAAAATGACTAATTACAATTTACTTTAACAATTACATAATAAGACAGCTTAAGCTACTCTACGGCAAAATAAATGGTTGAGCCTTTTGGTGCTTTTTAGCTATCTTTTTTTGCAGAGACAAATTGTCTTTGTGTACTATATATATGTATATATATATATATATATATATATATATATATATATATATATATATATATATATATATATATATATATATATATATGATCTCTCATGATTTGCGATGATATATGATTTTATCCAACGAGTTGTGTGTTTCTTTCTCCGAGCCTTGGCACTCTTTTTATCACATGTTTTACCACAAGTTAAACCTCAATCTTTTGTTCGACTCCAAAATTATATGTACTGTAAAAATTATAATTGTGAGCCGCACAATACATTCACTACAAGACGTCAGCAACTTTACGCATGATGATTAAAAAACAAATATTTACTTTTTCTGCTATCTTTTTATCAATTTATAGAAAAAATCTGAAACAGCAATAAATGCTGCACATTCATAATGAATCATTTTGTTACTTTTTCATTCAACGTCAATAATCTGCCTAAAGCTACGTATTGTTTATTTATGAGGACACGTGGCTTAGTGGAATATCAAAAATTCATCCCATGAGTGATATCCACCATATATTGAGATGAAAATATGATAAAGATATATAATGAATAAAAAAGACAAATCTTTAGTTTATAAAATCCTTTTTTTTTAATTTAAAGTGATTTGCACTTTTGACGTTGGATCTTGGTATTTACTATATTTGATACAAGCAAATTTTGGAAATGAATTATGTATCAAAAATGCTTACCGCCATTGCATTTGTATTGGTTTATACAGAACAAGTGCTTTAGTTTAGTGATAAGACTTTGCTATGATAAATTTCACGTCGGTGTTTTTCAACTTTGTAGGTTGTTTAAATCTAGAAATCTGCATCTTCACACACTAACTTTCTTCTAAATGATTGTTAGTATCATTGCAAACTTTGAAAAGGTATGACTGAACAAACTTGTAGAACTGTTAGAATTATTGACTTCCTGTTCTTTATTGTGAAAGAATTGTTTAATTTAACTACCCATGTATATTGTTTAATTTTGATATTGTTAAGTTGCCATTTTTTCTACTTTCTATCGATGTGTGTATGAAACTTGTACATTTGTTCACTTACAGAAAACATCTTCATGTTCTCTGTTGTCTAAGAATTATCCAATTTAATCATTCGTTGTAACGAGGTTTTAACCTTCTTTACCTCATATATGTATATTTGCTATGCTAAAATATGTCTCAATTTCAAAGAAATCAGATTTTTGATTTAACGAAGATGTAACTTTTAATGTAATGTGCCATTGTACTCATAATTGGTTTTTCTTACTAGCGTGTACATGCTCTTTATATGTGATCATTGCTGACTTGGAACTAAAATCATTTCTTTTGAAAATAAATTGTATTTACTAAATTTTTAACTCGTTACTTAGAACTATACGTTTTCAAAAAATGTATTTTGTTACATAAGCTATAAACTCTCTGCAAATTATGCAATGTATTCAAACGCATTTAAGAATATTGAGATAGTTTCCAAATATTTCATCCACCTGAAAAGGTGAACTTACCAATTTTAATTAAAGGTTTTGTTGTCATGTTTTGCTGCAAGTTCATTCATTGGAGATTGGATATATATATATATATATATATATATATATATATATATATATATATATATATATATATATATATATATATCACATGTTTATCCCAATATACGGTGGATATCACTCATGGGATAAATTTTTGATATTCCACTGTGTGTTCTTACGCCACGTGACTTCATAGTTAATCATTACGTAGGTTTAGACGGTTGATTGACGTAGAATGAAAAAGTTAATAATTAATTTAATTGAGGGGTGTTGAGATATAAATTTGAAACATTTAATGTTGTTTCAGTTATTTGTCATGAATTCATAAAAAAATGTTCGAAAATGAATGTCTGTTTGTTAAACTTCAAGGAACTTTCTTTCCATGCGTAACGTTGTTGACGTGTTGTAAATAATGTGTTGTGCGGCTCACAATCACAATTTTTACAGAAAAAGTTGGGATTAACAAAATACTTGGTAAAACATGTGATAAAAAGAATCTCTCATGATTTGCGATGGTATATGATTTCTATCCAACTCGTTGTGTGTTTTCTATCCCCTCGCCAAGGCTCGGGGATAGAAAACACACAACTCGTTGGATAGAAATCATATACCATCGCAAATCATGAGAGATCCTATATATATATATATATCTATATATATATATATATATATATATATATATATATATATATATATATATATATATATATATATATATATATATATATATATTTGTTATATTCAGTAGTATATTCTCACTATATAACTCTATATAGACAAATAGTCAATAACTGTAATATTAGCGCGTCCGAAAAATATTGACCGGTCAATATTTTTTTGATATTGACCGGCTAGGAATAATATGTAGAGAACATTCCCTCTATTTCAAATAATCGCCTCTGATTTGTTGATTCGTAAACGATGACGTAAATAACTCTTCGCGACTCCAAAACAAGGTGACGTCATAATAGACAGTCAGTCAAGGCAAGTAAACAACGGACGCGCAATGCGACGGTTTGCTATCATAACGGATATAAGGATTTACTGTGAAGTAAAATCAGGTAGAACAACTGTATGTTAATTCACCATTGACCGTTTGATGCTGAGGATATTTTGGAAATGAACTTTGCACAAATTTGAATTCGTGAATTCTTTGTTGAGCTGAGAAAATGACGGCGATCTGTTTTCAATTACTTTCTTAAATTTTGGTTTGTTTCTTCATATAACAAAACAAATGTTGACTGTGTTTTCGGGCAACATTGATTATATTAGCCCCCTTGGGACGAAAATATTGCCCTCCGCTTCGCGTCGGGCAATATTTTGTCCCTCGGGGGCTAATATAATCAATGTTGCCCTCAACCCCAGTCAATATTTGTATAATATATATATTTATATTATACAAATATTGACTGGGGTTGAGGGCAACATTGATTATATTAGCCCCCAAGGGACGAAATATTGCCCGACGCGATGTTATATTCAGTAATATTTTCTCACTATATAACTCTATCTAGACAAATAGTCAATAACTGTAATATTAGCTCGTCCGAAAAATATTGACCGGTCAATATTTTTTTGATATTGACCGGCTAGGAATAATATCTAGAGAACATTCCCTCTATTTCAAATAATCGCCTCTGATTTGTTGATTCGTAAACGATGACGTAAATAACTCTTCGCGACTCCAAAGAAGGTGACGTCATAATAGACAGCCAGTCAAGGCAAGTAAACAACGGACGTGCAACGCGACGGTTTGCTATCATAACGGATATAAGGATTTGCGAATTACTGTGAAGTAAAATTAGGTAGAACATCTGTATGTTAATTCACCAGTGACCGTTTGATGCTGAGGATATTTTGGATATGAACTTTGCACAAAATCTAATTGGTGAATTCTTTGTTGAGCTGAGAAAATTACGGCGATCTGTTTTCAATTACTTTCTTAAATTTTAGTTTGTTTCTTCATATAACAAAACAAATATTGACTGTGTTTTCGGGCAACATTGATTATATAAGCCCCCTTGGGACGAAAATATTGCCCTCCGCTTCGCGTCGGGCAATATTTTGTCCCTCGGGGGCTAATATAATCAATGTTGCCCTCAACCTTAGTCAATATTTGTATTATATATAATAAAAAACTCTAAAACACTGTTTCAAAATATTTCGATCGTGTTACCGGTCTTCATCAGTCGGTGTTTATTGTCTATAGCAACACAACGTAGAACATATATTATGACGTCACAGTATGAATACAGTCTGGCAAATGACGTCATACAACAATATTGCGCCAAAAACATATGAAATAAAGGTGAGAGTCTATAGAAAGCACATTGATAGCCGTAATTAGTACATAAACAAGTAATATATGAAAAATGTATAGATGACGGGACATAAAATATAGGAAATGTCTATACAAACTAGTACTAATATAGTCTAAAGACAATAATGTTCCCTTTTGTTGATACCAAAAGGCATATAAGTATTTCATTTTTTCTTCCACAAATTTTCTCTGAATTTTTTGTAAGTTTCATCTTTGTACAATTTTTCGATACCTATTACAGAATAATCCTCAACTGTATGTTCGTCAGTATAAAAATGCATTGCTACAAGGTCGTTAGTTTCTCTCCTGATCAGTGACAGATTTAAAACATGTCTTTGATATAAAGTCACCCCCGTTTCCCCAACATATACAATTTTGTTACACTTTTTACAAAACACCCCATATACAACATTACTTGACTTGCAATCGATATGATTCTTAACTTGAATACTTATATGCCTTTTAGTATCAACAAAAGGGAACATTATTATTTAAACTTTGATGCAATATATCTTTAGAAGGAGACATATTTTGTTAGGCAATGAAGAAAAGAAAATGTTTGCATTGATGATTCTAATCGATTCCACTAATCAAAACTCTAAAGTCTGTCATTAAGGATCTAGAGGGCTGGCCCCTAAAATATTCAATCATTTGTATCTCAAAAAATGAACAACAATTTTAGATGGGTGTCAGAACAAAAAATGATAGTATTTGTGAGACCTTTCGATTGAACTCAAGAAAAAGGGGCTGGTCCCTTAAATGAGGGGCCAAGACACTCGTAAACTATATTACAGACAACTTGAAAACAGTCAAGATTTTGTTATGCATTATAGAAGCAAAGTTGTTGACCGTAACAATATTTATCAGGTAAAATCATTTCCACACCCATTTATGACAAAAGTAGTAGATAATCAAAAGTTCTTTCCAACAAAATCAAGAAAACGGGCTGGCCCCTTAAATTAGGGGCCAAGACACTCGTAAACTCTATTACAAATGACTTAAAAACGATCAAAATTTTGTAATGCAATATAGAAGCAAAGTTGTTGATTGTAGCAATATTTATCAGGTAAAATCATTTTCACACCCATTTATGACGTAATTAGGGATTTTTAGGGGCCAAAGTACTTAAACTTTGATGCAATATATCTAAAGAAGGAGACATATGATTGCGCCCATGAGAAAAGGGTCCTTATGACGTTTTGTATAAAACAGAGAAATAACGTCATAAAGAAATGACGTTACGTTAAAGAATAAAAAAGCTTGTCTGATAGCAAGGTAGAAAACAGCGGCGCTGTAATTTTAAATTGTTACTTTGTTTATGAGCACGTCTCTTAATAACAAGGCCCTATAATGCAGTATCTTTTATAATAAATAAAATGAACATATTTATATTTTTTAATACTTTACTCATAACTCACGATCGAATGTAGATTCCGTGCTTGTTTGATACGAACAAAAGACAACTCTTGATCATCGGCATAAAAAAAATTGTACAGTCATGCATATTGGAAAAAATAACACGATTAAACAATTAACATTCCGGAACAATATACATTGCGGTACTAAATCTGATATTGAATGTTTTGAATATAAATTAATTCTAAAATTACCGGTTATTGAGAAATCATAAAATTCGTGACTGCGTTTTCGCTACCGATTATAACTTGTTGATCCGCCCGTCAGCATCTGTTTACTCGCGCGGCCGACTTAAACTTCATTGTAGGTCTACCAAATTAATTTTAAGCCTCTGAATCTCTGACGATTCGGGTCCAAAAACAAGCTTAACCATCTGGATGAAACCCATAGCCTTTTTATTGCACGATGAATATTACAAAAGCATTTGTATATGATCACGTCGAAAAACAAGAAAGATAATCCACTTGTGTAGAATATACTACGAGGTTCCGCACGGGGAAATAGATAATAAAAAAAATGTTTAATTTATTTTATCTGTTCAATATTTTAAAGTGTTATTTTAATATAATTTAAAGATACTAGTGAATGAACTTTTATTAAAAATGTGTGTTTAATTTATAGGTTGAAACTACATGTACATCCAGTCGTTTATTAATTGATATTCATAGTATTCTTAGTATGAATAATAACCCTTCACTTTAGCTTCATAATTTTTTTTTACTGTAACTTACAGTTATTCAAGTTAGAAAATTCATGGCATGTCTTTAATTTTTTTTTAAATCCGTCTATTATTCCAGACTATTTTCATTGCATCAATTTCATACAGACTAGATATAAACTCTGAAAATTGTTTTAACTGAATTTTATAAATAAAGAAAATGTTTACATATAGCTACAAAATGTGGTGCATACAGATTTAAGCGCAAAAGCAAATGCAAATTAACTTTACGATTGTCATTTAATTGTTTAAAATATACGAATTTATACAATATAAGCACCGCCTTATTTTTGCACTCGCTCTGTTTCTCCTGTGGTCTGTCAGTAATATATTTAGGCAAAATAGCAGTATTACTTCAAAGATGCTTATAAAGTGCCGATCCGATCATTCAGAATAAAAATTGAAATAAAATATTTCGTTCAATTCTTCATTAGTTTTAGTGCTACAAAATTGTAAAGAACAGATAAACATTTAATCGGTTACTTTCCCTGTGTTATCAAAATGTGTTCAAAACAGTGTACATGTTTATTGTAACAATTAATGATGAAATATTAAAAGAATTTTTAAAACCCAAATTCACTTCTGAAATTAAGTTTACAAAACCTATAAATTATCTAATATTTTAATTACGTATGCAGGCTAGCGATGTACATGTACTGGTTTAGATTATTTAAAGCTAGCATTGATTACACGTTCGTGCAAAAAAACTAACAGTAAGTATTTATAATTGATTAGATTTTAATTTTTTTTCCAATTTAACTTACTTGTCCAAAAGTTTATGGAGCTTGATTTTTTTAAATAAATATACACTTTTGGCTATTGACCCACTTCTTTGGAAAAAAATCCTAATTGACAAAGGGTAAATACATGTAAATTGTGCTTACAACATCTAATATAATATGCAAATAGCAATAAGAATATAACCTGCTCAGTTTGTTTCATAATACATGTAGATGCATTCCGGCTAATAAGATACTAGTAATTTTAGAGAACGCTCAAAAACATGAAAGAAGTTTTTTATAATAAAAAAAAATTAATGTGCAGCTTATTTAAAAACTCCGTAGTATTTGAGCTACATATATACAAGCGCTAAATTATTCATGTGTCGTCAAATACCCCATCTTAACAAATGAGCTAACTCATTTTATTAACGTGTGTATTTGTACATGTGTCGACAAATCACCCATGATACAGATGAGCCAACTCATTGTATTAACATGTGTACACATTTTGAGTCATTACATTCTAATTAAATTTAGACGCAAACTATAGTTTTCATTCAACCTAAGAGTATCTAACTTGTGCCCGATTTTATTCTGCGACAAAATCACATTATAATTTATTGCTTCAGGAACTTGATAATCTATTAAATAATCAATTTGGCCTTGACAAAAATAGTGGGTGCTTTAAAAACATTATTAAACATTAAAAAATGTATTTATACAATGCCTATAAACCATGTGGTTTTGAGCTAATAAACTATACTATACTAAAAACATTTTAAAAGATGCTACGAGACAAGAAAGTCTAAAGCTTAAATAGTGCTTATATTGAGATTTCAGTAAAAGAAGTGTGAGTGGAGGGTTAAATTAATCAAGGTTCACGATTTGATACCTTTGCACGTTTTCATTTCCATATCACTCCCATTAAAATGGGACATCTTTTTATATTCCACTACGCTTTAATTTTTCCGACATGCAGTAAACTGTTGTCAGTTAACTTTATGAAATTATTGGTGCTCGCTATTTCCATGATTTAACATTCTTGCAATTTAACACAAAACAAAAACAATGCAAAATAAGTGCTCGCGTAAAATAAAAAAAAAACTAAAATATTGGCAACGTTACATATTGATTTACACATAAAAAGTAAACAAATTTAAAAAAGTTAAGAGTTTTATTTATGGCAATAAGCGTAGGATAAAGAAACATACGTCTCGATCCTGGACAAATTTAATTGAATTCAAAATGAAGTATATCTCATTCATATTTTGACTTAATAAATATTATCTTTTTTAACTTCAATTTTCATTCAAACACGTTTACGAATTTATTGAAAGAACATGTATCTGTATCGCAGATTATCATGTTTACTTTCAATATGTAACCCCCATTTAGTTTTGTAGGTGTCTATGCTAATTTTCAGACTCTCGAGATCCATGCCAAGCTTGCGAAAATGATTATTATTATATGAATATATACTATTTTAGAACTTGGTGAACTCATTGCATCTTTTATTGATACACCGTAGGAGCAAAACAATCGGCCCGAATTGCCTCTCTAAGAGCGAAACATCCCGCAATCTTACAATAAGCTTACTGCGTATTTCATAAACCGGAACAGGGGGGGGGGGGGCAATTGCAGCAAACGCACTACCGCTTAGCTTAAAAATGCGGCTATTCATTTAAACGATTTGATTGCAGAATTTACGTTTTTAATAAAACACAATTAGGTATAAGAATGTACTAAGGAACAAGATCAGTAAATATGAAAACAAGTAATTTAAATTGTTATGGACTCAAAAAAATATTAAAGCAACATAGAATCAAGCAAGTCATGACGAATTAAAAACGTATCAAAGTAAAATACGATAACCATTGATATGAAATCACTGATTTGAACATAGTTTGAAACATGAAAATGACTAAAGTGACAATCATGTGTGATTGTACAGAAGAATAAAGAAGTTAAAGCAAAATGAGAAAAAGAAAGAATGACTTTTGGCGAAGTTCCTTTTTCATATAGCATGCACAGGAATCCAATGCGCATATATTGGCGCCATACATTTTTAAAATGACATTTTCATTGTACTTAGTTATTGATTATGAATAATTTTAAAAACATTCTTTGAATTGCACATGTAGTTTATAAAATCAGTTCTTTACTCGACTAAGATATGTTTATTCAGAAAAAATGGAAGTGCGTTAAAAAGACTTCATAGTTTTCGTGACAGTTACATTTTCAATGTGCACGTGCACGGAGCCGCCCCGGATTATATAAAAAAAATTATGTATTGATATATATTCATTATTATTAAAAGTTATTAAGAAGTTATCTAATAAGAATTTAATAATGATATCATCAAAAGCAAAAATCATACCAAATAAAACAATGGGGCTATATACATGTACCAAACATAAAAATGACGTTGATAAAATCAGAACGTAACGTTGCAAGGTGAACAACGTCATAGGTAAAAAAATCCTTAACTTTAAATGCCAAATAAAGATATTTATAGTTATTGGATCTTCATGAAACTTCATAACTGTAATCTTCTGACATATATAAGTATAAATCCATAAAAATCTGGAATTGTGAAAAAAATGTCATAAGGACCCTTTTCGCATGGGCGCAATCATATTTTGTGAAGCAATGTAGAACAGCAAATGTCTGTATTGATAATTCTAATCGATTCCACTGACCAAAACACCAATGTCAGTCCCCATTAAGGATCTAGAGGGCTGGCCCCTAAATTCTTCAATCACTTGTATCTAAAAAATGAACAACAATTTTAGATGAGTGTAAAAACAAAAAATGTTTGTTTTCGTAAGACCTTCTGAATGAACTCAAGAAAAACGGGATGGCCCCTTAAATTAGGGGCCAAGACACTCGTAAAGTCTTTTACACATACCTTAAAAACGATCAAAATTTTGTAATGTATTATAGAAACAAAGTTATTGATCGTAACAATATCAGTTTGTAAAACTCATTGCCACACCGATTGATGACGCAATTAGGGATTTTAGGGGACTTAAATCTTAAATCTTCAATGTGCTGTATGTGAAAATGCAAAACACTTTGTTAATCATGTTAAAGGATATTGACAATTCCTATACATTTTCTGAAAGGGAGTGGTTGAGGGGAAATTCTGAAATTTCAATGATATTTTAATCGTATCGTTAAAAAATTGAACGGAAGACCTACTCGTTACTCGTAACTCATATTATTAAGGTCTTCCGTTTCCAGCGGAAGACCTTATTGTTTTCGTACTTTCTTATTATTAAGGTCTTCCGTTTCCAACGGAAGACCTTATTGTTTTCGTACTGTTTCTTCTTCTTATTTTTTTCCACAAATTTTATGCACGCAATTTCTCAGAAACTATTCAGCCGATTTTGACCATTTTTTCACAGATGATTGTCAGAGGTCATAATTCTCGACGTTTTTTGAAATTTTGAAGTCGTCACTTCCGGTACCGAGTTACGGCGGATTTTCTATCTTTTTACGACCTATTTTGTGCAGAGGTGATCTCAGAAACTATTAATGATATGAATACGAAATTTTCAGGATAAGTAGTCTATAGTTTGAAGTTGTGCACTATGATATTTTTTTACGCCAGTGGTGCCATTTCATGGAGCTCGCCTAGGCACAAAACTTTGGTACGAATTTTCATTCAAAAGTGTCTTACGTTTTGATCTGTATCTTTTTATCAGTTGACATTTTGTTTAATAATATATAACAAAAGTGGTAGATAATCGAAAGTTCTTTCCAATAAAATCAAGAAAAAGGGGCTGGCCCCTTTAATTAGGGACCAAGAGACTCGTAAAGTCATTTACGAATAACTTAAAAACGATAAATATTTTGTTATGCATTATAGAATCAAAGTTGTTGAACACTACATTATCGGTTTGAAAAAACTCATTGTCAGGCCCATGTTTGACGTAATTAGGGATTTTTATCCATTATTATATTTTTTTTTTTTGGGGGGGGGGGGTGTTAAATATGAAATTGTATCAATATTTCATGGTATCATTTAAAATAACAAAAAAAAAAATCGGACGGAAGACCTACTCGTTACTCGTAACGAGGTCGTATCTAGTTATTATTATTTTTTTCCACAAATTTTGTGCACGCGATATCTCGAAAACTATTCGGCCGATTTCCACTATTTTTTCACAGATGATTGCCAGTGTTTTTAATTGTAGAAGTTTTGTGAAATTTTGAAATCGGCACTTCCGGTTCCGATTTACGGCCGATTTTGTAAGTTTTTACGACCCATTTTGTGCAGACATAAACTCATAGACTATCAGAGATATGAATATGAAATTTTCAGGATAGGTAGACCATAGTTTGAAGGTGTGCAAAATGTAGTTTTTTGGTGCCAGTGGCGCCATTCCTTTGAGCTCAACTAGGCTCGAAAATTAAGGACGAATTTTCATTCAAATTTTTCATACATTTTGATCTGTATCTTTTTATCAGTTAATATTTTGATAAGACATATATAATAAAAGTAGTAGATAATCAAAAGTTCTTTCCAACGAAATCAAGAAAAAGGGGCTGGCCCCTTTATTTAGGAGCCAAGACAGCTGTAAACTCTAATACAAATAACTTTAAAACGATTAAGATTTTGTAATGCATTATAGAAGCAAAGTTGTTGATCGTCACAATAACTGTCAGGAAAAACTATTACCACGCCCATTTGTTACGTAATTAGGGATTTTTAGGGGCCAAAGTACTTAAACTTTGACGCAATATATCTAGAGAAGGCGACATATTTTGTTAAGCATTGTAGAAGAGAAAATGCTTGCATTGATGATTCTCATCAATTCCATGAATCAAAATACCAATTTGTGTCCCCATTAGGGATCTAGAGGGCTGGCCCCTTAAATATTCAAACATTTGTATCTCAAAAATGATAAACAATTTTAAATAGATGTAAGAACAAAAAATGTTAGGATTTGTGAGACCTTTCGATTGAATTCAAGAAAAAGGGGCTGACCCCTTCAATTAGGGGCAAAGACACTCGTAAACTCTATAACAGATAACTTAAAAATGATAAAGATTTTGTAATGCATTATAGAAGCAAAGTTGTTGATCGTCACAATATCTGTTAGGAAAACTCATGACCACGCCCATTTATTACGTAATTAGGGATTTTAAGGGGCCAAAGTATTTAAACTTTGACGAAATTTATCTAGAGAAGGAGACATATGTTGTTATGCGTAGTAGAAGAGAAAATGCTTGCATTGATGATTCTCATCGATTCCATCAATCAAAACACCAATGTATTTCCCCATTAAGGATCTAAAGGGCTGGCCCCAAAAAATATTCAAACATTTGTATCTCAAAAATGATAAACAATTTTAAATAGATGTAAGAACAAAAAATGTTAGAATTTGTGAGACCTTTCGATTGAATTCAAGAAAAAGGGGCTGGCCCCTTCAATTAGGGACCAAGACACTCGTAAACTCTATTACAGATAACTTAAAAATGATAAAGATTTCGTAATGCGTTACAGAAACAAAGTTGTTTATCATCACAATATCAGTTTGTTAAACTCATTGCCACACCTATTGATGACGTAATTATTAATTTTATGGGGACTAAACTCTTAAATCTTTAATATGCAAAATGTGAAAAAGCAAAACACTTTGTTATGCATTTTAAAGGATATTGACAATCGTATACATGTACATTATGCATTTTAAAGGATATTGACAATCGTATACATGTACATTATCTGAAAGGGAGTGTTTGAGGTGGAATTCAGAAATTCCATTGATATTTTAATCGTATCGTTTAAAAATTGAACGGAAGACCTACTCGTTACTCGTAACGAGATCGTATCTAGTTATTATTATTATTTTCCAAATTTTGTGGACGAGATTTCTCGAAATCTATTCGACCGATCTCAACCTTTTTTTTACATATGATTGGGCGTGATTTAAACTTAATACATTTTTCTTAATTATTTCGTAGTCACTTCCGGTACCGAATTGTCGGCCATTTTGTAATTTTTGACGACTCATTTTGTGCAGCTATAAACTCGGAAACCATATGAGATATGAATTCGAAATTTTCAGGATAGGTAGACTATAGTTTGAAGTTGTGCAGCATGTAGTTGTTTAATGCCTGTTGCGCCATTTCTGGAGCTCGCCTGGGCACGAAAACTGGGTATGAATTTTCATTTAAAATTTTCACACGTTTTGATTTATATCTTTTTATCAGTTGATATTTTGTTAAGACATATATAACAAAAGTGGTAGAGAATCAATAGTTCTTTCCAACAAAATCAAGGCTGGCCCCTTTATTAAGGGGCCTAGGCACTCTTAAACTCTATCACAAATAACTTAAAAACGATACAGATTTTGTAATGCATTATAGAAGCAAAGTTGTTGATCGTTACAATATCTATCAGAAAAAATCATTGCCACGCCCATTTATTACGTAATTGGAAATTTTTAGGGGCCAAAGTACTTAAACTTTGACGCAATATAACTAGAGAAGTAGACATATTTTGTTAGACATGATAGAAGAGAAAATGTTTGAATTTATGATTTAAATCGATTCCACTTATCAAAACACATTTCCGTCCCCATTAAGGATCTAGAGGGCTGGCCCCTAAAATATTCAAACATTTGTATCTAAAAAATGATCAACAATTTTAGATGGGTGTAAGAACAAAATTTGTTAGTATTCTTAAGACCTTTTCAAAGAAATCAAGAAAAAGAGGCTGGCCCCTTTATTTGGGGGGGGGGGGGGGCAAAAAACTCGTAAAGTCTATTACAAATTACATAAAAACGATTAAGATTTCGTAATGCATTATAAAAGCAAAGTTGTTAAATGTAGCAATATCTCTCTGGAAGACTCATTGCAACACCCATTTATTACGTAATTAGGGATTTGTATACATTATCTGAAAGTGTGTGTGTGTGTGGGGGGGGGGGGTAATTCTGAAATTATATCGAATATTCATGGTATGATTTAAAACAGAAATCGCAAGGAAGACCTACTCGTTACTCGTAACGAGATCGTATCTAGTACTTATTTCTCTCTTTATATTTTTTCTTTCCCCTTTTATTATTTTTAATTATTTTGATCGACCAACTCTGTGGAAGTGAATTCTCAAAACGGCTTAATCGACTTCAAAAACATTTTCATATCTGATTGATATTGCTATAAATAACCTTTTCGTATTTTATTTCAGAACGTCACTGTTTGTCTAGATAAATGTAAGATATAAAGGGAAATGTCGTCTAAGTACGAATATTAAAGGTTAAAAATTAGAAAGATTCTAGACAAAAGTTACGGTTCAGTAATTAAGATCTAAATTGAGTCTCAGTTGATTAATTTCTATAAACATTTCCCATTTTCATTAATTTTCTTAATATATACGAATTACATTTAGAAATATAATGTAGTTTACTCTAAGACTCTAAGACAATAACAAAATAATTGATACAAAGTTTCAAACATTTTGTAAACAGTTTTTCCTCTTAACAAATCTATACTTTTGAATTAAAAAAATTCGCCAATAAACTACGAAACGCCTAAACCAGAGAAAATGCTTATACCTTTGGAATTTGAACACGTATGATATGATATCAGTAATTTATATTTAAAATTTACTTTAAAGTTTTTCATAATAACTTTTTTAATATGTTTAGAAGCAATTATCTTCATCGCAACGTTATTTCAAATGCATGCCAATTGTTTATTCCTTTGTTACGTAATTAAGAATTTTAGGGGGGGGGGACAAGACGTTGCAGTGTAAAATTATTTGTCAATGAATTTTTAAGGTCTTCCGTTTATAGTTTTCGTACGATTTCTTATTATTAAGGTCTTCCGTCTTCAGCGGAAGACCTTACTGTTTTTCTACGCGTTCGCATTCTCCTATATTATTATTTTTCTTCTTGGTAGTCACCCTTAATTTCTCAGCCATTTTTCAATCGATTTTAATGATTTTTTCAGGGATGATGTCTTAGGTGAATGTCTCTTTGCATCTTACTTCCTGTCTGAAAATTCACTTCCGCTACTGAATTATCTCCCTTTTTCATGTATTTTGGAACATGATATTGTTCACGCATCTCCTCAAAAACTGTTGTAGTTAGGGACTTGAAATTTATATGCAAGATAGGGTGGTTATGGTAGATTTGCTTGCTTGTTTTAGATTTGACCAGAAGTGATCATCCTTGATGCTCGCCCGGAACTGAAAATGTTGATGTTAAATTTTTTTGACAATTTTTACGAAATATGAGATTTGATCACGAATATCTTTCTTCTAACCAATATTTTGCAAACACATGTAGAGCATCAAATATTTATCTATAAAAGATCTTTCAACTGACACCAAGCAAAAGGGGCTGACCCCTCATATTAGGGGCCAAGAGGGGTCTAAAGTCTTTTATCTATATCTCTTTAATGAAAAACATTTTGTGATGCATTATAGAAGCAAAAATGTTTATCTTCCAGTTATCTACCTACATATGTTAACAGTTTTCTGATATGTTACATAATTTGTCATTTGTTCCCCCCCCCCCCTTCATAAAATCATTTAGTTTTTCTGGCCCGATTTTACTTGATCTTTGATCTCGGACCTTTCATTTCAACTTAGTACCATTCTAGATTAATGTACTAATTACCAGACCAATGCGTTCATTATTAACAGAGTTATGAACTTTTTGGCATTTGAGTTTTAATTGTCGTGTTTGACATGTACTGTAGGAAAAATTTCTAACTCCCGAGCCCTTCACTCAATCCTCATGAAATTTTGTATAAATGTACCTCGGACCTCATTCTTTTTTTCTGCCAAATTTGCAGCGGATTGAACAATTAAGAAGAAATTTCCGATATCAAGCCGCGAGTATAGACTGTACGGGGACTTAAAATTTAAACAGTGCAAGGGATGTAAGCAGCCGCTTAATATTTCTGTTGCATGTATATTTCTTGTTTTCCGTTTAGTCTGTATCTACGATAGCGTGTGAACTACTTATGAATGTTAGAACTGTGGAAATCACTGTCATCAAATTTTTGATGAATAAATTACGTGTTACTGATTTCGTTATTTCTACATTTATAAAGATTTTATCAATCTTGTTGATATAAAACAGTCAAACATAATAGTAAACGACACAAAAAAAATCTCAACATTGAAATACATGTGTAAAATGCATCAGTCATTGTTTTAGGACTTCCCCTAATTGTCGTTAACAGAATCCGAGATCCACACCTCAAAATTCTACTTTCGATTTATTTACGACGAAAATCAAGCTCGGTCCTTTTCATCCCCCTCCAGACACAAACACGCATCAACATTTCAAATGACCTCGCACTGTTACCAAACCTGAGTAGTGAGACATCTTACACGTTGTTTTTCATCTCATACAAAAATTCAGCTCCTGTCCCGGGCGGAAACGCCCCAAATTCAAAGAGAAAATCGGGAATTATTTCGCGTCAGCCCTGTTTTGACGTGAACCTTCGATGATGAAATATAGACTGGCAATGCCTGTCTGATATGTGCGATATATATTTCGTACGATAGAGACAGAGGACCAGTCTACGATGAAATACTGTTTTGACACATGCAAAGGCTGTGTGTTCGAATCTCGCCGGAGCCAAGATTTGTTCTTTCTCTCCATTTCCTTTTCTCCATTTTTTTTTACTTTCTAACTAAGATATTCAAAATAAAGGGGTTGTTGGACTGAAGTACAAGTTGAAAACACTCGAACATAAAGATTTTGACAAAAACATTCTTTAATAATAAGGGTCTTCCGTCTTCAGCGGATGACTCTTCTATTATTCTATTGTTTCTTTTTCTCTTTTCTTATTATTAAGGTCTTCCGTTTCCAACGGAAAACCTTATTGTTATTGCTTTGTTCCTTTTTCCCTATTCTTCTATATTATTATTTTTTTTTCTTACAAATTTTGTGCACGCAAGATCTTGAAAACTACTCTATTGATTTTTATGAAACTTGTCGATCTAATAGATGACGATGTGAACCGTAATGCAAATTTTTTTTATTGATGACGTCACTTCAGGTTTTGAGATATAGTCGTTTTGTCGATTTTCAGAGAGGTATTTTTTCGGCAGTACTCCTTTTAAACTATAGCAGACATACACTTAAAATTTTCAGTGATGGTAGACGGAAGATTGAAATTGTGCATAAAGGTTTAACATCATTTCGATCGCAAAAAGCGCCGAAGCTCGCCTGGACCCAAAAATTGAGATTAAACAAATATCATAATTTTTTCTGGTTTTCTTTGTTTATCTCTTTTCTGAATAATATTTTGTTAAAACATATAATGTTAATTTTTTTTATATTTATAAGACCTTTTATTTGATATCAAGACAAAGGGGCTGGCCCCTCAAATTAGGGGACCAAAGGGCTCTCAAGTCTTTCATCTATAGCCCCTTTACTGAGATATATTTTGTGAAAGATTATAGAAGCAAATATGTTTATCTTACAGTTATGTATCCAAGCAGTGTCATGATTTTATAATGTGGTACGTAATTAAGGTTTTTAAGGGGTCAAAAATCCAAAACTTTGATCACCGATATCTCAGAAAGAAGTAATATATTTTGAAATGCAGTATAGAAGAAAAGATACTCAAAATGATCTACTAAACAATATGGATTTTTCAAAATTTCGTTAAACGACCCCAATAAGGAGATAAGGGATCGGCCCCTAAAACGCTCTTTCTGAGATATCTCAAGAATGGTAACAAATTTCTATACACTTGTTGAACAAAATATCTTTAAAAGTAAATGATTTTTCATTTGATACGAGGAAAAAGAGGCTGCCCCTCGAATTAGAGATCTAAATGTTTTCAACCAAAGCTCATACATCTAAAACAAAATAGTATCTGGCCCTTAGAATGTAGACCTTTGTCTTATATGTTAAATCACGTTTAGCCGTTAAATAGCAAAACCAAGGTCGTACATGTATTTCATGTTCTAAAACACACGGAAGACCTCCTCGTTGCTCGCAACGAAATCGTGTCTAGTTATTATTATTTTTTTTTTTTTCTTACCGATTTTGTGCACGCGATTTCTCGGAAACGGCTCAACCGATTTACGTCAAATTTTCAGTTCTGATAGGTATTGATCTGAACCTTGTTGGAAATGTTTTTTGTTGATGACGTCACTTCCTGTCTTGAGATATCGTGGATTTATCAGTTTTTATAGGGGTATTTTGTGCGGAGAACTCCTCTTTTACTATTTAAGATATGATGTTGAACTTTTCAGGGCTGATGGACGAAAGACTGAAATAGTGTCTAATGGTCATTAATCATCTTTATCTCAAAGAGCGCCGAAGCTCGCCCGAGCTTGAAAATTAAGACAAAAAAGGCGTCATGATTTTTCTTGGTTTTTTTTTTGAATATCTCTTTTCTTGAAAGCATTTTGTTAAAACATGTAGAACAAAAAAACTTAATTAAATCAAGAGCTTTCATTTGAGATCATGAAAAAGGGGCTGGCCCTTCAAATTAGGGGCTGAGGGGGCTCTAAAGTCTTTTAATGATAACTTTTTACCGTGAAATATTTTGTGATGCGTTATAGAAGCAATTATGTTTATTCTTAGATTATTAACCTAATCAAGGCAATCATTTACTCCTATGTTACGTAATTAGGGATTTTAAGGGGCCAGAAGTCCAAAACTTTGATGTTCAATATCTCAAAATAAAGAAACATTTGGATAAGC
Organism: Magallana hongkongensis; assembly: GCA_015776775.1. NCBI lineage: Eukaryota > Metazoa > Mollusca > Bivalvia > Ostreida > Ostreidae > Magallana > Magallana hongkongensis. The sequence continues at coordinate 673,715 of CM027474.1, read as the reverse complement.
AATATTGAACAAAATATGCTCAAAATATTGAGCTTAACAATCTGAAACCATATTTTCCTTGTTATGCGGTCCCTAAAAGGAGTTACAGGTTCGGCCCCTAAAACGACCCTCTCCAGATATCTCGAGAACGGTACAAAATTTGTAAACACTTTTTGAACAAAATGTGTTTGAATTGACAAGAGCTTTCATTTGAAATCATGAAAAAGGGGCTGGCCCTTCAAATTAGGGGCTGAGGGGGCTCTAAAGTCTTTTAATGATAACTTTTTACCGTGAAATATTTTGTGATGCGTTATAGAAGCAATTATGTTCATTCTAAGGTTATTTACCTATACATGGCAATCATTTACTCCTATGTTACGTAATTAGGGATTTTAAGGGGCCAGAAGTCCAAAACTTTAATGCTTAATATCTCAAAATGAAGAAACATTTGGATAAGCAATATTGAACAAAATATGCTCAAAATATTGAGCTTAACAATTTGAAACCATAATTTTCTCGTTGTATGGTCCCTAAAAGGAGTTACAGGATCGGCCCCTAAAACGACCCTCTCAAGATATCTCGAGAACGGTACAAAATTTGTAAACACTTTTTGAACAAAAAGTGTTTGAATTGACAAGGGCTTTCATTTGAGATCAAGAAAAAGGGGCTGGCCTTTCAAATAAGGGGCTGAGGGGGCTCTAAAGTTTTTAAATGATTACTTTTTACTGTTAAATATTTTGTGATACGTTATAGAAGCAATTATGTTCATTCTAAGGTTATTTACCTTTACGTGGCAATCATTTACTCTTATGTTACGTAATTAGGAATTTTAAGGAGCCAGAAGACTAAAACTTTAATGCTCAATATCTCAAAATGGAAGGACAACTTTGGAAAGCAATATTGAACAAAAGATGCTCAAAATATTTACCTTAACAATGTACAACCATATATTGTTTGTTATCTGGATCCTAAAAGGAGTTTTAGGACCGGATATCAAAACGATTTTCCCCATATATCTCAAAAACGGTTACCAATTTCTAAACACTTATTAGTGGTTCACAAAAATACCTTTTGACAAAACTGAATGAAAAGGAGCTGATCCCTCAAATAAGGGACACCAAAGGGTTAGACAGTTGTTCACCCAATAGTCATAGATCCCGCCTCCTTTTCCGGATACGTTTCGTCGACGAAGATCAAGAGTAAGGTCATTCCTTATTCTAAAGATCGGACGGAAGACCACCTCGTTGCTCGCAACGAGATCGTGTCTAGTTAAGGTCTTCCGTTTCCAACGGAAGACCTTATTGTTTTCGTTCGGTTTCTTTTTCCCTATTATTATTATTATTATTATTTTTTTTCTTACAAATTTTGTGCACGCGATTTCTCAGAAACGGCTCGACCGATTTTCATGAAACTTTCAGATATGATAGATAGTGATCTAAACCTTATAGCTTTTCAATTATATTGATGACGTCACTTCCGTTTTTGAGATATTGACGTTTTAGCGATTTTTAGAGGGGTGGCTTGTTACTCTAACTTCTCCTAAACTATAACAGATATTGAGTTCAAACTTTCATGGAATGGTAGACAAAAGATTGTAGATTTGCAATTTTATTTTCATTTTGAACTGGATTGAAAGGCGCCGAAGCTCGCCTGGACCCGAAAATTTAGTTTTAAAAAATGTCGTATTTTTTTCTTGTTTTCTTTGTTTATCTCTTTTCTGAAAAATATTTTGTTAAGACATGTATGTAAGAAAGGTTAATATTTACAGGACCTTTCATTTGATATCAAGAAAAAGGGGCTGGCCCCTCAAATAAGGGGACCAAGGGGCTTTAAAGTCTTTAATCTGTAGCCCTTTACTGAGAAATATTTTGTGAAATGATGTAGAAGCAAATGTGTTTATTTTATAGTTATGTATTCAAGCAATGTAATTATTTTATCATGTGTTACATAATTAAGGGGTTTTAGGGACCAAAAGTCAAAAATTTTGATCACCCATATCTCAGAAAGAAAAAATATTTTGTAATGCAATACAGAAGAGAAGTTGTTCAAAATGATGTTCTCAACAAAATGCAACCGTCAAAATTTCGTTAAACGGCCCCTAAAAGGAGTTAAGGGACCGGCCCCTGAAACCTTCTTTCTCATATATCTCCAAAACGGTAACAATATTTTAAACACTTGTTGAACAAAATTTGTGTAGAATTAAATGACCTTTTATTTGATACCAAGAAAAAGGGGCTGGCCCCTTAATTAAGGGGACCAAAGGGCTCTAAAGTCTTTAATCTGTAGCCCTTTACTGAGAGATATTTTGTGAAATGATGTAGAAGCAAATGTGTTTATTTTATAGTTATGTATTCAAGCAATGTAATGATATTATCAGGTGTTACGTAATTAAGGGGTTTTAGGGGCCAAAAGTCAAAAATTTTGATCACCCATATCTCAGAAAGGAAAAATATTTTATAATGCAGTACAAAAGAAAAGTTGTTCAAAATGATGTTCTCAACAAAATGCAACCGTCAAAATTTCGTTAAACGGCCCCAAAAAGGAGTTAAGGGACCGGCCCCTAAAACCTTCTTTCTCATATATCTCCAAAACGGTAACAATACTTTAAACACTTGTTGAACAAAATTTGTGTAGAATTAAATGACCTTTTATTTGATACCAAGAAAAAGGGGCTGGCCCCTTAATTAAGGGGACCAAAGGGCTCTAAAGTCTTTAATCTGTAGCCCTTTACTGAGAGATATTTTGTGAAATGATGTAAAAGCAAATGTGTTTATTTTATAGTTATGTATTCAAGTAATGTAATGATGTTATCAGGTGTTACGTAATTAAGGGGTTTTAGGGGCCAAAAGTCAAAAATGTTGATCACCCATATCTCAGAAAGGAAAAATATTTTATAATGCAGTACAGAAGAAAAGTTGTTCAAAATGAATTCTCAACAAAATGCAACCGTCAAAATTTCGTTAAACGGCCCCTAAAAGGAGTTAAGGGACCGGCCCCTAAAACCTTCTTTCTCATATATCTCCAAAACGGTAACGATATTTTAAACACTTGTTGAACAAAATTTGTGTAGAATTAAATGACCTTTTATTTGATACCCACAAAAGGGGCTGGTCCCTTAAAGAAGGGGACCAAAGGGCTCTGAAGTCTTTAATCTGTAGCCCTTTACTGAGAGATATTTTGTGAAATGATGTAGAAGCAAATGTGTTTATTTTATAGTTATGTATTCAAGCAATGTAATGATGTTATCATGTGTTACGTAATTAAGGGGTTTTAGGGGACAAAAGTCAAAAATGTTGATCACCAATATCTCAGAAAGGAAAAACATTTTGATATGCAGTAAAGAAGAAAAGATACTCAGAAAGATTTACTTAATAAGATGCAATTTTCAAAATTTCGTTAAATGGCCCCTATAAAGAGTTAAGGGATCAGCCCTTTAAACGTTCTTTCCCATATATCTTAAGAAGGGTAACGAATTTCTAAACAGTTGTTGAACAAAATGTGTTGAGATTCAATTGACCTTTTATTTGATATCAAAAAAGGGGCTGGCCCCTAAAATTAGGAAACTAAAGGGCTCTAAAATGTTTCATCTGTAGCTCTTTACTGAGGGAAATTTAATGAAAGGCTATAGAAGCAAATATGTTTATATTACAGTTCTGTACTCAGGTAATGTAATGATTTTTTCATGTGTTATGGAATAAGGATTTTTTATGGGTCAAGGATCCATAAACTATGACCAGCTATATCTCAAAAAGGAAAATGTTTTGAAATGCAGTGTAGAAGAAAAGATACTCAAAATGATGTACTTTACAAAATGCAACCTTCAAAATTTGGTTCAGCGGCTCCAATAAGGAGGTAAGGGACTGGCCCCTAAAACTTTTTTTTCTCAGATATCTCAAGAACGGTGACGAATTTCTAAACACTTGTTGAACAAAGCTCTTATCCCTGAAACAAAATAGTATCTGGCCCTTAGAATGTAGACCCCGTTTTTCTATTCTAAATCATGTTTAGCAAAATCAAGATCTAACATATATCTCAAATTCTAAAATCAGACGGAAGACCTCCTCGTTGCTCGCAACGAGATCGTGTCTAGTTATTAGGGTCTTCCGTCTTCAGCGGAAGACCCTTCTATTATTCTATTGTTTCTTTTTCACTTTTCTTATTCTTATTATTATTATTATTATTATTCTTTTTTTTTCTTACCGATTTTGTGCAGACGATTTCTCGGAGATTAGTGACTCGATTACGCCCAAATTTTCAATATAAACGTGTTTTTATCTAAAGCTGATATATAATTTTTATTTTTTGGAAAAACACTTCCGGTCAGAAGTTATCGTCCGTTTACGATTTTAAAAAGTCAATTTTGTCTGTCGGGTTTCTCAAAAACGAGTAAAGATAAAAGGCTGAAATTTTCAGAGATGATAGATCTACGGTTTTTCTGGTGAACCTCGGTCAAGAGAATGTCCGCCGTCACTTCCGGTCGTCACCGGAAGGAAATTTGAAAAATTGAATTTTTCGACTTTTTTATTTTTTAATATTTTTCTTTGAAATTTTTACACCTTATAGTGACCCTTTTACTGATTACGAATATGTAATTAGTTTTAAAATCGATCAAAGCATTCTCGAGAAATTAAGCGTCAAAGTTCTGAAGCGGAGTCCGAGTAGCTCAGTCGTTATAGTCGTGGACATGGCCCAGGCGACCCGGGTTCAAGCCTCGAGTGCCGCAAATTTTTTTTCTCTTTTTTTCGCTTAGATCTACGATTTTATCTTTGAATTGATAAGTTTAATCTTATCTTTTCAAAAATTGGACGGAAGACCCACTCGTTGCTCGCAACGAGATCGAATCTAGTTATTATTGTTTTTCTTTTTTTTCTTACAAATTTTGTGCACGCGATTTCTCAGAAACGGCTCGACCGATTTTCATGAAAATTTCTGATATGATAGATAGTGATCTAAACCTTATAGGTTTTTTATTATATTGATGACGTCACTTCCGTTTTTGAGATATTGACGTTTTAGCGATTTTTAGAGGGGTGGCTTGTTACTCTAACTTCTCCTAAACTATAAAAGATATTGAGTTCAAACTTTCATGGAATGGTAGACAAAAGATTGTAGATTTGCAATTTTATTTTCATTTTAAACTGGATTGAAAGGCGCCGAAGCTCGCCTGAACCCGAAAATTTAGTTTAAAAAAATGTCGTATTTTTTTCTTGTTTTCTTTGTTTTTCTCTTTTCTGAAAAATATTTTGTTAAAACATGTAATGTAAGAAAGGTTAATATTAACAGGACTTTTCATTTGATATCAAGAAAAAGGGGCTGGCCCCTCCAATTAGGGGACCAAAGGGCTCTAAAGTCTATTATCTGTAGTTCTTTACTGAGAATTTTTTTGTGAAATGTTATAGAAGCAAATATGTTTATCTTACAGTAATGTATCCAAGTAATGTAAGGATTTTATCATGTGTTACGTAAATAAGGGTTTTGAAGGGCCAAAAGTCCAAAATTTTGATCACCCATATCTCAGAAAGGAAAAATATTTTGTAATGCAATACAGAAGAGAAGTTGTTCAAAATGATGTTCTTAACAAAATGCAACCTTCAAATTTTCGTTAAACGGCCCCTTAAAGGAGTTAAGGGACCGGCCCCTTAAACATTCTTTCTCATATATCTCCAAAACGGTAACGATATTTTAAACACTTGTTGAACAAAATGTGTGTAGAATTAAATGACCTTATATTTGATACCAAGAAAAAGGGGCTGGACCCTTCAATTAGGGGACCAAAGGCCTATAAAGTCTTTAATATGTAGCCCTTTACTGAGAGATATTTTGTGAAATGATGTAGAAGCAAATGTGTTTATTTTATAGTTATGTATTCAAGCAATGTAATGATTTTATCATGTGTTACGTAATTAAGGGGTTTTAGGGGCCAAAAGTCAAAAATTTTGATCACCCATATCTCAGAAAGGAAAACTATTTTGAAATGCAATACAGAAGAAAAGTTGTTCAAAATGACGTTCTCAACAAAATGCAACCGTCAAAATTTCGTTAAACGGCCCCTAAAAGGAGTTAAGGGACCGGCCCCTTAAACCTTCTTTTTCATCTATCTCCAGAACGGTAACAAATTTCTAAACACTTGTTGAACAAAATGTGTTTAAAATTAAGTGACGTTTTATTTGGTATCAAGAAAAAGGGGCTGGCCCATTAAATTAGGGGATCAAAGGGCTCTAAAGTCTTTTATCTATAACCCTTTACTGAGGGATATTTTGTAAAATGTTATAGAAGCAAATATGTTTATCTCACAGTTATATATCTAAGCAATGTAATGATTTTATCATGTGTTTTGTAATTAGGGGTTTTTAGGGACCAAAAGTCTAAAATTTTGATCACCCATATTTTAGAAAGGAAAAATATTTTGAAATGCAGTACAGAAGAAAAGTTGTTCAAAATGGTGTTCTTAACAATATCAAAATTCAACTTCAAAAACAACTTCAAAATTTCGCTAACCGGCCCCTATTTGGAGATAAGGGATCGGCCCCTTAAATCTTTTTTCTCATACATCTCAAGAACGGTAACGAATTTCTAAACATTTGTTGACAAAATGTGTTCAGAATTAAATGTCCTTTCATATGATATCAAGAAGAAGGGACTGGCCCCTTAAATTAGGGAATCAAAGAGCTCAAAAATCTTTTATCTATAGCCCTTTAATGAGAGCCATTTTTTAAGGTTATTAAAGCTTAATTAGGTATAATACGTTTATATATCCCAACAATTTAATGATTTTCTCTTGCGTTACCCAATTAGGGTTTTTAGGGACCAGAGGTAAACAAGTTTAATCTTTTCAATCTTAATTGGAAGAAAGAACTTATAAACAGCGATACAATAAAGCAGTAGTACTTCACTCCTTTTTTCCACAACAATGTTTTGCTGTCGACAATCAAAGTCGATGATGACATATTTCCTTCTAAAAATCGGACGGAAGACCTCCTCGTTGCTCGCAACGAGATCGTGTCTAGTTATTAAGGTCTTCCGTTTCCAACGGAAGACCTTATTGTTTTCGTTCGGTTTCTTTTTCCCTATTATTATTATTATTTTTTTTTTTCTTACAAATTTTGTGCACGCGATTTCTCAGAAACGGCTCGACCGATTTTCATGAAACTTTTAGATATGATAGATAGTGATCGAAACCTTATAGGTTTTCAATTATATTTATGACGTCACTTCCGTTTTTGAGATATTGACGTTTTAGCGATTTTTAGAGGGGTGGCTTGTTACTCTAACTTCTCCTAAACTATAACAGATATTGAGTTCAAACTTTCATGGAATGGTAGACAAAAGATTGTAGATTTGCAATTTTGTTTTCATTTTGATCTGGCTTGAAAGGCGCCGAAGCTCGCCTGGACCCGAAAATTTAGTTTTAAAAAATGTCGTATTTTTTTCTTGTTTTCTTTGTTTATCTCTTTTCTGAAAAATATTTTGTTAAGACATGTAATGTAAGAAAGGTTAATATTTACAGGACCTTTTATTTGATATCAAGAAAAAGGGGCTGGCCCCTCAAATTAGGGAACCAAAGGGCTTTAAAGTCTTTTATCTGTAGCCCTTTACTGAGAAATGTTTTGTGAAATGTTATAGAAGCAAATATGTTTATCTTACAGTAATGTATCCAAGTAATATAATGATTTTATCATATGTTACGTAATTAAGGGTTTTGAAGGGCCAAAAGTCCAAAATTTTGATCACCCATATCTCAGAAAGGAAAAATATTTTGTAATGCAATACAGAAGAGAGGTTGTTTCAAATGATGTTCTAAACAAAATGCAACCTTCAAAATTTCGTTAAACGGCCCCTTAAAGGAGTTAAGGGACCGGCCCCTAAAACCTTCTTTCTCATATATCTCCAGAACGGTAACGATATTTTTAACACTTGTTGAACAGAATTTGTGTAGAATTAAATGACCTTTTATTTGATATCAAGAAAAAGGGGCTGGCCCCTTAAATTAGGGGACCAAAGGCCTCTAAAGTCTTTAATCTGTAGCCCTTTACTGAGAGATATTTTGTGAAATGATGTAGAAGCAAATGTGTTTATTTTATAGTTATGTATTCAAGCAATGTAATGATGTTATTATGTGTTACGTAATTTAGGGGTTTTAGGGGCCAAAAGTCAAAACTTTTGATCATCCATATCTCAGAAAGGAAAAATATTTTGTAATGCAGTACAAAAGAAAGGTTGTTCAAAATGATGTTCTCAACAAAATGCAACCGTTAAAATTTCGTTAAACGGCCCCTAAAAGCAGTTAAGGGACCGGCCCCTAAAACCTTCTTTCTCATATATCTCCAAAACGGTAACAATATTTTAAACACTTGTTGAACAAAATTTGTATATAATTAAATGACCTTTTATTTGATACCAAGAAAAAGGGGCTGGCCCCTTAAATCAGGGGACCAAAGGCCTCTAAAGTCTTTAATCTGTAGCCCTTTACTGAGGGATATTTTGTGAACGGTTATAGAAGCAAATATGTTTATCTTACAGTTATGTATCCAAGCAAAGTAATGATTTTATCATGTCTTACATAATAAGGGTTTTTTAGGGGCCAAAATTATAGAATTTTGATCACCAATATCTCAGAAAGGAAAAATATTTTGAAATGCAGTAAAGAAGAAAAGATTCTCAGAAAGATGTACTTAATAAGATGCAATTTTCAAAATTTCGTTAAATGGCCCCTATAAGGAGTTAAGGGATCAGCCCCTTAAACGTTCTTTCCCATATATCTCAAGAACGGTAACGAATTTCTAAACAGTTGTTGAACAAAATGTGTTGAAATTCAATTTACCTTTTATTTGATATCAAAAAAGGGGCTGGCCTCTAAAATTAGGAAACTAAAGGGCTCTAAAATGTTTCATCTGTAGCTCTTTACTGAGGGAAATTTAATGAAAGGCTATAGAAGCAAATATGTTTATCTTACAGTTCTGTATCCAAGTAATGTAATGATTTTTTCATGTGTTATGGAATAAGGATTTTTTAGGGGTCAAGGGTCCATAAACTATGACCACCTATATCTCAAAAAGGAAAATGTTTTGAAATGCAGTGTAGAAGAAAAGATACTCAAAATGATGTACTTTACAAAATGCAACCTTCAAAATTTGGTTCAGCGGCTCCAATAAGGAGGTAAGGGACTGGCCCCTAAAACTTTTTTTTCTCAGATATCTCAAGAACGGTGACGAATTTCTAAACACTTGTTGAACAAAGCTCTTATCCCTGAAACAAAATAGTATCTGGCCCTTCTAATAGAATGTAGACCCCGTTTTTCTATTCTAAATCATGTTTAGCAAAATCAAGATCTAACATATATCTCAAATTCTAAAATCAGACGGAAGACCTCCTCGTTGCTCGCAACGAGATCGTGTCTAGTTATTATTATTTTTCTTTTTTTTTCTTACAAATTTTGTGCACGCGATTTCTCAGAAACGACTCGACCGATTTTCATGAAACTTTTAGATATAATAGATAGTGATCGGAACCTTATAGGTTTTTAATAAAATTGATGACGTCACTTCCGTTTTCGAGATATTGACGTTTTAGCGATTTTTAGAGGGGTGGCTTGTTCCTCTAACTTCTCCTAAACTATAAAAGATATTGAGTTCAAACTTTCAGGGTTAGTAGACAAAAGATTGTAGATTTGCAATTTTATTTTCATTTTGATCTGGATTGAAAGGCGCCGAAGCTCGCCTGGACCCGAAAATTGAGTTTTAATAAAATGTCGTATTTTTGTGGTTTTCTTTGTTTATCTCTTTTCTGAAAAATATTTTGTTAAGACATGTAATGTAAAAAAAGGTTTATATTTACTGGACCTTTCATTTGATATCAAGATAAAGGGGCTGGCCCCTCCAATTAGGGGACCAAATAGCTCTAAAGTCTTTTATCTGTAGCCCTTTACTGAGAGATATTTTGTGAAAAGTTATAGAAGCAAATGTGTTTATCTCACAGTTATGTATCTAAGTAATGTAATGATTTTATCATGTGTCACGTGATTAAGGGTTTTTAGGGGCCAAAAGTCCAAAATTTTCATCACCCATATCTCCGAAAGGAAAAATATTTTGAAAGGCGGTACAGAAGAAAAGTTGTTCAAAATCATGTTCTCAACAAAATGCAACCTTTAAAATTTCGTTATACGGCCCCTATAGGGAGATTAGGGATCGGCACCTAAAACCTTCATTCTCATATATCTCTAGAATGGTAACAAATTTCTAAATACTTGTTGAACAAAATTTCTTTAGAATTAAATAGCCTTTCATTTGAAATCAAGAAAAAGGGGCTGGCCCCTCCAATTAGGGGACCAAAGGGCTCTAAAGTCTTTAATCTGTAGCCCTTTACTGAGAGATATTATGTGAAAGGTTATAGAAGCAAATATGTTTATCTTACAGTTATGTATCCAAGTAATGTAATGATTTCATCATGTGTTATGTAATTAGGGGTTTTAAGGGGCCGAAAGTCTAAACTTTTGATCACCCATATCTCAGAAAAGAAAAATATTTTGTAGGTCAGCACCGGAAAAAAGTTGTTTAAAATGATGTTCTTAACGATATGCAACCTTCAAAATTTCGTTAAACAGCCCCTTTAAGGAGATAAGGGATCGGCCCCTAAAACCTTCTTTCTCATATATCTCTAGAACGGTAATTAAGGTCTTCCGTTTCCAACGGAAGACCTTATTGTTTTCGTTCGGTTTCTTTCTCCTTATTATTATTATTTTTCTTTTTAGGGTCTTCCGTTTCCAACGGAAGACCCTCTTGTTATTCTATTGTTTCTTTTTATTATTATTATTATTATTAGGGTCTTCCGTTTCCAACGGAAGACCCTCTTGTTATTCTATTGTTTCTTTTTATTATTATTATTATTAGGGTCTTTCGTTTCCAACGGAAGACCCTCTTGTTATTCTATTGTTTCTTTTTATTATTATTTTTTTTCTTTTTCTTTATTTTTCTGACTTTTTTAAAGCTTAATATCTCAAAAAGTTTTCGACGGATTTACATGAAATTTTCAGGAATTATGGAACATCACTGTGCCTTTAAGATGTTAAATTTTTAACTATAACGTCACTTTTGTTTTTACGTTACGTCAATTTTTAAATTTAAAAAAAGTGATTTTGTCCAGGGCGTTTTTCAAAAACGCTGGAAGATAGAGACTTGAAATTTTCTGTGTTGCAGCATTTATCATTTTTATTTGGACTAAGGCTGGAATTTAGTTTCCGTCACTTCCGGTTCAAACCGGAAGTGTTTTAAAATTTTCAATTTTTCGAATTTTTCGTTTTAATTAAAAATGTTTCTGAGGTTTGTAGAGTTTGTGATGCTGAATACGAAACTGAAATCCATTTGAAAATCGAACGATGCATTACAGAGATATCGGGGTTTAAAAATTGATTTTTCCGGAAATTTTGATTCCGCGTCCTTGGTTTAAAAAATAGCGTTATGTTCAAAGTAATATTAACTCGTACGAAAATAATTGTTTAGTCGTACTTGAACACATTCGGATTTTTTTTGTTAAGTCGTTCTTGAAATCGGAAAGGTGTTTGTTAAGTCGTACTTAAAATCATTCGGATTTTGTTAAGTCGTACCAGGAATAATTCGATTTTTTCATCTTTTTATTTTTGTTTCTCTTGTTATTGGTTTAAGAGCTATGCTTCTTTCAGGAATTTCCAGCTTTACTTCCGACATTAACGGAAGACCCACTCGTTGCTTTGCAACGAGCTTTGCTCTAGTTATTATTATTTTTATTTTTCTTTATTTTTCTGACTTTTTTAAAGCTTAATATCTCAAAAAGTTTTCAACAGATTTACATGAAACGTTCAGGGATTATGACACATTATTGTGCCTCAAAGGTGTTAAATGTTTAACTACAACGTCACTTCCGTTTTTATCTTACGTCAATTTTTAAATTTTAAAAAAGTGATTTTGTCCAGGACGTTTTTCAAAAACGCTTCAAGATAAAGACTTGGAATTTTCTGTGTTGAAGCATTGGTCGTTTTCATTTGGACATAAGGCTGGAATTTAGTCTCTGTCACTTCCGGTCCAAACCGGAAGTGTGTTAAAATTTTCGAATTTTTCGTTTTAATTTCAAATGTTTACGCGGTTTGTAAAGTTGGTCATGCTGAACACGAAACTGAAATCCATTTGAAAATCGGACGATCTATTACAGAGATATCGGGGTTTAAAAATTGATTTTTCCAGAAATTTTGATTCTGCGTCCTTGGTTTAAAAAATAGCGTAATGTTCAAAGTAAAATTAACTCGTACCAAAAATAATTGTTAAGTCGTACGTAAACATATTCGTATTTTTTTGTTAAGTCGTTCTTGAAATCAAGAAGGTTTTTGTTAAGTCGTACTTAAAATATTTCGTATTTTGTTAAGTCGTACCAGGAATAATACGATTTTATTCATCTGTTTATTTTAGTTACTCTTGTTATTGGTTTAAGAGCTCTGCTTCTTACAGGAACTTCCAGCTGAACTTCCGACATTAACGGAAGACCCACTCGTTGCTTTGCAACGAGCTTTGCTCTAGTTATTATTCTTTTTCTTTAATTTTCTGACTTTTTTAAAGCTTAATATCTCAAAAAATTTTCAACAGATTTACATGAAACTTTCAGGGATTATGTACCATTATCGTCCCTAAAAGATGTAAAATTTCAACTACAACGTCACTTCCGTTTCAACGTTACGTCAATTTTTATATTTTAAAAACGTGATTTTGTCCAGGGCGTTTTTCAAAAACGCTTCAAGATAGAGACTTGGAAATTTTTGTGTTGAAGCATTGATCGTTTTTATTTGGACATAAGGCTGGAATTTAGTTTCCGTCACTTCCGGTCTAAACCGGAAGTGTTTTAAAATTTTCGAATTTTCGAATTTTTCGTTTTAATTTCAAATGTTTACGAGATTTGTAGAGTTGTTCATGCTGAATACGAAACTGAAATCCGTTTGAAAATCAGACGATGCATTACAGAGATATCGGGGTTTAAAAATTGATTTTTCCGGAAATTTTGTTTCCGCGTCCTTGGTTTAAAAAATAGCGTAATGTTAATAGTAAAATTAACTCGTACCAAAAATAATTGTTAAGTCTTACTTAGACACATTCGGATTTTTTTTTGTTAAGTTGTTCTTAAAATCAAGAAGGTTTTTGTTAAGTCGTACTTAAAATCATTCGGATTTTGTTAAGTCGTACCAGGAATAATTCGATTTTTTCATCTTTTTATTTTACTTTCTCTGTTACTGGTTTAAGAGCTCTGCTTCTTACAGGAACTTCCAGCTTTACTTCCCACATTAACGGGAGACCCACTCGTTGCTTTGCAACGAGCTTTGCTCTAGTTTTTTCTTACAAATTTTGTGCACGCGATTTCTCAGAAACGACCAGACCGATTTTCATGAAACTTTCAGGTATTATAGATAGTGATCGGGACCTTATAGGTTTTTTATTATATTGATGACGTCACTTCCGTTTTAGAGATATTGACGTTTTAGCGTTTTTTTAGAGGGGTGGCTTGTTACTCTAACTTCTCCTAAACTATAAAAGATATTGAGTTCAAACTTTCAGGGATAGTAAACAAAAGATTGTAGATTTGCAATTTTATTTTCATTTTGATCTGGTTTGAAAGGCGCCGAAGCTCGCCTGGACCTGAAAATTGGTATTAAAAAAACGTCGTAATTTTTTGTGGTTTTCTTTAATTATCTCTTTTCTGAAAAATATTTTGTTAAGACATGTAACGTAAAAATAGTTTCTATTTACCAGACCTTTCTTTTCAAATCAAGAAAAAAGGGGCTGGCCCCTCAAATAAGAGGACAAAAGGGTTCTAAACTCTTTAATCTGTAGCCCTTTACTGAACGATATTTTGTGAAATGTTATAGAAGCAAATATGTTCATCCCACAGTTATGTATCCAAGCAATGTAATGATTTTTCCATGTGTAACGTAATTAAGGGTTTTTAGGGGCCGAAAGTCCAAAATTTTGATCACCCATATCTCAGAAAAGAAAAATATTTTGAAATGCAGTACAGAAGAAAAGTTGTTTAAAATGATGTTCTCAACGATATGCAACCTTCACAATTTCGTTAAACGGCCCCTATAAGGAGATAAGGGATCGGCCCCTTAAATCTTCTTTCTCATATATCTCCAGAACAGTAACAAATTTCTAAACAGTTGTTGAACAAAATGTGTTTAGAATTAAGTGACCTTTTATTTGATACCAATAAAAAGGTTCTGGCCCCTAAAATTAAAGAACCAAAGGGCTCTAAAATATTCTATCTATAGCCCTTTACTGAGGGATATTTTGTGAAATGTTATAAAAGCAAATATGTTTATCTCACAGTTATGTATCTAAGCATTGCAATGATTTTATCATGTGTTATGTAATTAGGGTTTTTTAAGGGCCAAAAGTCCAAAATTTCGATCACCCATACATCAGAAAGGAAAAATATTTTGAAATGCAGTACAGAAGAAAAGTTGTTCAAAAAGATGTTCTCAACAAAATGCAACCTTCAAAATTTCGTTAAACGGCCCCTATAAGGAGATTAGGGACCGGCCCCTAAAATCTTCATTCTCATATATCTCCAGAACGGCAATGAATTTCTAAACACTTGTTGAACAAAATTTGCTTAGAATTAAGTGACCTTTAATTTAATATCAAGAAAAAGGGGCTGGCCCCTCAAATAAGGGGACCAAAGGGCTCTAAAGTCTTTAATCTGTAGCCCTTTACTGAGAGATATTTTGTGAAAGGTTATAGAAGCAAATATGTTTATCTTACAGTTATGTATCCAAGTAATGTAATGATTTAATCATGTGTTATGTAATTAGGGGTTTCTAGGGGCCAAAAGTCCAAACTTTTAATCACCCATATCTCAGAAAGGAAAAATATTTTGTAATGCAGTACAGTAGAAAAGTTGTTCAAAATGATGTTTTTAACAAAATGCAACCTTGAAAATTTCGTTAAACGGCCCCTATAAGGAGATAAGGGATCGGCCCCTAAAACCTTCTTTCTCATATATCTCCAGAACGGTAACAAATTTCTAAACAGTTGTTGAACAAAATGTGTTTAGAATTAAGTGACCTTTTATTTGATACCAATAAAAAGGGGCTGGCCTCTCAAATAAGGGAACCAAAGGGCTCTAAACTCTTTAATCTGTAGCCCTTTACTGAGAGATATTTTGTGAAATGTTATAAAAGCAAATGTGTTTATCTCACAGTTATGTATCTAAGCAATGTAATGGTTTTATCATTATTATAATTAGGGTCTTCCGTTTCCAACGGAAGACCCTTTTGTTTTTCTTCGGTTTCTTTTTATTATTATTTTATTTTTTATTTTTTTTCTGACTCCTTCTCGGCTAAATATCTCAAAAAGTTTTCATCCGATTTCAATCAAATTTTCAGAGCTTTTGTAAAGTTACCGTGCCTCAAAGATAATAAAGTTTCAGCATTTACGTCACTTCCGTTCAAATTTGGCGGCCATTTTTAAATTTAAAAAAACTGATTTTGTCCGGAGGAAATCTCCGTTAACTTTAAAGATATCGCTTTGAAATTTTTACAGATGATAGATCTATCAATTCTATAATGTACTGGGGGGTTTAAAATTTTGTTCATCAATTTTGCTCAAAACCGGAAGCAGTTCCAATTTTTGGAAATTTTCATTTTTTTAAACAAAATAAGACAATACCGCAGTCTTATAGAACTTAACATGGTGAATTCAAATCTGAAATCTGTTTGAAAATCGGACGATGCATTACAGAGATATCGGGGTTTAATAATTGATTTTTCCGGAAATTTTGATTCTGCGTCCTTGGTTTAAAAAATAGCGAAATGTTCAAAGTAAAATTAATTCGTACAAAAAATAATTGTTAAGTCGTGCTTGAACACATTCGAATTTTTTTTTGTCAAATCGGAAAGGTTTTTGTTAATTCGTACTTAAAATCATTCGGATTTTGTTAAGTCGTACCAGGAATAATTCGATTTTTTCATCTTGTTGTTGGTTTAAGAGCTCTGCTTCTTACAGGAACTTCCGGCTTTACCTCCCACATTAACGGAAGACCCACTCGTTGCTTTGCAACGAGCTTGCTCTAGTTATTTTTCTTTTTTTTCTTACAAATTTTGTGCACGCGATTTCTCAGAAACGGCTCGACCGATTTTCATGAAACTTTCAGATCTGATAGATAGTTATCTAAACCTTATAGGTTTTTTCTTATATTGATGACGTCACTTCCGTTTTTTAGATATTTACGTTTTAGCGATTTTTAGAGGGGTGGCTTGTTACTCTAACTTCTCCTAAATTATAAAAGATATTGAGTTCAAACTTTCAGGGATAGTAGACAAAGGATTGTAGATTTGCAATTTTATTTTCATTTTGATTTGGCTTGAAAGGCGCTGAAGCTCGCCTGGACCCGAAAATTGAGATTAAAAAAACGTCGTATTTTTTTTCTGATTTTCTTTGTTTATCTCTTTTCTGAAAAATATTTTGTTAAGACATGTAATGTAATAAATGTTTATATTTTTAGGACCTTTCATTTGATATCAAGAAGAAGGGGCTGGCCCCTCAAATTAGGGGGCCAGAGTGCTCTAAAGTCTTTCATCTGTAGCGCTTTACTGAGAGTTATTTTGTGAAATGTTATAGAAGCAAATATGTTTATCTCACAGTTATGTATCTAAGCAATGCAATGATTGTATCATGTGTTACGTAATGAAGGGTTTTTAGGGGCCAAAAGTCCAAAATTTTGATCACTTATATCTCAAAAAAGAAAAATATTTTGAATTGCAGTACAGAAGAAAAGTTGTTCCAAATGATGTTTTTCAGAATATGCAACCTTCAAAATTTCGTTTAACGGCCCCTATAAGGAGATAAGGGATCGGCCCCTAAAACTGTTCTTTTCATATATCTCCAGAACAGTAACAAATTTCTAAACACTTGTTGAACAAAATGTGTTTTGAATTAAATAACCTTTCATTTGATACCAAGAAAAAGGGGCTGGCCCCTTAAATTAGGGGACCAAAGGGCTCTAAAGTCTTTAATCTATAACCGTTTATTGGGGCATATTTTGTGAAAGGTTATAGAAGCAAATATGTTTATCTCACAGTTATGTATCCAAGCAATGTAATTATGTTATCATGTGTTATGTAATTAGGGTTTTTAGGGGCCAAAAGTCCAAATTTTTGATCACCCATATCTCAGAAAGGAAAAATATTTTGAAATGCAGTACAGAAGAAAAGTTGTTCCAAATGATGTTCCTAAAAATATGCAACCTTCAAAATTTCGTTAAACGACCCCTATAAGGAGATAAGGGATCGGCCCCTAGAATGGTCTTTCCCATATATCTCAGAAATGGTTACAAATTTCTTAACACTTGTTGAACAAAATGTGTTCAGAATTAAATGAACTTTCATTTGATATCAAGAAAAGGGGCTGGCCCCTAAAATAAGGGGGCCAGAGGGCTCTAAGGTCTTTTGTCTGTAGCCCTTTGCTGAGGAATATTTTGTGAAAGGTTATAGAAGCAAATATGTTTATCATACAGTTACATTTGTATATACCCTAGCATTGTAATAATTTTATCATGTGTTACGTAATTAGGGGCATTCAGGGGTCAGAATTTTAAAATATTGATCACCCATATCTAAGAAAAAAAATATTTTGAAATGCGGTATTGAAGAAAAGATACTTAAAATGATGTATAAACAATATGCAATCATTAAATAAATATTTCGTTAAAGTTTTAACGGCCCTTTATGAGAAGATAAGGGATCGGCCCCCTTAAACGTTCTTTCAAACGTAACGGAGATTTGATTTGATTTTGACATTTCAAATTGTTATCCAGTGTTTTTTATGTGTTCATGCTATACATACATTCACTGAATATGTTTAGCAAAGCGACGATTAAACACAGATCCAGAAGATTTTCCGGGGTGGTCCATTGGAATATTTGCGGTTTTCTGGGGTTGAGAGTGCTATTTTCGGTAATTTCACGATGTGCATTTAATAAATTTGAATTCTCTTGAAAGGGGGGCCCTTTGCTCCGCGCATACAGATGGAAAACGCGAAGCTTTTATTTCATTCAAGATAAATAAAAGCAGGGGCGAAATATGCATGGTTATGAATTCGATCCTTTCCTTATCTCTAAGAACAAACAAATCGTACATTGTAACATGTAATACAAGCACGGACACGGTATTAGGAGACGGGGGCTGGTGGGTATTAAATTTATGTGTGTGTTTGTGTTTAATGTTACCTTTTGGCATGTCAGTATAGTCAAAGTACGTATACATTGTAGCAACCCCTTCCAGGGATTAGGGCTTTAGACCGGCTGGAATGTATGTTACACCATTAGATAGATACAGGATGTTTTCTTTAAAATTGCTCATATTAAATTTGAAAAACCCCCAGAATTAAATCATTTAAGAATGGACGAGGAATACGTTGTTGCAGACTAAAATTTGCAAAATTATATATAGACCTATCGTTAGGCACAAGTCTTTGAACGCAGTAATAGCCGATCTGTAATATTATGCGTTCACATTCTGATGATTGCATGTTGAGAATATAAGGAAAAATGAATTTTTAATGTACACATATATCTATAAAACTAATCAGATTTAAACAAGTTGATACATCAAGTACTTGTATAAATAGGAATAAGACAAAAAGTCGAAAATTTATCGTGCGAGTTAATATATTGGATCACATAAGAGTTCCCAAAAATGATGTCATTATCTTTTTAAAAAGATAGCGTCGGTCTGGAGAAACAACGCAGAAACTTTAACAGTTTAACGTCAACTTTTGGACATCGTAAAATATTAAGTTGCCAAGAAGAAACGTCTTATTCAAATCAGTATTAAGTAGAAGAAATACACGCATTGATTCCAGTATATATAATAGTCGTGACCTATTTGAGCAGTGCGCAACGTAAGTAAAAAAAACCATGGAAATTCCATGATGGTGTATTTGTAAATGACACTGACATGAACGCTTTTATTCATAATGACATAGCGTTTTTTGTCTTTTCTAGAGGCCAATGTTTACTTATTTGTTTTTGTTGTTGATGTATTGAATGTGGGTTATATATTAATATGAATATGCGCAGAATGCATTGCATAAAGTTGGCCTATTTGTTGCACAGGTGCTTGAGGACAGGATCGATCGACCCCCCCCCCCATCCACTACCCCCTCAAGATTATAGACCCCCGGGACTCTATTATTATTTTCTTTATTAAATTATCCTTTTATGACATATTTCTAATCATTCATTGCCCCAATATGTATATGGTACATCTATATGTTTTTAGCTCACCTGAACTGAAGGTTCAATTGAGCTTTTCTGATCACCTGTTGTCCGTCGTCCATCCGTCTGTCCATCCGTCTGTAAACTTATTACATTTTTGACTTCTTCTCTGGAACCACTGGGCCAAATTTATCCAGCCTTGGTACAAAGCTTCCTTATGAGAAGGGGATTCTAAATTGTTAACTTTTTAAAAGGGAGATCATTGTGATAATTAGGTGGGTGTCTTAAAAAATCTTTTTCTCAAGAACCACTGCACCAGATATGCCAATATTTACACCAAAGCTTGTATATATAGTGAAGATTCTAAATTATAAAAATTGTGATCCTTGGGTCCCAAGAGGGGTTCAAAGTTTATTAACAAAGACAAAATTTACATAGAAATATATGGTTAAAATTTTAAAAAATATATATATATTCTCAAGGACTACAATGCTACAATTATTGAGATTGCTATACAAGTACCCAAAGATAGTGTAGATTCTAAATTGTGAAAACTCTGATCCCCAGACTATTACTACGTACGGCCCCAAAATATATTTAAAGTTTAACATGGATTTATATAATGGGAAAATGTTTTAAAACTCTTCTTTTTAAGAATTACAATGCTACAGTTTGTGAGATTACTATGCAATTATTCTAAGATAGTGTAGATTTTAAATTGTTTAAATCATTTTTTATTGAGTCAGCAAGCGAGTCCTTGTTACAGTCGTTTCTGCGAATATTTTGCACAACATTATTCATGCTCTAAAGAAAATAGTGGATAGAAATAAACAAAAAGGTTACAGACCTCATTTTTAAGTTTCAAAAGCCTTTTAAAATTTATTAAGCAACAATTAATTTTATCATGTTCACTATCTTTAACAGCTTTTGTTTCCGTGATTGTCAATTAGAAATGGTTAAACAATCTCATCCTTACATACACATATATTTTCAAAATTTTCCTGATGTGTAGTTTTTGTTCAATCGCAGGCCATGAATTCGACAACTTACATGAGGCAAACTAATTGTTAAGTGTTAATGAACATAACTATTTGAGAAGTTTTGAATGGAGATATGCGTAAAATCTATTTTTAGAAAACCCCAGTTTGTTTTTCAGTTGGACATGCAAAGCGAGACGATCTTGCTGTCATCGGATCTTTTGGAGTTAATTTTGAGCGCAAACGTGAATTTATTGATAAATTGCTATATAATGCAAATAGTTCTTATTTCTCGTCATTGAAATATACTAGTCCATTGTCTCTATCCTACGATATGTAAATCGCTCGCTCATATCAGACAGGCATTGCCAGTCTGGCAGGCATTGCCAGTCTATCATTGAAATATCAAAGTACTCAAAGCACTGACACGTGTTGATGATTCAGGAATCAGACATTTATTGACCCTTTTCTGCCCTCAACGAGCAGAATTTGAAATATATCAAGAATTAAGTATATAATTATCATAGTATTCCTGGCCACAACATATCAAAGATAAAAAAAAATCATGAATCGTGAAAGATCATTTTTTAAAAAATTTAAATTGTATAGAGAAGGATATATAAATATTATTATCGTATAAAATAATATGAAAAAGGTGGTCTCATAAAAGTAATGTCTGCCATAATGAGCTCTGTAATCTTTGTTTACTTATCATTAATTTATTTACAAAAGACAGAAAAGAAATTTTATTTATTACTGACAAAGTAATAAAAAAATTCGATCAAAATATTTTCAACATGTTCAGAGCAAGTTGACTCTTAGGCCCTTCAGGCCTTTGATGAAAAGAGGTATTTCAAAATAAAAAAGAAAATTCCATGATAAGTTTATCATAGTTAAATTATCTGGAAATATTTTCATCGCTTAGTTTTTATTTTTAATTTCCATCCCGACATCATTACTCACATATCGGGATCCCAGTGTTTGGGATCAAAGATCATAAATTCAAACAACTTCAAAAAGGTGTGCATCTTAGTTCTTACAAGGAACAAAAGATAATAAAGGTTATGGAAAAAAAGTAAGAATCATTGATAGACTTTATCAACTATTTATAGACTTTCCTTGTTTTTTGAGTTTTTAGAGCTTAAAATTCAGTCTCATTTGTTGTGTAAAGGAATTATGAATACAGACATGCCAAAGATAAATTTTTTCCTCCCTTTTATGTATTGTTTAATATATGATAAAACCTTGAAATGTATGAGAGTTTTACAATATTTTTTCAGAGTTCACTTCATAATAAACCCTTTCGAAATAAAATGATACAAGAACTATTGTTCAGATGAGCGATGGGCGTCTTGTTTATTTTAGTCTTTATCCTATAACACTGATATTTATAGTCCTGCTAGTAACTGCAGCCATTTTGAACTTTCGCCTTGATCTGTTTATATTCCCGTGTTTGTTTGATAAAATGTGCTTGCTATTTTGATTGCATGTTATTAGTCTGAAATTAATGTTAATGAATAATTGGGTGACATCAGTTGAAATTTTAAGCTTTACTTTGAGGAATAGACCCTGTGTTACCTTTTATGAAACATGTATTATCAATATTATAATGTCATGGAAAAGTCATCCGAAAGAAAGACAATATTAACAAAAAATGTATCTTATATCAATAGTGCTTTGATTGATTGTAATTTTGCTACATATGCTGTGCATTTATATTCAAAATATGTTACACATTTGACTAAATTTATGAAGCAAACAATTTTCCAAATTGGCATTTTCCTAAGTTAAATTACAGGTTTAAACTCAAACAACAGTACATTTAGTCATTCAGGGTTATTAAGGAAATAAAGTAACAGAAAATGTTCATATATCGATAAAACAATGCAAGAAAACGAACAAATTTCATTTCATATACTTGTTACTCATATAGCGACATTGTCCCCATGACGTCCCAGTTCATCTCGTGCCAAATCTGCTTAATTAAAAAATCGATCAGGTGTGAAATTGGTTTTTTCCTAATTATATCGAAACTACATATTCGGTCGCAGTAAAATTTCAGGATGATGTTTTTACACATAGATCTCCATTATATCAAAATGCTGGCCAACAGTGCAGGTACCCTTTAAGAGGAGTAGTGATGACAAGGATTTTGTACTAGGAACAATAACTATATCAAGGTTGAGGCTGATAGGCTATATATTTTGAAAATGGGTGATTTTTTATTCACTTTTAATGCAAAGAATAGAGACTTTTCTTAAATACTGAAACAGCAAAATGGGCTTGGTATTTACTATAAAATTATGTGGATAAAAATTGAAAGATTTTTTAACTTTTTGTTCAAGATCTTTAGTGCTTATTTGTTAACATATTGTGAATTTGATACTGTATTGCTGATATGATCAGCTTTTGTTGCTCAGGTTAGCAATATGACCCATGGGATTCTTGTTTTTGACTGGATATGAATAAAATAGAAGAGAAAAACTCAATGGAGAGAGTGAAAGAGTTAGAGATAGATGAGAGATAGAAAGAGACATCAGTGAAAATATGTGAAAAGTTTAATATCAAATTAAATCACATTGTAGGTCACAGTGAGAATTTCTTCAGATAAATAAATAATTTCTATTAAAGTTTAATCGTTGATATAAGTTAATATTGTAACAATTGGAAATCATAGGCAAGTTTATGTAATGTACAAAGTATCTCTCTCTTTCTTTCTGAATGAAATTCTTTTTGTAAATAAGCATCTTGCTAACAATATTTAAATTGTGAATATTTTCATCTACGGTACCGGGCATTTTCTTTATTATATGTGTCTTTTGATCAGTGGGTTTGTGTATAAATGAGACATTAAATCATTATTCAGTTCTCAGATATAATTTATTAGTTATATATTCATTCCCCATATTGCAGTCTTCAACTGCTACCTAAAATTACAACTATACATTTAGATCTCAATTAAATTGGTTGTATAATGAATCAAACCTCAGATCCTTGTTAATCAGTCCATTTTTATTCTGAAAAAATGTTTTTTTATTTTTCATTTTATAAATGGAGTGACATAATTAAATGATGTCATTGCTTATTCAGTATTATACATACAATATTATTCTAATTGTTTACTATTTACATTACTTACAAGAGTGATCTAGAACAAAATCAATACTCGATATCTAATACGCTGTGTCAAAGTTGAACTTGCATGTATGTTGCATTTGGAGCTACACATGCACTTAAAAGAACTTACATGCTAAATATGGGACATGATTTTCAGTTCCTGGAGGAGGTTAAGATTTTTGGAGCTTGTTAATTTATAGAGCAGGTGCCCTTTGATAGCCACATCTAAGTTCCTACTGGTCCAATCTTCATGCAACTTGCATGGATGTTGCGACTATTGATGCTTATGCACCTCATAGGCTTAATTACTGAGGGTTTGGATGCTGATTGAAGTTAATTTTTTTTTGAGCTGGTTTAAATGCCATTTGATGACTATGTGTTTCTTACTACTGGTCCTGACATTACTCAACTTGTATTCATGGGGCGACTTATAATAATTATGTACTTTATTGGCTTAAATGTTGAATCTGAGCCATAGATTTCAGATGCAGGAAGTGGTTAGTGTTTTGGAGCAAGTCATGTTGATGTAGTTAATAGTATTTACTTATTTAGATTTGCAATGCATAGTTGATTTAACTATGTAAATGACACACACATATAGCTTCAGAAAGTGATCTTGATTATCTAGATGCTTTAAATATGCAGGTTTTGGAATTTAAATGAACTCAAATTGTGTAATGGTGTTTGAGTCAGCTACAAAATGAAGTAAATAGTATTCATATCGATCATACATAAGGTGGTATATGACACCTCCATGTTATGACATACTATGTATCAAAATGAACACTAAAATCAAATGTAATTTTATAACTTATTTTTTCCCAGATTTGTAACTTGTCAAAGAGTCAAGAGTTTGAATTCCGCTTTGGATTTTAAAATTATATGTTTCGAAAAATTTCAAAAGCATTTTTTGGATAAATACTGTAAAATTTGAAGAAATTACTTCAATTATAAAGTACTATAATCCACATTTATATCATTAGAAGTCCCATACCACCAGTGACCTTTGATAGTTAAATATAACTATGGATGTGTAAATACTAAATAAAGGTACCTATACATGTAGGTACACAACTTGATCTTAATTATCTTAATCCAGGAGCAACTGTGAGTATTTTGGACGTTAAATGCGCGTTTGAATGTTCAAACAAATGCTGTTTTGACCAGCTCTTTTGGTTCGTGTAACTTTTATTTGGATTTGAAATATATCCAATATCTTCAGATATATATGGGATCTTCAGATACAAAGGCTGATATCCATTATCAAGAACGCTAAGATAATCTTGTTTGATTGTTGATAAATATTAAAAAATCTGTCATTACACTACTATATGATACAAAATTGTACCATATGATATAATATACCACCCCCTTACTTTGCATGCATATCAACTTGTTGTTCATATAGAGTGTATGATTAAGGTTTTCATCATATTGCATACATTGGCTGAATAACCATAGGGTATTAACAAAAAATCTCATATATGCATTTAATTGAATCCCTTAAAGGTGTTTAAACATTATAGTTCAAGGGGCAAAGCCTGGTTTCCTATATATTTTGATATGAAATTATTTTGATATTGTATCGACTATATATTATATCAATATCATATAAACCATCATTTTCGCTAATGAAGGGTTACTGATGTACTCGGCTACTTACAAATTTTAGCGTATCATGCTATCAAAGGCGGTGAGTTTAAAGAACATTTTAATCTTCAGCGTATTTAATTAATAGAAATACTGTTAGATATTACTGATAGATCAAAATCATTCATAGGGGGTACCGGTAAGACTTAAAAAGATAAATCCTTTAGGAGGCTTTATCTATGAGAGAATACCTCTGTTGATGCATGAACAGATTTGTTATTTCTAATTATTCATTATTTGCACCATTGTATGCTAAATTTTTCATGAAGGCTCAAATAGAAAGACAAATGAAAACAGGTTTCAGCTATGCATGTTAGAGACACTCATGAAATAATTGTATAAAAAAAATTGTTGATTAAATCAGAGATGTTTTGGTTTTCTTTGCTGGTCGAACGTTTTCAGAAACTCCAATCAAAATCTAGGAAAAAATCCTTTTGAAAGAAAGTTATGCCAATTAAGGGTTTGTGAGATGTAGTGTGTATCAGATGATTAAACTTTATTTATGATTCAATATATTCAATACAATATCATATTATATTGAACAATATTGTATCATATTACATGGTACAACATTTGATTGAATCATATCACCTTGTGATATCATGAAACAATAGCATGTTGTACAGCATAATTTGATACAGTGTTGCAGCTTGTTTTATTTCAATTTTTATGCCCCCCTTCGATGAAGGGAGGGCATATCGCTTTGCTGCTGTCTGTTGGTCAGTCTGTCGGTCGGTCCACCTACAGTTTCCGTTCATTTTCTTCGCAGAGGATTAACATATTGAAATGAAATTTGGTATACAGGTTTATCATGATAATATCTAGGTCAAGTTCGATATTGGGTACGACCGAGCAATTTTCGACAAGAGTTATGGCCCTTGGACGTAGAAAAATTCTAGTTTTTTTGCAGTTTCCGCTCATTTTCTTCGCAGAGGATGAACATATTGAAATGAAATTTGGTATACAGGTTTATCTTGATAATATCTAAGTCAAGTTCAATATTGGGTACGATCGAGCAATTTTCGACAAGAGTTATGGCCCTTGGACATAGAAAAATTCTGTTTTTTTTGCAGTTTCCGCTCATTTTCTTCGCAGAGGATGAACATATTGAAATGAAATTTGGTATACAGGTTTATCTTGATAATATCTAGGTCAAGTTCGATATTGGGTACGATCGAGCAATTTTTGACAGTTAATGCCCTTGGACGTAGAAAAATTCTAGTTTTTTTTTTGCAGTTTCTGCTCATTTTCTTCGCAGAGGATGAACATATTGAAATTAAATTTGGTATACATGTTTATCATGATAATATCTAGGTCAAGTTTGATTTTGGGTATGATAGAGCAATTTTCGACAGAGTTATGGCCCTTGGACTTAGAAAAATTCCAGTTATTTGAAGTTTACGTTCATTTTCTCTGTGGATGTTTCCATAGAAGGGGGACATAAGTGTTTCACAAACATCTCTTGTTTTCAAACATATTCACAACTGTAAAGTGTAATTCATGTATTTTGAGCTTACGTGAACTGAAAGCTTAAGTGAGCTTTTCTGATCACATTGTTGGGTGTCCACCTGTCCGTCTGCCTGATTGTAAACTTTTTCCATTTTCCACATTTTTCTCCATCCCTTTATTCAAAGGTAGATAATTAAAAGTTATTGAAAATTTGTTGGTATCTTTTAGAATATCCTCAGGTAAAGTGCCGTCAAGTTTTTTCAAATCATGATCCCCTATGGGGTAGGGTGAAAAATTATAAGTAATTATAAATGCTGAATTATTCTTTTAAACTTAAATATTATAATACATCACTTTACTAATATGAGAGCATCATAGCTTATTGTTGATTCTCAATTGCTTAGAGCCCATACAATATTTGGGCTCACCAGGGGCTCAAAGTTTGATGTAGGTTTATAGATAATTGTTTAATATCTTCTCGAGAAAGGTTATACTCATTATGTGACTTTGAAATCATCCTTTTAAAAAGTGGCTCAATCAATGTTCATTATGATATCTGAAGAAAAATTTGAAAGATGTTTTATCTACATTCTACTACATTGTCCAGATATTTTGTATATGACTCAATAAATGGTTATCTTTGGTCAGTTGAGCAATGTGACCCATGGTCCCCTTGTGAACTCCATGCAACCCAAATGCCTTGTTAAAAACCAACCAAACAGATCTTTCTAGACCAATGTATATAACCGAGTTAGCTCTATAGTGTATATTTTTTTTAACTCGTATAAATTCTCAGCATAGTATGAAGAATTGATTGGATAGTCTAAAAGACCAACTTTAAGATGTGGTATTTTTTTATCTTCTAAAGCATGATAGAATTACAGATTTTAGTTTAACAGTATCTAATCTGCTGGATTTCTTTTTATCAAATTCTCTTGATTAATTCTGAGTATGAGCATGCTCTATCGAAAACGAATTCTTCAATAATACTATACTCTTTTTAAACTTACATGCACATGTACATTTTTTGCATTTGGCTGAGTTATTACGGCTCAAAATATCAACTTACTTTTTACACAGAGTCTTTTCTATTTATTTCAAGATGCAAGTTTCCTGAATTTAAGACAAATCAGTTCTAAAAACATCATTATTAAACTGCATATTGTGACAGATACCTGTGTCTATTTTCAGTAACAGGTACATTTTTTATGTAAACACTGATGTAAGCGAAATAATGGCCAATTTCAACCAAACTTAACACAAAGCATCACTGGGTGGAGGGGATTCAAGTTTGTTAAAATGAAGGGCCGCACCCAATTTAGAATTATTAAAAATTTCTCAAAAATCTTTTCCAAAAGAATTAGGCCACAAGATCTGTAGCTTGTATGGAAGCATCCACAGGTAGTGTAGATTCAAGTTTGTTCAAATCATGGTCCCCAGCTGGGCTATGATTGGGCCACAATGGGGGATGAATTTTTATTAAGGAATATATAAAGTAAATCTTTAAAAATCTTCTTCTTTAAAACTATCTGGCTAGAAAATCTTAAACTTCTGTGGAAGCTTCCTCAAGTAGTGTAGATGTAAATTTATTCAAATCATCATCATAATTTAATGAATTACAGCCAAAAATTTCATTGTAATTATAGTTACTTAATTACCTTCAATTACTCTCTACATAAGTATTCTTTGATGTATAAAATTTATGAAAAAACTCTCTATGGAGGCTTGAGTATTGCCAGCTACTATAGGTTACAAATGTGTCATAATATATTACAGTAATTCGATAAATCATGTATCACGATATAGCTGTCAACTTTAAATAAACTGGTATCTAGATAGATTAAAGTTTGCTCAAATCAAAGAGTTCTGGTAAGGGGTCAAACTCTTACATAGGAATATATAGGGTCAAACTCTAGAAATCTTTTTCTCAGAGAGCTGCGTATCCATAGGTAGTTTACATTCAAGATTTTGCAAATCATTATCCCCCATGGCAAAAGAAATTATAAGCCTATTATTATGTATCCACTTGCAAAAAGAATGAATACTCGAATAGCTCTACTTGTTTAAATATGTTAGATTATATAATTAAAAAATCTGTATACAAGTTTGAAACACAGAGTAAACATCTAATTCATTTCAAAAAATATATTTTAAGGGGCTCAATAGTCAACATGAACGATCAGATCTACTAAAAGTTTTTAAGTTTTGGACATGATTTATTTACCGATAAACTATTATTAACTAAACAATTTGAGGGTTATATTTTAGTATTTCTAAATATTTTTATTGAGATTTTCTATAACGGATCAATATATATAAAAATGGCCATAACCATCTAGTCCTCAAAGTGGAAGTGGCAAATCATAAATTAATAAATGAATATAATCAATTTCAATCTATGAGTTATATTATAAACAACACTTAAATTGCATCACAAAGTATTCAAAACTAATCAAAAAAGTAATTATAATTACATTTATATTTTTGGCTGTAATTGATAAAATAACTGTTTGAAGTACTCGAAAATCTCTTTGGTTACATATTATTGTCATGTTATTAGCTCATAGTTGAAAGCTCAAGTGAGCTATTCTGATCACATTTTGTATGTTGTCCGTCTGTCTGTCTGTAAACTTTTAACATTTTTAACATCTGCTCAAAACCACTGGGCAGCAGGGCCAATTTCAAACAAACTTAGAACAAAGAATTCTTTGGCTCAGGGGATTCAAAGTTGTGAAAATTAAGGACCACTCCCTTTTACAAGGGGAGATAATTGTGAAATTGGGAAAAGTTGTGAATTAATCATGACCCTCAAGGGTAGGTGGGGCCACCAACGGGGGGGGGTCAAATTTTTACATAGGAATATATAGAAGTAATCTGAAAATAAAACCTTCTCGTGAACCATTTGGCCAGGAAAGTTGAAACTTGTGATCCCTGAATGTATGATGGGGTCACAACGGGGGCGGGGGGACAACTTTTTATATAGAGATATTAAATATCTTAAAATCTTTTTTAAAAACAAACATTTCTTAAGAAAAGCTGTAACTTTAGTGAAGTACCTTCATATAATGTAAATTCAAATTTGTTAAATTAAAATCTTTTGGAGTAGGATGGGGCCACATCCAGATGTACAAAAGAAAACTTTTTAATTATTCACAAAAACTGAAATGTTATTATTTATGCTTTTACTTATATGCAAGGATTTTTACATATTGCAGATTCCTTAAAAATTGTTTAAACTTTGGCCCTTGGACCATAATTGGGCCTCGCAAGAGGTTCAAAATTTGATTTAGGTTTTAAAGGGGTCTTTTTAGAAGTGCAATGCTGAATGTGATGTGACTAAATCATCATATTAGAAAAAGGACTTTCATATAAATATAAGAATACCTAGGGAGAACCGGATTTTGGTTATACAGGATCTACATGTATCATACTACACTGTCCAGATGATTTGTATTATGACTCCATGAAGCTGATTTTATCATGCCTAGTGTTGCTCAGGTGGGCGATGTGGCCTATGGGCCTCTTGTTATTATCAAGTAATCATTACAATTAAATATGATTAGTTGATTATGATTACCTCATGCCTGCACTCAAACAAGAATGTCAATAATGCAGAAATTTTTTTAAAACTTTAAATTTTAGGGATATTTTTTTTAGATGCCAAAGAAAAAAGCTGTCAACACTCGTCAAAAGCGAGAAAGAAATAGAGAGAAAATGAGACAGAAGAGACGCAAATCTTTTCCTGATGTCCAAGACGACCAGACCATGACAAAGTCCTCTGTTCCTTGCGGGACAGAGGAGGAAGCTGAGGCAGCTTCTCCCGGTAATTTTCCGGGGCACGGTTTTATGGGGTTTCCGCCTAAAGAGGAAAAACCCCTGGCCAGGGTGCAGGCCTCGCCTAGCGTGAAAATGCATTCACCTGCCCCGAGGTTGCCATCTCCTCGGGGAAGTCTGTTTGTCCGTGAGCAGGACAAGGCACCGTCCCCTGACTCCCTAGAAAGGGTTTGTGCTCCACCGAGGGCACCTGGACCGGACACCGTGCACGTGTCTGGACCAGCAGGTCAGGCGCAGCTGGAAACCTCTATGTATGGAGGGACCAGCAGGAAAACAAAAGATGAGGGCAACTTGAGGATAAACAAAAAGGAAACTGAAAGGAAATCAAATAGAAATGAGAATGAAAACAATGAGAAACATGCTATTTCAGATAATGATATTGACGAAAACAAAAGAAAAAGAAATACAGGTCAGTGTTTGCAGAAATCTTTTAAAACAGGCAACATTTGATTCAACTTATTCAGTACAGGGGTCATTTCATCAAGCTAATCCATTGTTTGAAGAAAATGCTGGAACTCAATGTGTTGCTAATTGTTTAGCAGGATTGGCCTATCACAAATTTAAAAATGCAAAGAATTGGACTACACAAGATTTGGACAGAGTATTAATGACAGGGAATGAGTTGTATTCATATACGCAAAAGAGTTCATCAATTACTGAAAGGTATTTGCTTGTGGAAGAATTACCAGAACTGTTTGAATGTTTTAATCGATCATACCAATTTCATGCAAAAGAATCACTTGCAAGTGTTATTATGGCTGATGATGAATTGAACTATGCAGAATTTAATGCATTACCTCTAGATGAAGCTCTACAGGTTGCTCTTACAGAAACTGATGGTTGCTTTGTTTGCTTTGGTGGTAACACCTTTTTAATTGGTAAAACAGATTGTGGATTTTTGCTTTTGATTCTCATTCAAGGTCTTCTGATGGGATGTTAAGTATGTTTGGAAAAAGTACAAGGGTTTTACTTCATAATGTAGGTGAAGTATATTCACACATACAGAATCTTGCTCTTTCAATGAGGTATTCAAACAGCCTTGAATGTAATGTGACTGGTGTGTCCTGCGAAATGAACTCTATTGAAAATGACAATAACAAGCTAGAGTACGAACGAAATTCTGGTGATGAATTTGAAAGCCCTATGTTATTAGAAACTACGAGTGTTGAAACACATGACATAAATGATGATGTTGTGTTCATTAGTCAAGAGCAGTTTCAGTTCACTTTTTCCCCTTTGAATTTAAGCAGGAGACAGCATCTTTGTCAAAGATTGAATGTCCCTTACATATCAAACGGAAATTCAATTGATATTCAGTGTTCTAGAACAAACATAACTACACCAAGGCTAGAAAAAGAAATCTTAGGAGATGGAAACTGCTTTTTCAGAGCCGTTTCATTCAGTCTTACAAACTCGGAGGATTTTCACAGTGTAATGCTCAACTCTGTCTGTAAGCATATGATGGAAAACAAACAATTATTTCAACCATTTGTACATGATGAACAATCTGTTGAAAGGCACATTTCTTCTACACAGATGACACAAGAAGGTACGTGGGCTACTGAGGTTGAAATTTTTGCTACAGCTCACTTACTGAACAGCGATATCTACACATTCTCTGGAGGAAGATGGATAAGATTTTCAGTGAATGATGTAGAACCTGATGAGCAAAATAGAACAGGAGCACTTTACTTTAATCATCGACAACAAAACCATTATAATGTTGTGCTCTCGGTTAATCGAGAAGAGTCAAACTTGCCCCAAATCCCAACTAATAAAAGTTCCCTTGAGTATGAAAAGCGATGCCGAAACCGCACACGAATGCAAAAAATTAGACAACAATCGTCAAAAGTACAGAAAAATCAAAGTTATGCAGAGGAACGGAAACTCTCTCTAAGAAAGAAGTACCAGAATGACATGAATTTTAGAAATGAAAAACTCCAAACAGCTGCTCAAAGATATATGGAAGATGAAGAATTTCAAGATAATATTAGAAATGTTAGCAAACAAAGGTATCATTCTGACAATGTCTACAATATGAAAACAAAGGAAAGAAGCAAAATCAAATATCAAACAGATCCTAACCATAAACAAAGAGTGAAAACAAAAATTATTAAGACATATGCAACAGATCAAGAATATAAGAATTCTTCCAAAAGGAGAAGTATTGAGAAATATGCGACAGATATTGACCATAGACAAGATGTCAAAAAGAGAAGTTTAGAGAAGTATGCGACAGATCTTGATCACAAGCAAAAAGTCAAAAAGAGAAGCAGTGACAAGTATAGAAATGACGAAGAACATAAACACAGGATGAACGACCATCTTTAAGTTCTCCTTAAAGATAGCTTAAAGATGCTTAAAGGTAGCTTAAAGACGATCTTTAAGCCACCTTTAAGCTACCTTTAAGCTATATGTGTTGCTTAAAGATGGCTTAAAGAAGCGTAAAGATGGCTTAAAGGCTGCTTAAAGACTATCTTTAAGCCACCTTTAAGCCACCTTTAAGGACAACTTATAGGTCCTTAATGTCCAAACTTCTTTAAGCCACCTTTAAGCCACCTTTAAGCTACCTTTAAGCCACCTTTAAGCCACCTTTAAGCCATTAAAAAAAAATTATTTTAAATTTGTGCTTAATTTCCAACAAAATGTATTAACTTTGTGAAAGAAAAGGTATTAAAACGGTTTTTGTTCTAGAAAGAAAAATGAAAAAAAACACAAAAAAACACCGCCCAGGGCGAGAATTGAACCCGGGACCCTTAGTTTACTAGCATCACCACACTTCCTCTGCGCCACGGCAACTTACATATATACGGGCGTTTTTATATCCTATATATCAGTGGATATTGAATCACTGTATTGAATGTGTTTACTTGAAAAGATTTTGACAAACCATTCAGTTTGTAACAATCAATTATATCTAATTTATAAATTACATGCATGCGTGTATTTAGAATGAAATACGGAACTTGGTCTTCAGTGAACAAAAATATATTATACCTAAATGGAAACCGTTAGGTTCACTATAGTAGGCTTTCTTAGTTAATAAATTTAAACCGAGTAGATATACGTTCATCTAATTTATAGCTATAAAAATGTAAGAAAGAAAATGAAATCATTTCTTTTATGAAATGCATTGATACTATTAGGGTATTTGTTCAATTTCCCGCAATTTCCCGGTTTTCATGATCGCGGCGCCGTTCCAATATGTTTAAATATTTACATGTAATTGTATGTACATGATTTTTAAACTATCAATTCTATAACAAACAAAATTACCAATTACCGGTGACGTATTTACTGCATGTGGCAATTGCAAATGACTTGTATATACAATTGTATGATGTGCCAGGCCGGGTATATTTGACATATTTACCCTTATACATATATTTAAATAATCAACCCCTATTTATGATCACCGGTACATTAATTAATTAGCCTCAAGATTTTACTCTTACATACATGTATCGTTAATTTGTAGACGTAACATCTTTGAAACCCAGTGCTAGGAAATAATACTTTGAAAATGAATTACAAATGTAAATTAACTTTTATTCACTAGACTTATCGTATACTCGTACATACTAAGATTCAACGCCTTTAGAAACCCTGACGTGCACCTGGGCACACGACACACCTGTTGTGTATATCTTGTATATTCTGTGTTAGTTCCAGGGGTTTTCTTAAGTTGGACAAACAATAGACTTTAATTAGATATACACAAACATGCACCTGGGCACACGACACAACTGTTGTGTATATCTTGTATATTCTGTGTTAGTTCCAGGGGTTTTCTTAAGTTGGACAAACAATAGACTCTAATTAGATATACACAAACGAACAAAACCATGTCTAGACAAACAAAGCAGTAATATCCTGCCCGATATAACAAAGGCAGTTGAGAGTCTTTTCATCTTTAACATGTATCTAGCAGATCTAGAGTTAGAAATAATGAAAATTGAAAAAAAAAATACAAACCTTAAACCGATTATCAAATTAAATCATGCATTTTTGGTTCATTATCTTTATTTTGTTTAATAACCGGAGGAACAGAGAGAGAGAGAGAGAGAGAGAGAGAGAGAGAGAGAGAGAGAGAGAGAGAGAGAGAGAGAGAGAGAGAGAGATTTTTCACAGATTAATTTATAATAGGAAACAAATATACTTTAATTAGTTTTATGCACATATTAAGATACAGAGACTGCGCTCATCCCTACAATAATTTTGAAACCCCCAAAATATTATAAAGAATTTTATAACGGCAATCTGTGTCCATCGGAGCGGTGCTGATGATAGCGATCTGTGTTTAATGGAGCGACAATTAAAACCGCCTGGAACACCCCCCCCCTTCCTTGGAAATTATATTATCACTCGGATGACCCCCTCCCATCTCTATAAAAGAGCTTTTGCATTTAATATATGTTTTTATTGTTCAGCTTGATCAATATTGACTTAAAGGCCACTTAAAGACAGTGTAAAGGCAGTGTAAAGAGAGCGTAAATGCCACTTAAAGATGCTTAAAGATGGCTTAAAGGTGGCTTAAAGGTGGCTTAAAGGTTGTATAGCCTTTAAGCTCCTTTAAGTCACCTTTAAGCCACCTTTAAGGACTTGCTTAAAGATGGTTTTTCGCCCTGTGAAAGAAAAAGTAAAAAAGAGAAGCATTAAGAGGTATTCAACAGACAGACAGCACAGAGATGACGTCAAAAGAAAAAGTATTCAGAAATACGAATCAAACGCTGAACACCGAGAACATGTCAAAGCAAACAGTAAACTGAAGTACAAGTTAGATGAAGTGCACAGGATACATGTCAATACTGCAAGCACATTGAAATACAGGGAAAATGAAAACTTCCGGGAAACAAAACTTAATGCAGCAGCTGAAAAGTATAAAAATGATGATTTATTCAGGTCAAAAAGGAAGGCTTCAGGTAAAAACAAATACGATTCGAGTCCAACAGCAAAAGCACAAATAAAAGAGAGAATAAAGAAACAGAGAGATGTTCATCGAGCTAGATTAGAAAATCAGGAAGAAACTATGAAAGTATTTAAAGAAAAGGCTAAGCAAGGCATAGATTATTCATGCTGTTGCTGTGATCGACTCTTATTTAAAAATCAAGTTCAAAAGTGTGAACGACACACTTATAACAAAAACGAACAGGCAGCAAATGTTGCAGAGATTTGCATTCAAGAAAAGTATTCCCATCATTGTACAGAGACATGTCCAGAAAATTGTATTAAATCCAATTTATGGATTTGTTTTACATGTCACAGGAAAATTTTGAGTGGATATATTCCAGCAGAATCCGCAGCTAATAAGATGACCCTTGAAGATATTCCAAAGGAATTTGAAGAACTAAACAGTCTTGAAAAACATTTGATTGCGATACACATTCCGTTATTGAAAATTATGGCTCTTCCACATGGTGGTCAACAAAATATTCATGGACCAGTTGTATGTGTTCCATCAGATCTGAAGAAAGTAACAAGTTTACCAATGAAACCCGAGGAAGACCTCTTACTAAGAGTGAAGCTAAAAAGGAAGCTGAATTATAAAGGATACATCGAATACCAGTTCGTCAATCCAAAACACGTATTCGAGGCATTACATTATTTGAAAAAAACAATCAATGGTATGAAGATGTAGCAATAGATAAAAACTGGAATGGAACTGTTGACAATTGCCAAACTGAAATTGTGGAACAATTATCAAACGATGATGAACACGAGCAGATTGCGACAGATTCTTGTTTACAACCAGTTGATATTGGTCAGGTGGTTCTCGATCATTACTTTGATGATATTTATGATATTGCTCGCGGTGAAGGAAATAATCCGATAAGAATGTTACAAGAGCCAGGTAATGAGGCAAAAACATTTCCGTACCTCTTTCCAACTGGAAAATTTTCGTGGAATGACGAGAGAGAAACACGAATTACACTGTCAAGATACTTCAACAATCGTCTAATGAATACTGATGACAGATTCGCAAAAGACAGCAGCTACATCTTTTTCAGCCAGTTTATGTCTGACTTAAATCAAGTCATAGAAAAGACACAAATATCTATCAGAAAATCTGTTAGGAGACTGGAATGTGACCAAACTATGACAGCTAATATGGTACAAAACCCCGAAAGTTAATGAAAAATGACGAGGCTTTAAGGTTTATGCAACCCATCCGTGGAACGCCAGCATATTGGTCAGCCGCACAAAAAGATCTGTTTGCTATGCTTCGTCAGCTAGGAATCCCAACGTGGTTTTGCTCATTTTCTGCTGCAGAACATAGATGGAATGATGCAATTATTGAGGCAACAAAATGACACCAGAGACCCTTCTATGTTGGACTGGAGTGAAAAAAATGAAGTGCTGAAAAGTAATCCTGTCACAGTTGCTAGAATGTTCGAGCATAGATTTCATGTTTTTCAAACAGAAGTGATATTTTCACCATCACAACCAATTGGAAATGTTACTGATTATTTCCAGAGAGTTGAATTCCAACAAAGAGGGTCACCCCACATGCATTGCTTATATTGGGTAGAAAATGCTCCAAACCTTGATGAAGACGGAGAGGAAGAAGTATGCAATTTCATTGACAAATATGTGAGTTGTGCATTACCATCTGACAATGAAGATTTGGAGCTCAAGGATATTTTTTTGTCTGTACAACAACACAGCTAAAAAAATTCCAAGTCGTGTAGAAAGAAGGGCACAGAATGTAGGTTTAATTTTCCTAGACCTCCTTCTGCATGTACATTCATCAACTCTCCGAGTGAGGAAGACAACTTCGAAAATGATGTGGATGCAATTAACTTCAAAGACGAAGAGTCAAAGGCTAAACAAATCCTTTTACAAGTTTGGAATGAAATCCAAGATGATGCAAACGGATTCGAAAACACAGAACAGGTTTTCGAGAAGTTAGGCTTAACACAAGCTCAGTACATGGAAGCACACAAACGATTAGCAAAAAAAAAAATCAGTTGTTCTTAAAAGAAACCCATCCGAATTATGGATCAATCAGTATAATCCATGTCTTTTGAAATGCTGGAATGCTAATATGGATATTCAGTTTGTTTTGGATCCATTTAGTTGTATAGTCTACATAATTTCATACATATCAAAGTCTGAAAGAGAAATGGGAATGGTGTTAAGACAAACCAAAATAGAGGCAGAAGAAGGTAATGAAAGTGCCCGATCAACCTTAAAGAAAATTGGCTCTGCGTATTTAAATCACAGAGAAGTTAGTGCACAGGAAGCTGTGTATCGCGTTTGTAACCTGAACATGAAGGAATGTTCGAGAAAGGTTGTTTTTATACCAGTTGGGGAGAATCCGACTAGACTTACAAAACCATTGTCTCAAATCAAAAGAATACAAAAATCAAGGAAAACCGATGAAATTGAGCAAGAAGATGATGAAGATATATGGATGTCAAACATTGTAGACAGATATGAAAGTCGGCCAAATGAACCGTTGTTTCAAAACATGTGCCTGGCAGAATTTTGCTCAGAATTCAGAGTCCTTGCCAAATCACAGGTTCCAAAGACTAAAAATGAAAATGTGTTTGAACTGCAAAATTCAAAAGGATTTATTCAGAAGCGAACACGTGCCAAGCCGGCAATAATACGATACCCAAGATTCGATGCAAAAAAAAATGCCGGAAAAGTATTACCAGTGCCAATTACAACTGTTCTTGCCTTACTGGGGAATTAATCAACTAAAACCACCAGGCTATGATCAATATGAGGCATTTTACGAAAACGGGCACGTGCGAATATTAGGAAAACAGAAATTGCAATCTGTCAAATCCATAGTTGACACAAACAGAGCAAGGTATGCCCAAAATGAAGATGTAATCGCAGAAGCACAAGAAAACTTCGAACAGATCGGGGAGCAAGAAGATGCTTGGGCAAATCTTTGTCCAGAGACAGAAGTAATGAGACATGAATGCTCTAGAGATAGAAATGTTGATCTAGACTTGAATGCTACAGAAGAATTGCCAGATATGCAACCTAAAGATAATTCTGATGTTCTTTACAAGGTAAACCAAAATACACAGTCAAGAGAACAGATAACTCATGTTCTACAAAATTTGAATGAGACTCAAATGAAAGTATTTTACTTGGTGAGAGATTGGTGTTTAAAGAAAAGCTTCGGCGAAAAACTTGAATCGCTGCACGTTTTCATAACTGGCGGAGCAGGAACAGGCAAGAGTCATCTAATTAAAGCCATACATTATGAAGCATCACGCTTACTGGAAAAAAACTTGACAGCTCCCGATAGTGTTTCAGTTCTTCTTACAGCTTTCACAGGAACAGCTGCATTTAACATCGGAGGAAATACTATTCACCATTTGTTTTCACTGCCAAAACATATGCCATTGCCTTATGAACCATTGAGAGAACAGAGTCTCAGTGAAATGCGAGTTCAACTTTCGGATCTTCAAATTCTGGTCATTGATGAAATTTCAATGGTGTATAAAAAATTATTATACTATATTCATGAAAGACTAGTACAGATTAAGAAATGCAATGAACCATTTGGGGGAGTGTCAGTAATTGCCGTTGGAGATTTCTATCAGCTTCCACCTGTGAAACAGCGCAAAGAAGAACGTCTCTATAAGGATAGTGCTCTTTATCCTTTCGATTTTTAGCTAGACCTTTTCAAAGTAGTAGAATTGACAGAAATTATGAGGCAACGACAAGACATTCCATTTGCAGAGGCACTGAATACACTTCGAACAAGAGAAATAAAAC
Source organism: Magallana hongkongensis (assembly GCA_015776775.1). NCBI lineage: Eukaryota > Metazoa > Mollusca > Bivalvia > Ostreida > Ostreidae > Magallana > Magallana hongkongensis. Next base: position 634,740 of record CM027474.1, on the reverse strand, counting down.
AACCATTAGAAGAACAAACTAACGCTATCTTAAACGAATGTGTACGAGAGGGACCAGACGATGTTCTTCATGTCTATGCAACAAATGATGAGGTTAATGCTTATAACTTGACAATGCTTAGAAAAAAATGTGACGACTTTGTTGAGATTGATGCTCAAGACTCCACAAAAGATAGAACTACAGGAAAACTGATCGTAAGAGATAAGCCATTGACAAGCTCTAAAACAGACAGTCTTCCAAGCACATTGTTATTAGGACTCGGTGCAAGAGTGATGCTCACAAGAAACTGCAACGTAGATGATGGCCTTGTAAATGGAGTTATGGGAATTGTATCAAAAATTGTCTATGGTCAGAGACATGCCCAAAACACAGTTGTTGCAATAGGAGTAACCTTTGATAATGGAAATGTTGGGAAGAAACATGGAAAAGGAAATAAAAATGGAAATATCGTTTTAATTGAAAGAATTCATGAGGATATTATGTCCCAGAAAACAAAAAATGTTGTTCGCCATCAGTTTCCGTTACGATTGTCATTGGCCTGTACAGCGCACAAAGTGCAAGGATTGACGGTTGATAAAGTAGTAGTTAATGTAGACCGGACATTTTCACCTGGACAAGCTTATGTTGCGTTGAGCAGGGTTACATCAAAACAAGGATTATTCATTGAATCAAATAAACCTGAAATGGTACAGAAAAGAATTTATGCTGATCCAGAAGTCAATGCAGCTCTAGAGAAAATGCCGAAATTAACATTCCCAAACGCTGAAACATCAGATAATGGCCTAAAGATTTATCTTCACAATATTCAAAGCCTTAGCAAACATTTCAATGATCTTCAGATGGATTTTCGATGTAAAAATGCAGACATAATCTGCCTAACAGAGACTTGGCTGAGACCTGGACAAAACGTGAATGTTTTTGAAATAAATGGTTTCAGATTTCATCAAACGAATAGAGCGGATTCATATGATTGCACAAATACACAAGTTTCTCAATTGCATGCCTCAAAAGGTGGTGGTGTGGGTGTTTACATAAAAGAAACCGCTTCTAATAAAATAGTTAGTTCACTTCCTGTGAAAAATATTGAAGGAATCTGTGTAAAATGTATGCCAGAAGATATTGTCGTTGTCACTGTATATCGCCCGAACTCCTTGGATGTTACAAAGTTTTTGATGCAACTCGAAAAGGTGATTACATATTACAAATCTCAGAGTAAATTCTTTGCATGTCTTGGAGACTTCAATGAAGACGCTTCTTCTGCAGGCCCTATTCAGACTTTTATGATTAACCATGGTTGTAGGCAAATCGTTAATTTCAAAACAACAGAAGGAGCTACTATTTTAGACCATGTTTATATGTCAAATTCTTTAATGGCAAAAGTCGAAAGGGTATCAACTTACTACAGTTACCACGATGCCTTAATTTTGACCATCACACCAAGCAAATAGATATTTGCGGAAATGTTTTTTCCCATATATCTCATGAACGGTAAAGAACTTCTAAACACTTGTTAATAAAATGTGTTTAAAATCAAATGACCTTGCATTCGATATAAAAAAAAAAAGAGACTGACCCTCAAATAAGTGGCCCAGATGGGTCTCAAGTCTTTTATCCTTGACTGTTTACTAAGAGATATTCTTTGAAATGTCTTGGAAGCAAATAAATTTATCTTACAGTTAAGTATTAGAGCATTGTAATGGTTTTCTCATTTATTACGTAATAAAAGTTTAATCCCCCATTTCTCAGAAAATAAACATATTTATTGACATGCAGTAGAGAAGAAAACATGCTCAAAATGTCACGTACCTGAACAATATACAACATTCAAAAGTTCGATAAACGGCCCTCATACGGAGATAAAGGATTGATCTCTTAAACGTTCTTTCTGGGATATCTCAAGAATGGTAATGTCTTGAAAACACTTGTTGAACAAATTGTGTTTGAAATTAAATGACCTTGAATTTGATGTTAACAAAAAGGAGCTAACCTCTCAAATTTGGGATCCAAATATGTCTTTAGTCTTTTATTTTTAGCCGTTATCTGAGAGATATTTTGTATAAGGTTAAAGAATCAAATATGATTTTCATACAGTTAATGTAATGATTTTTCATGTGTTACGTAAAAAAAATTATAGGGATCAAAATCCGAATTTTTAATCACCCATATTTCAGAAAGGAAACATATATTGAATGCAGTATAAACGAAAAGTTGCTCAAAATTATGTACCCAACATTAAATTATCTTCAAAATTTCTTTAAAAGGCTCCCAAAAGGAGAATACGGATCAGCCTCTTTAATGTTCTTTCCGATATATCTTAAGAACGGTAACGACTTTCTTAACACTTGTTGAACAAAATGTGTTTAAAACAAAATTACCTTTTATTTGATATTAAAAAGGGGCTAGCCCTTAAAATTAGAGACTTGATGGGACTTAAGTCTTTTATGTAAGGCCCTTTACTGAAAGATATTTTGTGAAAGGTTATGAAAAAAAATTAATTATGATACGTTTACATATCCAAACATTATAGTGATTTTCACATGCCATACGTAATTAGGGGATTTAAGGACCAGAGATAAAAATCTTTAATCTCTTCTATCTCAATAGGAAAAAATGCAAGTAAATGTATTTGAAAAACCAACGTTAAAAAAATAAGTGATGCAGAAAAGCATTAGTACTCCACTCATTCTTATCATGATTCGTTGTCAAAAATCAAAGTCAAGATGACATATCACCTTCTAAAAATCGGACGGAAGACCTCCTCGTTGCTCGCAACGAGATCGAATCTAGTTATTATTTTTTTTTCCAAATTTTGTGCACGCGATTTCTCGAAAACTACTCAACCGATCTCAACAAAATTTTCACAGATGATGGGACATTATCTGATTTTTATATGTTTTTGATTTTTTTGTCGTCGTCACTTCCGGTCCGGATTTACGGTCGTTTTGTAATTTTTTTCGACCAATTTTGTGCAGAGCTGATCTCAGAAACTATAAGAGATATGACTTTGAAATTTTTAGGATAGGTAGAGCATGGTTTGAAGTTGTGCACTATTAAGTTGTTTTGCACCAGTGGCGCTATTCCTTGGAGCTCGCTAAGGCACGAAAATGGGGTACAAATTTCGAATCAAAATTGTCGTATGTTTTGATTAGTATCTTTTTATCAGTTGATATTTTGTTAAGACATATAGAACAAAAGTAGTGGAAAATCAAAAGTTCTATCCAATAAAATCAAGAAAAAGGGGCTGGTCCCTTTAACTAGATACGATCTCGTTACGAGTAACGAGTAGGTCTTCCTTGTGATTTCTGTTTTTAATCATACCTAAATAATCGATATAATTTTAGAACCCCCCCCCCCCACACACACACACACTTTCAGATAATGTATACAAATCCTTAATTACGTAATAAATGGGCGTTGCAATGAGTTTTCCAGATAGATATTGCTACAATTAACAACTTTGCTTTTATAATGCATTACGAAATCTTAATCGTTTTTATGTAATTTGTAATAGACTTTACGAGTTTCTTGCTCCCCCCCCCAAAAAAAGGGGCCAGCCCCTATTTCTGGATTTCTTTGAAAAGGTCTTAAGAATACTAACAATTTTTGTTCTTACACCCATCTAAAATTGTTGATTATTTTTGAGATACAAATGTATGAATATTTTAGGGGCCAGCCCTCTAGATTCTTAATGGGGACAGCAATTCGTGTTTTGATAAGTGGAATCAATTTAAATCATTAATTCAAACATTTTCTCTTCTATGATGTCTAACAAAATATTTCTACTTCTCTAGTTATATTGCGTCAAAGTTTAAGTATTTTGACCCCTAAAAATCCCTAATTACGTAATAAATGGGCGTGGTAATAATTTTTTCTAATAGATATTGGTACGAGCAACAACTTTGCTTCTATAATACATTACAAAATCTTTATCGTTTTTAAGTTATTTGTAATAGAGTTTACGAGTGTGTTAGCCCCTAAATAAAGGGGCCAGCTCCTTTTTATTGATTTTGTTGGAAAGAACTTTTGATTCTCTACCTCTTTTGTTATATATATCTTAAGAAAATATTAACTGATAAAAAGATATAAATCAAAACGTGTGAAAATTTGGAATGAAAAATCGTACCCAATTTTCGTGCCCAGGCGAGCTCCACGAAATGGCGCAACAGGCATTAAACAACTACATGCTGCACAACTTCAAACTATCGTCTACCTATCCTGAAAATTTCATATTCATATCTCTTATGGTTTCCGAGTTTATAGCTGCACAAAATGGGTCGTCAAAAATTACAAAATGGCCGACAATTCGGTACCGGAAGTGACTACGAAAATATTAAGAAAAATGTATTAAGTTTAGATCACGCCCTAACATCTGTGAAAAAATGGTTGAGATCGGTCGAATAGATTCCGAAAAATCGCGTGCACAAAATTTGGAAAAAAATAATAATAATAATAAATAACTAGATACGACCTCGTTACGAGTAACGAGTAGGTCTTCCGTCCGATTTTTTATTTTTTTTTATAGATAAAATGATACCATGAGATATCGATACAATTTCAAAATTACCCCCCCCCCCCCAAAAAAAAATTTGAAGATAAAGAATAAAAACCCTAATTACGTCAGACATGGGCCTGACGATGACTCTTTCAAACCGATAATGTAGAGATCAACAACTTTGATTTTTATGATGCATAACAAAATATTTATCGTTTTCAAGTTATTCGTAATAGAATTTACGAGTCTCTTGGTCCCTAATTAAAGGGGCCAGCCCCTTTTCTTGATTTTATTGGATAGAACTTTTGATTCTCTACTACTTTTGTTCTATATGTCTTGTCAAAATATCAACTGATAAAAAGATACTGATCAAAACATATGGAAATTTTGATTCGAAATCTGTACCCCATTTTTGTGCCTAAGCGAGCTCCAAGGAATAGCGCCACTGGTGCAAAACAACTAAATAGTGCACAACTTCAAACCATGCTCTACCTATCCTGAAAATTACAAAGTCATATCTCTTATAGTTTCTGAGATCAACTCTGCACAAAATTGGTCGTAAAAAATTACGAAATCGACCCTAAATCCGGACCGGAAGTGACGACGACAAAAAAATCAAAAACATATAAAATTCAGATAATTTCCCATCATCTGTGAAAAAATTGTTCAGATCGGTTGAGTAGTTTTCGAGAAATCGCGTGCACAAAATTTGGAAAAAAAAAATAATAATAAACAGTACGAAAACAACTAGATACGATCTCGTTACGAGTAACGAGTAGGTCTTCCTTGCGATTTCTGTTTTAAATCATACCATGAATAATCCATACAATTCTAGAATTATCCCCCCCCCCACTTTCAGATAATGTATACAAATCCATTATTACGTAATAAATGGGTGTGGCAATGAGTTTTCCAGATAGATATTGCTACAATTAACAACTTTGCTTTTATAATGCATTACGAAATCTTAATCGTTTTTATGTAATTTGTAATAGACTTTACGAGTTTCTTGCCCCACCCGCCCCCCCCCCAAAAAAGGGGGGCCAGCCCCTTTTTCTTGATTTCTTTGAAAAGGTCTTAAGAATACAAACATTTTTTGTTCTTACACTCATCTTAAATTGTTGTTCATTTTTGAGATACAAATGTTTGAATATTTTAGGGGTCAGCCCTGTAGATCCCTAATGGGGACATACATTGGTGTTTTGATAAGTGGAATCGCTTTAAATCATTGATGCAAACATTTTCTCTTCTATGATGTCTAACAAAATATGTCTACTTCTTTAGTTATATTGCGTCAAAGTTTAAGTACTTTGGCCCCTAAAAATCCCTAATGACGTAATAAAGGGGCGTGGCAATAATTTTTTCAAATAGATAATGGTATTATCAACAACTTTGCTTCCATAATGGATTACAATATCTTTATCGTTTTTAAGTTATTTGTAATAGAGTTTACGAGTCTCTTGGCCCCTAAATAAAGGGGCCAGCCCCTTTTTCTTGATTTTGTTGGAAAGAACTATTGATTCTCTGCCACTTTTGTTATATATGTCTTAACAAAATATCAACTGATAAAAAGATATAAATCAAAACGTGTGAAAATTTTGAATGAAAATTCGTACCCAATTTTCGTGCCCAGGCGAGCTCCAAGAAATGGCGCAACAGGCATTAAACAACTACATGCTGCACAACTTCAAACTATCGTCTACCTATCCTGAAAATTTCATATTCATATCTCTTATGGTTTCCGAGTTTATAGCTGCACAAAATGAGTCGTCAAAAATTACAAAATGGCCGACAATTCGGTACCGGAAGTGACAACGAAAAAATTAAGAAAAATGTATTAAGTTTAGATCACGCCCTAACATCTGTGAAAAAATGGTTGAAATCGGTCGAATAGATTTCGAGAAATCTCGTGCACAAAATTTGGAAAAAAATAATAATAATAATAATAAGAAACAGTACGAAAACAATAAGGTCTTCCGCTGGAAACGGAAGACCTTAATAAGGTCTTCCGTTGGAAACGGAAGACCTTAATAAGGTAAAATATTGAAATCACGCGTTCTTCGTTTTCTCGCACAGTTTAAAAGTGAAGCTTTCCATATTTCATCTATATAATGATTAACGTTATGCGCAGACCTAGAAAGGGTCTTCGGAATAAAACTGCCAAAAATTAAGGGTTTTAGAGGGGGCTAACCCCCCCCCTAAAAAAAAAAATTAAATTTTTTTTTTTAAAAAAATTGTAACTTTTATACTATTCATCTGATTTTTAAAATCTTTTCGGTTTATTGTACAGAGGAGATAATACAATTTAAAAAGTGTGGTCCGGGGGTTACTTTTTGACACCTTTTAGGAGTTTAAGGCGACTAAAAATGACTATTGAATCTTCAGCTGCAGTGTATGGCTTGATCTGTAGGGGAAAAATTTGAAACTCCCGATCCTTTTACTCAATTTTAAATAAAAACTCATGTAAATGTACATCGGACCTCATTCTTATTGTCGGCCAAATCTTAAGCAGAATGAACAATTTATAATTAAAATCCTGAAATCAAACAGCACGTATTGATTGTACGGGGAATCAAAATGTACACAGTGCACGGGATGTAAGCAAACGTATAACTATTCAGATGCATGTATATTTTTTGTATTTTGTTAAATCAGAAAAGATATGCATTATTTCTGAATGTTGAAACTGTGAAAATTACAGTCATCGATTTTATACTGAATAAATTTACATGTCACTTGTTTCGTCATTTCTTCATTTATCAAGCATAATTATATCAATCCCATTTAATTCAAACAGTAGATTATCCTTGTAAACGACGTGAAAAAAACTTTTAAAGCAGAAATACATGTGCAGAATGCATAACTAATTGTTTATCGACATCCTTGCGTTGGTGTAAACTGAACCCGCGATTTCTACTTTCGGTTTGCTTTCCGATCGCAGCTTTTGAAACTGACATGTTCCCCACTGTTCAATCAATTACTAACATTATTTAGACCTGACCTTTCTATTTATGTCCTTACCGTGGCATTAACACACTCTCACGTCCGTGAATTAGGTGGTTTTGATTGCACTCTCTGCATGGTCAATGAAATTCGTACGCGCGAACCCAAAGGTGCGTTCCAATCCCACCTCAGACAACATTATTCAACTTATTGTCTACCACTCTTAAACGCCATGCACATAACGATTTTTGTAGAAGATTGTGCAGGATTTGGTATCACTAGATACGACCTCGTTACGAGTAACGAGTAGGTCTTCCGTCCGATTTTTTATTTTTTTTTTTATAGATAAAATGATACCATGAGATATCGATACAATTTCAAAATTACCCCCCCCCCCCCAAAAAAAAATTTGAAGATAAAGAATAAAAACCCTAATTACGTCAGACATGGGCCTGACGATGACTCTTTCAAACCGATAATGTAGAGATCAACAACTTTGATTTTTATGATGCATAACAAAATATTTATCGTTTTCAAGTTATTCGTAATAGAATTTACGAGTCTCTTGGTCCCTAATTAAAGGGGCCAGCCCCTTTTCTTGATTTTATTGGATAGAACTTTTGATTCTCTACTACTTTTGTTCTATATGTCTTGTCAAAATATCAACTGATAAAAAGATACTGATCAAAACATATGGAAATTTTGATTCGAAATCTGTACCCCATTTTTGTGCCTAAGCGAGCTCCAAGGAATAGCGCCACTGGTGCAAAACAACTAAATAGTGCACAACTTCAAACCATGCTCTACCTATCCTGAAAATTACAAAGTCATATCTCTTATAGTTTCTGAGATCAACTCTGCACAAAATTGGTCGTAAAAAATTACGAAATCGACCCTAAATCCGGACCGGAAGTGACGACGACAAAAAATTCAAAAACATATAAAATTCAGATAATTTCCCATCATCTGTGAAAAAATTGTTCAGATCGGTTGAGTAGTTTTCGAGAAATCGCGTGCACAAAATTTGGAAAAAAAAAATAATAATAAACAGTACGAAAACAATAAGGTCTTCCGTTGGAAACGGAAGACCTTAATAATAATAAGAAGAAACAGTACGAAAACAATAAGGTCTTCCGTTGGAAACGGAAGACCTTAATAATAAGAAACAGTACGAAAACAATAAGGTCTTCCGCTGGAAACGGAAGACCTTAATAACTAGATACGATCTCGTTACGAGTAACGAGTAGGTCTTCCTTGCGATTTCTGTTTTTAATCATACCATGAATAATCGATATAATTTTAGAATTACCCCCCCCCCCCCCCACACACACACACACTTTCAGATAATGTATACAAATCCCTAATTACGTAATAAATGGGTGTTGCAATGAGTTTTCCAGATAGATATTGCTACAGTTAACAACTTTGCTTTTATAATGCATTACGAAATCTTAATCGTTTTTATGTAATTTGTAATATACTTTATGAGTTTCTTGCCCCCCCCCCCCAAAAAAAAGGGGGCCAGCCCCTTTTTCTTGATTTCTTTGAAAAGGTCTTAAGAATACTAACAATTTTTGTTCTTACACCCATCTAAAATTGTTGATCATTTTTGAGATACAAATGTATGAATATTTTAGGGGCCAGCCCTCTTGATCCTTAATGGGGACAGGAATTCGTGTTTTGATAAGTGGAATCGATTTAAATCATAAATTTAAACATTTTCTCTTCTATCATGTCTAACAAAAAATGTCTACTTCTCTAGTTATATTGCGTCAAAGTTTAAGTACTTTGGCCCCTAAAAATCCCTAATTACGTAATAAATGGGCGTGGCAATAATTTTTTCTAATAGATATTGGTACGATCAACAACTTTGCTTCTATATTGCATTACAAAATCTTTATCGTTTTTAAGTTATTTGTAATAGAGTTTAAGAGTGCCTTGGCCCCTTAATAAAGGGGCCAGCCCCTTTTAATTGATTTTGTTGGAAAGAACTTTTGATTCTCTACCACTTTTGTTATATATGTCTAAACAAAATATCAACTGATAAAAAGATATAAATCAAAACGTGTGAAAATTTTGAATGAAAATTCGTGCCCAATTTTCGTGCCCAGGCGAGCTCCAAGAAATGGCGCAACAGGCATTAAACAACTACATGCTGCACAACTTCAAACTATAGTCTACCTATCCTGAAAATTTGATATTCATATCTCTTATGGTTTCCGAGTTTATAGCTGCACAAAATGGGTCGTCAAAAATTACAAAATGGCCGACAATTCGGTACCGGAAGTGACTACGAAAAAATTAAGAAAAATGTATGAAGTTTAGATCACGCCCAACAATTTGTGAAAAAATGGTTGAGATCGGTCGAATAGATTTCGAGAAATCTCGTGCACAAAATTTGGAAAAAAAATATAATAATAACTAGATACGATCTCGTTACGAGTAACGAGTAGGTCTTCCGTTCAATTTTTTAAACGATTCGATTAAAATATCAATGAAATTTCAGAATTCTCCCTCAACCACCTCCTTTTAGATAATGTATACGATTGTCAATATCCTTTAAATGCCTAACAAAGAGTTTTGCTTTTTAACATACAGCACATTAAAGATTTAAGATTTTAGTCCCCTAAAATCTCTAATTACGTCATCAATGGGTTTGAAAATGAGTTTTACAAACAGATATTGCTGCTATCAACAACTTTGCTTCTATAATGCATTACACAATCTTGATCATTTTTAAGGTATGAGTAATAGAGTTTTGGAGTCTATTGGCCCCTAATTTAAGGGGCCAGCCCCTTTTTTCTTGATTTTATACGAAAGGTCTCATGAATACTAACATTTTTTGTTCTTACATCCATCTAAAATTGTTGATCACTTTTGAGATACAAATGATTGAATATTTTAGGGACCAGCCCTCTAGATCCTTAATGGGGACAGAAATTCGTGTTTTGATAAGTGGAATCAATTTAAATCATTTTTTCAAACATTTTTTCTTCTATGATGTCTAAGAAAATATGTATCCTTCTTTAGTTATTTTTCGTCAAAGTTTAAGTACTTTGTCCCCTAAAAATCCCTAATTACGTAATAAATGGGCGTGGCAATGATTTTTTCAAATAGATATTGGTACGATCAACAACTTTGCTTCTATAATGCATTACAAAATCTTCATCGTTTTTAAGTTACTTGTAATAGAGTTTACGAAGGCCTTGGCCCCTAAAAAAAAGGGGCCAGCCCCTTTTTCTTCATTTGTTTGAAAAGGTCTTAAGAATACAAATATTTTTTGTTCTTACACCCATGTAAAATTGTTGATCATTTTTGAGATACAAATGATTGAATATTTTAGGGGCCAGCCCTCTAGATCCTTAATGGGGACAGAAATTCGTGTTTTGATAATTGGAATCAATTTAAATCATAAATTCAAACATGTTCTCTTCTATGATGTCTAACAAAATATGTATACTTCTCTAGTTATTTTTCGTCAAAGTTTAAGTACTTTGGCCCCTAAAAATCCCTAATTACGTAATAAATGGGCGTGGCAATGAGTTTTTCTAATAGATATTGGTACAATCAACAACTTTGCTTCTATAATGCATTACAAAATCTCTATCGTTTTTAAGTTATTTGTAATAGAGTTTATGAGTGTCTTGGCCCCTAATTTAAGGGGCCAGCCCCTATTTCTTGATTTTGTTGAAAAGAACTTTTGATTATCTACCACATTTGTTATATATGTTTTAACAAAATATCAACTGATAAAAAGATACAGATCAAAACGTATGAAAAATTTGATTCGAAATTCGTATCCAATTTTCGAGCCTAGGCGAGCTCATAGAAATGGCGCCACTGGCGCCAAAAAACTACATTGTGCACAACTTCAACCTATGGTCTACCTATCCTGAAAATTTCATATTCCTATCTCTGATAGTCTCTGAGTTTATGTCTGCACAAAATTAGTTGTAAAAACTTACAAAATCGGCCGTAAATCGGAACCGGAAGTGCCGATTTCAAAATTTCAAAAAACTTCTAGAATTATGACCACTGGCAATCATCTGAGAAAAAATGGTTGAAATCGGCCGAATAGTTTTCGAGAAATCGCGTGCACAAAATTCGTGGAAAAAAATAATAATAATAATAATAATAATAACTAGATACGATCTCGTTACGAGTAACGAGTAGGTCTTCCGTTCAATTTTTAAACGATACAATTAAGATATCAGAACTTTCAGAATTCTCCCTAAACCACTCCCATTCAGATAATGCATATGATTGTCAATATCCTTTGAAATGTTTAACAAAGAGTTTTACTTTTTCACATATAGCACATTAAAGATTTAAGATTTTAGTCCCCTTTACTTCCTAATTACGTCATCAATTGGTTAGGCAATGAGATTTACAAACTGATATTGCTACGACCAACAACTTTGTTTCTGTAATGCTTTAGAAAATCTTGATCATTTTTAAGGTATGTGTAATAGACTGTACGAGTGTCTTGGCCCCTAATTTAAGGGGCCAGCCCCTATTTCTTGAGTTAATTCGAAAGATCTCACGGATACTAACATTTATTGTTCTTACACTTATCTAGAATTGTTGTTCATATTTTAGATACAAATGATTGAATATTTTAGGGGCCAGTCCTCTATATCCTTAATGGGGACAGACATGTGTGCTTTGATTAATGGAATCGATTAGAATCATAAATGCAAACATTTTCTCTTCTACTATGCTTAACAAAATATAACTCATTCTCTAGATATATTGCGTCAAAGTTTAAGTACTTTGGCCCCTAAAAAGCCCTAATTACGTAATAATTGGGCGTGGCAATGATTTTTCCTGATATATATTGTTACGATCAACAACTTTGCTTCTATAATGCATTACGAAATCTTTATCATTTTTAAGTTATCTGTAATAGAGTTTAGAGTGTCTTGGCCCCTAATTTAAGGGGCCAGCCCCTTTTTCTGGAAGCCAATCGAAATGTCTCACAAATTCTGACATTTTTTGTTCCTACATCTATTTAAAATTGTTTATAAGTTTTGAGATACAAATGTTTGAATATTTTAGGGGCCAGCCCTCGAGATCCCTAATGGGGACAGAGATTTGTATTTTGATTGATGGAATCCATTAGAATCCTCAATGCAAGCATTTTCTCTTCTACAATGCTTAACAAAATATGTCTCCTTCTCTAGATATATTGCGTCAAAGTTTAAGTACTTTGGCCCCTAAAAATCCCTAATTACATAACAAATGAGCGTGGCAATAATTTTTCCTGACAGATACTGTGACGATCAACAACTTTGCTTCTATAATGCATTACAAAATCTTAATTGTTTTTAAGTTATTTGTATTAGAGTTTACAGGTGTCTTGGCCCCTTATTAAAGGGGCCAGTCCCTTTTTCTTGATTTCATTCGAAAGAACTTTTGAATATCTACTACTTTTGTTATATATGTCTTATCAAAATATAAACTGATAAAAAGATACAGAAAAAAACGTATGAAAAATTTGATGCAAAATTCGTACTTAATTTTCGAGCCTAGGCGAGCTCAAAGGAATGGCGCTACTGGCGCCAAAAAACTACTTTGTGCACAACTACTATGTATGGTCTACCTATCCTGAAAATTTCATAATTATATCTCTGATAGTCTTTGAGTTTATGTCTGCACAAAATGGGTCGTAAAAACTTACAAAATCGGCCGTAAATCGGAACCGGAAGTGACGATTACAAAATTTCAAAAAACTTCTAGAATTATGACCACTTGCAATCATCTGTGAAAAAATGGTTGAAATCGGCCGAATAGTTTTCGAGATATCGCGTGCACAAAATTTGTGGAAAAAAATAATAATAACTAGATACGATCTCGTTACGAGTAACGAGTAGGTCTTCCGTTCAATTTTTTAAACGATTCGATTAAAATATCAATGAAATTTCAGAATTCTCCCTCAACCACCTCCTTTTAGATAATGTATACGATTGTCAATATCCTTTAAAATGCTTAACAAAGAGTTTTGCTTTTTAACATACAGCACATTAAAGATTAGAGATTTTAGTCCCCTAAAATCTCTAATTACGTCATCAATGGGTTTGAAAATGAGTTTAACAAACAGATATTGCTGCTATCAACAACTTTGCTTCTATAATGCATTACAAAATATTGATCATTTTTAAGGTATGAGTAATAGAGTTTAGGAGTCTATTGGCCCCTAATTTAAGGGGCCAGCCCCTTTTTCTTGATTTTATACGAAAGGTCTCATGAATACTAACATTTTTTGTTCTTACATCCATCTAAAATTGTTGATCACTTTTGAGATACAAATGATTGAATATTTTAGGGGCCAGCCCTCTAGATCCTTAATGGGGACAGAAATTTGTGTTTTGATAAGGGGAATCAATTTAAATCATTTTTTCAAACATTTTCTCTTCTATCATGTCTAACAAAATATGTATACTTCTCTAGTTATATTGCGTCCAAGTTTAAGTACTTTGGCTCCTAAAAATCCCTAATTACGTAATAAATGGGCTTGGCAATGATTTTTTCAAATAGATATTGGTACGATCAACAACTTTGCTTCAATAATGCATTACAAAATCTTTATCGTTTTTAAGATACTTGTAATAGAGTTTACGGAGGCCTTGGCCCTTAAAAAAGGGGCCAGCCCCTTTTTCTTGATTTGTTTGAAAAGGTCTTAAGAATACAAGAATTTTTTGTTCTTACACCCATGTAAAATTGTTGATCATTTTTGAGATACAAATGATTGAATATTTTAGGGGCCAGCCCTCTTTATCCTTATTGGGGACAGAAAATCGTGTTTTGATTGATGGAATCAATTTAAATCATTTATTCAAACATTTTCTCTTCTATGATGTCTAACAAAATATGTATACTTCTCTAGTTATTTTTCGTCAAAGTTTAAGTATTTTGGCCCCTAAAAATCCCTAATTACGTAACAAATGGGCGTGGCAAAGATTTTTTCTAATAGATATTGGTACAATGAACAACTTTGCTTTTATAATGCTTTACAAAATCTTTATCGTTTTTGAGTTATTTGTAATAGAGTTTATGACTGTCGTGGCCCCTAATTTAAGGGGCCAGCCCCTATTTCTTGATTTTGTTGAAAAGAACTTTTGATTATCTACCACTTTTGTTATATATGTTTTAACAAAATATCAACTCATAAAAAGATACAGATCAAAACGTATGAAAAATTTGATTCGAAATTCGTACCCAATTTTCGAGCCTAGGCGAGCTCATAGAAATGCCGCCATTGGCGCCAAAAAACTACATTGTGCACAACTTCAACCTATAGTATACCTATCCTGAAAATTTCATATTCCTATCTCTGATAGTCTCTGAGTTTATGTCTGCACAAAATTAGTCGTAAAAACTTACAAAATCGGCCGTAAATCAGAACCGGAAGTGCCGATTTCAAAATTTGAAAAAACTTCTAGAATTATGACCACTGGCAATCATCTGAGAAAAAATGGTCAAAATCGGCCGAATAGTTTTCGAGAAATCGCGTGCACAAAATTCGTGGAAAAAAATAATAATAACGAGAAATCGCGTGCACAAAATTTGGAAAAAAATAATAATAATAATAAACTAGATACGATCTCGTTACGAGTAACGAGTAGGTCTTCCGTTCAATTTTTAAACGATACGATTAAAATATCAATGAAATTTCAGAATTCCACCTAAAACACTCCCTTTCAGATAATGAAAACGATTGTCAATATCCTTTATAATGCGTAACAAAGTGTTTTGCTTTTTCACATTTTGCATATTAAAGATTTAAGAGTTTAGTCCCCTAAAATCCCAAATTACGTCATCAATGGGTGTGGCAATGAGTTTTACAAACTGATATTGTTATGGTCAAAAACTTTGTTTCTGTAATGCATTACAAAATCTTGATTGTTTTTAAGGTATGTGAAAAAGACTTTACGAGTGGCTTAGCCCCTAATGTAAGGGGTCAGCCCTTTTTCCTGAGTTCATTCAAAAGGTCTCACAAATACTAACAATATTTGTTCTTACAAGTATCTAAAATTGATGATCAATTTATTTTTATACAGATAATTGAATATTTTTTAGGGACCAGTCCTCTAGATCCTTAATGGGGACAGACATTGGTATTTTGATTGATGGAATCGATGAGAATCATCAATGCAAACATTTTCCCTTCCAATGTGCTTAACAAAATATGTATCCTTTTCTAGATATATTGCATCAACGGTTAAGTACTTTGGCCCCTAAAAATCCCTAATTACGTAATAAACGGGCGTGGCAATGATTTTTCCTGATAGATATTGGTACGATCAACAACTTTGCTTCTATAATGCATTACAAAATTTTGATCGTTTTTAAGTTATTTGTAATAGAGTTTACGAGTGTCTTGGCCCCTAATTTAAGGGGCCAGCCCCTTTTTCTTAAATTCAATCGAAAGGTCTCACAAATTCTAACATTTTTTGTTCTGACATCTATTTAAAATAGTTGTTCATTTTTGAGATACAAATGTTTGAATATTTTAGGGGCCAGCCCTCTAGATCCTTAATGGGGACAGACTTCGGTATTTTGATTGATGGAATCGATTTAAATCATAAATTCAAACATTTTCTCTTCTATGATGTCTAACAAAATATTTCTACTTCTCTAGTTATATTGCGTCAAAATTTAAGTACTCTGGCCCCTAAAAATCCCTAATTACGTAATAAATGGGCGTGGCAATGATTTTTTCTAATAGATATTGGTACGATCAACAACTTTGCTTCTATAATTCATTACAAAATCGTTATCGTTTTTAAGTTATTTGTTAAAGAGTTTAAGAGTGCCTTGGCCCCTAAATAAAGGGGCCAGCCCCTTATTTTTGATTTTGTTGGAAAGAACTTTTGATTATCTACCAGTTTTGTTATATATGTCTTAACAAAATATCAACTGATAAAAAGATATAAATCAAAACGTGTGAAAATTTTGAATTAAAATTCATACCAAATTTTCGTGCCCAGGCGAGCTCCAAGAAATGGCGCAACAGGCATTAAACAACTACATGCTGCACAACTTCAAACTATAGTCTACCTATCCTGAAAATTTCATATTCATATCTCTTATGGTTTTCGAGTTTATAGCTGCACAAAATGGGTCGTCAAAAAGTACAAAATGGCCGACAATTCGGTACCGGAAGTGACTACGAAATAATTAAGAAAAATGTATTAAGTTTAGATCACGCCCTAACATCTGTGAAAAAATGGTTGAGATCGGTCGAATAGATTCCGAGAAATCTTGTGCACAAAATTTGGAAAAAAATAATAATAATAATAAATAATAATAATAATAAGAAGAAACAGTACGAAAACAATAAGGTCTTCCGTTGGAAACGGAAGACCTTAATAAGAAACAGTACGAAAACAATAAGGTCTTCCGTTGGAAACGGAAGACCTTAATAATAAGAAACAGTACGAAAACAATAAGGTCTTCCGCTGGAAACGGAAGACCTTAATTAGGGACCAAGAGACTCGTAAAGTCTATTACGAATAACTTGAAAACGATAAATATTTTGTTATGCATTATAAAATCAAAGTTGTTGATCTTTACATTATCGGTTTGAAAAAGTTATCGTCAGGCCCATGTTTGACGTAATTAGGGTTTTTATTCTTTATCTTCAAATTTGGGGGGGGGGGAGTAATTTTGAAATTGTATCGATATTTCATGGTATCATTTAAACTATAAAAAAAAAAATCGACGGAAGACCTACTCGTTACTCGTAACGAGGTCGTATCTAGTTAAGGTCTTCCGTTTCCAACGGAAGACCTTATAGTTTTCGTACGATTTCTTCTTCTTATTATTTTTTTCCACAAATTTTGTGCACGCGATTTCTCGAAAACTATTCGACCGATTTCAATCATTTTTTCACAGAAGATGGGACTTGATGTAAATTTCATACATTTTTGAGATTTTTTTATCATCACTTCCGGTACCGATTTATCGGCCATTTTGCACATTTTCACGACCTTTTTTGTGCAGAGCTGATCTCAGAAACTATCAGAGATATGACTATGAAATTTTCAGGATAGGTAGTCTATAGTTTGAAGTTGTGCACTATTATGTTGTTTTACGCCAGTGGCGCCATTTCTTGTAGCTCGCCTGGGCTCGAAAATTGAGTACGAATTTTCATTCAAAATTTTCATACGTTTTCATCTGTATCTTTTTATCAGTTGATATTTTGTTAAGAAATATATAACAAAAGTAGTAGATAATTAAACGTTCTTTCCAACAAAATCAAGAAAAAAAGGGGCTGGCCACTTAAATTAGGGGCCAAGACACTCGTAAACTCTATTAAAAATAACTTAAAAACGATCAAAATTTTGTAATGCAATATGGAAGCAAAGTTGTTGATTGTAGCAATATTTATCAGGTAAAATCATTTTCACACCCATTTATGACGTAATTAGAGATTTTAAGGGGCCAAAGTACTTAAACTTTGACGCAATATATCTAGAGAAGGAGACATATTTTGTTAGGCAATGTAGAAAAGAAAATGTTTGTATTGATGATTCTAGTCGATTCCGCTAATCAAAACTCAAAAATCTGTCCCCATTAAGGATCTAGAGGGCCGGCCCCTAAAATATTTAATCATTTGTATCTCAAAAATGAACAACAATTTTAGATGGGTGTAAGAACAAAAAATGTTAGTATTCGTGAGACTCGTGAATGAACTCAAGAAAAAGGGGCTGGCCCCTTAAATTAGGGGCCAAGACATTTGTAAACTATATTACAGATAACTTAAAAACAATCAAGATTTTGTTATGCATTATAGAAGCAAAGTTGTTGACCGTAACAATATTTATCAGGTAAAATCATTTCCACACCCATTTATGATGGAATTAGGGATTTTTAGGGGCCAAAGTACTTAAACTTTGATGCAATATATCTAAAGAAGGAGACATATTTTGTGAAGCATTGTGGAACAGCATTGTCTGTATTGATAATTCTAATCGATTCCACTGACCAAAACACCAATGTCAGTCCCCATTAAGGATCTAGAGGGCTGGCCCCTAAATTCTTCAATCACTTGTATCTAAAAAATGAACAACAATTTTAGATGGGTGTAAGAACAAAAAAGTTTGTATTCGTAAGGCCTTCTGAATGAACTCAAGAAAAAGGGGCTGGCCCCTTGAATAAGGGGCCAAGACACTCGTAAAGTCTTTTACACATACCTTAAAAACGATCAAAATTTTGTAATGTATTATAGAAACAAAGTTATTGATCGTAACAATATCAGTTTGTAAAACTCATTGCCACACCGATTGATGACGCAATTAGGGATTTTAGGGGACTTAAATCTTAAATTTTCAATGTGCTGTATGTGAAAATGCAAAACACATTGTTAATCATTTTAAAGGATATTGATAATCGTATACATTATCTGAAAGGGAGTGGTTGAGAGGAAATTCTAAAATTTCAATGATATTTTAATCGTATCGTTAAAAAATTGAACGGAAGACCTACTCGTTACTCGTAACGAGATCGTATCTAGTTGAGTGTATTATTTTTTTTTTCCAGTTTTGGGTATTTTTGTTTGTTTGTTTGTTTGATTTTAATAAATGTTCATTTTTTCTTTGACAGTTGAAATAAGGAGCAAAAATCTTATATTTGTAAATTGTCTTGATAATTCTTATTATAGATTTGTTTCTCTCTCTCTCTCTCTCTCTCTCTCTCTCTCTCTCTCTCTCTCTCTCTCTCTCTCTCTCTCTCTCTCTCTCTCTCTCTCTCTCTTAAAATCAACTTTCACCACATAGGAGTTGTACATTTTATAGTAGTAAGTAACAATTTAAAGATCTTCCAATATGCTTTTCAAGACGGATTTCTCGGATATGCTGTGAAAGTGAAAACTTCAATAAAAAAATTTCCTTGTGATATATTAGAGGGTTGTTATCTTTATTGTACTGTCAACAAATGTGCATACATGTGTCCTCGTTTGATACACTTTCAATTTTTACATAAGCAGTTCACGGAACAATAAAGATGTTTCGTTTTTATTTCTCGAATATTTTTGTAACATAATAATTTCAACAGTTTTTAGATCCTTTAATATTGTATATTCATAATCATAAAAGACACATTAATACATTATACACATAATGCGGTATTATATTTTTTATCATTTGATTTGTAATTGCGCTTGCGCGTTATGTTTCACTTTTGTAGTGTTAACTTCCTTAAACGAGTTTTGATTTAAATCACTAAAATTAGAATAATTTATGTCATGTTTGTTTGTCAACCTGTATCGTGCATGTTTGCAAAGCTATCGACATGAATCATATTTTACTTTTTTGCTATGGTAACGACATTACTTATGACCGGAAAAATACTACTGGGCAATAAATGCAGCCTCTCAACAAAGACGTCCTCCATTTATGCGATAATCTGTTATGAGAATAAAAATTGATAAATTGGGTCTCATCAGTATATGCTATGTTAATCGGATAAAATTAGAAAATATATCTACAAATCGTACAGTCACCAATTATAAGACAATGGAGAAACTAACGCAAACTTGAAAATGAAGAAGCTTGCATATTCGTGTGCTATTCTACTGGGTGTCAGTCTGTGTGGTAAGTATTCAAAATTCACTAAATAACTGCGTTCATTTTTATCATTAAATGGTCTCCATGTAGACCTCGAGAAGAAAATTAAAAATTTTATTACGGGCCGCCGGAAGGCGGACCGTTATTTGATATACATTTAAATATTGTTACTGCCTTTCTGCGGGATAGAATTAATATTATGCTTATTTTTATGAATTAAACGTAAATTTGCATGTAGAAATATGTTTTATGCCTTTTAGAAAATATCACATATTTTTTGTTTTACTAGTAAATGAAAAGTAGGTCATACTTAGTAGATTGTCGTGTTTGGCGCGTTTTTATCGAGACTATAATCTATTCGGAAAATTTCGGAGTTTTTCATTCTTTTCAAAACAATTCATCAGGATCGGTATGCGGGACATACTAACGACCTGAATGTCATTAAATTTTATACCAATGATATATTTTAATTCTATGTGCCGTGTCAAATAAAATTACTTTGTGTGTGTATTTATTATATTTCCATGTAAAATGTGGTTGAAAATATCATGAAATGACATTATATCAATAATTTACGCAAGAATATGACAGAAATGAAAATTGGAATTGACCGAAAAATTTGAACTAACCCATTTCTATTTTATCATTAGGTCCATTGAAATCATTTATTAAACTGATGCATTAAGTTTTCATTCAATACAATGCAAAAATAAAACAACCAAAATGCTTTGAAATACATAATCTCCGAGAGAAAAATGATAAGTTGAACTTTATATTAGAGTAATGTACAAATCAATGTGTTCTCCATTACTTCATACTATGGCAATTATCATACAATTTCCGTTAGAAATGCTTACAGTAACGAATTCGATTCTTTATGATAATAGTAAAATGTTAAACTTCAAAACAAGTTGCTAAAAGTATATTAAAATTTACCATGCATAAAATTAGTACAACCAACTTTTATTTTCTTCTTTGTGGTGTGTTTTTATGTAAACAACCAATGATTCATACAACAATTATATTTTTGCGGCCCATTTGACGCTTGCGTCAATATGATTTCTTGTTTTTGTTATGCATTTATTTTTCAAAACACGTACGAGGGTTGATCCAAAAGCAATGTCACAGATGCGATAAAATTGTTAAAAATCCGTGTAAGGTGACAAAAAAATGTGCTGTAAGATATCTATCTGATTCAATTCAGACCTGAAAATTTTAATGCATTCTGATAATTATTTCTGAAGATAATATATTTTGTACAGCATGATGCAAGTATAAACGTCGCACGCTAGAGACGTCAATTTTAGATCTTTGGCGTTCTGGTACAATTTCGTAATTTAGAACTGTATAAAAGTTTTCCACGATGGTCTATTTTACATTTTTTTTATCATTTTTTCCATAAAATAACTAGTAATTTTTTGTGTAATCTATGAGGTAGTATATTAGATAACTTAGTGTGCGATCAGTTTGTCGAGGTCTTTTCAAGAAGTCATGAACGTAGCTTTATAATATAGCCATTGACGTAAGAACCTAGCTTTAACGTTCCTTCAGAGCGTATGTCTTCTGTCTATCTAATTTATTTATTGATATAACATATGCTTTTATTAGATATTGGAACTATCCATCGAAACAAAAAAAAATGCATCGCATCACTATTCGCACGTCCAGCCTTTTTATCCCTTGATTTAGAGACAAAACAAATTGCCTAAATATCCAAAATGGACGGTAACGGCCCCCTAATTTTTTAAAACAGTTATAAAAAACTAGAGACGAGCTCGTTGCAAGCAACGATTAGGTTTTCCGTCGTAGCTGCGTCATACTTGTGACGTATTACAAAAAATTGATAGCTGACCATAGTACAATATTAGATGTGTAAACAGTGAGAAACAAAGTATTATATTTCTGTGACTGCGTAGATTTTACGGTGATAGAGAATTCGTCTGGATCTGCATCGGTCGTATGCAGTACGAACCGGGTGAGGGAATGTTGGCGTAAAGTGTATAAGGTATAAGGTTGTGGCGCGCTGTGGGCCGTAAGCTAAAACGAAGGGTAGGTTTGCCGTATTCCCGAAGGTCCACCAGTATACAGTTCCAGAGAAATAAACAGGCAATTGATGCAGGATTCCACATTATTGGACGAGACTCAACGATGGCAACATTATAACAATTTAACAGACAGACATGTTACAAACAATTCGGATATGGCCAGTAGTGGCCTCCGGACTCAAGACTCTGGGAGAGTCGGACGTGGCCGGGGCTGGCCGCCGTATTCCAGACTGCGCATTGACAATTGTACATAACTATTTATAAGAATCTTAACAATGAGTATAAATTGACAAGTAATGATATAAGTAAGCTGAGTGAAAGGTTCACAGATATAAAATAATTAAATAAACTCAATGAGTCTTTGATGTCCAAGAAATGAAAATCTGATAATTGCACAATGTTGTTTTAAGAGATTAACAGTCCTTGAGACATGACACTCTGTCTCTTTGAAATCACATATAAAGTCTAAAATTAAAAGTGTCAATCACTAAATAAAAAAGTAACTTTGTAAGAAATAAACTGTGAGAAAAAATTCCGAATTTTACAAGTAAAGTAAAAAAAAAAAAAATTATAATTGAACAGTGCATTTAGCACGATGATACTACATGTTTATAAGCAAATGCAGATCTTAACACGTTGTCTCTAGTTTGATTCGCCGCATTTTATTCACAAAGTGGGACTGTGGTTATGCCCGGTACGAAGGTAAAAAGACCATTGACAAACGTTTTACACGCATTTTTATCGAACGCAAGCGCCAATGAATCTCTTAGTATATATGCAGAGATCCTGGAAATTTTACAAGGGGTTTTGAAGAATAATTTTGTATTTCGAGGAGGGGGAACATGCGCGGATCAGAAAATTTTTCCGGGGAGGTGGTTGAAAAGTCAGACGGTTATTTGAGTTTGCCAAGGGATGTCCGAGGCATATTTGGTAAGTTTATAATGTACACGTAATTGAAAGAAATTTCGCTGGGGGGGGGGGGGGCTGGAACCCTCCCCCTTCTAGATCCGCGCACGGAGAAGACCGATGCCGGTAAGTTTACCAAAATTTTAACCATTTTTATTTAATTATTCATGTTCATAATTATCAGAAAACCAATATTACCTTTCAAAGCAGTTAAAACTTAAGATGCGAACCATTTAGTCTCGGTGAGTATTGCGTCCGCGTACGAAAATAATGGCAATTTTCAAGAAATTCGGATGGACGATCTGTGTCCTCGGTCGTCCATCCGATTCTTTTTCTGACTAAAAGCTACAGATTTGCAGTTAGAGATTGTCAAACTCTTATTGATTATGTCAATTTGTTTGTCTCAAAGAATCTTTTTTAAATCAATAAAGTTTTACCTTAAAAAAAAGAAAGAAATCGGACACAATTTTCAATGTTAGCATTTTACAATTTTCTAATAAAATTTCAAGAAACAACTCTTCATTGCTTTATCCGAAATATTGCATGAAAAAAAATTTACATCGCATTTTTTAAATTACAAAAGGATATTCAAAATGAACTTGGATTAACCGATAACAAACAGGCATAAAGAGAGACTGAGAACCAATTTCTTTTTTTTTGTTACATCAAAAGAAATTCAAAAATAAATCAAAATATATTTTTTCTTTGTATGCGTTAATGAAAATGTAGATCAGCAAGGGGTTCTTTGTCGTGCAAGCACCTACTTACATATATAATGTAACAGATTGTTACACGGGTCTACAACGATGACAAATATCGAAAAGGCAATATTGTGGGTGAAGGATGAATGTGTAGTTTGTTTTTGAAGTTTATTTTTGATACATGTAATTATATTTATCTGGATCGGTTATGTTTGTTTGTTTGTTTTGTTTATTAAAGAGGGGAATAAAGAAATGAGTAGTTTCCAAGCACGTAGCATCGTTTTTGAAAGTGGGGGGGGGGGGGGAGGGGGCAAACTCATCAAACAAATCTTGACAAGCAAAAAAAGAAAAAAAAATTTATGAATTTTCCAAAATTTTCAAAATTTCACTCATAATTTCATGATTTTTATACCTTTTTTTACATTCTACAAAAATGGGGGAGGAAGGGGGGGGGCAACTCCATGATAATTCATTTTTTTATGTAAATTTAAAAAAAATAGTTGCTGCGAGAAAAAGTGGGGAGAGGACATCTTTATGTCATATAACATGTGAAACTTATTTCATTCCACCCACAAGCTTGAAATAATGAAATAATTTTAATGAAAACAATAAAAATAGACGTCATAAATCCCATATCAAACGACATATTACCACTTGATTCTGCGCGTCTTTTTAATGAATTTATAAACAGCGGCAAATTCTAAAATGTATTTTTAAAGGTAATGTTAGCTGCAAGTCTGTAGACCTTGTATGAAAAAATTCGGATGACGTAGTCAATTTTTCCGGGATACAGACCGAGCGGTACATATTTGCATTTTAGGTAACTAAGAATGATTCCAATAAAATACTTTGTTGAGTAATGCAAGCTTTTAAGAAAGCAATACTTATATTTGTTTAAAATATAACACCCAAATACTTCGTCTTACATTCGCTATTTGTAGAACAAGCAGAACCAGTATCAGTCTGACCGGCCTCACCATGTACATGTGTTCATCTATATGGCTACACATAACGTACACACGTGATTCAAAATAAACAACACGGAAAACGGTAAAGAATTCAGTCATTGAGTCTACATTTTATAGAACTTGTAAAAAAAAAACCCATTGCGGGTCTGAATGTTTGTTGATATGTCAATCTATCAATATACAGTTTGTTAATTATTTTCGATTGCTAAGGCTACAGCGTATTTGATGAACATTGAACAACATTTTTTCCATGCCACTTTTTTCCAAGGAAGATAGCGAATGTATACCAGTATAAAGCATTTATAAAATTAATTGAATTACCCCTTTAGAATTGTGTATGGAATAAATAATTTATAAGTTGCTGCAGAAGGTTGTTTGGTATTTTCGTTTGTAGATGTTTTGCAAGTACAAAACCTGAAACGCGGGGCAAGTCATAATTAATATCCCTAATAACCGTAACTTAAAACTAGCGGCTTTGGATTCAAATATTATCGTATAAGAATATTAAGTTCACTTTTTAAAATCATCTCCACGATGATAATTATATTATATCCATCGCAAATCAGTATTTTTTTTTGCTTTAAAAGAATTGTTCTATCGGGAGCAATCCCGCGTTCGTTTAAATTGCCAGCGTACATTTGTCATGTCAGTAATAAACATTGTGCTTTATAAGACGGCCGTGTATACGTATTGTAGAAAAGTTGAGTTTAATTACCATGCATTTGAACCATTTTATTAACACATCTCCCAGTACTGAAACAATTCAAAATGTCTCTGTTACAGTAACACAGTGGGGCGTTAAACGTGTACGTCCAGCTCTACAAGCACATGCACTATCGTCTAGGCGACGGCCTGAATACAGCTAGCGACTCTCCTATCGATCGGTTACCCGAGTCTCGTAATGCATCTAAATATAGACAGGGGCACAGTTATGAAACAAACAACAAAAATAAGGTCAAAGAGGTTCATCTATATGAAATGAAATTGTACATATGAATAAAAACATTTGGGAATTTTATGTGGAATTATTTTTGCGCACTACATGTATCCGTTAGTGCATTACAAGAAGCCCTTTCATAACCTCATAAACGTGGGCACCCCCACAAAAATGGACCAACCTGACAACAATTGTTTCTGCAAATACTGACTATAAATTACGAAAACATTAAATTGAATACTATAGAAGGATTTAAAATTAATTTCTTTACAACTTTGCTTCAATAATGCATTAGAAATTTTTATTCCTTTTTAAGTTATTGACAAGAAACTTTGGACGCCTCTAACTCCCTAATTATAAGGGCCAGCCCTTTTTTCGGCATACCGAATGAAAGGTCTGAGTAAGACCAAGAACTTTTAAAAAACATGTTATAACAAATTTACTGTTGGAATAAAATTATTACATCTCAAAAAGGATAGTATTTTCATTACTTTTTTAAAAATTAATCTCGCTGGTGATTTCTTATTTAAAAAAGGAAATGCAACAGGTTTGAGTAGATAAATTTTTCTAAAGCTTAAAGCTACTGCTCGGAAAAATTTATCCCTCAAATGATCTAGATTTCTTGTGGGATTAGTCTCATTTAAAACTATAAGTTTACAGGAAAACATTCATACCAACAGATGTTACAGTTAATGAAAAATTATACGGATCTATGTATAATTAACAAAAAATTAAGAAAAAAACGATAATGCATTTATGTAAAATAACGATTATTCTCCATCAGAAAAAAACATGAAAGGTCACATATTACTACTATGTTAGCAGTTATATGACTTATAAAATTATTTACAAAGTTTATCTTTTATATGTATTACCTTTTCAAATTACTTTTACAAGATGTCAGTTTTGTTTAATGTTGTTTTCAAATGAGAAAATATACAGTTAATATTTATGGTGCATTATAAAAAATTCATTGTTGTTTTTAAATGAGGAAGTATTAGTTTATATTTATGATGCATCATAAAAGGATCATCCAATATAATAATGAAATACAAATATGATATCATTTATATTAGTTTCAGTTTATTTAGAAACTTGCTTTTTCCTGTTCACAAATCATTTTTTCACCTCAGGACTTTTTAACACACCATATATCTCGTTTTTATAAAAAGATTTCTGTTTTAAAAAATCTTAAAATATCAATATTTTTGGTTAAAAATTGTTTTAACAGATACAACAGCAATATTATATATATGAATATGATATTGATCTTTGTTTTTTATATGAGAAAAACATGATATGACAAACAAAAGAGTTTTATTAGAACAGAGGGAGTTCAAACACAATTTTTCTTTACGTAAAATAAAATATTTGGTACCATTATTAACAAAACTGTTGGATTTCCATGTTCAATCAATATCACCTTGCAAATGTTGTATTTGTATAATCACATGTTTTATTTGAGATACGTGGTTGTCACCCAATAGGAATAATATAAAAACTACATTAATGAATGCAGATAGGATATATCAAAATGTTAATCAACATTCTCCATATTCAACATCAACAGATTATGAATCTATACTTATAAATTAAGACTTTTAGCCAGGGTCTACACTGTACTAGCGTAACTGCTGACACCTTTGATATTTCAACACGTGTTATATGATGTCCGTAAGCTATAGTTGGATTTTACCTGATAAGGAATTATTGTAAAATTAATCAAAAACTTACTTTTATATCAATAAACCAGCTCGAAATAGCAAAAATAAAAGTAAGGTGTAGGACACGCTTTGGCGGATCCAAGTCAGTGGGAGTTAGCAGTAAAATATATCCTTGCAATGAAATGATGTTGAATGATTACGTTAACAGTGAATATATTTTTTAGGAACTTACCTTGACTATACATAAAAGTTAAAATTTGAGAAATTCTGAATAAATGAAATAAGGAAATTCGTTTCTTGAATGCGCAATTTTAGTTATGATGGATAGAAGCTAGCGAAGCGTGCCCATGGAGTAGAACTTTCCAGAACGGTATCAACCAAGAACGTGCTTTGACTAATTAACGTCATGGCGAAAAGTGTAGGACCGGTTCATCATGTATCGCAGGCATAAATTCATACCTTGGATGGAACGTCTTTGGTTAATAAAAAGAAATTAATAAATGAAATGAAACAACTGGATACGATTTAAGTTTTGATCGGAAGAATTCCTTTTCCACAAGTGGTTGCTCAGGAACGCAGTTTGACTAATTTACACCATGGCGGAAATTGTAGGCTAAGGCGAGTTAAACATTGGGTAGATACATGTTCTTTGGATCTCACAACTTTCGTTTAAAAAATGCAAATTAATATACATACACTTGCGATTTTTAATTTCCTACATATTTAAACCAAGACCACCCTCACCAATGTTCTTTCAAATCAGTCTTTTCTTAAATTCTCATTTTGGACAGTGATTATAGTGAAATTTGATAGACAATAAAAACGAAATTTAGGGATATGACGTCCTTAATACCTACTCACTGGTTTAAAAATCATTAACATTTTTCACTCAGCTGCAACAAAACGAATTAAGGTCATGTAAATATCTAACTATGCAGTTCGTTTTTTTTATTTCAATTTTAAAGAGTATGGTAAAAAACAATTAAATAACAATTCGGAGACGGTATATAAAAAAATTATTACAAATATGATTCAACATTTTAGCAGTCTGTCATTAGTGTGCAAAGTGTTAATTCCTGCGCTTGCGTGGGCTGTCATCTAGTAATATAATAAATTCAATACCACAAATACTAAGGAGTTCATACTATTCGATTTAATTTGTTTCAACTTCAATTAAAAATGCGAAAAAGTTTGACACTTTATCATTATGGTAGTTCTTTCTCGTAATCATAGATATATACATACTTTTTCATTTTATCTGCATCTGCACAGAACATTCAGATACAAGCCTTCCCACAGACGGTCAGTTACAGGGAGAATGATTTGGTCATTTCGTGTTCCATCACCAACCCTTCACAACTCACTTCAGTGTACTACATACATCTACTGAAGAACTCTAGCACAACATTTGAGACTATTGTATCAGTATCCACAGGACAAACTCCACCAATACAATGGAAGGACACCCAGCTACAGGGCCGAGCGTCAGCCACTGCGAGCATAGCTTCTCCAAGCACTGCTAAACTCAGATTGACGATAGACAAAAACAGTGTGGTGTGTCCTACTGACTTTAAGGTGTACATGTGTAAAATGACTGACTTCAGTACTGCTGTGTAAGAGGCAGGCACACAGGAGACAAGTCCAATAAGCATTTCTTACATTGGTATGTACTACTTACTGAACGTATATAGTAAATACTGGTGCTCGTACAAGTATCTATTAACTGTTAATGTCAACAGGTTAATAGGTTTTGACTGTTAGCCAATATATATCGCGTCTCAATAATACAATGATTAGAGCGCTGGTACAGTATTCCAGACGCCCTGGGTTTGATTCCTGGTTCAGATTCATTTGAATTTAAACAGGCGGTATAAACTATAAATGGTATCTTGTTTTCGTTGTTTTTTCATAAAAGTAAACACTTGAAATATCCTTCACATTAAATTAAGCAACGAAAGACATTATTGTTGCCAAAGCAATGGAAGAGTTTAATCACAAATTATTTCATAATGTTATATTTCCTCTTTAAACTTTGTATATACACATACTATATTGCATTGATGATTGCAAGGTAGTATCTCTGTTGTTGTTGAATACATTGCAAAGTTGGCATTGTACTTCCATCAACCTTCAGATAATTATGTTGAATCTTTAAGTCGACTTGTGCGATAATTATGTTAACTTGTCAGATCTTTATGTCGACTTGCTAAATGATAATGTTAACATGTTAGATTTTTATTTTGACTTGTCATATATTGTAATGACAAGTAAATGACCATTAGTGGCGCTAACACGCTCTGACAACAAACTACTGAGTTTCTATTCAATATGATTATTTTTTGACAAATCAAAGATCTTAAAGTTATCTGACAAGTCGACAAAATTATATGACAAGTGGTGGCAGATTTATGCCATCATACACTGCATAGCGATACTTCAATCTTCTACAAACACAAAACCCGGGTTGATTCAAAATGTCCCAAATGATTGTACATATAACCTATCATTTTGAAGCGTAACGGACGTTTAATCGTTCAATAATTTTACTGTTTAACAAATTATCGTGTCTTTAATTTTATACAGCGTGTGATAAAACGTTAATGTCATAGTACAATTAGATTTAAGGTCAACGTTATTACGTTTTTTTTAAAAACTGTCTCCTTAAAAGACTTAAAATGGAATTCAACCGTATTTCTGCCCCCCCCCCCCCCCCCCCCCCCAACTTGATAGATGTTTTTACAATAAAGAATTTTTTTTCACTATTTACAATATTGAATTGTTTAAAAAAAACTTGACTAGTTAACCATGTTCCTATCGCCAATTATTGGAAACAAATAATTAAAAATGGGGTTGGATTTTTATTGTAGTCCCTTTTTAACGTGTGGGGATCGTAGATTTACTGGCCTGGAATAGACCTATTATTGAATATCGATCCCAAGTAATTTCTACGTTACAACCTTACTCCCTTGTAATCTTTCTACAGGGGTTATTTAACGTAGTTACACTGGTATCAACTATGCATGCATTTAATAGTTAATCGTTATTTTGTGTTTTAGTTAAGCCAGCTGTGATTGGGGTGCCCCGAGTGAGGGTTCTCAATCAAAACTTTGATACGCCAAATAGACAGTTTTCTGTTGGAACTATGATAACGTTAACCTGTCAAGGAGGTGTTGGGAGTGACGTTAATAACGTATGCATGAATCCAGTAACATATATCGATATGAAATAACCGACTTAGACTTTCATGCGGGCGATTTGAAATTTTTATGTTTTAATTTCAGACCATCAGGTGGTGTACCCAAAAGGTCAATCAGATGAGTTTCATGGAATTGGCCCAGACCTCGATCAACTCAGAGGCCTCTAAATCAGGATGTATGTTTACAAGGTCAAGTACCATCACTTACAACCTGACCAGTCAAGACACCTTTACAAGGTTTTTGTGCGAGTCTGGAAATACTAAAACTTGCGAGACGGGAACCGCCAAACAATATGTCAATATCAGCATTGGTAAGATGTTATGATTGACGGTATACCACTTTTCTTATAGATGTTTCTCACCTGTCAGGTGTAATATTTACTTTTGAAAAATAAAATCCTACTGTAAAAATAATTTTTCCATAAGAACTGAGACATGAATCGCTATTTAATATGTCATTATCACGATATTACAAAAAATTTATATATTATGATTGGCAGGGTATCGAATTTCATGGAACATTTCACTATTTTTTTGCCGAACTTTCATTAATATTTCATATTGTAGGGCATAAGTATATTTAGGTTTTGACGTCGCTTTGAATTACCCACAACGTAGCTGTAGTACTCCTATTTTTTCTATTAACATAAAATGTTTGGGATTTCCCTAAACTAATAAACGGAAACAAATGTTTGTAAATCTTCTCCAGTTAATTCATTAGTGTTTTTATCAGGTAATACGCTGTTAGAAATTATCATGTGTAATATAAATCATGCAAGTAATTGGTTAAAAGGCAAACAAGTACTTAGGGTCTAAGGTTCAAGAATTTATTGAACAGCAATACAAATGTTGTCATTTACAAAAAATCAAAATCATGGATTTTGTAAACATTTTTTAACTTAAATCATTCTCGTTGGGAAAAACCCAACTGTAATCAATGTTTATATACATATGCTTGTTCCTTCTATAATCAAAAGAAATTGATTGTTCTTGTTTATTGTTATATTAATACACATTAACGTTAATATCTGAACAGAATACATGTATTTATTATTCGTTAGGTAAGCTTTTAAAATTTTATTTTTATTCGTTGTGTGATAAAAACTATTTATATTTTGTTTTAAGCTATGCAGGAGGGAGTTAAATAAGTTTCATTTGAACAAAATTAATGTACATGTAGATTACAATCAAAATTACATTGAGTCTTTATATCATAGTTCCCATCTGGTCAAATTAAAAACGATTTTGCAATAAACTACAATAAGATTTTATTATTATTTGTGTATGTCACAGATAAATAACTCAACGTCATTGTCTTTGTAAATTACAGAATGGTCCTACACTACAACAGATGGTATGTTATCAAATTAAAGATGTATGTACAAACAAGGTTATTATCATTTTTATTTTTTGTGCTTCAAAGAGAAGAAACCACTGTAACAAATTATAGACATTTTGACGTTATTTTACCTAAAACAAGTTAATTCCTTAATATGTTCACATCTTACTTTAGAGGGGCATGGTCACGATTTTGGTCACGATTTTAATGTTTATAATGCCCCAGAAAGATATTTCAAATAGTCAAACAAAATTAAGTTGTATATCATCAAATTATAAGCTAGATACAGAGCTTGCAGTTTTTTGTTATGTAAACAAAGCTCAAGTCATGTTTTTGTTTACATTTAAAATGTTGAAAAGAAAATTTAATGTTTAGATGGAAAGTAATTGTGACAACCGATTGGAGCTGACTATTTATGATCAAAACAAATTAGCAGATAGAAAAAAGAGCTACAAAAGGAACTTTAACGGGTATATTGGACCAGTATAAACATAAACATGGCACGAACCTTGTTCACATAACAAAGACTTGTGAGTTCTGTATATTGTTTTTTACATTACGACTGACACTCCAATTTTGATTGATATTAGAAAATGCATTACTAAATCATTGCAATTGTGAACAATTAAATTGAAAAAAAAATGAAATTTTACGAAAATCTTGAGCACGCCCCTTTAATCAAAATATCATTAAATTTATTTTTTAGAACTTCACAAAGTAAACATTTCATATATCATTAATGATTTTAATAATGTCCTAGGTTGGGCAAGTCATTTTTCTGTTATAAAAAAAATAAAGCAATAAATATTTCAAACTAAACTTAATACCTGTCCCTAACATTATTGACATTATAAAACATTCTTGTTTTATAACTTGTGTTTTTTCTAGGTATGTTGTCTACTTCTAACAATAAATTCTAATTTGTCATAATATGATTGTAATGTTTCTTCAACTTACTCCGATATTTTTCTTTTCTTAATGAATTATAGAAGAATCTTCCAACATTTGTTCACCTTCGACAGATGGTATGTAAAACAAGTTAAAAGTCTATCTGTTAACAGGGTTCTCCATCATAATATATTTTACTTTAGCCCTGATTATGTCAGCAGCAGCATATATAAAAGTATTAAGTACATAATATATATGAAACATATATATTAAGATCTTTAACAGTTTGTCGTCAAATACCTATGTCCTAAACATATACAAATTTTGATATAACAATATTTGTTTAGTTTTTGAAGAATTGAAGAATTATCTCCCCAGAACTTTCCTACGACCAAGCTCTATTGAGTTTATTTTCATTCAAAGATAAGAAGAAATGAATTTTAAAATTGTTATAAAAATTAAATTTCATATTGAAATTTAAAAAATACATATGGTGGTTTCAACATTACTTATTGAGCAACTTTTCATAATTTTGTAAAACTGCACCATGTTTATCGTATCTCGTTTGGTTAAATCAAGGAATTTTAGCTCACCTGAGCTGAAAGCTCAAGTGAGCTATTCTGATCACATTTTGTCCGTCGTCCGTCCGTCCGTCTGGCCGTCTGTAAATTTTTTACATTTTGAACTTCTTCTCTAGAACCGCTTATCCAATTTCAATCAAATTTGGCAGAAAACATCCTTATGGTAAGGCAAAAATAAATTGCAGAAATGAAAGACCTATCTTTATTCAAAGGGAAAAGAGAAAACCTCGAAACTGTAGAAAAAGGGGTTTCATTTTTTAAAATCTTCTTCTCAAGAACTACTTACTCAAATTCAACGTAGTTTAGCAATAATTATTCTTATGGGAAGGAAAATATAAATTGCAAAAATTAAGGGCTAATTCTGTTTCAAATTTGAGTAATTTACGGAAATGATAATAAGACAGAGAGAATGAGGGTCAATCAGTTTAACTTCGGGTTCGGTATTCCATATCTCAAAACTCTTTTTGAAATAAAGAAGCGGCCATTTTGAACGTATAAGAAATGGGTCAATCTGACAAAGATTAATTTGGTTGTTGTTGAACAGTTTGCGTGCGAAAGGAATATTTGAAACGTGCAAGATACATTAATGCCGATTTTGTGAAGTAAATTTAGATTAAATATTCCAATGCGTTGACATTTTCACCTTTGACAATGGTTTTAGCTTGTTTTGATTTTCGTTTCGTTTTCATGAATTACGGTTTGTAACTTAGGTGAACAATCGCCTGTATTTTGTAATTTTTACGTACCAATCAAACATAGACATCGGAAAGTAAGACAGCTGACTGTTACTTGCGGAAAATAAGATACATTAACAGGTACGGTACTTTAACAACTAAAATACAAATTCTAATCGTAATACGGTATGGTTTTTGCGTAATAGTTGATTACTGCAATGTGTTTTAGGCTAGTTGTAAGTATTTTCTCGTCTATTCAGTCTTAACGGAGATTAATATTGCTGAGGGAAATAATAAGTGCATGTACATGTAGCAGACATAAATAATTGTTAGCTCACCTGAGGTGAAATATACTGAGAAATATCTTTTAAAATATTTTTCTTAAAAATCAAGCGGCCAAAAAAGCTGTAACTTGTGTGGAAGCATCCTCAAGTAGTGTAGATTCAAAACCATGCTCCCCGGGGGTACGGTGGAGCCCCAATGGGGGATCAAATTTTTAGATACAAATGTATAGAGAAAAATCGTTAAAATCTTCTTTTCAAAAACCAGTTAGCCAGAAAAGCTGTAACTTGTGTGGAAGCATCTTCAGGGAGTGTAGATTCAATTTTTTTTTTAAATTACGATCCCCGGGGGTAAAGTGGGGCCACAATGGGGGGGTCAAAATTTTTACATAGGAATACATAGAGAAAAATCTTCTCAACAAAAACCAGTAGGCCAGAAAAGCTTTAAGTTGTTTGGAAGCATCCTCAGGTAGTGTAGATTCAAATTTGTTCAAAACATGATCCCGGGGGTAGGATGCAGCCACAATGGGTGGGTCGAATTTTACATAGGAATACATAGCGAAAAATCTTTAAAAAAAATTCTTCTCAAAAACCAATTGGCAAGAAAAGCTGTAAATTGTGTGGAAGCATCCTCAGGTAGTGTTGATTCTTTCTAGTTTTTTCAAACCATGACTTCAGTGGATAGGGTGGGGCCGCCATGGGGGGTCAAATTATGGTGGTGCGTGTAATTCGGTATTATCTCTACGTAATAGTTGATTAATGCAACATGTTCTATTAAGATGTTCAGCAGTTTCAATCTACACGGATATTATTCTCGCTGCTAGAAATATATAACTAAAGTATATATATGATGTAAAATAAATTGAGTTTTCTCTTTGTTTAGTGCAGTTTTCTCTTGGTTTAATTGTTTACAAATTCCTATAATTTTACTTACCTGAGAGTCAAGCTTCGAGGTATAAGTAAGATACAGAGCTTTGCGCACAATGCTACTATATGTTTGTACACAAAGCTGAGGTCATCCTTTAGTTTGTTTATATTTTAAATGCAGCTATGCTGAATAGAAAATATCAAGTTTAAAATTCTTAAGTTGAATGTAATAAACTCATGTGAACAAAAACATGACTCAATCCAAGCTATGTAACTTGCTTATGATTCTACGATTGACGCTGAAATTTTGGTTGATCAATAGAAATGTCTTGCTAAAAGGATGATATGCTGTAATTACTTTCTGGTGCCCCTTCTTCAACGATGAATTGCATAAAATCTACACAATTTTTTAAGTTTTTTTGAACACAAGTAAATGAAATCAATACCTTTTAAACAGTTTCCATAGGCCTGACACATTATTATTATGAGGAGCTCTTAAACATATGTGACAACATTTTCAGTTAAGTTTATTTTATTCAATCAAGTGAGTAAGGATATGAAAGGTCATACGAAATGAATTCATGCCTGGTAAATGACAATCGTCTATAATGGAGAAGGCCAATTAAATTTGTCAATGTTTTTAATTTGAGGAATTGAGCGCATTCATTCTGGTGCATTGAGGTACACTTTTCTTCTTTCACATATAGAATTTTTTAAGATACAATAAGTAGCAAGAAGTGGAGGGAGAAAATGAACCTTTATGCTCTCATGTATTTTAATCGTTTTATATAGTGATGGGGGGATAAAATAAAGGGAACTGGAAGTTAACCGTGAACACCAACAGAAAATTTAGTTATTTATATATTTGCATATGATCTTATTTTCGGTAAAAATGGTATTCCATGTAGGTAAATATGTCAAAGATTAAGTATATGCAAAAATAAGTGACAATTCGGATATTCATTTTTGGTTAATCTACCGAGGGGTAGAGGCCACATGGCACAATATCCTTTGAACGCCCATATAAAGCCAGCTCAGGTGAGCGATGTGGCCCATTTGGCCTCTTGTTTTATGTTTGGGAGATGGGAAGAATGGTTACCTTATCATAATCATATTGGCCTCGGGAAAGATGATTCTTCATGAGGTTGATAAATCTACCTTTCTCCCTCGTCGTCATTGAATACTTGTAAAATAAACTGTGAGCTTTGCCAAATCAAAGATAATTATCGTTACCTAATACGTGTACAATAAAACCACTGTGTAAAATCTAATATAGATTGGATAAGTTCTAGTATGAATGTATGAATGAGAACTAATGGAAATAGTTGTGCTTTTTTTACTAGTGTTCAAAATATATAAAAATAGTAGCTATTCTGTACATTTGAGAATAGTGAATATAATAAAGCCTCTCTATAAAATCGGAATTTTTTAAATGAGAATTTTTCATTAATAAGCACAAGCTTTAATTCTAAATATTAAAAGTAATATAATGAAAATGTTCTTCACAAATTCATTCATTAAAAATTCATTTTTTACTCAAACTAATTATAGAAATGGTTTCAGGTACTTCAGCTGCTGATACCATCGTGGGATGAATGACGAGAATCACTGTATTCATTCTAATTTTTGAGAGTTGAATTTAATCAACTCTCCTATGCAGTTACTCTTGCAAACTGAAAGTGAAACAGTGTTTGGACCTAAGCACAAATCACCACCGCTGACAAGACTAAGGTCTTGAAAATAATAGAAAAAAATTCGATGTAATGTATGCTGAAGCATTGTTTTTCAAGGAAATTTATCTATAAACACTTTGAAAATAGTCAGATTTTATATAATACGAACAAAGTAGATATTTTTGCACTATCATGTATTCCTACGCCAGAGTTTAATATAGTCTCGTTCAACCAAACGCCCGGCTGTCTCTGACAAGCAGAGAGGCTCTCTTTCTTGTCGGAGATTAACGGAGACAGCCGAACGTCTGGTTGAACGAGACGAGAGTTCGATATCAAAAGTGCCTTGATCCATACAATTTTTAGAATTGTTTCGATTACTAATACATAGTTTAAAATCCATCTTTAAATATTACACAACATGATTCATATGGGGTTTCTCGAAATTCTTGTCAGAAAAGTCTAAAAATCCATATTATAAAAAAGTGCGTAATTCAAATACAGACTAGAAACTAATAACCATGCAAGATAAGTTGATTTTGAAATAAAAGATAATCAATAAAATCAACTCCCGTCAGTACTTTAGTACTTTGATTCTTCTTGTCGCCTAGTTCCTATCTATTTTCAAATAACGACCAGCAGCTTTTACCACTTAATTGACTACGCCTAATTTTACCATGAACTTAACCCATATATACAATTTATATATTTTTAACTGAGAAGAAATTTATCCTTGACTATTTGGACTCTAAGCGTTATATATTTGATATGAATCTATGTTTAATTATCGCCTCGAAAACGTTTTGCCTTTAAAAAATCATCACAAAAATGTTAAATTAACTTTTAGGTACAATTGTATTTTATGAATATTACATTTGGATGATTTTTTATTATAGGAATAATAAATGCTTTTAAAACATATTTTTAATGAAAAGCGATATTCAAAAACAAGACAATTTCTAATATCGTCCATTGACCTGGAAAGTGTTCATACATTGACTTCTTTTCCAGAGAAATATGCCATTGTTTTAAAATGAAATATCGCTGCCAAAAACCTTGCATTGATTATTACCATGCTATTAATCACTTAAGAGCATGTCTACGAGAAAACCATGCAAATCTGGAAAAAAGCTGCGGCAGCAAGTCTCAAGAATGAACAGAATTTTATCATAGATTTAAAGGATACCCATCTAGAGTCAGATATATGATGTTTGTTTTTGCACTGGATGTTTCTATTTATAGTAACGGCCAGTATTGCATTCTGGTTAATTAGCCTCTAAAATCTAGAAAAGTTAAGAGAAAGATTGTCAAATTCAGTAATTAATTACAAAATGTATAAACAATGTTTGAAAAAAATAAGACTACATTCTTAAAGAGGAAGTTCAAACCTTTAATCGTTGCATATTTTTTTTCATATATCTATTTACCCCAAGAAGTCCTAAGGGTGTAAATGTTGGCAGGATGCCAAGAAATGATAATTATACATTTTTGTCAATTTTTCAGAAAGAATTTCTCAGAAAATGGCACGTTATTTTTTGAAATTTTGTGTTAATAAGAAACTGTTTGATGTAATGTTACAAATATATAAAATCCATCTTTGGACTCTCAAGGACTAAAAAGTAATAAATTAACAAATCATCCCATTTTCAAATAAAATAAAAAAATTTTGGTTTTTGAAATTTTATTTTACAAGTGATTTTATTCCACTGAAGTCAATATTTGTAATTAAACATGAAAAAAACACAACCTATTTTGCTTTTAATTAAAAAAATTAGTGGATATCATTGTTTCTCAGAGAATTCTTATTCATTACATTTGCATTTCATTACTACTGTTAGAATTGTCTCCCCTGTTGCGCTCTTCTGTAGAGAAGGTAAACTAGTCAGAATGTTGACAAAGCAATACAAGTTCAAGTTCAGGCTACATGTGCAAGTATTGAGAAATGCTGTGAGTGTTGTTAATATATGTTATGATATTGAATGATTTTAATTGCACAAAAATTGCCCCATCTTGTTAGTGTTATTCACTATATCACATACATATTGAAGTTTGATGGAACCTTGTATCTAGTCTATAAACTGCTATTTTCTGTCCCGATATAATTAAACAGTACATTTGGACGAATTTTAATCAAAATATACAAACTTGTGATAGAAGTACAATTAAGATAGATGAAAGGGAAATTTCCCAAGATAATCTCATTCACAGATTATCATATTTTACTCGAAAAAATCCACAAAAACGAGAACTGATTTCTTACAATGATTTAATTTATAATGGGGTATGACCTGAGCGTAGCCTGGTCACGCTAAGATTATTCTTTCTATGTTGAAATAATTCGGAATTTACAAGGAATGCCTTGTTCAATTTTTCATCGTTATCATCAGAGTCTGTTGCAATAGACATCACATTTCAATACGTGTACATTTCACTGGCCATCTAAAAACTACCCTTCAGATGTTAAGGTTAGACTTCATGGAATCTTGAAATGGCGGGGAGGGGGCCAGGGTTTTTTAAGTTCTTGAGAATGTAACACAGTAAGTACATCTGAAATTAATAGAGAGGTCTACTCCCTACCTCTCTATTAGCAGTTGATCTCCTTTTGGAAAAAATTAAAGTTTGTACCTTTTCTTAAAATTAAAATATAGTTGTAAAGGAAAAAATGAGGTGTTAGGTTACCCTTTCCCCCGGGGATCTCAACCTGCGAAAACCACATATGAATATAAACATAAACTACCGGTATAAAAAAGTTATCCCAAATATTAAAATAGACATCATAACTTGTTTTTGTGGGATTGTTATTTGGGATGTTATTTAAGTATAACCCATCATAAGAAGACCTGGTCCCAGAGTTATGAAGCAGTCTAATAAAAAAGTCAAAATTTTTACATTCTCTTATTGTCTTGTGATTAAAAATATTTCAAAAAAATGAAATGCTAATAAAATGTGTCTCTATATTATATTACGCTGATATTCTGCTGATATTTACTAATTTTAAGCGTAATTTATGATGTATCATATCTTTTATTAACATTTTTTCAGGCTTGATATCGGGTCCCTCTACCCCTCAAACAATCAAAAAAATAAAAGTTCAATCCTTTATACTGTCGGACAAAAATAATTACCAAATCTACCTTATTCTATGATCATTTAATGTGAAGGACATTCATTGGCAATTGATACCACACCACTTCCACATTTTTAAAAATATTCTGTTAAATTCAACAAAGATATGTTTAATCATTTTTTTTTCATGGATGTTTTTTTTTGTTCCTTTTGTTTTTGTTTTGTTTGTTTGCTTGTTTTGGGGGTTTTTTTGTTTGGTTTTTGGTTGTTTTTTATTTGGGTTTTTTTTTGGGGGGGGGGGTGGGGGGGGGGGCTTTGAAATTTGGTCCTACTTCCTGAATTAAAAAATCACTAGTTCAAGTTAAAAAATGAAAAGATCAATACATAATACATGCACAGAGAGAGAGAGAGAGAGAGAGAGAGAGAGAGAGAGAGAGAGAGAGAGAGAGAGAGAGAGAAAAGGAGGAGAGATTGTCAATCTGTGGTAAACAATATGTAAAATTACACACTAAAAGAGCCCGGCTTTAAGTATTTCAGTACTTTGAATATTGTAGTTTTGCCCCTGTAATTATTCATTTGTGTATCTAATGGGCACTCTGCTTGTCTTAATGTCATAGGCGTCGGAACCGGGGGGGGGGGGGGGAGGGGGGCTAAGCCCCCCCAAACCCTCCCACTTTTTTTGCAAAGTTCGACCTAAACATTATGAACATGGCATCATAGAGGGTTCAGCCCCTCCACTTTTTCTAGCAGTAAAGATAATAGTTCCTAAATTTACCTTGAAAGATTGAGAAGTTGGAGTCACAGGCATACTAGTTCCCCCCCCCCCCCCCCGGATTAGGAACTTTATGATTTGGGGGAAAAAATTTGGTAGGTAAGATTTTTTTGGGAAGTATAGGTATACCCCCCCCCAACGGATTAGGATTTCCATGATTTTGGGAATTAGTTTTTTTTCCCCAATATTTCTAAGAATTAGTCTAGCCCCCCCCCCTTAATTTGCTTCGACGCCAGTGAATGTGTAGCACTGGCAAATAAGTCAGCTTACATGCATATTTAAATTCCCATTTTCCCATGATTTCTCGTGTTTTAATGGCATTGATTTAAAAAAAAACCTGAAATGTGTTGAAGCAATCCTTCAGTTCAGTAAAATATTGTTTGGCTCGCGAATATGTCTGGTTTTTCCCCATAATATACATGTTACAATGTAAAGCTTATGCCAAACTACAGATTCTGGAGAGTTTTAAAAGTAGAAAAATGTTCAACTTTAAGACAATATATTTGCAATATTATTGAGAGTCCAAGGACAGATTTTTGATATATTGTAAAAATAAATGTCCTTTTATAACTAGAAACAGATTTAGTGAATTTAAAGTGCCATTTTCTGACTTTTAAGCATTTAAAAAATGTATATTTTCACAATTTTACAAAAAGTTGGAAACATGCCAGATTCGTGACCTATCTGCACTTAACAGAAAGAATATATGGGAATTCTCACAAAATGAATTACACAAGTGTACCTTGTTAGTGTTAACTCTAAATGACTTTTTGAATTCATATTTAAACTAAACTCAGAATTCTTAACATTAATTTGGTAGATTATACAAAATTTTATTCTTAAAAGGGTCAAAATGCTATTTTTAGTAACAGTGCTGCAGAACCAAGTTTAGACTGACCACATCAAAAAAAATTTTTTTGTCGCAAATTAATTCATATAGATGCACACTGTTACACACAAAATATGAAGTGGATCAGAGAACCTTGCTCCCACCACCTTTTGCATGGTTTTCTCGTAGACATGCTCTTAAAGGGAACTTATGACTAAGATCTGTCTAAGACCAAAACAATATTTCATCATTGCTAATTTTCAAAACTGTCATATCTTATGATTATCTTAAGATTTGTCAGACAAGCAGAAATATATGTTTGAAGTCCAAACATAATATGGCGGCAGACTTTATTATGGTTCAACACAAAAAAGGTTCAG
Organism: Magallana hongkongensis; assembly: GCA_015776775.1. NCBI lineage: Eukaryota > Metazoa > Mollusca > Bivalvia > Ostreida > Ostreidae > Magallana > Magallana hongkongensis. Next base: position 592,972 of record CM027474.1, on the reverse strand, counting down.
TATATAATTCGAACACGCAAGAATTTGTGCAGCTTTTAATTTCATGCAGTTGTGTGTGCGAAGATATAACTGTCCTTAGTATTATGTTTTTAATCAAAATCAACCGTCATTGTAGATAATATTTATGTGTTAAAATTGTGATTTATGGCATTGATTAGGTAAAATACTTTAGGCTACACTAACCTTTTTTACACAAAGAGCTGAGTATAAAGATATAGAAAAATGTTAAAATTTTAAAGGTCATAGGAGACAATATCTCGGATAAATTTTGTTATGGCTAAAACTAAATGTGTTTTCTATACCTGAAAGTTATTATATAAGTTTAAAAATATAATTCGCAAGGTAACTGTCACTAGAGTACATCGAAAGTTGGCTTCGTGCAAAAGAACCATACGAGAATGGTGACTTATTTCCCTTCGTTGATGACCTCAGTAGAGATCACTTTCACAAAATATAGCCAATGGGATTATCAATTTTGATGCATTATAGCCCAATCGATCTTTTATATAAATCCAAACGACCGTAGGATTATTTATCTAGTTTGTTTGATATATATATATATCAAAATGGTTCAGAGTGTGCTTACAATTATGATGTTAGAGGTAAGAGGATGTTTTGATGTACTTATTCCTAAAGGATCTACAATTCAGAACGATTTAGTTGCGAAAACTCCGCAGAGATGTCCTCTTACTGGAAGCTGTGTGTCAAACATTTCACACCTAATCAGTTTAAAATGCATTAAGGTCTAGCTAAAAAGTGTTAATATTATAAGCTGGATCTTCGATTAGATATCATACCAACTATGTTTAACATACCAGTAAAGTCCGAGAAAAAACCCCAAAACCTCAACAGTCAGATTCAACTGTTCAAGCTGAGGAGAACAAAGGTACGTTGTCAATAAAACACGGGCTATATCCAACATTAACTAGATGCTGTCATTAGACAGTAATACCCGCACCAAGTGTTAGCCCCTAAATAACACTGTTTTGTACCAGTTTAATTAAAAATGAAGGCCACATGCAAGTTCTGGTAATACATTTAAAAATTATAATTTTCATCACTGAAGGATGAGATCCCTTCCCATATGATAATACACATGAGCAGCAGCACTTAATGTGCAATTTGGGGTTGAACTGTTTGCAGTGACTTTTCAGTTAATCAATAATGTTAACATTTCATGTCATAGAAAGTATAATGGTCTATATAATTATTACAAACAAAATTAAAAATTAAATTATGCCCCCTCCCCGTGGCGGTTGCCGGTTTTAGATTTGCTTCTGTGTGCCTACATGTACATCATCGTGTTCACAGATTTAGAGAAGGAGTGGGAGTGAAGGGTCCAGATCCCCTCCCCCCTAAAAATGAAAATTCATTTATATCAATAATAAAATTACCAAAAATACACCTTGGACCCCAATGCTCTTACAGACATGTAAACACTCTAACCAATTGCGCTTCAATGTTAGGAAATATTATTTGGGGGGTAAATAATTAATATTTAATATACTCTATTGTTTATCTCAATAGGAAGTATACATTACAATATGCAGGTGTCCTGCACCACCTTAAAGCTGTTATTTACCTAATAAAATAGTGCATGTGGATTTGAAGAATAGGTCATAAAAATACATGCATGTTACAAATAACTGATCTTTGTCTGAAGTTACGTACACAACACAGGTCTGCAGGTCTCATTAGCGGGTACTAGTTTTACCCAGCTCTTCGATTAGATGGTTACATGTATGTGTTTTCCATTTGCAGAAAAGGATTAGTTAATATCAGCTAAGGAATTCATTATTGTGTTTTAATTGGATTATCATTATGATGTTGACCAATATAGGTAAGCATAATACATGTAGTAGCAGTAGCACAATATAATGAGATGCCAACATACTTAAGTTCTACTTTCACTTTCTAAATGTGATCTCCCTTTGACAGAATACTGTATCATCATCTTTTAATATTTAAATAACCTTATCATCGTTACATATTCTATTCCATTTGTAAATTTTCTGTCATTTTAATTGCAAAAGTTATTTTGTTCATTTGTCAGACTTGCACTATTAATGAGTTGACCCCATATTGACCCTTTATAAACAATTTCATACTAAATTTGTTTATTACATGTAAGTAAGTGTAGACACGTATCATTTAAATATGAGTTATAATAGGAAGGAAGGAGTATTTCTTTTTTAATGTATTATAATGCATCAAATACAATGTAGGTCATGGCCTTATGTGATTGTTCTGACCCCAAAAAACAGGAAAATACATATTAAATATCGTTTAATGTCATAATGATGCATCAAATGGTGTAAAGTACATTAATGACCCCCAGGTGTTGTCTTTAACCCCCAATAGGAAATGATGATACACTGTATATTTTGTTAACTTCTGAGATCTGAGATCCTAAACCATATAATTTATTCTTGCTCTTTGGGTCATTGCGTGTAAAAATGTATATAGATTATGCCCCCTTGGAGACACTCTGACATTCTAGAACTAGAAATAATAAAGTATTTTATCTTATTCATATGTAGTGTTTGATCCATGTGGGTAATTCCTAGCCTAATGATGACACTGCTTTGTTTAGGAGACTTTACAATTGCCCCAAATAGGCAAATACACATGCATATAACATTTTGTTTATAAATCTTAAAAATTGAATAAAGCAATTTCCAAAATGTTAATGTGCATCAGGAGAGAAAAAGCAATCAAGAAATGATTTAAAATTTGCTACTGTACACTCGTAGGAATGTATTAAGAAGACTGAATCTTTATTATGCAAGGTGTAATGTATTTTTTTTTAAATAACATTTTTTACCAGTTAATAAAATTTTTTAGACACCCAAATTATATTTTGATTTTAATAGATCATTCGACAATTAAGGGGGGTGGGGGTGAGAACAGTTTATATTTGAGTTTGTTTGGGGGTGGGGGTTCCAAGTCACATATATGATAATTGTTTACTGTAATTTAAAATAAGACTAAGCCATACTACAGTCATGAACATGGATAGTATAGAACAAACACAAACTAATACATGTATATATACATGGGAAGTATTACAAAACATAGATGATTGATCTATATCTGGGTTCTTAAATTGAATCATATATCATGTACATATTATATTATTGTTTCATTATTCAAGGCATTTCAGATGGTATGGAGGTCATGATCCCAATAGCTATTATTCCTCCTTAGGTCATGGCGCATCAGATTATTATGGCATGTAAGTCATGACCCTACGGGGTCATCCTGACCCCCTTAGAATCAGAAATTGTCAATCATCTTTAATTTATTGATGTTTGATGATCCTATCTCTATTTAATCTTTATTATTAAGTTTCCCGAATGAAATTTGGAAATTTATTGTTTTTGTACGGTTCTTAATTCATGTATTATTATTCTTCGTCTTCTTTTTCTTCTTTCCCACTCTGAACTTGTTTCTCAGAGATGGCTGAACAGAATTGTACAAAATTCTAGGATATGATAGGCCTGCATATCTTGTTGTGCAATCTGGTTTGGTTTTTCTCATTTTGGGTTAGACAACCACCATTTTGGGTTAGACAACCACTTTTCGGGGGGGGGGGTCAAAAGGGTGTGGGGTCTAACATTGAACCTTGAAGAAAGAATCGTAGACTCTATTGTAAATGGTAACTTGAAAACGAACAAAGATAATAATATAGGGTTTTCATAATCATATATTGACTGTTACTGGCAATAAATAGGGTTTATTAGATCTGACCCTTGGGGTCACCCCCCCCCCCCCTGGAATTTGAAATGACAATATATCTCAGAAACTGTTATAATCATGACCCCTAAACCATATATAATCATGTTTCTGATGTCAAGGGGCATCAAATGTTATGTAGGTCATGGGCCCTGGGTGGTCCTGACCCCCTCAAACAGCAAGTCCCTTAATATCTTCAAAACAGTTGAGATCCCTACTCTTAAACCATATATATTCTTGTTCCTTGTGTCAAGGGGCATCAAATGGTATGTAGGTCATGGGCCCTGGGGGTGGTCATGCCCCCCTCGAACAGGAAGTGCACGAATATCTCGAAAACGGTCGAGATCCCCACCCCTTAACCTTATATATTCTTGATTCTTAAAGGGCATCAAACGGTATGTAGGTAATGGGCCTCAGGGGTAAATTTAATTTTCAAAACCGTAATGCACATCTATGGAACAGTTCCTATCATATCTTAAGATATGTGTCTATCCATTAAATCATAAAAGGAGTTCTAGTATCTATGCTTTTAGTTAAGTGATAAACGTCAATTTTCTGCTACTTTTTGACTCCCTGATGAAATTTAAATTTTTAAAACCTTACTGCACATCTATATAACAGTCCCTATCATATTCCAATATATGATGTGTCTATCCATTAAATCATAAGAGGAGCTCTTGGATCTATGTTTCTTTTTTAGTGATAAACATCAATTTTCTACTACTATTTGACTCCCTGGATGAAATTTAAATTTTTTTAAACCTTATTGCACATCTGTAGGACAGCCCCAATTATATCCCAAGAGATGGCGTAGCTAATCCAAAAGTTGTAAAAGGAGTTCTGGGAACCATAATTTTTTTTTTTTAAAACGTCATTTTTTGTTGCCTACTGATCCCTTTAATAAAAAAAAAATTCTGGAACCTGATCATACTTCTATATGACACCATTAATCATATTCTAGAAGATCATTTGGCTACTGCCAAAAAAAAATGACGTTTTTGAAACCAGTTTTTTTGTAAACAAAAAAAAAAAACAAAAAAAAAAACAAAAACAAAAACGTCATTTTTTAGCCATTAAATGACCCCCAGGGCAAAATTGAAAATTCCGAAACCTCATTGCGCATCTATAGGATACCCAAAAACATATTCCAACAGATGATCTGTCTACTGTTGAAAATGTAGGAGGAGTTCGAGGAAGACGGTTTTTTGTGAAAAAACGTCATTTTTACCAATTATTTGACCCCCAGGACTAACAGAATTTTTGAAACCTTTTTACAAAACAACATGATACCCCAAATCAAACTTCAAGAGTTCAGTTTGCTGGTTTATAAGATGTAAGAGCAGTTTGAGAAAGTAAAACGTGACAGACGGACGGACGGACGGAACAGAGTAACAACAATATACCCGAACTTTCTTTAGAAAGTGCGGGTATAATTAAATGTATGCTTGGTATTGCGAATATTTTTTATATAATTCTAAAATATAAACCGACTGAAAATAATTTTGATTTGGAGATGTATAACCAATAATAAATAGCGTACACATAACAACAGACAAAACATTCAGTAGGTGCAATCTGCTGTCATTCATGTAATATGTACTCGACGCATATTCATTTATACAATACTAAATTGTAACTGTTTTACAGTCGATAACATTGATAGAAGTGTTAATTATTTGTAATCTGAATAGAATTACTAGATATTATGCGATACACTCTGTATATGTGTCATAATCATTATTTTTATTAATTTGTATATTAAAAAGATGCCATTTTCAGCTAGACCTAGATTTAATGTGTTATTTATCAACATTTTTCCCCATGGTAGCGAAACCTATAATACTGTTAGCTGGGAGGAAACTGTTTCCTGATGTATCAAAACACATGCTGCCAGGATCCTCCGGTTGTCTCGTAAAAGACGTCTCCAAATAAACCCGGAGAGGTGTCGATACAGCCTGATAATGAAATGGACAACTTTAAATCCAATCTTAAACAAATTATTTATGAAGGAGGTTATTTCCATTTGAAATTTGTTTCATTCTTTTGTGTTTATTTACTTCTTTGTGTTTAAAAGAACTTACTCATAAATTGGTTCTTTAGACCTTAAAGGTCTTTTGTCTTAATTGTACTCATAATAATTCCAAGACATGATGATCCAGGCAGTTGACAAAAAATCTCATGCTGGTTGATGCACTGTATATTTCTTTTGATGAATTTTCATGGCAACATCATGTATTCCCAAGCAGCATTTGCACGCTTTGGATGTTTTCCTAATGACACAGTAAAGTCACAGCTACAACCAAATAAGATAAAAAGTAATATATTCAAATAAATTTATAGTTGATTATAATGGCAAACATTTTTTCATGATTGAATTAATTTATACTGGAGTTTTGGCAGAAAAAAAGGAATGTTTATATTTCTCACAGTACTACTGCACACTCATGATCGACAAATATCTAATCTCTTTTACAAATGCCTTTAATTACGTTGTAATTTAATTCGTTGATTGTTTCCATGGTTTCAGCTTTTGCTGCTTCCACCATCTCTAGAGGTTAGACTTTATGTACTCATTCTACTTATTCTCCTTGCCTTCTAGTTCCTATTCAAAAATAACCAACAAAGGTTAAATTCGATGTCTTTTCAGTGAAAAATGATTAAAAACAGTACCTTGTTTCTCTAAGCAGTTAAATTGTAAAATTTTACAGGAAAATAACAAATAATTAGAAAAACTCACTTGCGTCCACAGCTCACCGTAGCGGCTTTTATAAATTATGGTATATTTTTTATCCAGGTATACACTGAACATATTTTACAAAGATTATTATTATTTGACCGGGATAGGAACTATTCCTTTCCTATTTACATGCAAAGTTGGACATGCGGGTTGGTTTTAAATGATCCACTTACTTTTTTACAAGTAACAGAACCTTCATTTGGATTTGGTTATTCATTCACGTTTTATGCTTCATGGTAGCGATACCTAGTCGTTTGATTCGTTCCAGCGCCTGCAGACCTGCAGAACAAGCAAACCTAGCAGTAAACTACTAGACCCTTCAGGAAAGCTATTATCTTATATCTTGATTTGATTTCCATGACAAACGACGCGCTGTCCAACACTTAACAGTCATTCAGATAACAATTAAAATTTTGATTTCCTCTTTCAAACCATAAGGCAAATTTCAATCTAATTTGGCACGACGCAGTCTTCTGTTGGGGGTTTTTTTTTTAGCTCGTTTGAGCTAAAAGGTCAGGTAAGCTTTTCTGATCACATTAAGTTTGTCGTCCTTTTCATGTTCAACTTCTATAGAACCACTGGATCAGTTTCAACCAAACCTTGCACAAAGCCTCTTTAGGTAAAGGGGATATCAAATTGTGAATTCAAGGGCAAATAATTTGGAATAATTAGTAGGAATTATTGAATAAATTGCAAAACTGAGAGAAATTTCAAAAATCATTTTCTCGAGAACCATTAGGCCAGAAGAGCTGACACTTGTGTGGAAGCCTCCTCAAGTTTACATAGGAATATATAGAATAAATCTTTTAAAATTTTCTTATCAGAATCTAATCAGCCAGGAGAGCAGAAAATAATGTAGAAGCCTCATTGAGTAGAGTGATTTATTAAGCACAATTTATTCAGAAATAGATCTAAATATTATTTCCAGACAACTATTGTACGCTTTTTATAAAATTTATCATAAGCATATTTAGTGAGTTTTTATATCGTATTTAAATTTTATATCCTACTTTAAAAATGCAAAATATCAACAATTAAATACAGTTGAGATAATACAAAGTCTGTAATATTATCACATATTAAATTATGTTTTCTTTTCTGATTCTTATCGATTTTATTTATAATCGCATCAATCATGGTAATCAATAGGTAAGATTTTCTATTTAAACCTACTTTCATAATGTTTTACAAAACCTTGAAATGCACTATGATCTTTATGCCTCCACACAGATTACGAAACTACCTAAGAAAGAATTATTGATAGTCCTACGCCTTAAAATCTAATCCTCTACAAACATTTTGTTTTGTTATGAAAAATTTAGAATGTACAATTTTTGATAATACCTTACAATACAGCCTTATACGATTAAGATATTCGTATTGAAAATAAATAATGATAAGGTAGAAACTCCTCAATTGTTGGTGTTTTCTTACATGGAATTCTAAATAAAAATCATAATTATATACACCAGATACCTCCTTGTTGATTGGGAAACCCACAACAAGGAATAGCTTTCGTCAAATCAAAAAAATTATGAAGCTTAAATTCATCTGTGCATTTATTATACTGGTCTCAATTCATTCGGTAAGTATTGAAATTTAACTTTCTATTACAATTATGACAATACTTTAACCAGTCAAACATATAGTCCGCAATTTTTTAGAAGCTATATTCGAACAACACTGTTCCTTTATGTATATTCGCAAAAAGAATTTATTTGATTTGTGTCTTTTTAATTATACCCGCACTTTCTAAAGAAAGTTCGGGTATATTGTTGTTACCCTGTTCCGTCCGTCCGTCCGTCCGTCTGTCCGTCCGTCCGTCCGTCCGTCCGTCTGTCACGTTTTACTTTCTCAAACTGCTCTTACATCTTATAAACCAGCAAACTGAACTCTTGGAGTTTGATTTGGGGTATCATGTTGTTTTGTAAAAAAGTTTCAAAAATTCTCTGTTAGTCCTGGGGGTCAAATAATTGGTAAAAAATGACGTTTTTTCACAAAAAACCTTCTTCCTCGAACTCCTCCTACATTTTCAAAAGTAGACAAATCATCTTTTGGAATATGTTTTAGGGTATCCTATAGATGCGCAATAAGGTTTCGGAATTTTCAATTTTGTCCTGGGGTTCATTTAATGGCTAAAAAATGACGTTTTTTTACAAAAAAAAATGGTTTAAAAAACGTCATTTTTTTTAAGCAGTAGCCAAATGATCTTCTAGAATATGATTGGGGGTGTCATATTGAGGCATGATCAGGTTCCAGAATTTTTTTTTTAATTAAAGGGATCAGTGGGCAACAAAAAATGACGTTTTTTGGCAAAAAAAATATGGTTCCCAGAACTCCTCTTACAACTTTTGGAGTAGCTACATCATCTCTTGGGATATAATTGGGGCTGTCCTATAGATGTGCAATAAGGTTTTAAAAATTTAAATTTCATCCTGGGAGTCAAATATTAGCAGAAAATTGACGTTTAACACTAAAAAATCAAACATTGATCCAAGAGCTCCTCTTATGATTTAATGGATAGACAATCATATCTTGGGATATGATAGGGACTGTTCTATAGATGTGCAGTAAGGTTTTCAAAATTTAAATTTCATCCAGGGAGTCAAAATGTAGCAGAAAATTGACGTTTATCACTTAAAAAAAAACATAGATCCTAGAACTCCTTTTATGATTTAATGGATAGACACATCATATCTTGGGATATGAAAGGAACTGTTCCATAGATGTGCATTACGGTTTTGAAAAATTAAATTTAACCCTGAGGCCCATTACCTACCGGTACATACCTTTTGATGCCCTTTAAGGATCAAGAATATATATGGTTAAGGGGTGGGGATCTCAACCGTTTTCGAGATATTCGTGCACTTCCTGTTCAAGGGGGGTCATGACAACCCCTGGGGCCCATGACCTACATACCGTTTGATGCCCCTTGACACAAGGTACAAGAATATATATGGTTTAAGGGTGGGGATCTCAACTGTTTTGAAGATATTAAGGGACTTGCTGTTTGAGGGCGTCAGGACCACCCACAGGGCCCATGACCTACATAACATTTGATGCCCCTTGACATCAGAAACATGAATATATATGGTTTAGGGGTCATGATTATAACAGTTTCTGAGATATATGGTAATTTCAAATTCCTGGGGGGTGGGGATGACCCCAGGGGTCAGATCTAATAAACCCTATATATTGCCAGTAACAGCCAATATATGATTATGAAAACCCTATATTATTATCTTTGTCCGTTTTCAAGTTACCATTTACAATAGAGTCTATGATTCTTTCTACAAGGTTCAATGTTAGACCCCACACCCTTTTGACACCCCCCTCCCCCCCCCCCTCCCCCTCCCCCGAAAAGTGGTTGTCTAACCCAAAATGAGAAAAATCAAACCAGGGTGCACAACTAGATTTGCAGGCCTATCATATCCTAGAGTTTTGTACAATTATGTTCAGCCATCTCTGAGAAACAAGTTCAGAGCGGGAAAGAAGAAAAAGAAGATGAAGAATATATACATGTATTAAGAACCGTAAAAAAACAATAAGTCTCCAAACTTCATTCAGGAGACTTAATAATTAATAAAGATTAAATAGAGATAGGATCATCAAACATCAATAATTTAAAGATAATTGACAATTTCTGATTCTAAGGGGGTCAGGATGACCCCTTAGGGTCATGACTTACATGCCATAATGATCTGATGCGCCTGCATGACCTAAGGAGGAATAATACCTTTGGATTAAGGTGGGGATCTCAATGGTTTTTATGATATTTGATAATTTCAGGAAGAGCACTTGGGATCATGACCTACATACCATCTTAAATGCCTTGAACAAAGAAACAATAATATAATATGTACATGATATATGATTCAATTTAAGAACCCAGATATAGATCAATCATCTATTTTGTAATACTTCCTATGTATATATACATGTACATGTATTAGTTTGTGTTTTGTTCTATACTATTCATGTTCATGACTGTAGTATGGCTTAGTTTTATTTTAAATTACATTAAAAAATTGTCAAATATATGACTTGGAACCCCCACTCCCAAACAAACTCAAATATAAACTGTTCTCTCTCTCTCCCCCCCCCCCTTCCTTGTCGAATAATCTATTAAAATCAAAATATAATTTGGGTGTCTAAAAACTTTTATAAACTGGTAAAAAATGTTATTCTTAAAAAAAATTACATTACACCTTGCATAATTGACAAATGATCTATTGAGATACGATCAGAGGTCATATTTCTACCTTGGGATCAATAAGTAGTATTCATTGACAAGTTAAAATTAATTAATAACAATAAATGATTCAAATTATAAATGTTTATACTCCACATTCATCCCCCCCCCCAATCTAATCTGCTTATAAAGATTCAGTCTTCTTAATACATTCTTACATGTGTTGAGGGGTTAAAGACAACACCTGGGGGTCATTAATGTACTTTACACCAGTTGATGCATCATAATGACTTTAGAAGATATTTTGTATTTTCCTGTTTCGTGGGGTCAGAACAGTCCCATAAGGTCATGACCTACATTGTATTTATTGCATTATAATACATTAAGAAAGAAATACTCCTTCCTTCCTATTATTACTCATATAAAAAATATAAGTGTCTACACTTACTTACATATGAAATACACAAATTTAATAAGAAATTGTTTATACAGGGTCAATATGGGGTCAACTCAACAGTGCATGCAGTCTGACAAATGAAAAAAATAACTTTTGCAACTAAAATGACAGAAACTTTACAAATGCGATAGGATAGGTAACGATGATAAGCTTATTTAAATATTAAAAGATGATGATACAGTATGCTGTCAAAGGGAGATTACATTTAGAAAGTGAAAGTAGAACTTATATACATGTGTATGTATGCTGGCAGGAATCCCATGCTGGCATCTTATTATATTGTGCTACTGCTACTACATGTATTATGCTTACCTAAATTGGTCAACATCATAATGATAATCCAATTAAAACACAATAATGAATTCCTTTAGCTGATCTTAACTACCGTAATCCTTTTCTGCATACGGAAAACACAGACATGTATGTATGGGTGTTGCTAAAACGCGGAACGGAAAACGGAACGGAATGGAAAATATCATCACGTTTATCCCTTTAAAAAGGGTATAGACTGGCCAGAAACGATTTACTTTGTATCTTTTATTTATATCTAATGAATGATTATCAACATGTTGCTATCTTATTAATATTCATATGAATGTCTATCAATTATAGCATTGTATTCATTCGGCTTTAGTTGAGTACGAAACGGAAAAATCAAATGTATACGAATTGTGAAACATTAACATGATTAAACGAGCAAATTAGCTATAACTTTTTACTTATTTCTCTTATATGGTATTGCTGGCATATTAGCGTAACGTACGCAGTTAGTGAAAGCGTTTTATGCGTGTTTTGAGTATTTTTATATTATTTTCAAATATGATGTACATGTATATACTTACATCAAAATTGAATTTTCGGTGTTCTAGACGATCTTTTATCATACAGACGATACAGTATCATTGAGATGGAAGAAAAAAACTGTAGGACTGACGACATTAAAAAATTGAAATACAGTAAACATTAAAATACTCGGTAATTTGTGAAACTAGTCATTTGTGAAACTAGTATTTTTAGCAATGCAATTTTGTTTACGTTTGCATTACAAAGCATGCAGTTGTTTATTCCAGCAGCTATATACATATGATCCGAATAGAGAGCTCTAGACGTTGCCTGGTTTGATTTTCCGATTATATATTGGGACTATAGTCTGTCGATCCCAAAATATTCATGCAGCACATTTGGACGATTTATAATGGAAAATGTTGACATCTTTTCTCCATTTGGAAGTCACTCAGAAGACCTTGCACAATTTTTCAACACCATCATCCGGGTCTGTTAAAATGCAAAACCCCGTAGACTTCTTTATTTTTAGCCGTGTATTTATACCAGCTGATAAGCTAGAGAGGACGTTTTAAAGAAAGAATAATGAGAATGTTTAATGCTTCTAAAAGAGAATCGCTTGAACCCTGAGGTATATATAAATATACAGCAAAAAGTGAATCGAGGATATTTTGGGACAGAATATTGTGGTCAATGCATGTACTGTTAATTTTGAGGAAATAAATATTCTTGAATAAATAATCTAATATTGCTAATCTTTCAAAAAAAATTAAAAAGGTACATAAAGTATATCGTTTTAGCATACTTAACAAATCTATGAGGTAAATAACATTAGATAAGATTTTCCGTTTTCCTTCCGTTCCGTTTTCCGTTCCGCGTTTTAGCAACACCCATGTATGTATACACGTGAACCCATCTAATCGAAGAGCTGGGTAAAACTAGTACCCGCTAATGAGACATGCAAACCTGTGTTGTGTACGTAACTTCAGACAAAGATCAGTCATTTGTAACATGCATGTATTTTTATGACCTATTCTTCAAATCCACTTGCACTATTTTATTAGGTAAATAACAGCTTTAAGGTGGTGCAGGACACCTGCATATTGTGATGTACATGTATACTTCCTATTGAGATAAACAATAAAGTATGTTGACTATTGATTAAATATTTACCCCCCAAATAATGTTACCTAACATTGAAGCGCAATGGGTTAGAGCGTTTACATGTCTGAAAGAGCATTGGGGTCCAAGGTGTATTTTTGGTAATTTACGAATTTTCATGGGGAGGGGGGGTCTGGACCCCTCACTCCCACCCCTTCTCTAAATCTGTGCACACGATGATGTTCATGTAGGCACACAGAAGCAAATCTAAAACCGGCAACCGCCACGGGGAGGGGGCATAATTTAATTTTTAATTTTGTTTGTAATAATTATATAGACCATTATACTTCCTATGACATAAAATGTTAAGATTATTGATTAACTGAAAATTCACTGCAAACAGTTCTACCCCAAATTGCACATAAAGTGCTGCTCATGTCACGATGTGTATTATCATATGGGCAGGGATCTCATCCTTCAGTTATGAAAATTATAATTTTTAAATGTATTACCGGAGTTTGCATGTAGCCTTCATTTTTAATTAAACTGGTATAAAACAGTGTTATTTAGGGGCAAACACATGGTGCGGGTATTACTGTCTAATGACAGCATCTAGTTTAACTTTGTTAGTAAAAAGATTTAATCATACTTTTCCTTTCCTCGTATATCGGTTTGCATGTACCCCAATCACCACATAGCAATGTATTCATATATTTTAAAGCTGCTTGATGCGATTTGTTGAATTAATTATTCGAATGATAAGCTTCAAGAAATCATGTTAGTTCCACTATTAAAAATTTATTCGTCAAAGAAAAGATGAAATATTTATTTTGCAGGTGTACATTAAAACATAGAGTTTAAAAAGGATCTGCTCAATCATGTATTGCGTTATCAGTATGTGCTGACGTCCCGGTTATGATTTGCTTGATGACAATTCACAGCAGTGTTGAAAAAGATAAACCACTTTATCAATATGAATTCAGTTGGAAGCAAATGCAATTTTTATCTGCAGATTGCTTTATTTAAACATATTGTATTTATAAAATCTTACATTTTACATTTTTCTTCTGTTTTTTTTTCTTCTAATCTGTAGGTTTATTACGCTCCATTTCTTTATTAGGCATGTCTGAAAAACATTTTTTGCACTCTTATTCGGAATTTACCACTTAATATATAAACAATTCAGTGTACTTAACTTAACAAAAAAGGTATTTTCTTCAACAACATTTTCAGTCTCCACCCAGATCTTTCAGATAAAACCCCAACCACAAACAATCAACTACAGGGAGAATAATTTGAGCATTCTGTGTTCCATCTCCAACCCTACAAAACTCAATGCAATGTTTTTCATACAGCTACTGAAGAGACCTAGAACAACATTTGAGATTGTTTTATCAGTAGCTGTTGGACAAACACCACCGATTAAGTGGGATGATAACGCATTACAGAGCCGAGTCTCTGTCACTGGGAACATAGACTCTCCAAGCTAAAATTTACCATCGAACAAGCCAATGTGCAGTGTCCAGATGTCTTCACGATGTACAACTATAAAAGCATAGCTTCAAGACTTATTCAAATGTAGTCACTAGGAGACAAGTTCAATCGCTATTACTTATATAAATTTGTATGAAAGTGGAAGATGAATAGAAAAGACTTACCTTGTTTATATTGTTTTTAGATAATACTATACACAATTCTTTTGATAACTTTAGATAATACTATACACAATTCTTTTGATAACTTTACACATGACGTCAACAAATGTTTGGTTATTATAAGCAAGATAAAGAGCTTTGCTCACAGAACTGAGCTCATGCATTTGTTCATTTACATTTTAAATACTGAATATGAAATACCACGTTTAAAATTAAAGTTGAATGTAATAAATTCTTGTGAACAAAAAATTAAATCAAACCTATAGTTTGTCTCAAGTAATTACTTCCATCACTTTTTGATGATTTTTTCTAAGAATACATATACCTTTAAAAGAAATGCAGCTAAAATCAATAAAAGGGAAAATATTCAAGATGATTTCACTGACAAATTATCATTTTTCACTGATAAAAGTTCACAGGAACGAAAACAAATTTCTTACGGAGATTTGTAATGGGAAATGTTTACATCTTTTCTTCATTCGGAAGCACTCGGGACATCTCGCACAATTTTCCAACTTTATCATCCGGGCTTATTAATGGCTAATGCAATGCAAATTCCCTGTAGACTTTCTATTTTGGGATATGTATTGAAACCTGAAGCGGTAGAGGGGGAGTTTCAAAACATATAAACTGGACATATTTAATAATAGTGGATGAACGTAGTTTTAATCAAAGGTATTTATGATAACCGAAGTTGTGGAAGCAAAAACTCGGGGCAGAGTATAGCAGAATTGTGAGCTCTGTATCTTGCTTTTCATTCTACGGTTGACACTGCAGGCAAAAATCTTCACATGCAAACACCAAAAAAAGTGGGGGAACATTGCATTTTCAAAATTTTCAAAATCCTAATATGTGTGTGTGTGGGAGGGGGGGGGGTAGTACCTATAACTTTAATTCCACTCAAAATTTCCTTATTTTCATACGTATTTTTTACAATCTCCCAAAAAAAGGGGGCAACTTCATGATAATTCAATTTTTATTATTATGTAAATGAAAGAAAATTAATTGCTGTGATAAAAAGCAAGCCCCCTGGCTCTCCCTGATGCTACGTGCCTGCGCTGAAGTTTTGATTGATCACTAGAAATGTCTCCCTAAACGTTAAATACTTGTACAGAAAAATTGAAAGGATGATATGCTGTACCTCTTTTTTGGGGCCCCTCCTAATAAGTGTCATATTTGACGATTCTGTGTCTGCAACGATAGCTCTGGTACTCTATATTGAGTCGTGCATTGCATATTCTATATAACCTTTGTAACCTTTTATTCCATGTATGAATGAATGTATTATGAGTAGGTGATACCTCCCACCTGGGGGGGGGGGACTCTCGAGACTCAGGACTCGGAGACTCTGATCCTGCATTCGTACTCTTTGATAGGCAGTTATGAAAGTTTTGTTACTTTATTAAGAAAGAAAATATAACTCTGGACTTTGAACACTAAATGTTCACTCATAATCATCGTAGATAGGCCGAACTGGTCAGAACTGTCAATCATAAATAAAATGTTAGATATACCCGTGTAAAATGATGTTTTGATTGATCACTAGAAATGTCTCCCTAAACGTTAAATACTTGTACAGAAAAATTGAAAGGATGATATGCTGTACCTCTTTTTTGGGGCCCCTCCTTATACGATGATTGTTTTGAAATCTACACTATCTTTGATGGTTTTTCAGACACAATTAAATAAAAACGACCTCTTTAAAACAGTTTTAAACATTACTGAACATTACGGGGATAAATGTATTATTGCTATTCTTATAAAAATATTACAGCGGAAAATCATCTTGATTTGTAGCCATTTGTTAACGTTGATATTGAATAAAGAGGTGATAAACAAAAGGTAAATCAATGATTTGGATCAAGTACGTATTTTACTTGCATTTTTATATGCAACCCTGACTGAATTGAACATCAATTGATCAATGCTTTTTATTGTATGATTTTTCAAATTGTCTTTTTATTTCCATTTTCAGCATCTGCACAGAGCCTTTAAATACAAGCCCTCAAACAGTGAATTACAGGTAGAATAATTTGGTTATTGTGTGTTCCATCACTTACCCTTCATAACTCCGTTCTGTGTTCCTCATACAGCTGCTGAAGAATTCTTATACTACGATTGAGACTGTAATGTTCGTAACTACGGGACAAACATCAATTAAATGAAAGGATAGCGTATATCAAAATCGAGGGTCAGCTACTGGGTCCATAGGCTCTACAAGCAATGAAAAACTATGACTAACGATTTAAAAGGTCAGTTTGAAGTGTCATTCTGACTTGAAGTTGTACATGTATAAAATGTAGGGCTTTAATACTGCTTTAGATGTAGTCACACGGAAGACAATCATCATTTCTTACATTGATATGTACTGTAGACTGAATTTATTAAACTTTTACCTATGTTTAAAGATGATATGGTCGTATTATGTAAACAGATATACATGCTATGACCTTGAATTGCTAGTATTACATATCTGTCACTATGATACTTATGTATCATAGGCGGATCCAGTAATTTGGAAAAGGGAGGCGGGGGTTCCGTTTGATGACAACTAATATGTGCAAAATTCATCATTTGACAATAAACAAGGATTTTTTGAACGTTTTCCGTGCGTGTACAACTGTATTTAATAAACATTTATCTCATCACTATCTATTTGACATCTATTTCAACAACAGAGTGCACTGAATTATTGAGCGTTTTGCCGTTTTGGTCTAGGTAAGGAAGATTTGCAAAATATTTAGCCTCAAGCCCAGGTCTCCAGCAATGAGAGAGTACGTCTATGCTTGATAGAAAAGAAACACAAAGAAACAAAAAATAACTCAGACTAATTACGACAAACTATTATAAGAATGGATATTTTTGGAAACTTTTTTATGTCTTTGATGTTTTTAAATTTCGAACTATTTATCGATTTTGATTTTTATCGATTGCCTTCTTAGATAAAGGTCTAAATGATAGAATATGACAAAAGAGGGAATAATTTATCTGCTGAATAGATGGTACGTGTGCATTACAGTGGTAAAAGCAATTGTTGTCCCAGAGAACATGATGTGACCTCTGTAATGGGTGCGCTACATCATCCGGCACTAGTACAGATGCGATCATATTCAGAAAAGTTTTGAAAAGTTGGGCATTTTCATAATAATTTACATATAAACCCTTAACACTGTATTTTTGTTACAAAATTTCCGATTCTTGGAAACAAAAAAAGGCTTTCTTTTGTGTTTAATGTGGGTATGAAGGTAGCTAGCATTCCAGAAAAATAGCATAAGCGGGTCATGAAATTTTCTTTGTATTTTTCGTATGAAACGAAGTAAAACTCATCTATTATAAATACTTTAGTTAATTAACTAAACAATGCATCTGAAAGCGGCTTTTTAAAGTAAAACGAATGCGTGTACTCGTACTTGAACGTCGTTTAACTCGAAGGCTTGTCAGTTCAAACCTGTATGAACTATAATCAATTAGTAGAAAATACATTGTATATGTTATTATAAATCTATGTTTTTAGCAATACTGCTTAATTTTTTATATTTTCTTTTGATTTTCCACATGTTTAAACACCAGATGCTGATGGGGAGTACAATGTACTTTATTTCGATAAAAAATCGATAGACTTTTTCATATAAGAACAAAATTATGGGACGCAGTACGAAATTCTTTAAATTAGCAATTTTAAAAGCATTTATTTGAGATAATTACAGTATATCTATTATAAATTGGGAAAACTGCCTTTAAATAGGCATTGAACGTTTTTTAAAAAAATCATATGTCCCAGGGAAAGGGGGGTTTCGACCCCCGGACCCCCCCCCGCCCTGGATCCGCCAAGGTGTATACCTAGATACTGCGCAATGAGTTATGGTAATGATAATTAACAGAATGAACTCTGTGACTCTTGTAACACTGCGTAGTATTCCTAAATGATGTTATGAAACCTGGCTTCACTGTCACCAAAATTTTCAAATCCCTCAACTCGTTCTTCAACTCAAATCCTTTAATGAAAAGTGCATAAACTTGAGGTCAAAGTTGGTGACGGTGGGGCCAGATGCATTATACGGGCATAATAATATCCAAATTGAGAGTTTATAAATAAGTGTCATATTTGACGATTCTGTGTCTGCAACGATAGCTCTGGTACTCTATATTGAGTCGTGCATTGCATATTCTATATAACCTTTGTAACCTTTTATTCCATGTATGAATGAATGTATTATGAGTAGGTGATGCCTCCCACCTGGGGGGGGGGGGGGACTCTCGAGACTCAGGACTCGGAGACTCTGATCCTGCATTCGTACTCTTTGATAGGCAGTTATGAAAGTTTTGTTACTTTATTAAGAAAGAAAATATAACTCTGGACTTTGAACACTAAATGTTCACTCATAATCATCGTAGATAGGCCGAACTGGTCAGAACTGTCAATCATAAATAAAATGTTAGATATACCCGTGTAAAATGATGTTAGACAGGATGAGAGGATTTTTGAATTTTAGAACTTTCTTTTATTTAGAATGTATTTTGGGTTTTGATTCCGCTTATAGAGATTCTTTGATTTGGGCTGCTTGTAATTGTTGTAACTATGACTATACGATCACGCTTTAATAAAACCGCTTGGGAAGAACTACTGGACTTGGTTATTACTAAGTTTGAGCTGACTCTCAAGTGGATCCATAAGACGGAGGGGTTACAATTACGTTTGATTCTTTAGTGTCTGTAGGTCTTGATTTATAATTTAAAATGCATGTCCAATTCATCCTTTTAGATTGAGTTAATAAAACAACAAGTATTTAGCTGTATATTTTTTAATTTCAGAGAAATAATAACTTGATACAATAAATTGTTTGCATTTACAGTTCTAGACGAGAAGCATTTGGTTGTTAGCTGGATTACAACTACCGGTATTATAAAGGTAATCCAATCATGCAAACGATCATATCAATATCAAGATGAAACTAAGGATCTTAAAATCCTAACATTGTCTTTCTCGTTGCCTCGTACACCCTCTATATATTGTGATAATTCTTCCTTATTTGATTACTTTTTATCGATCAAATTTTACTTGCATTTTTCTTATGTGTTATGATTACCGAGGGCACTTTGTAGGAAGGAAATTAACACAGTGAGTTGAATATACCTATCACGATTGATCATCAGAATTGCAGAGGTTTTCTTACCCTTCAAGCGTTAAGTGTTTTCAATAATACTGTCAGCTTTGCTGAAATGTGAAAACTTAATATACGTGCATTTTTTATGCCATTTAAGTTTTGTACACAAGCAATTCACGATACAATGAAAACGTTTCATATTGCACATTGCCTGTTGAAAAAATAACGATGCATTATTCATATTGTTGGAATGTGTATCATTTTACGGTGTCACATGTATAAACATACAAATTCACATTTTCCTTCCTAAAATATACTCCTTTAAACGATTTCGATTTGTAACATACGAATGGGGATATATTATACAATGTTTGTTTGTCAACCTAACCTTTCCATATATATTACACACATGTTGAGGTCAGGAAACTATATGACACCGGGAAACAGATACTACTGCGCAAATAAATGTAATATTTATGAATTTTTACTTCCCCTTAGAGACGCCTTTTATTTAATTGGTCTTATCGCAATAAAAACTAACATCGATAACATGAGTCCTCCAAAATTTTTACTGTTTACCTGTGACTGGGATTAATGTAAAATTATATCTACATAGACCCACCTATCGTCAAACGAAACACAGGAGTAAGACTTATTAACTTGAAATTCAAAATCATGAAGCTTGTAATATTGTGTGCAATTCTACTGAGCTTCAGTTTATTTGGTAAGTTTTCATAATTTGTTTTCACTTGAAATAGTTTAAACATCGTCATCATTGATTTCGTCAAAGACGAGGCACAGACAAAAAACATAATTTCATTGAAAACTTTGTATGCATGTATTTCTCGAAACTCCTATCACTATAGAGAATAATATTTTACCGTTAAAAGATCACACGGATGATAAAAGACTTTCATAATAGCAATTTAATTTGACCTTTCTGCACCTAAAATGCATTTTCGGCCTGATTAGGATTTTTTGTCAGTTTTTTTTTGTTTAAGCAAATCCATTTCTTCAAATATTGTTTTTCATTATGCACAAAGGTCATACTGAATAGAGAGATTAGGAAAATATTTTGTACGAAGCTGCATAAATTTGTGTGTGGCCTTTTTGCACTTAAAATCGACGATTTCTATGATAGTTACATTTTGATTGTGATTGTTGATTATGTAAAATTATGTTGACTAACAAAAAAATCTTAACTTATAATATTAAAGTACTGCGCAAAATAATGCAGTGAAAAACAAAATCGGAAATATTTAGTCCGAATTTCCTCTGGTTTGTATGTCTATAAGAATTCATTTCATTAATACTTTTCGTGTTTAGAACAAATTTTACTAAAGACGTTGAACGTAATAAGAATCCGATTTGAGAACTCAACAACGTCGACGTCCTTAGGAAAATATGAAATAAAAGATAATCATTATAAGTAAACAGGACATTTTATCCTTTATCATCAAAAAGTTCTCAAATCAGTACGAAATTATCAGTTTAGGACCTACAGAATTATTGATAATACTTTATTTGTTTTAAGTATCAGCTATTCAAATTGCTTTCACTATCTACAAGACGGCATTTTTATTCACTGTTGTTTAAACATTATGTTATCAGTTTATATTTATGATTCATCATTAAAGGGTTGCTAAAAAAAGAAAATCTTAGGCTAATTTTTTGACACGCAAAATAACAATGTTTTAATGAATATTTGCGTTTTGTTCATTTGGAAAAAATATGAAAAAACAAAAGATTTACATTAAAAACAGAGAAAATTCGAACATATTTTTCCTTAGGTTTTGTCGCTTTAAATATTTTGGTTGCAGCATTAACAAAAAATATTAGGTGTTCATGGTTTTTTTTTCAATACCACCTTGCCTTTTGTGTTTTTATAATAGCATGCTTTATATCAGATACATGGCTGACACGCAGTAAAGGAAAAATCTTAAAATTGCATAGATAAAGTACAAATAGCATATCTCAAAATGTTCATTTTCAACATAATTTATATTAAATGTCAACTGATCTTAAAAATTATAGATAATTTTATACCACACATACTAAGACTTCCTATTAATGAGTTTTGTTTTGTGTTCTAAATTAAAATCAAAAATATGTAGAACTTAGACTTTGAAAGGTAAAATATTGTAATATTAAGCTTATTTTATGTTGTTTTGTATGTTGTGAATTTGTTGTTTAGATTTTCATTATCTTAATTGTAATACATACATTTTATTGTTATTTTTATCTTCAGCATCTGCACAGAACATTCAGATACAAGCCCAACCACAAACGATCAACTACAGGGAGAATGATCTGGTCATTGTATGTTCCATCTCAAATCCTTCACAACTCAGTTCAGTGTTCTTCATACAGCTACAGAAGAACTCTAGTACCACATTTGATACTGTAGTGTCAGTAACTACTGGACAAACTCCACCAGTACAATGGAAGGACACCCAGTTACAAGGCCGGGCCTCAGCCACTGGAAACATAGACTCTCCAACCACTGCACAACTGAGATTAACAATAGACAAAGCCAGTGTTCAGTGTCCTACTGACTTTACGATGTACATGTGTAAAATGTCCGGCTTTAGTAGTAGTGCACCAGTGTCAGGGGAGACAAGTCCAATCACCATATCTTACATTGGTATGTGATGTAAATTGAACTTGTTTTGTTGAAAACGGATAATTTTTTATTTTAATTGGACATTTTTTTTAAAACAACAGTACAAAAAGGTGTGAACAAATCTTTATAAATGTAAAACCGGGAAAAGAAACCACAAACTAAGCTGCATTTTTTTTTATTGATATGACGTGCATTTGTGAATAATATGTTTGATCTTATACCTTGTACATATAATGTACAACCAACCCGGCATCAGACACAAATATATATCATATACCTTTATTTCTGTCTCAGTCAAACCAACTGTGATTGAGGTGCCCAGAGTGAGGATACTGAATGAGGGTTTTGTTACGCCAGATCGACATTTTCCAGTAGAAACTGCTATCCAGTTAACCTGTCGAGGCGAGGTTGGAAGTGACCCAATCAATGTAAGTTTCAATGCATACATAATTAAAGGCTTTCTTGTAGAATTATTAAAAATTTGATGTTTTCATTTCAGACCATTAGGTGGTGTAGCAAAAAAGCCATTGAGTTGACATTCACAGGATTGGCCCAGACTCCAATCTACTCAGAAGCCTCTCTATCAGGATGTCAGTACACACGGTCCAGTACCATCACATACAACCTAACCAGTCAAGATATCTTCACACAGTTCCTGTGTGAGTCTGGATACACTGGCTTGTGTGGGACAGGGACTGCGATTCAATATGTCAACATCAGTATTTCTGGTAAGCATTCAAAGCACATAGTTTATCTTTTAATTCTCCTTGACATATTTGAACAAATGCATTGCATTACTATGACAGAATTGTTTTATATGTCATTTTAGGACATAAATGCTCCTTCATTAAAGAAATACGGCCACAATAAATTGTCAAAAAATAAATTTCGGAATTTCTGTTTCATTTTGTATGTGCTGTGCTTATCTTTGATATGTGTACCCTCATAGAATCCCCCTTTTTTAATTCACAATATTACAATCATTTGGAAAATAAGCATCCTTATGTAAGACTCTGAAGCACCCAGTCAAATATCAAAGTACTGAAGTACTGACGGGAGTTGATTTTTTCTATTACCATTTATTCAAAACCAACGATATGTGATTTTGCATGGCAAGTAGTATCAGTAATCGAAATATTTCTGAGAAATTGTATGGATCCAGGCAAGATTGAACTCTTGTCTTGTTGAACCAAACGCTCGGCTGTCTCCGTTTATCTCCGACAAGCAAGAGAGACTCTGTTTTGTCGGATATTAACGGAGCCAGCCAAGCGTCTTGTTGAACGAGATTACATTGAACGCTAGCGTAGGAATACATATGACTTTAAAAAATATCTAAACTGTTTGTACAATTTAAAATCTAACTTTTTTCATGGTATTAATAAATAAGTTTTCTTGAAAAACAATGCGTCAGAATACATAGCATCGAATTTATCGATTACTTTCAAGAACTAAGTGTTGTCAGCGGTATAATTGATTTGTGCTTAGGTCCAAACACTGTTTCACTTTCGCTTTGCCCGAGTAAGTGCATAGGAGAGTTGATTAAAATCAACTCCCAATAACACAGCTCACAGATTTCCTATCTTCCGTTTAATTAATAAGTAAATTGTAAGAAATACCCAAAAAAACCGGTTATCCCCTTGTTTCCATTTGTTCTCAACAAGTCATCTCGTGTACTGGATCTTGATAAGACATGACTAGTCACTTAGTTCTATAATCTCTCCTTTTTTAGTCGGCAGAATTTCTCAGAGATGGCTTAATAGATTTTCCTGAAATTATCAGGGCTGATAGAGAATAATAATATCTCGAGGCGTTTTTCTCATTTTTTAGATCACCTTAGCCAAAGGCTCAAGTGATCTTTTCTGATCACAATTTGTTTGTTGTCTGTCGTCGTTGTCGTCGTCGTTGTTGTAAACTTTTCACATTTCCATCTTCTTCTCAAACCACTGGGCCAATTTCAACTTGCCATAAAGTATCCTTAGGTAAAGGGGATTCAGGTTTGTTCAAATGAAGAGCCACGCCCTCTTTCAAGGGGAGATAATTAGGAATTAGTGAAAAAGTAATGGTGTATTTTAAAAATCTTCTTCTCTAGAACCAATTGGCCAGAAAAGCTGTAACTTGCGTGGAAGCATCCTCAGGTGGTGTAGATTCAAGTTTGTTCAAATCATGATCCCCGGGGGTACGGTGGGGCCACAATTGGGGGTCAAATTTGTACATAGGAACATATAGAAAAATATCTGAAAAAATCTTCTTCTCTAGAACCAATTGGCCAGAAAAGCTGTAACTTGCATAAAAGAATACTCAGGTAGTATAGATTTAAGTTTGTTCAAATTATGATCCTCGGGGGTACGGTGGGGCCACAATTGGGGGTCAATCGAGCAGAAAAGCTGTTACTTGAGTGAAAACGTTCTCAGGTAGTGTTATATATATAAAGAAAAATCTTTAAAAATCAAATAAAAAAGGATGAAACTATAAAAGGGGGGGGTCAAATTTTTACATTGGAAATAAATTTGATCCATCTCAAAAATATTTAGTATATAGTATTACTAATATGCAATCATATTGACATTTGTTGATTCTCAGTTGTTTAGACTGTGGACCTGGATAATTCTTGTGCCACATATAAGGTTCAAAGTTTGATGTAGATTTATAATTATTTAGCTGATTTTATTATGTCTAGTGTTGCTCAGGTGAGCGATGTGGCCCATGGGCCTCTTGTTTTTAAATTCATTTCCGGTCGTCCATTTCCTGTCCCGCGTCAAAAAACCTTGTTCCCTCGAGATCTCAGAATCGGCAAATACTTGAACATTTAAATTTTGTGGGACGATAGACCTATAGATGTAGATGTGTTTGAATTATTTTGTTCGTCGTAACTTCCGGTCCTCACCGGAAGCACTTCAAAAATATGCATTAAATTCCTTTTCCACAGAATAAATATATAAGTAGAAATCTATACATGGGTTATCTATGCGATGTTATATCAACAAAAACATTTTATTTCCGGTGAGATATCTCAATTATCTCAGGTAGCGTTATTAAAACACATTTTGTACCCAGAAGATCTCAAAATCTATAAGTGACCAAAGCACGAAACTTTCATAGATGATAGACATTTGATTGAAGATGTGTTTAACCGGTTTCATTTTGTCTTCTGTCACTTCCGGTCCACACAGGAAGAGTTTAAACAAATCGAGCTGTTTATCAGTTTAACTGTTTTTCTTTGATATTCGTAGTTAGCTCGATGAACGACAATGTACAAAAGGCAAGTTACAAAAAGTATTTAATACAATTTACATTAAGCACTTCCGTTTGTCCGTTTCCTGTCTCTGGACAAAAGACCTTATTTCGAAGAGATCTAAAAAACAGTTACGATTTGAACAACCAAACTTTGTGGGATGATAGACCTATGTATGTACATGTGTTAAAATTATTTCATTTTATCCGGCATAACTTCCGGTCGTCACAGGGAGTACACCCAATTTTAATTTTTAAAAATATGTTGGTTATTAAGCTTTGAAGTAACATTTTTGCTATAAAAGTACAGAAGGTCATCTACACATGGTAAAAAAACAAAAAAGGTTTTACTACCGGTGAGACATTTCAAATATCCCTTTTTAAAAAAAAAAAAACTACCCTAAATATCTCAAAAACTGTGAGAGATCAATACACAAAACTTGTACTGATAATAGACTTTTGATTGAACATGTGTTTACTGGTTTCATTTGGTCGTACGTCACTTCCGGTTTTCAATCGAAGCGTTCAAGCAAAAGAAGTTTTTTTTTTATAATTTTAGATTTTTTTTAACATTTTACTCAATATGATGAACAGTAACGTACTGTGGTTTCATTAATATTCAAGGATATCAATTTTCGTGGATAAAGTGAAAATTACAGTTTCAAGGATATGTAAATTCGTGGCCAATGACTCTATCAATACAAAATATTAGTAGAAATTGCAGTTCAATGAATATTTAATTTCAAGGATAAACTTAACAACAAAATCAACGAAAATTGGTATTCAACGAATATTGATGAAACCACAGTATCTTAGGTAAATTACTAAAATTTGTACTTTCATTATCTTAAGTCACTTCCGTTTGTTCGTTTCCGGTCCTGAGACAAAAACCATTTCTTAAGGAGATATTATAACTAACAAAAACTTGAACATCCAAACTTTGAGGAAAGACAAGGCAATGTATGAAGATATTTACTATGTTCTGTATAACCCGGCGTAACTTCGGTCGTCACAGAAAGTACTCCAAAATTGACATTTTGTCTTTTTGTTTTGTTTATTTCTTGGGAATTCCTTTACAGTATATATGGTATCCATTTTCTGTTTACAAGAGAAATTTTTTGTACAAATTATTACATGAGGAACTTAAGACCTTTTTGTTGCTGTAGCAACAAGAGTCTAGTTAAGGTCTTCCGTTTCCAACAGAAGACCTTATTGTTATTGCTTTGTTTCTTTTTCCCTTTCTAATTTTTTTTTTATACGCTTATTTGTACAAGCGATTTCTTGAAAACGACTCGACCGGTGTTCGTGAAAATTTCAGATCTTGTAGATTATGATAAAAACCTTATTTACAATTTTTTATTTTGATGACGTCATTTCCGTTCGGGGGATATTGAGGTTTAGCGATTTTTAGAGGGTCGGTTTGTCCTGCTGTCTGCTCCTAAACGAAAAAAGATATTAAAATCAAATTTTCAGGGATTGTTGACGAAAGATTGTAGATGTGTTTAAAGGTATTTATGGTTGTCTGGCTTTAAAGGCGCCGAAGCTCGCCTGGACCAGAAAATCGAGTTTGAAAAAACGACGTGATTTTGAATGATTTTCGTTCTTTATCTCCTTTCCTAAGAATATTTTAGCATAACATATAGAGCTTTTGTTTGATATCAAGAAAAAGGGGCTGGTCCCTCAAATTAGGGTTCAAAAGGGCTTTAAAGTCTTACTTCCATAGCGCTTTACTAAGAAATATTTCGTAATATGTTTAAGAAGCAAAAATGTTCAACTTTCACTTATAAAACTATACATTATAAAAATTTAATATGTTTAACGTAATTAGGGGTTTTAAGGGACCAGAAGTCCAAAACTTCGATCAAATTATATCTCAAAAAGGACAAATATTTTGAAAAGCAATATAGAATAAAAGATGCTTAGAATGATGTTCTAAACAATATTCAATCATAAAAGTTTCGTTGTCTGGCCCAAATAAGGAGATAAGGGGTCGGCCCCTAAAACCTCCTGTCCCAGATAGCTCAAAAACGGCAACAAATTTCTAAACACTTGTTGAACAAAATATGTTTATTATCAAAAAACCTTTCATATGATGTCAAGAAAAAGGGGCTGGCCCTCAATTTAGGGGCCAAAAAGGCTATTAAGTCTTTCTTCCATAGCACTTTACTGAGAAATAATTTGAAAAGCAATATTAAATAATAAATGCTTAGAATGATGCGCTTGTCAATATTCAACCATCGAAATTTTGTCATCTGGCCTTAATAAGGAGATACGGGGTAAGCCCCTAAAACGGTCTTTACAAAATAGCTCAAAAAACGGCAAAGAATTTCTAAACACTTGTTGAACAAAATATGTTTTATATCAAAAGACCTATCCTTTTATTTTTAGGGGCCATAAAGGCTCTGAAGTCTGTCTTTTATAGCACTTTACTGAAATATATATTAAATAATATGAAATAACATATTTTGTTATATGTTTAGGAAGCAATCAGGAATATGGAAACTGTTTAAAAGGCGTCGTTTTCATTTACTTGTGTTCGAAAAACTATCAAAAATTTGTGTAGATTTTTTGCAATTCATCGGGCACCAGAAAGTAGTTACGGCATGTCAACCTTTTAGCAAGACATTTCTATTGATCAACCAAAATTTCAGCGTCAATCGTAGAATTATAAGCAAGATACATAGCTTGGTTTGAGTCATGTTTTTGTTCACATGAGTTTATTACATTCAACTTAAGATTTTTAAACTTGGTATTTCCTATTCAGCATAGCTGCATTTAAAACATAAACAAACTAAAGCATGACCTCAGCTTTGTGTAAAAACATATGGTAGCATTGTGCGCAAAGCTCTGTATCTTGCTTATAACTCGAAGCTTGACTCTCAGGTTAGTAAATTATAGGAATTTGTAAACAATTAAAACAAGAGAAAACTGCGAAAAAAAACAAAGAAAAAAAACCAATTTATTTTTCATCATATATACCGGTATACTTTAGTTATATATTTCTAGCAGCGAGAATAATCTCCGTTTAGATTGAAGTTGTTGAGCATCTTAATGGAACATGTTGCATTAATCAACCATTACGTAGAGTAGAGATCGTACCGAATTACACGCACCAACATAATTTTACCCCCATTGTGGCCCCACCCTACCCCCTGAAATCATGGTTTGAACAAACTAGAATGAATCAACACTACCTGAGGATGCTTCCACACAAGTTACAGCTTTTTTGGCCAATTGGTATTTGAGAAGAAAATTTTGTAAAGATTTTTCACTATCATATATTCTTATGTAAAATTAGACCCACCCACTGTAGCCACACCCTACCCCCGGGATCATGGTTTGAACAAATTTTAATCTAAACTACCTGAGGATGCTGCCAAACAAGTTAAAGCTTTCTGGCCTACTGGTTTTTGTTGAGAAGATTTTATCTATGTATTCCTATGTAAAAATTTCGACCCCCGTTGTGGCCCCACCTTACCCCCGGGGATCATGATTTGAACCAACTTGAATCTACACTACCCGAAGATGCTTCCACACAAGTTACAGCTTTTCTGGCTAACTGTTTTTTGAGAATAAGATTTTTAATGATTTTTCTCTAAACCATTGTATCTACAAATTTGATCCCCCATTGGGGCCCCACCGTACCCCCGGGGATCATGGTTTGGACAAGCTCGAATCTACACTACTTGAGGATGCTTCCACACAAGTTACATCTTTTCTGGCCAATTGATTTTTGAGAAGAATATTTTTAAAGATATATCTCTGTATATTTCACCTCAGGTGAGCCAACAATTATTTATGTTTCTGCTACATGTACACACACTTAGTATTTCCATCAGCAAAATTAATCTCCGTTTAGACTGAATAGACTAGAGAAAATACTGACAACTAGCCTAAAACACATTGCAGTAATCAACTATTACGCAAAGACCATACCGTATTACCATTAGAATTTGTATTTTAGTTGTTAAAGTACCGTGCCTGTTAATGTATCTTATTTTCCGCAAGTAACAGTCAGCTGTCTTATTTTCCGATGTCTATATTATATTGATACGTAAAAGTTACAAAATACAGGCGATAGTTTTCCCCAGTTACAAACCGTAATTCATGAAAACGAATCGAAAATGAGAACAAGCTAAAACCACCGTCAAAGGTGAAAATGTCAACGCATTGGAATATTTAATCTAAATTTACTTCACAAAATCGGCATTAATGTATCTTGTATGTTTCAAATATTCCTTTCGCACGCAAACTGTTCCACAACAACTAAATCCATCTTAGTCAGATTGACCCATTTCTCATACGTTAAAAATGGCCGCTTCAAAGAGGTTTTTGAGATACGGAATACCGAACCCGAAGTTAAACTGATTGACCCCCATTCTCTCTATCTTATTATTATTTTCGTAAATTACTCAAATTTGAAACAGAATTAGCCCTTAAATTTTGCAATTGATATTTTCCTTTCCCATAAGGATAATTTATGCTAAACTACGTTGAATTTGACTCAGTAGTTCTTGAGAAGAAGATTTTTAAAAATGCACCCCTCTTTTCTACAGTTTCAAGGTTTTCTCTGCTTTGAAGGATGGCCTCAAAAAGCTTTCAGCTCAGATAAGCTAAAAACATAAGTTTGATAAAATATGCTCTCCTTTTTAGCTCACCTGAGCTGAAAGCTCAAGTGAGCTATTCTGATAACATTTTGTCCGTCGTCCGTCTGTCCGTCCGTCCGTCTGTCTGTCCGTCTGTAAACTTTTTACATTATAAAACTTCTTCTCTAAAACCGCTTATCCAATTTCAACCAAATTTGGCACGAAGCATCCTTATGGGAGGGCAAAGATAAATTGCAGAAATAAAAGTCCGATCTGTTTTCAAAGCGGAGAAAACCTTGAAACTGTAGAAAAAAGGGGGTGCATTTTTAAAAATCTTCTTCTTAAGAACTACTGAGTCCACTTCAACGTAGTTTAGCATAAATTATCCTTATGGGAAGGAAAATATAAATTGCAAAAACTAAGGACTAATTCTGTTTCACATATGAGTTATTACGAAAATAATAATAAAGGAAAGGCGTTCAATCAGTTAAATAGCTTCGGGTTCGGTATCACGTAAAATGGGTAGGCAAGACTTGGCCTGGGCAAAACAAAAGATTGGCAGTTATTAATCTGCCAATCTCATTAAAATTTCAGGATATTTGATGGACCAGTATATTTGTATTTGCTGTAAATATTGCTGCAAAATAATGCGTATTTGGAATTGCCGATTGCCGATTTGCCCAGGCTTTTATTTTGCCACGGCCCGGGTTTGCATACCCATTTTACCAAGACTCGTATTCCATACTTTTAAAACGAGGTTCTTTGTTTAAAGCAGCCATGACAATATACGAAAAAGGGTCAATCTGACTATGATGAATTTGCTTGTTGTGCAACAGTTCGCGTATAAAGGGAAATTTTTGAAACATGCAAAATATATTGGTGCCGATTTTGTGAAGTAAATTGAGGCTAAATATTTCAATGCGTTGACAGTTTTCACACATGACGTTGGTGTTAGCTTGTTCTGATTTTCGTTTCGTTTTCATTATTTATGCTTTGTAACCTGGGAACTATCGTCTGTATTTCGTGATGTTTACGTATTAAAATAAACAGAGACTTCGGTAAATCAAATAGTTAACTGTTTACCTGCGCAAATTAAGCAAAATCTGATGTATCAAAAAAGTACTGAAATACAATTCATTCTATCGGTAATTCGGCATTATCTTTTGCGTAATGGTAGAATAATGCAATGGGTTTTGTTGAGATGCTCGGCATTTTCTCGAGTTTATTCAGTTTAAATATAGTTTGATATCGCTGACGGAAATATGTAGGTATATACATGTATATATATGATTCATTTCGAAAAAATAAATTGTGTTCTTTATTTGTTATAGTGCGTGTTTAATTGTTTACAATTTCTATTTACTAACCATATTTGAGTGTTAAGCTTCGAATTATAAGCAAGATACATAGATTTGCTCACAATTCTATGTTTGTACACAGATCTTAAAAACTAAAGATTAAAAAAGTAAAAAAAAATTGTCAATATTTATTAAGAAAATTTTCTTCCAGAATTTTCTTCCAGAAACCAACTTTAACAACTTATTGTATTGTAAACTTAACCTTTTTTCGTCATTATTACTCCTACTGTACATGTGATCCTTGACTGTGAATGTGAAATCTACATCAATTTTGATAGTTTTTCAGACACGAGTAAATAAAAACGACAATTTTAAAACAGTTTCCATAGTTCTGACACATTTTTGTTGCGGGGATAAAGTATTTATCGCTATTCCTAAGAAAATATCACAGCGGAAAATTATCCTGGTTTGTACACGAGGTAAATAACAGTCATTTAATTATAATGGAAAAGACAAATTAAATTTTTGAATGTTTTTAATTTGAGGAATTGAGCACATTGAGGTACAATTTTCTTCTTCACATATATACATGTAGGATTTTTAAAATAAAAAACAATAACTATTATATTTTTGTTTAAAATACAATAACTAGTAAGTAGTTCATGAAAAAAAAATGTACCTATATGCTCTCATATATTTTGATCGCTTTACAAAGTAGGGGGGGGGCAGAACGAAAATATAGGGAATTGGAAGTTAACAACTTAACAGTGTACCCCTACCAAATGTTTAGTTTTATATCTTGCGTAGGATTTTCTTATTCTGGTAAAAAATAGTATTTCATGAAGGTACAATGTCAAAGATTACGTGTATGCAAAAATAGGTGTAAAATTCGAATACTTTACAATATTTATTTTTTGTTATTCTACCGAGGGACCATATGGCACACTATCTTTTGAACGCCCATTGTTGCTCAGGTGAGCGATGTTGCCCCATTGGCCTCTTGTTTTTTGATTAAAATTTGGTAATCGTTACATAATGAAATGAGATACAAAGACATAAACTGTCTATTATACATAGAATTGAACGAAATTGTTTATCATGTTTCCATGGTAACGATTGTTTATATATCTTACCTAGATTCGATAATTTGTAAACCAATATTGCAAACACTCTCAATTTATTGCATATATAAATATTCACATATTTTTTTCCACAAGGACATAAATTACACATATTTAAGGACCATATATAGTTAGGGTTTTATGAAGTTTGAAAGTTGTAAAATAGACAATTTAGTGTCCATTGAAACAACAATTTTGAGGTAACTTCCCCATCATGTTTTGATTGTTTCTGATAACAGAAAACCCAGTCAATTCAGGATTGGTGTCGGTTTGCATCAACCTGTCTGCAAGAATTTACACGGCATCACCAAAAAATGCCTCATTTCTAGGTTTTTTACAAAGTCGTTAACCAAGTACTTTTAAGCCCTTGGTACAATAAAGAAAAATAAATACTTTGATTTGATAATTGTATTATTCAAAAGTTAAGATGTGATGCTTTGTTTCATGAAGATATATCACAAACTAATCTAATTGAAATAAATATTTGAGTGAAAAAGTATAAATCGAGACCATTTTGTGCTAAGAATGATGGGTATGTGTATCCATGGAGACAGAGTTGCCTAGCAACCAACCTTTGGTGTTTTTATGATATGTATATAATAATATGTATCATATTAAAATTTGAGAAAAATCGGTGACTATGCGTGCCGAACCTCCTATACAAGTGTTTAAATGCTTACAGAGAATGGCTCTTAATTCGTTTACTATGATCATGGACACAGTTGACACACTCTTTGGTTTAAAGGAATATTGTACCATCTCCCAGTCTCCACTGGGAGATGGTGGTTTGAGATTCTAAATTTCATAAAAATCTTTTTGAGCTTATGTGGCAATATATCAATGTAATTTTCATAACTCAAATTTTTCATTAAAATATTGTAGATTTGCCCTTTTGATGAGTCATTAATTTCACCAGACCATTTTGGGGTACATGTATATTGGCCTTGTATAACTTTTGTTTTACAATTGCAGAAATCCACTTTACATAGTAAAAAATATCGTATAGACGTGTTCATAATAAAATCTTACCATGTCTTACTATCATAAAAAGCTTCAGTGACAGGCATATTGATAATAATCAAAGTATTACATTTTGATAAAAAACAAAACTCTGTCATACATAAACGGGATGACATATGGATTATATCATACTCGTATCACCCGACTTCATGTAAAATAATGAATCAATTGCAGCAATAAGTAAAGAACATAATTATAAGACAAAACGTTAACTGTATAGGAATTTAAAGTAATCTATAAATCAGTTAATACAAGTAAAGATGACATAAATAAAATGGTTTACCCATGATTTTTACTCATGTTGTGTTAATTAAGAAAAATAGGTGTGGTAGATTTTTAATTATTATGATCATTTATATAGTTAGGAAACATAAAATATAAAAGAAAAATTTAAAATCATCGACAAGGTAAGCGGCAGGCGTGTATACTTTTCTCGGCGGCCGTATGCATTCTGCGTAAGAGTTATCTACTTCCCCAATTTTTTAATATGTTGTGTAAATTAATGAACTAAGAGTCAACTTTTTTATTTCTGTTATCATTTATTTAGTTAATTAAGATAAAATATCAAAGAAAAAATTAAAATAATCCATCAAATAAACTGGCAGGCGTACATGTATCATATTTGTATATAGATTTTCCTAGCAGGCGTATGATTTTCTGCTTACCCGATTTTTTCTCCAATTTTGTGCTAATTAATGAATATGAAATCAACTTTTTATTTATATTATCATTTATAAGAAATAAAATGTCACAGAAAACATTAAAATAATCCATCAGGTAAACGGCAGGCGTGTGGTTTTCTCTCGGCAGGCGTACGAATTCTACGTAAGAGTTAACTATCTTTCCCAACATTGAACATTTTCCTAATTTTGTGCTAAATAATTAATATTAAGTCAATTTAACTTTTTATTTCTATGATAATTGATTTGGCTTAGCAATTTATAATATCCACGAAAAAATTAAAACAATCCATCAAATAAACGGCAGGCGTCATCATTATCTCGGCAGGCGTGTGATTTCTTCGTAAGATCTATCTGCTTGCCTGTTTTTTAACCAATATCATGTTAAATAATGAATATAAAGCCAACTTTTTAATTCCATTATCATTTATTTAGTTAAAAGAAAAAGAATATCAAAGGAAATATCAAAACAATTCACCAAATAAACGATAGGCGTTTAAATTTCCTTGGCGGGCGTACGAATTCTACGTAAGAGTTATCTATCTTTACCAACATTGAACATGTTTGCTAATTTTGTGCAAAATAATTAATATAAAGTCAACTTTTTATTTCTATGATCATTAATTTAGTTAAATGAAATAAATATCAAAGAAAAAATAAAAATTATCCATCAGGTAAAAGGCAGGCGTGCGGTTTTCTCTCGGCAGGCGTGTTTTCCCCGGCAGGCGTCGGCAGGCGTGTTTTAGTATGACCCGATTTGTCGAGGTATTTTGGTGTGTTTTTCTTTTTCGGCTAAAGAATTCCAAAAATATATAGAATATGCACTCATATCCTCAGAAACTTATCATTCTTTTCTCTTTTCTATCTTTCTTTCTCTCTCTTTCTTTTCCTTTTACTGAAATGAGGCTTATCCTGGAAAATATACGCCTAGGAAATGCAGATCTACGAGCCGTTAAGTTGCATATATATGTATATATATATATATATATATATATATATATATATATATATATATATATATATATATATATATATATATATCTGCCCAGCCTGTGTTTACAGATCTTAATGAAATATACTAATATACCTGTAATTAATAATGGCTGAAATTAAAATCATTTCGGTTAATTGTCAAGGATTAAATAACGCTAGGAAAAGAAAAGATATTTTTCATTTCTCTAGACAAAAAAATGTAATATCCTATGTTTAGTAGACACATATTTTACTGAGGAGATGGAATAAGATATTAGAAACGAATGGGGTTATGAGGCTTGTTCTAATTTGTTTTCTGCAAAATCGAGACGAGTTGCTATTTTCTTTAATAACAATTTTGATTTCAAAATACATGAGCAAATCAAAGCAGAGAATACCGGGAATTTATTAGCACTTAGTATCTCAATAGAGAATAGACAGTTAAGCTTATTATGTTTGTATGAACCTAATGGGGATTCTCCGGAATTTTACCAGAATTTAAGCATTATTGTTAACAAACTACAAATTAAAATGATGAGATGATATTGTTGGAGATTTTAATTTGGTATTAGATACAAGTCAAGATTAAAATAATTATTTACATGTTAATAATCCGAAAGCGAGGGAAATAGTCTTGAAACTTTTTCTGGAGACACTGTTGATGGAAATGAGGTCAAAAACTATCTCATATGCAAGCTATTTAAAAAACCAAAGGACAAAAAAGGAAAAGGGGTTACTACAAGAGCTTTTTGAATTGGAAAAGGAGTACGAAAAACATATAGATAAAATAAATGAAAAGAAAAAAGAATTAGAAAATATAAGAAACTATAAGGTCATGGGTAGTTTGGTGCGTTCACTCTCTAAATGGATAAATGAGGGAGAAAAACCAACTAATTATTTTCTAAATTAGAAAATCGTCACTATACTAGTAAAATTATTTCAAAGATAATACTTTCAGAAAATAATGAACAGATAGAAATAGTTAAACGAGGATATTTTAAATGATCTGGAATTTTTTTTATAAAAACCTATATGCAAATAATTCGATGATAGCAAAAGGTACAGATATTTCACTAAGTGACATTCTAAAAGAGTATTCTGTCCCTAAATTATCTGACAACGAAAGAAAATCAATTGAAGGATATATAACACATAAGGAAGCTTCTTCGGATTTAAATAGTATGTCAAACAATAAAAGTCCAGGCAGTGATGGGTTCACAGTTGAATTTTTAAAAATGTTTTGGAATAAAATAGGCTCCTTTGTTGTTAGATCTTTAAATTATGGATATAAAGTAGGAGAAGTATCATTGCTCAATGTTATATACAAAATTGGATCAGGTTGTATAGCAAGCAGGATAAAAATTGTTCTAAAAAATCATCAGTAATGACCAAACTGGCTTCATCTCTGGAAGATATATAGGGGAAAATAATAGATTGATTTATGATCTGATGAACTATTCCAGGGGTATTAGTTATGATTTGATTTTGAGAAAGCTTTCGATTCTGTAGCTTGGGAATTAATACAAAATACGCTCAATTATTTTAATTTTGGCCCATTTATCTGTAACTGGATTAAAACTTTTCAATGTATTGCTATGTCCTGTGTGTCCCAGGCAGGCATTTTATCAAACTTTTTAAAACTTGGGCGAGGCTGTAGTTAAGGTGATCCAATATCGCCTTACATTTTTTTATTATGTGCGGAAATATTGTCGATTAAAATTAAAAATAATGAAGATATTACAGGAATCAAAATTAATAACACCCAATATTTAATATCACAATATGCAGATGATACATCAATAATCCTTGATGGAACTGAAACTCATGAAGGTCAACCATGAAAGAAATAGATGACTATTATGGATTATCTGGTCTTAAAATAAACCAAGAAAAAACTCAGATTGTGTAGATAGGAAGTAAAAAATATCCTAAAGAAAAAATCTGTTCAGAAATGAATTTTCAATGGAAAACTCAATTCAAACTTTTGGGCATATATTATAATGTAGATTTAGATAAAATTGTAAAACTTAATTATGACAAGAAACTTGTTAGGATAAAATCTGTAATAGAAAAATGGAGCAAACGACACTTGACTCCAATTGGAAGGATAACACTGGTAAAGTCTCTTTTAACTTCACAATTAAACCACTTATTTATAGCCTTACAAAACCCTAAGAGTAAAACATTAAAAGAATTAAACAATATTCTATTCAATTTTATTTGGAATTCAAAATGTGATAAAATTAAAAGACAAGTTTGAACTCAGAAGTATGAACATGGTTGGATATAAACCCCTGAGATATAAACCCCTGAAATGAGCCAGAACCCTTGGGAGCCACTTGCTGGTACCCCTAAAACCCCAATTTTGAGACCGGGAAATAATAGCCCCATAGGTCCCCTACACTGCCCTGGTATCCGTTTGATGCACACTTCAAAGATAAAAGAGATAATGATCCGCCTTTCACCCCTATATCATTGTGAAAAGCTAAAATATGACAAGGTTCGGGTGAGCTAACTGAACCCTTGTAGGGGTCATAGGTGCCCTCTAACGCTTATTATGAATACCTCGTGAGGTCCTCTACCTAATCTTAGTGTTTCCAAGCTCTTGTGGTCAATCTCAAGTGAGATATAAACCCCTGAAATGAGCCAGAACCCTTGGGAGCCACTTGCTGGTACCCATACAGCCCAAATTTGAGACCGGGAAATAATAGCCCCATAGGTCCCCTACACTGCCCTGGTATCCGTTTGATGCACACTTCAAAGATAAGAGATAATGGCCCGCCTTTCACCCCTATATCATTGTGAAATGCTAAAATATGACAAAGTTCGGGTGAGCTAATTGAACCATTTTCATTGTCATTGTTGTATTCTTCGAAGGTTCACGTCAAAACATGGCTGAGACAAAATAATACCAATTTGACCAGATGATTTTCGCGGTTTTTGACTGCGACATACGATAATTTTTTTTATGAGAATAAAATCACAATGCTTGTCTCATATACGATGTCTTTTTAATTTTCGATTTGATGTTGTTTCTGGTGGAGTGAAAAGGCCAGAGGATAAATTTTCAAAAACGCACATGTTCAGCTTCGATGTGAACAAATTATCTTGCCACACTGGATTGGCTTGGGATTTTTATTGTATTTGTATCGTTTTATGCCTTTTTTATTTACTTTAAATTATCATGTCTTTTATATCATAATACGTTTGCATATCACTTTATACGATGCATATGGTTTTTCTATTTGTATCAATAAGACACACTTAGGATAACATTATTTTCGTAACCTATGACCCGTATAGACGTATTTCATTTCTATCCAACAAAGACGCATTTATAACTCTTATCAGGCGAGCTTTACTGCTTTGGAAGTCGTCAATGCTCGTACAAATTATTTAGCATAAATACTTTTGATAATAATTAAAATATGTCGATAATTAAGTAAAATATAATTTTCTGTTCGAGTACTCTCAGTACTTTGATGAATTTCCTTATTGGCTGCTAGCTTCTACGGGCTTAGTGGCTGCTGTTCGTGGCTGCTGTTAGTGTCTGCTAGCTTCAGCCTGGTATTGACTTGTTTGATGAAAATGAAAACTTTTTAGATTTTGAAATGTTAAAAAGAAAATTTAATATTCAAATGAATTATTTAACATATATGGGAGTAAGACAAGCTGTACTTTCAGATCTAAGGAAATACAACTTCATTAGATATTAAGTTTTCAAACCTTTTATACCATCTAATATTAAAACCTTTGTATTAACAAAAAAAGGTTCAAAACCAATGTATGATACATTAAATCAGACAAATGTAACACCAGTGGGAAAAGAAAAATAGAGTAGACATTCTGTTTTTACAGAAAAACAATGGGTTTCAATATTTCATTTACCTTTTATTATTACCTCAGACTCTAAATTTCAATGGTTGCAGTACAGAATAAACCATTATATATTAACTACAAACAGTTTTATGTATAAAATTGGTAACATGGATACTAATCTATGTACATTTTGTGAAGATGCTGAGGAAACAATATATCACTTATTATGGGAATGTCCAAAGGTACAACATTTATTAGCAGAATTTGTTAGAGTTTGCAACTCTAAAGGAATTATAATAAAAGATGAGTATTAATTATATGATAATGATCTAGTTGTAGCAGATTAAATTTCTATTATAACATCAGTTTAGTGTTTTATTGGCTCTGTATTCTAAATTTTGACAAAATATAGAAGATAGTATATTTGAATATATTTGTTTATTATTGAATACAATTCTTCTAAATTTAAAGGAGACGGGGCTAAATTCAAAATATTTATTAAATACCAAGTGTGGTTACAGTTTTCACACTCTAATAAAGACTGTGCAGACCGCAGGTGACGCTAATTGTTAAGACAACAGGTGGGTATATATAACTACAAGAGACGTATGGTGTCATAAATTTGATATGAAGATATTTTTCTTGTCAGGGTATTGCAGAGACATACAATACCGATCAGACCCAACCTAACAGAAAGTAAACCCCAACTAAACCCTGGGTTTACTTTCTGAGTTTACTCTGGGCTTACTTTGGGTTTACTAGAGTGGACCCAGAGTAAACCCAGAGTAAACCCAAAGTAAACCCAGAGTGGACACAGAGAGTAAACCCAGTCAGAAGTATACCCCTGAAAGCAGACGCTAACTGTGTATTCGGAATATACAAAGGGTAGGAATTACAGACAGTAGGATGGTAAGATAAAATACTAGTCTGCTTCACACTTCAGTGCATACAGTTGACCTCAAAAGCAATTTCAAAGTAAACCCAAAGTAAACCCCGAGTAGACCCAAATTTTCAAAAAGTAAACCCAGAGTAAACCCCAAGAAAACCCAAAAAGTAAATCCGGGGTTTAGTTGGGGTTTACTCTGGTGTTAGGTTGGGTCTGATCGGTACTGTACTATTCAATTCAATTTCTTTATTGCAAAAGACATACGTCTTATAGCACTTTAAATGATGAACAATACATGAATATATATATAGGCGGTAATGGACGGTCAGTCCTTACAAATCTTGACTCGTGCGCACAAACTCCTATGTTAATAGAATAATTTGTATTTGGAAAATGAAATAACACATATATATTATATATATATTGGTAGTAATAACAATTGAAATCAGCAAATGACACTTGATATAGTCAAACCATTCTGAGTGTGAGGGCTTTGTAAATGAATTTTCCTAAATTACACAATTCTTTGATATTGTTAACACTTAGAAACTGTATTAATTTGTACATGGATGGTTTACACCAGTAATACTTTTTTATAAGCTTTGATCGTAATGCTTAGTACATTGGACATACAAGCATAAAATGATATTCGTCTTCAATGTCTGTTATACAAGTTTTACAAAATCTTTTGTCTCTTGGTATATTTTTACGTCGACGTGTTTCAATACTAGTATATGACACACGAGTACATTAGTATATACGTCCCTGGGTATTGTCATGTTGTAAATTTTCATTATTGATACTAAATATTAATACTAATTTATTTTTATATGGCAACAACAACCTACTTTTACATATCAACAAAAGCATTTTTGCTTCTGGACAAAAGTTTATAGACGAATCATTGAGATTTAAATAATATTTCTTTGTGTATATCTACATTATATTTTCTTTTGTTCTATATTCATATGCATGACAACTATTGTTATATTTAAGGAGAGGAACTTGTAAGTCGTTAGAACTTGTTTCTGATCCTTTTGATTAATCAATAAAATATGTTCAAAACAAAACAATTTTCATTAGCGTTCAACAAATTCCGTTCAGCGTGCGCTCACCATACGCTCAGAGTGCGCTCACCGTTCAAGATGGAAAGTAGAACGTTTCATGGACTGTATGCCGTGTTGATCACTGGACAAAAAAATGCTACAATGAGATATAATCAGTTCAAATCAACTACACAAATTTTTTGTTAATATAAAACTTAACTGAAAAATAACAAGCCATATATTTGTCAATTTTATGTATATTTTGAAGAATAACATTTTCTTTGCCACTAACCTTATAATATTGTTTCATTATGCTATTTTCGTACCTATGTAGTTATATCATAAACATTTTCTGATGAATTTCTCTAGAATTTTTCTATAAAACATTTAAAAATTTTCCTCTACTGTTATCATTTACAGAAGAGTCGTCTACTATCAATATTCCTACAACAAATGGTATGTAAAATGACAACAAATTTAAGGTCTTTGTATAATCAATATTATTATACCTCAATATGATAGTTCTATATAACGCGTCTACTGACTGTTCTAGAAAGACACGTGATAGGCGAACAAAAAGTCGTATCTCTCGGGAAATAAATATATTCCACCTCTTCGAAAACTTTTGAGATTTTTTATTTTGATATTATGAAGAAACCAAAATGAGCATACCATATACAAATATGATTAAATCTAAAATAACAAATAATCTTCATTTTCTTATATTAGAAAAGCAATTTAAATATCTATGATTTAAACTTATGAAAATAAAGAGAAATTCGTAAAAAAGCAAATATGTAGGACATTTTTTTGCTTTGAAAAATTGAAAACTATTAGAATTTAACATATTTTGTATAATCTTATGTTGTTTAGCATAATAAAAAAAAATGCATGAATGTTCAGGAAATATGAAAATTTATTCCCCCCCCC
The DNA here is from genome assembly GCA_015776775.1 of Magallana hongkongensis. Taxonomy (NCBI): domain Eukaryota; kingdom Metazoa; phylum Mollusca; class Bivalvia; order Ostreida; family Ostreidae; genus Magallana; species Magallana hongkongensis. Next base: position 550,995 of record CM027474.1, on the reverse strand, counting down.
ATCCCCCAGAAAATCAAATTTTCCCTGGGTAATGCCGTCGATTGCTTTTTTATATTTGTCAAAGTTTGAATGTCTATAAAAAATTTGTTTTGTTACATCTAGATCTTTCCAATTTATCATTTACAGAAGGATCCCAAACCATTGACTCTAATACAACGAAAGGTATGGATAATAACCACGGCGTAAAGACTATCATACATTTCTCTGTTTTTGCAATGAACGATTGCATTAGGCACTGCCACACTTGAAGTACAAATAAACGGTTTCGATTCAAAATTAAGAACAGCTGACTGTGATATGACGATTTGTTTTTGCATCATTGGTCGAGATTGCATCCCATTTAACAAGATGAAGGTCACTGGTATGGTTTACAAATACATTGCACAGGCTAGACACACAGAGTGAGATAAAATTGTTTAATTTCGATATGCCCGTTATTCAGTTTGATAATTTGATTTTAGAACAAGTCTTTCTATACAGCCGTTTGCTTACCTAACTTTGATAACATAATATATATATATCTGCGAAACATTTGTTTTTGTTTTAAAAAATTTGTAGTATTCCAATTCCGATTTATTACGGTTACTAGTATGTCAAATCATTAATAATTGTAATGTTCCAACTTCTCTTTATTTCGTTTGAATTGATTCAATTAGATAATTATATATTATTTACTCCCTAAACTAACTATAGAATTTGATGTGTTTAATGAATCAACATTCGGACTAAAATATCGGAACTTCATTGGATAAAACGCATCACGTGATTGCCGTTACATCTATTTCATACATTTTTTTTATCAATTTATTAACATACAAAACGTTTGGGTCCTCGACAAAACAAAAAATCTAATTAGATTTGTTACTCTGTCTGCGAAGATATGAGACTGTTGTAGCACACAAAAGGATTGACATCGCTTTGTTAAGTCAGAAGCTAACCTCATAAGTAATTAGAGCAAAGCTCGTTGCAAGCAATGAGTGGGTCTTCCGTTGCAGCAGCGAGGCCAAAAAGAACGATTTACGATTGACACTTTCTCCATTTAAAATGACAAGGTGACCCAAAAACTGTTTTACTTTTTGATTATGAAAACGTAAATGAGAAAAAATATACAAAATATTTGTATTATATTTATTCATTAATTTTCTCTTTAAACTATTGAAATTATGTGAAACAAGAAAATATCTCCGACAACAGCCTTATGCAAATCAATATGCAAAAAGATAAGAAGTGAACTCTATGTATCTAAAACTGCATTTACATTTATTAATTTATCATAATCATACGGCATAGCTAAAGTTTCTCTTTTTACACGCCATTTGAGACTTCGCAATTTAACTGTTTCAGCCTCTGCTGCTGGTACCATCGCTGGAGGACTGATGAGACTTAATGTATTCATTCTACTCATTCTCCTTGCCGTCTAATTCCTATCTATTTGCATATAACGATCAGTGACTCGTTATAAACATTGGACTAGGCCTGTACAACGAACTTTAACCGGATACACTTTTTTGGACAGCGATTTGTGAGGAGTTTTCAGCTAGTAATTTTCTTAAATTTTCTATATGTTTTATATGACGATGTGTATATAGCTCCCGGCAGCTTTGTTGCCATTTATACCATAAAATGTATCACAATAAAATAAATTAAAACGTCAGTCTTTCAAGTAAACGCAGACTTCTTTATTATAATAACCTTACTAATTTGTTAAGTCTAAACCTGAATAAGAAATGTTCTAAGATATTACCATGATCTTTGAAAGCAGCAATAAAACATTTTATTTTCATAGGTTGCCGGAGCTTTAAACTCAAGTGCGTTTTTCTAATCATTTGTTATTTACGCGTAAAATTTTACATCTTTGTGTTCCCAGAGAATTAAGTTACTGTTTTAAAATGATTTATCACTGAAAAAGACATTGATTTTAAAATTTGTTGGTTGTTTTCTTATTTGTATCACTTATCATAAAATAAATATTCGGTCGATCAAGTTTGATGATGTAACTCTATTTATATGCAAAGTGGCATGAATGTTTTTACAGACACGTGCCATAAGTCACCGACAAAAATTCAAAATCGCGGCGGTCGTTATAATAAAGGCATTGTTTATATTCAAACCACGTCATTGTATGTTCTATTTTAAGCATTTTGGAATTTCCCTACATTCCTTATTACGTAATTTCCGAACGTTACACTGTCGTCTGCATTATCTGTAGTAGATTGTTGACAGTTTTTAAGATGGCAGAGAAAAAAATTGAACCCCGACGTAAAAAATATTTTTGTATCAATGAGGAATGAGGGGTTTACATTACAGCATATTGCTGATACACCCAACATTCGTCGTGGAATAGTTATTATAGTAAGATTTAAGAAGAGAGACAACACAGAAAACAAATCTTGAAGCAAAGACCAAGGATTCTTCACCCCAGAGATAAAAGAGCTATTAATTTAGTGAGACTGGTTTGGACAAACCGTAAAGTCCCTTTAGGTGATTAAACCAATAGATATAATCAACACAGACCCAAACAAGTATCTCAACGTCAGCGATTTTTATATCGGCAAAAGTATCAGACGTGTTTTGAAGAAGAAAGTGAGAGTGAAGTGAGAGAGAAGTTAATCGAAAAGAGAGACTGAACTGCATGGTGTAGGGGTAAAGTCAGATGGAATGTAAATGGTCAGTTCGATAAAGTCATTTTTACTCACGAAAGCCAATTTGTTTTGGGTGCGAACCATAGGATTTTCATTTGGTGGCGCAAGGATGAAGCCAAGTCTCCCGTGTGCGTGTGACCCCCAGCTCAACGAAAGGTGGGTGTTATAATTTGGGATGCATAACTTTGCAAGGTGTGGGAACTGTTACAACTGTCGAATGAACTATTAACAGTCATAAGTACATTGATATTTTAGAAGAAAAAACTTATAGCCCGTAATAGCACGTCAAAATGTCTTGTATCAAGATGACAATGCCCCTATACACAGAGCCAGAGATGATGAAAATTATAAGGGTAGAAATGTAATAATAAAAGATTGATCATTATTCCATCAGCTGACCCGCACAGTCCCCTGATTTGAACATAATAGAAAATGTGTGATTAATACCTAAAAGGCGATTGCAGTGTCGTGCCGAAAACATTCGGACCGCTGCTGAACTGCAGGGGTGGCAAGCTTTGACTGTAGAATATATCGAGAGCCTCTACCGATCATTACCAAGCCGTATGAGAAACGTATTAAATTAAGGTAAAGGGGGAAATGACAAAATACTAAACACGGGTAAGTCTTTTTTTTTTTTGCCTTTATTTTCCATTCAAACAAGCCCAAACCACAGCATTAACAAACGCCATGACGCCATTTTTGCCGGCGACTAATGGCACGTGACTGTACATGTAAATTTGCAAATGCGCATTGGTTTTAAATGACCACAACGAGAAACAGTATTTTCAAACAAATAACAGAACCTTCTTTTGAATTTGATCATTTATTCATGTTTATATTTCATGGCAGCGATATGAGTTGTTTCCAGTTTGAGTTTAAACGCTAAACTTGCAGAATCAACAATCCTAGCAGCTAACCACTAGACCCTCCAGGCAAGCTTAAATTATTATGATTTGCTTTCTATGGCATTTCATTATCAAACATTACGCATTCATTGAAATAAAAGTGAAATTCTAGATTTCCTCTCTTGAACCAATATCGACCAAATTTGGCACAAACCATTCTTATGTTGTTGGCTTTTTCCCTTGTTTAATGTGGGTGGAGGGTCTGAAAGGATTAATACCTAGGGAAGGTATTTTAACAAATTTAGTTCCTCCGTTGACAATGGGGTTTATGATATTTACATAAAAGCAAGTTAAAAACACAGGCACCCTAATTGCGTGGACCCTGAGGTCCACGCAGAAAATATATAAGCGAGGTTAAACCGGATGCTATGGGGAAAATTCAGCGTGCGCATGAACTAGCCTGGTTCCTGTGCGTAATGGGTAGTTCAGGGAACCAGGCTAGAATAGGTTTATCTGAATCGGGATCGGGATTCCATGCCATATGCACATATAAGTTCAAAGGCGCTGTAATTGTAAAGTTGTCGGTAAACATTACAGAAACAAAGCATTCTTTTTAAACAAATGATCGGCATGTGATATAAACTGTCAGTATTATGAAATAAATTAATGTTATGCCGAAACTACAACATGCATCAAATAACATAATTTGCAATGTTTTGTTGTTAACTTTACTTTCATAGTAGGCGAGGCTAGAGTACTTCCCGGTTAAAATTATTTAAACATTTAAGCATGATTGAATAATTATGTCACTGTATAAAAGTTTAAATCTTAAGGAAAATGCATCAAAATATGAAAATGATTTACACAAAGCTGTCACGGCATAGTTAACAAAGTAGTGCGAAGCGTAATGTGTGCGCAAACAGTAGAATTCGCCGAATACCTGATACTATACATACAATCTTCATTAATATAGAACTTAATTATTTTGGAAGTATGAACCCTTTAAATTCTGAGATTAAAAGTGAACTATACATATACATAATACAACGTACAAATTTAGTGGTTAAAAGCAGGGGGCTAGAGTCGGTGGAATCTGTGATAATTTTAAGGCTTTCACGTTTCCGTTGGAAATACATGCAAATGGTCCACGTATTGCAGTCCTTTTTTAAAGGACAGCAACTTGGTTATATTATATTCTACTACAGTTATTGCCGAGATTAAAGAGATGCCGCGGACATTATTCTCCAATATACCACGAATGCCATTAAGAAATTTTCAGATCTTAAACAAATACCAAACTCGAGTCGATCATGTGTTTATAACTTAAAAACTTGCTCTTTATAAAACAAGCATTGATAACACAGGCCAGTGTCCTTTAGAGCGATGTGTATTCCCTTTAATGTTTATTTTAAAGAGCTAATTGCGGCTGTTCCAAGACCCTCCCCGAACACATTTTCACTGTTTGTTCGTCCAAATAGAAAGAAAAAAAATATACGTTAATTATTGAATTCATTAATCTAAATTAATTTTAGAAAATCAAAAATAATATAAGTGTGTATTTCATTCATCAAAAATTTATCGTTATCGTCTGCATTCGATTCCAATCGATAGTCTGCGATCGATGTACTTGTAAACAAACATGCAGATGTATTACGAACAAAACCTTTGGGGTTACGCGGAACAGTCGTCTTAACCAATCAAATTCATCTCGCTTTAAAATATGACCTACTTCCTCTCTATGAAGATAAACCGATCAGCTGGTAGTCGAAGCTGTTAGTATAATAGAAATAAAGTTGCAGAATAACCTCCTCGGTCTCGAAATCTTATTCTGCAACATTCACGAAAACTCGTAATTTATTTCTTATTTGAATATATACCCCCCCCCCCCCACTTAATAACACATAAGGTACTCATCGCCGCCATCTTGGATGGTTTTTATTGATAACAGGTGTAATAAACCGCTTTGGTTGAATCAGTTGTAAGTTGTGTAAGTGTAAGAACCGATCGAAAGACGCAAAATAATTTTACCGATGAGTTTTATGCAAAAATTCCATCTGAAATGACAGTTATAAATAAATTCAATGTGATACCTTGTGTATTATTAGAAAGCGGGTATATATTTTTTATTTTGAGAAAAAATATACAACGTCAGGTGCGGTGGTTAGAAAGGAGCCTTTTAATTTAATTGATATAGTAATCATTAAACCGTGTGCTCATAGCGAAGCCACAATTAAGGTGGCTCGACATACCGATATATTATTTAGTAGATCGATTTTTTATCTTTTTGAAATTTGCTTTTAGAAGAAAGAGACCTATATCTGCTTTCAATTATTTAATATAATTTTTTTCATTTATTGAAAAAAAACCCAACAACAACAGAAAACTCCTTCTGACTGCAAACATGATATTTTTGAGCTAAAAATTTGGTCTTAATTGATGCATATTACAATTATCTATAAATAAATGTCAAATACGGCCAAAAAAACTTCTTAATAATACAATATTAATATACATATTAATTATCAGTCGCATTAAATAATTACCATACAATCATGATTTGGCAAGGATTTGAAACAAAATTGTAAACTTCAAGGAAAAATTGGGAAATCTTAAATTCGCACCGATCCCGATTTTGATTTGACTGATCCCGAACAAAATCATATAAAGTCGGAGTATATCACAATTCTGCATTAAGTTATGTTGCTTTGCTGTAAAATGGATTGTTCATTTATTGATCTTATGATATTTTATAAATATAATAAATATTTTATTCATGGATTTTAAGATATAAAAGAATATTGCTTTTAATTTTCTTTAATAGTTTTTTAATTAAAATTAAAAAACTTTACCAAAACATCCACTGCATGTATATATTAGATAACTATATTATGCATTAAATGACACCAAATTTAAAGCTCTAAAATATATTATTCGCAGCCAAAACAATTTTCCCCGTTTCTTTTTAAAAAAAATAATTCATTTATAACAATTGAAAACCAATATCGGACTCATTTTTGTGAACTCATAATTTAAAAAAAATCGATCCATTAAATAAAATGTTGGTGTGTCAAGGAACTATAAACATACCTACCCCCAAATACACGTAGGTTTCACACGTTGACAAACAGACTCAGCACCATCCAGGAAGTTGCATCATGCGCATTTAAAGAATAGTTCAACTTAATTTAGTGTGAGAATTCCACTTAATTAAGGATGTAATTTTTACCCCAAGTGGGTCTCTATACATGAACATGTCGTAAAATTCATTCTGTTACAATTTTCAATAAAACATCTAAAATAAATTAAATGAATCATATTTCACACAATAAACCCTCATTAAATGCATAAGTGACAAAGGAATCGGTAAAATTATGTCATTTACGACATACCGTAGTCGGCGCAAACAACAATATGAAAATGTAGAGGGAAAGGAGAAAGGGTCGCTTCGTTTCAAAGCAACGTAAACAGCAGTACGAGCCCTCGGAAAATGACAACTGCGAGATGAGGAAAGATGGGGAAACAGTCAAACAAAATAATCGCCAACAAAATTATTTTAGAACTGCAACTAACGAACGAAATGTGTCAGAGGAAATTCCAGAAGAGGAAATCGAGATAGTTTGTTAACAGCAAAAATGTAAGTCTTCAGTGCTTTTAGACTCAGTATAGTTAAAATGGCAATGTTTATGCTACACTATGCTCATAACATATTTTTTTTTTTCAATTTCGAGAACATGTATCGCATATGTATGATCTTATAATCAAATCAAGCAGGCGATACATGTGTATATGGCGGCCCATGCGGTTACCGAAATGGCAAATTTATGAGAAACAAAATTAGAATGTTTATATAGTAACTATTTTCATTTTATTTTAATTGTCGGCAATTCTACAATAGAAATAAACCTTGCTACTAAAAGGAGATAATGGCTGAAAAGTTATTCTTTAATTTTATCATTTTTCATAGTGTCTTGTCAAATGCAGTCAAAGAAATATGAAAGGGGACAGCTTATTTACAAATCAGTATCGATTTAATTTATTGATGTTTTTTTAGACGATCCTCTAAATATATTCAAGCCAGTCAATAGTTTAAAATAAATCACTGGTCAATATTTTGATCAATATTTTTCTGAGAATCTTGCATTTAAATTATAATTGACTGTCTATTTTCATGTAGAGCTACATTTGTATATGTATAGTAAAGATATACTACAGTGTGTAAGAAATTAAATCATTGTGTGTATGCACTATTCTTTTTCAGCACTAAACAATATAGGTCACAATGAATATTAAATGTGACAAATTAATGATTAATTTGTTACACAATGGCATGGACAATTAACCTTCAAAATGTCGTTATTTCTTTTCTGCATATCTAGTCTAAATTGAAAAACTAGCAAGTTAAGCAATAATTTTGCTTATTATGTATTAATTTTTGTTTAATAGGTATTAACTCCCTCATAGCTGCAGTATGAGGAGAAGATCACTGGAACTGTTTTGTCCAAACAAAATTTCCAATTCTTCCTCTGCATCTGAATTGACAGTCGTAACTGTGAAAGGTGGTCAGATGTTCCACAGAGGCAAACCTGTTTTCCTCTGCTTTAGAGTACTTCATTGAAAAGGAAATTAAGCCATCCTCACTTGGCATAGCATCAAGTTTTAAGACGGCCATGTTTTAGTCAACACCATGTAAGCAGTTGGAAAGATGGATGGTTTTAAAAATCATGTGCAGGATTTGTTGATACAAAGCTTTGTCCCAGGGTTGCCATCTAATACCCAACAGACTTTAGTTTCATATTCATACATTGTGACTATGCTGCTCATGATGCTTTACAAGATGTCACATTCCTTCAAAGACTTGTATGGTCAGTAAATTTTGATTCACAGAATAGTTAGAAGGCATCATTCTCTCTGCTAAGTGCAACATTTTCACAAAAACATTTGTCAATGAAGAGAATCACAAAGTGTATGGATAGAAAAAATAGCTGCCAGTGACTTGAACTATGCAGTTCTAAAGCTAGCATTGAGTGGAGGAAGAGGGCACACAACAAGTTTTGTCAAAAAAGTGTGGAAGTGGACCAAGAGTAACAAAGTCAATGACAATTTTACATTCCATTGCTGAACATTTTGGAAATACTTTTATAAGTGATAGTTAAAGCTTATTATATCAGAATTGTAAATACTGCCTGCCTTTAATTTTCATTATTCCTGAACTAGTTATTAGTTCCAGTAGATGTATGTACTGTATGATGTGACACAACACAACACCCCCCCCCCCCCCAAAAAAAATAATAATCCTGATAAAGATAAATTGATAAATTCTACTGACAGTATATTTTGAATCACTCATTGCTATGAAGTGTTCAATTTATGCATATATTTTAGCTACCTGAATGGAATGATTTTGTCATTCAGGGAATTTTTAATAAAACAGATGTTTTCCAACTGATCAGAATAAGTAATGTGCAATTTCTTATATCAGTAGACAAGACAATATTGTAATGCAACCATGCATTGATGTGTGTTCATTTACTATAAAACCAAACAGTTTATTAGAATACATGTATATCATACATGCATGTGCATGTATATGAACTATTAATGTATGCTCTGACCTAGAACGCATATATACTGGTTAAAATTTATTGATCAGACATCAATCCATTTTGAAGTTGCAGTTTTTTCTTCCGATCATTGCTTGCATTCATTGAGGAATACTGTCAATCAAAATATATGCATCTAGCTGCTCTTTTTTTTCAAAGAAAAATATCAAATGAATTTTTAATTTCATTATAATTACATTATTTATTTTAAAAACTTTGATGAATTAGAACATATAATTAGCAACAAATACCTTATTTCATTCCATTTTAATCACACCAAGGTCAAGGTCACACCCAGAGGGTGGTTTATAAGCACTATTTTAATAATTGTTTTGAGGTTTATTTGGTTGTATGTCTACTATATATTCTTTAAATATTTTTCTTTACATAATTACAATTGCTATTGAAGATAAATACACCAATTTTAAATGTTTGGTGAATAAAAGTTTATGATTTGCTGCAAATATGGCTTATTTTGTTACTATAAAATGCTTCAATTGGAATAGGGGGTGGGGATGTAACCAACAATATATTTTTCTTATATGCACACTAACCCCCACTTTTTATACCTTCATTTGGAACCATAATATGTAAAGAAAGTATACAAATGCCTTCATAAAAAGTTTGATTCTAGAAACCTGTCTAACATTGGTTTATTTACCATATTTGCAACGAAAATTATGCTCCAATTTTACATGCGGAACACACATTTTTGGGCATAACTTATCAAAAAAGTTATTTCATAGTTTTTGATTTGTCTAAAATTGAACTCCGAGATGTTTTTGAGTAAGCAAAACTGAAAATGTCTGAAATCTGCTTTTATTTTCTGAATTAAAAGGAATTTCTGGTCAAATTGCACTTTCTATGAGAATTTTCATGCACTATTTTTGGCCCATGTTCTGGGGGTCGGATCTCTCTTAAATGAAAACGAACATACATTTTTCTTGTTTTCAATTTATTCCTTAGGAATAGTACTTTTAAAAAATCATAAGCATCTAAAAAGTTTAATGTAGGTTTTTTTTCGTGAATGAGCAGAATACACCCTTAAGTAATAATTTGCCTAGCAAATGAGTCCAAATTCAATAATGTAGGCCTAAAATAATGTGCCAAAAATGGACAAAAGAAAATAAATTGTCTCTATTAACATGGAACTAAGTTGAGTTTGATTGGATATTTCCTTGTGTAAGACCTGAAGAAATCTAGTACACCATTTGATAGTGTAGTGTCGGTATCCACCATTACAATGTAGAGACACTACATTACAAGGCCGAGCCTCTGTCAGAGGGAACCTAGACTCTCCAAGCACTGTAAACTAAAATTAAAGCAGTGTACAGTGTCCAGATGACTTCAAGGGATACATGTGTAAAATGTTCAGATTGATTACTGTAAATTACTTACATTACGCGAGTACTTAATTCTGCGATCCCGCTGTTTAGTAATCGCGAAAGCGGAACTTGTATCCTTATATCTCAAAGTTCTCAACTCTCAAAGAATAATGGCGAGATTTTAATATTCTCGAAGGGTGTTCTTCGCGATTTTACGCGAATATAAATTCCTGTCAGTACACACGGTCCAGTACCATCACAAACAACCCGACCAGTCGAGAAACATTTACACAGTTCTTATTCGGGTCTGGATATACCGGCTTGTCTGGGACAGGGACCGTAATAAACTGTGTAATTATCAACATTACTGGTAAACTATTATAGTATATAGTCTATCCTTTAACCATCTTTGATATTTCAAGCAATTTCATCGCATAGCATCGCATCGCATAGCATCGCATCGAATAAATTAATCTTATTAATTTAAATTAATATCTCATTTAAGGACATTAATGCTTATCAAAATCATGATTTGTTATAAAGAAGGATCGGTGTATGGTGATCAATTCATAAAAATGCTGTGTTATAAAGCAGAGTTAAGGTTATAATGATCCAATCAGAACACACAATATGCTTGATATTCTAGAAACTGTGAAATTTAAAAAGACTGAAATGAAATGCGTAAGGGTATACATAATTTAAAAGAAATTATCATGAATAAGGTAAGTCCATTAGAGTTTTGGTGGAAAAACAAACAAGTTAATTTTAACATTTGTGTGACGAATCTAAGGTTTAAGAATTAAAGTATTGCTAACATTTCATTTTTTTTTAAATTATATATGTAGGATCAAATCAACTTCAATGACTGTCCTTTTACAATCCTTGTTTCTTCTTTAACGAGTTTATATGTCTTCTTAATTGAAAAATTAATTGTTCTTGCGTTGAATTATTATTAAACATTAACATTAACATGAAATATTTAATTATAATATATATATATATATATATATATATATATATATATATATATATATATATATATATATATATATATATATATATATATATATATATATATATATATATATATTATTCATAGAATTAGCTTTTATATTTTTATTTGTTACTATTGAACATTTGACTTTTGGGTAACTATCCACACGAAAGATTTCTTCCTCATCCAAAGGCAGAAGAGATACAAACAAGAATTTTCCCTCCTCCAAAGGTTAAGAGTTACTTTCCTTAAATGGTGGGAAGCAAGAGGCAAGGAACCTGTTATTGTAGTATCACCCTATAGCTAATTAAGCGTATTTTTTCATTAGAGCAGAGCGCGAAAACAGAAGATAAACGTTGCTAGTAACTTCAAGAACACCCCCTGTGTTTGATCAAAAGTCAATGACTTAAGAAACATGGAAAAAGGAAATTTCAGTGTGACAGCATGAAACAAAGTTAAAGAAAAAATAAGCTATGAAAGTTCCAGCCGAAGACCTGGGAACAGATGACTGTGTGGAAAAAATTACTGCACTGTTAGACAAAGTTTTTCTTCGTGATTACAAAGATAAGGCATATAAGTGTGATAGTAGAGTAATATGTCTATGTGTATTTATTCGTTTTGTATTTTCTATTTTTCGTTTTGTTCAATAGAATCTTAAAATTATATCAGCCAAAGTTTAACTGCGCAAGTAAATTGAGTTCTTCCTATCTGTAATTTCATTGGTTCATAATATTAACCAATTATTTTGAAGCTAGGTGTATAAATAAGTTACCTATAATTCTAATTAAGTTAGAGCAGTATACAGTTTCAAGAAAATACCATCCGGTTTATATCTGTGGCATCTTATGGTATGTAAATTTCATATTAACTTATGTTTTACTTATCAGTGTAAATGTTTAGTCTCTGGTTTTATTTTAATTGCATTGTCAATACTAAAGTGTATTTTTGTAATTAAAGTTATAATACTTGGATTGTGTCTGTAAAGTTCAAAGGTTAGCTTTCTTTACAGTACGCACTGTAATTGATTTTTTATGAAACGTATAATGTATTTGTGGTAACTTATAGCTAATGTATTTTCTTTCATTTTGTCAGTTTTCTCATATTATGTATTATTTTGTAGGTCAATGCCTCTATATATTCAAAATAAAAAGTCATCAGATGCACAGTACACCATCTTCGTTTTGCTTGACTGCTCGGTTACATCATGGCGCTGCGAGAAAACAACAACATCTAGAGGTATTGACCATATTCAGGAAATTATATTCCAGAGATGCCAGGAATCGGTGCTATTGAAATATGTCCGTGAGTAGAGTTTACCAATATAGTAAGGACTTTAAACTCAGGGCCCGCTGTATCAACGGTATGAGTAGTATTTACCGATAGTCTTTACCTGGAACTGTATATATAAAGTGAACTGTTTTCTGTGTATCCGTTATTCTGTCCAAAATGAATAAAAAGGAACTCCAAAATCGTGTTTATGAACTAGAACAAGAGTTACTTGAAGCAAAAATATCTAAGGCCAAAGTTATTGAGAAACATACATTTTTTGCGGAAAATCGTAAACTAAGAACATTTTCGGGTAGACCAAAGAATGATGGTGATCCCTCCATTGATGATTGGATAGACGATTTGGATATAGCTTTTTCAGCCCGCGGAAGGACCGACGCACAGAAAGTTGATTTGATATATAATCATCTAGAAGGCCAAGCAAAGGAGGAAATAAAGTTTCGCGCCGATATTCGCCATGACCCCGAAGCGATATTGGAATGTCTACGGTCAGCGTTCGGAAACCCGGAAAGCATCATTACGCTTCAACAAAGATTCTTTGAACGTCAGCAGAGGGAAAGTCAAACGATTCGAGAATATTCATATATTCTTTTAGAATTATACCAAGCAGTGATAAAGAAAGACAACACCGTTTTTCCCGACAAAGAAAGAACTTTGTGTGAGCGTTTTGTTAACGGACTTCATGACAAGTATATGCGGAAAGAAGCTAAACGTCTGTTCAGAAGAAAGTTTGACAAGATAGACTTTTATCATTTGCGGGATGAAATGATTTTACTCAGTGAGGAAGAAGAATTCGAATCGACTCAAGTTTCTCCATGTGAAACCAAGAAAACCTCAGACAGACCACAGTCAGTGATCAGCGATCATCCAAGTTTAAATACCAAATCGTCCGATGCGCCCAGTACAGACGACCTTTTAAAAATCATTCAAGCACAACAGAAACAGATTGATTCCCTGACCGGCTATATGAAAGATAGCGAAAACAAACAACAAACTATGGAACGCCATAACACTCAGACACCTATAGATCGTTTTACCAACCCCAACGAGTCATCTACGGAGCGCCGTTCCAATCAGTATCCTATGGATCGCCAGGCCTTTAATCGATCTGTGTATTGTTACGGTTGTGGAAGACAGGGTCATATCCAGAAGAACTGCCGCGCTACAGCGTACAGGAACAACGGTTCGGAAAACAAGTAGCATCTATTGCTACGAGTCAACCAATAGATGATAGTGAAAAAGACTCATTCAAGTATCGAGCAATAGGACAGTGTCCGGTGATTAGTGTTAAAGTGTGTGATGTAGATATTCCGTGTTTAGTCGATACAGGATCCATGGTGTCTACAATTACAGAAAGTTTTTACAGGAAGTTCTTAGAGCCCCTTGGAAAAACTCTTAGTGAAAAATGTATGTTACAACTTAAAGCTGCCAATGGATTAACTATTCCATACATTGGGTATGTTGAATTTGATGTGAAGTACTGTGGAAATGTATTAAAACAGCGTGGTTTTCTTATTGTCAAAGATGCAACTGATGAATTTACAAGAAAACGTAAAGAAGCTGTCCCTGGCATTTTAGGAATGAACGTTCTGAACTTATGCAGGGATATTCTTTCAAACTCTGATGTTCCCACTGACGGGATTTTAAGTGAAGTTTTCGCAAAAACAACCGAGTGCGATAGAAAATCTATACATGGATTTGCTAGAATAAGTGGAACAGTTCCTATACGCATACCAGCCAATACCGTTGTAGTGCTTTGTTGTACCGGACCCAATATCGACGGTGATATAGTAGTGAATCCTTTGACCAACGGAGCGCATCTACACAGAAATTTCAAAACGGTATATACTTGTACCAATATTGTTGGAGGTCAAATGTGTGTTCGGGCAGCAAATGTGGGAGATGAGGACATATTCATCAAACCAAGAACGAGAATTGGAACCGTATCAAGATGTGAAATAGAAAGTGAAGATTCTAAAATTGAATTTCAAAGTGTAGGAAATGTAGAAGAAATTAGGATTCATGAGCTCCAGAGTGAAGTAGTGGTTACGTCATCAGAACAGGAATTTGAAATACCGGCTGATATATATCATTTGGATTGCAGCATGGAGGAGAAAGAGTTAATTACGTCATTATTTCAGAAACATAAACATGTGTTTTCAAAGGACGATGATGACATTGGCTGTACAAATACCATCAAACATCAGATACGCCTCGTTGACAGTAAACCTATCTCACAACAGTATCGTCGCATTCCACCATCCCAATTAGACGAAGTGAAGCAACACATTCGAAAATTATTGAAGAATAATGTGATACGTGAAAGCACAAGTCCATTTGCATCGCCAATTGTTTTAGTTAGAAAGAAGGATAACTCACTCCGACTGTGCGTAGATTACAGGAAGCTAAACGACAAAACAATTAAGGACAAGTTTCCGTTACCCAGAGTCGAAGAAACCTTTGACGTTCTTCATGGTTCCGTTATGTTTTCCACAATGGATCTTACCTCAGGATACAACCAGATAGCATTATCGAAGAAGACAAGGAGAAAACCGCGTTTACGACTCCCTTTGGATTGTATGAATTCAACCGCATGCCATTTGGACTTACAAACGCACCGGCAACGTTCCAACGTCTTATGCAGCACTGTTTTAGAGAAGAAGTTTTCAACATCCTGTTAGTTTTCTTAGATGACATCATCGTATATTCCAAGACCCTTCAGGAACATATCAAGCGACTTGACAGAGTGTTTACTATTTTAAAACAGCATGGATTAAAGTTGAAAATGAAAAAGTGCACATTTTTCAAACCATCTGTGAAATATTTAGGCCATGTGGTGAGCAAAAACGGAATTAGTACAGATGAAGAAAAGATTAAGTGTATTACCAATTGGAAAGTACCTGAAACAGTGAAAGAAGTGAAATCGTTTTTGGGATTTGCAGGATACTATCGTCGTTTCATTCGCCATTTTTCTCAAATTGCCGCACCTTTATTAGAAATATCTAAAAACAACATGAAACACCCCAAAACCAAATTTGGAGATAAGTGGTCTAAACAGTGTCAAGATTCCTTTGAAGAGCTAAAGAAAGTGTTGTCGACAGCCCCGTTACTCGGATATGCGGATTTTACCTTACCTTTTGTGGTGGAAACGGATGCAAGCGCACACGGACTTGGAGCCGTATTGTCGCAAAATCAAAACGGACGGGTGGTTGTGATCGCATACGCTAGCCGAAGTCTACGACCAAATGAGCGGACGGCAAAGAATATGAGCAGTCTGAAGTTAGAGTTATTGGCCCTGAAATGGAGTGTCACGGAAAAGTTTAGAGATTATCTTCTTGGAAATAAATTCACTGTGATAACAGATAATAATCCGTTAAAGTATCTTTCAACAGCGAAGCTCGGTGCTTACGAGCAGAAGTGGGCATCACAACTTGCGGAGTTCGACTTTGAAATCAAATACAGACCTGGAAAGCAGAATGTGAACGCTGATGTGTTATCTCGTCTACCTAGTGATATTCTTTGTGAGTGCATTCAGGGATCCATAATTCCTCCGGAAATTAAATCAGCACAAAACTCGATTATATTTATTGAATCTTCTGATGTTTCTTTTGTGAATACCTTTCCAACTTATTCTATGGAAGAATTAGCCGAAATGCAGTCAAAAGATAAATCTATTAGCGTGTGTAAAGTGTTTATAGAAACAAATACAGTTCCGAAAGCTAGTTTCGCGAGGAGGCAAAGTAAAAGTGTTCAGATTCTTATAAGACAGTTAAAGCATATTACAGTGAAAGATGGAGTATTGTACAGGGAGATTAAGGATCCAAAACTTGGAGAACTTACACAGATTCTATTACCAGACTGTTTAAAGGAATTTGTTTTACAGAGTCTTCATGATGAACTAGGACACCAAGGTATTGAAAGAACTTTTAATTCCATTCGAATGAGATGTTACTGGCCCAAAATGTTTGCAGAAATAAAGAACTATTGTAAGCAGTGTAATCGTTGTGCTGTTTCAAAGATTCCTCCTCCAAAAGTGCACACCAACATGGGACACTTAACAGCATCTGAACCATTAGAATGTGTAGCAATAGACTTTTCTATGTTGGAGAAAGCCCAAGGACTGGAGAATGTGTTAGTGATAACGGATATATTCACTAAATGGACGATCGCTGTACCAACAAGAGATCAGACGGCGCAGACTGTGGCTAAAGTTTTGGTGAATGAACTGTTCTTCAAATTCGGTGTGTGTAAGCGTATCCATTCAGACCAGGGGAAATGTTTTGAAGCGGAAATAATAAAACAACTATGTAATCTCTACAAGGTGAAGAAGACGAGAACAACGCCTTACCATCCCCAAGGCAACGGCCAGTGCGAGCGTTTCAATAGGACCCTGCATGACTTACTACGATCGTTACCACCTGCTAGGAAAAGAAAGTGGCCGGAATATATAAGAGAACTTGTGTTTTCTTACAACGTAACACCTCACGCATCTACGGGATACTCACCTTATTTCCTCATGTTTGGAAGACATCCCAACTTACCTATTGATTTCATGCTTGGAAGAAATACTACTCAGTTCAACGATGTCAATATCGACCGGTGGATAGAACTGCATTCCGAAAAGTTGGCGTTTGCGTA
Organism: Magallana hongkongensis; assembly: GCA_015776775.1. Classification (NCBI taxonomy): domain Eukaryota; kingdom Metazoa; phylum Mollusca; class Bivalvia; order Ostreida; family Ostreidae; genus Magallana; species Magallana hongkongensis. Next base: position 533,664 of record CM027474.1, on the reverse strand, counting down.
TAACAAGGCAAAAGAGGAAATCAACAGAAATGCAGACGACCGTAAGAGAAGACACGACACCGGGAGAAGCGAAGAAGAAATGGAAATCGGTGATAGAGTGTATGTCAGAAACAGGGGAGTCAAAGGTCGTGACAAGATCCAAGATAAATGGAAGCCGGAAGTTGACGTCATAACTGACAAACCGTTCCATTCAGTGTACACAGTTAAAGCGGAAAATGGTGAGTCTGGGAAAAGAACTGTGAACAGAGCCGAAATAAAACCGGTTATTTAGTAAAGCGTGTGTTTGTGAATACAACAGTGTTCAATTGATGCCGAGTTCTTATTTATTCGATTGTATATTTCTATGTGTATTTATTTGATATTAATATTAAATTGTGTAATCTGAGGACAGATTAATAAAGTTCTGGGGGAGTATGTGATAGTAGAGTAATATGTCTATGTGTATTTATTCGTTTTGTATTTTCTATTTTTCGTTTTGTTCAATAGAATCTTAAAATTATATCAGCCAAAGTTTAACTGCGCAAGTAAATTGAGTTCTTCCTATCTGTAATTTCATTGGTTCATAATATTAACCAATTATTTTGAAGCTAGGTGTATAAATAAGTTACCTATAATTCTAATTAAGTTAGAGCAGTATACAGTTTCAAGAAAATACCATCCGGTTTATATCTGTGGCATCTTATGGTATGTAAATTTCATATTAACTTATGTTTTACTTATCAGTGTAAATGTTTAGTCTCTGGTTTTATTTTAATTGCATTGTCAATACTAAAGTGTATTTTTGTAATTAAAGTTATAATACTTGGATTGTGTCTGTAAAGTTCAAAGGTTAGCTTTCTTTACAGTACGCACTGTAATTGATTTTTTATGAAACGTATAATGTATTTGTGGTAACTTATAGCTAATGTATTTTCTTTCATTTTGTCAGTTTTCTCATATTATGTATTATTTTGTAGGTCAATGCCTCTATCTATATATTCAAAATAAAAAGTCATCAGATGCACAGTACACCATCTTCGTTTTGCTTGACTGCTCGGTTACATAAGGCTTATAAAAACTGATCTTGTAAAAAGAACAGAATATATGACAATCTTAGATTACATTCTTGAATTAAATAACCACTGCAACAAAGCAAAAACTTATGAAATGGCACTTCCCGGGGCTTGTTTTGAAGATACTGGACTAAAGAAAACTCTCCTCACAAGAGAAACATTAATCCTTAACTGCATGCCCTGACCTTCAATACAAAGCTATGCAGTCAGTATTAAAAAGAGTGTCTGATGAAAGTGCAAGCTTTTATTCAGATGTGAAAAACTGAATCTCAAGTCATTACAATCAAACCCAATTTCTACACACAAAAAAGGCAAATAACGAGGAGAAAAATCCATTAAACATGTTTGGGAAACGAACAAAATGTCCCAAATGTTTTCAGTGGGCGAAGGACTGTCCAGAGAAAATGCAGTACAAATAACAGAATGTAATCCTGATGAAGTGGAGGACTGTAATGTAACTCTACTCACAAACGAGGAGCCCTCAGCAAATGATCGAGATATCTGTCTTAAAGTCCTTGAGATCAGCAGTTACTGATACTGCTCGCATTCGGACTGTGTGTGGGGAAAGGTGGTTTTTTAATTTGTTTTGTGAAGAAGTGGATGACGTCGTACTAACAGTCAATATTCGTCGTGCATTCAAGTTTGGAGATGGAAACTGGTATACTTATTTCAGCGTGCACAATTACCTGCCTTTATTGGAGATACAAAATGTAACATTTAAACAAAGGTTTTCAAATCTGATAATCTTCTTCTTTTAAGTAAACCCTCATTTAAGAAGAATGACCGAGCCTCTATGTTAATCAGCCGGTGAATCTAGAATATTCACATACTCAAGTAAACAATAACCATCCATCGAATGAAGAAGAAATTCTAGAAGTCCGAGAGAACATGAACACAGCTAAAAAAGAATTTCGATCAAAGTACATACTGTGGAATCATTAGATTTCGTGGTGGCTCAATTTTCGTGGAATTCGTGGGTACCTCTCATCCACGAAATAACATCCTCCACGAATTGATAAATTAGGATAATAAAGTCATATTCCCTTTTGTAGATATATAAGAATACACGAAATTACGTCCCCACGAACCTGTAAAATTTAAGTCATCCACGAAAATTGGCCCCCACGAAATTTAATGATTCCACAGCAAGCAGTTTGCGTATGCAATATATGATAGACTGGCCCAATTGCTGAAAAGTGCTGGAACAACTGATAATAAAACACTAGATATATTAAGAATGGTTTGTGTAAATTGTGAAACATGCATCAAATACAAACGACTAGTACCAAAACAAGCTGTAGGGTACCATTTGCAACAACTACGATGTGTGGCTGTAGATTTTCATGAATGGGAGCCAGGACTATGATACTTACATGTTAGTGATAAATTCACTCGTTTCAATGCTGGGAGCATAATAATATCGAAAAGGACATCACAATTTGTGAAAAAAAATGGAGTGCTGTCTCTCAAAATATGGAGTTTCGATATGTCTATACAGTGAAAATGGTGGTGAATGGAGGTGAATTCGACAATAAAGAGTTGAAGGAGTACTGGCTTGTCGTAGATGACTTCTCAAGGAGGATCTGCTAAATTTGATAACAAAGTGATCAACGGAAAACTTTTCTTTTTGGAAAGGATGAACGTGAAGAAAACAAACTATTCTCATAAGTAGGAGTTAAACTTTCAAAACTTTGAAAACATGAGGAAAACATTGAGCTAAACCAAAACAACTTATGAGAAGACCATTGAGTTTTGTCGTAATAATAAGATTAGTCTTCCTGAAAACGACGCCATGCTGACGGCTTTGGTAAAATAAAGCAGCATATAGTTAAAAGTAGGACAAATACTTTGATTAGAAAGGCAAAGTCGACCAGATGTTAGTGTTGATGCATCCAATCTTGCTTCATACCTTTAAAAAACCATTCTTCATACTTTAATTTAGGCAACAAAGATAAAAGTATTTATATATAAAAACTGAATTCTCTGCGACTCGTCTCTTGGAAACTTGCCCGATGGAGAAACTCAAAAAGGACATTTTTTTTGCACCCTTTGGGCTCTTTTCATCATTAACCTGGCAGTCAAAAAGAATCAGAAGAGTAGAAAGAAGCACACTGGCTGCAGAGAAGCTTGCAATGACCGAAGCCATTGAAAGTGGGTTGTACTTGCTATAGTTTACATGGATTTTTTGGACGGCAAGAATCGAAGAAGAAATAAAATTACAAACTGATTGTCTAACTGATTTACATTCTTTCAAAATGCCGTTTTATCAACAAAGCAAGTGGCAGAGAAATTCGAAGAAAAGAAATTAGCAGTAGAAGATAAGATTTGCTTTAACAGGAAAAACACCCAAATGTGAAATGGATTGAAAGTGAAAATGTTCATTCCTGCTGGACTTTAAGTTTAAAGCCTCCATTTGGATGCAGTTTTTTTTTGGGGGGGATTCAACACAAATTTAAGACTTTCCCCTCCTTACAAAGGTAAAGAGTTTATTTTAATGGCGTGAAGCAAGAGGCATGGAGACTGTTATTGTAGTAGAGACTTATAGGTAATTTAGCGTAACTTTTCATTTTCTATGCAAGTTGTGTGTCAATGCAATGCAATGCAATTTATATTTTGTTTTAAACTATGTAGGAGGACGGTGAAAGAAGTTGTAAGTAGTTCTAAGTTTCAATAGAATTGATATAGATTACATATTATATACTGCATTTGTATCATTATAAATATCTGGTCAAATTTTGTATAATTTTGCAATATATAGAAATAAGATTTTAAAATTTATTTAATAAGTATTCATCATTTTCTTTTCAAATACAGAAAGGTCTTCCACCACTAGAACTCCTACAACAGAAGGTATGTTGATCAAGTTAAAGTCTAAGTATGAAGAGTCGAAATCGTTTCCATTTTTGGGAGTTGATTTTAATCAATTCTCCTATGCACCTACTCGGGCAAAGCGAAAGTCAAACAGTGTTTGGACCTAAGCACAAATCAGTACCGCTGACAACACTTAGTTCTTGAAAATAATCGATAAATTCGATGCTATGTATTCTGAAGCATTGTTTTTCAAGAATACTTATTTATCAATACCATGAAAATAGTAAGATTTTAAATTGTACAAACCGTTTAGATATTTTTTTTAAGTCGTAGGCTATGTATTCATACGCTAGAGTTCAGTGTAGTCTCGTTCAATCAGACGCTTGGCTGTCTCCTTTAATATCCGACAAAACAGAGTCTCTCTTGCTTGTCGGAGATAAACGGAGACAGCCGAGAGTTTGGTTGAACAAGACATGAGTTCAATCTTGCCTGGATCCATACAATTTCTCAGAAACATTTCGATTACTGATACTTCTTGCCATGCAAAATCACATATCGTTGAAATGATAATCGATAAAATCAACTCCCGTCAGTACTTTAGTACTTTGATTTAATGTTTCAGCACGAACTGTAAAACGTCAAAGACATTTTGATGTCACTTTAAGTTGAAGACCAGCCTACTCACTAAAATATACCCATTCCTATTGTACTTTATTTAAAAATCATTGAATGGTTCTTTTAAAGAACATTACTTAGAAACATGTGATATACCTCCATTTGTAGCTCACCGAGACGAAGTCGGGGGAGCCTAAGCTACACCCCCAGCCTCGGCGTCGGCGTCGACGATTGGACCTGGTTAAAGTTATTGGGGCAGGTACTTTATCTGAGGTAATACTTGTCCTACCTTCAGCAAACTTGCATCGATGGTGCACATGGACTAGCATTAGATACAGAACCCGATCTCCATTATCAAGGATGTTAAGAAAACCTTTATTCTACCTCATTCAAACTATCTTGATAGATGCGATTGTTAGTATATAATATATCAAGATTCCTATTCCCAAGAAATTGAAAAATATGATTAATATCTTATTATGAAAGATATCTTATTGCACAATATGATACAGTATTTATTATACACTATGATATTTAAAAACAAATATTATATGATGGTATTTTATAATATTAAATTGTATTATTCTACTATATCAAAAGATATGATACTTAGTCATATTATGATATTGTTTTATATAATATGATATTGTATCTATGTTTTATTATACTATACTGTATCATATGATACAATATCACATAAAGATCATATTATACCATATATATGACACAATATCATATTACATCGTACACATTGTATCATATTACATCATATAGTACAAAATATTATAAAAAGATCATACAAGTTTGTTATTTTTCATAATACAATATATGAAACAATATCATATTACATGGTACAATATTGTAGTAAATTATCTGGTTCAATTTTGTATCTTACCATTTGATACATTATCATTCCGTATGATGTAATATCATATATTACAATATCAAATCATTCAATACGACATTGTATCATATCATACAATATCATTTTTAAAATATATGATACAGCATGTTGGCGTCCATTTCTGTCTGTCGTTGTTCTTTTTTTCATCATACTCGTCCGAATATTTTAAATGTTGTAAGACTACTAATTTGCAAAATGCATTTTTAATCGATTTTGTTAATTTTAAAAATATACTTCAAAAGCCGCTTAGGATTTTTTTAAGGTCTTTATGTTTTATCAGATACCGCTGTGGCGCCTTAAAGGGATGACGTCGTTATTTTAGTATTATTTGGAGAACGAGACAGGTTCTCTATGTTTGATACAAATTTGTATCACTGTTGAGTTCTCTAAAATGATTTGTGACACGATCCAATCAAAATGAGCATCTGACACTTCTAACTGGTCAGAAGTGTCATGTAAATTTCACTTCTTCCTAAATCGAAAAAAACAGTTGCAATCCCGGGTCAATAAGTGTATTTGAGTTAAATGATTATTACACAATTTTCGCATGGAGACAGAGCATCACGTGTTTGAAGGACTTCAAAATCTTATTTTTTGCAAAGATTCGAATGCAGGCGCTGCAGACAGCTGTTCAATGGACTTTGATTGCGGAGATATTATGACTTTAATGGACTGTGAAGTTCAGAAGAGCGAAGTGAAAGAAAACACTGCCTCTAAATTTGGACCAGTCGTAAACGATGACGAATTTAGAAATCTTATTGAAGGTCAGGAAACTGAAACACAAAATATAATACAAAATGGGCCTTGAATGTGTTTGAAAAATGGCGCGAGCAGAGGGAAGGGGGTTTTATAGAACTTCACAAATTGGATGCTACAACCATGAACCATTGTCTTGAACGTTTTATTGTTGAGGCTCGAAAGAAAGACGGATCTGAATACCCCCCGAAATCACTGTACCTTATTATTTTGTGTGGACTTTTGAGGCATTTGAGACAGAGAGGTGTTTATAATAAAAAAATTTCTTGACGAGAAAGAAACATTTTTTATTGGAATGAGAAACGTTTAAACTGGATGCAAAAATGAAATCGCTCATTGATCGGGGAGTTGGATGTGAGATCCGCTAAGCTGATCCCATATATGGCCGGAAGACGAAGAGAAATTATGGCAAGAGGGTATTTTTGGTAAAGAAAACAGTGAACAATTACTTACAAAAACTCACAAAGGCGGTTTGGGGCAGATGCATGTACAGACGAAGAATTTCGGCACACAGGTTGTGGGAATAAATAAAATAAAAACTTTTATGAAGTCTATTGCGGAAAAAGGAGGACTACAAGGAAATTATACTAATTACGGCCGTTAAAAGACGTGCGCAACACAGCTTTACTTAGTAGGAGTCCCGGAGGCCGAAATTATGTCCGTGACAGGGCACCGATCATAACAAGGAGTGAGGAAATACATGCGAAGGAACGTTGACATGAAAAAGAATATTTGCAAGATCTTGGGTCCGCCTATATTAACATCGGAGGAATCGCTGGAACCGTCAACAACCCAGGAGTCGCTGGAACCGTCTTCATCATCGCAGGAATCACTGGAGTGCAAAAAAAGGCCCCTATCTCCGGTTAATTCGGATAATTCTGATGACGACGCGAAAAGGTTTTGCCCTGAAAACCAACACATTTTAAAGGAACTGTAAAACACTGCTTCTGTTTTTAATAACTGTCAGTTTTCATTTTCGTTTGGATCTAAGTAACTGTCAGTGGAATTAATTGCACGTGTTCCTGAATTTTAACAAAGCCCTAGTTCTCTTGGGGAATTTAATTTGGTCAGAATTAAGGCAATTGTTGCTCAGGTGAGCGGTGTGGCCCCTGGGCCTCTTGTTATTTATATTAAATGAGTGAAAGGTGTCATGCTCAGGTAGTTAATGCCAAGTAAATCGCAAATGTACCTTTCAGTATTGTTAAATTTATTAAATGTAAATACTGTATATAAAATATGATGAAAGCTCCAACTGTGTTTCAGACTTGTCAATAGTCCTTGATTTTTTTTAAATACTAGATAATGGATTTATCATACAACAAATGTACATGTAAAACATTGACTTTAGTTTCATTAGAATTTTTCCGAGGGTTACATATATGTCCGCTATATTAACTTAAAATCTATATGAAGGCCTATTCAATACACTATATATACATGAATGTGTACTTAGGCAGTTTATATAGAGTTCACCATACATCGGACACATACACCTTTACCTTGGTCTGGACCTAGGTCTGGACAACTTTGGAACTTTTACAAATAAACGTACTTTTGTTTTGTTTCATTTATTCCTGAATTAAAACTGATGAACTTTATTATTATCAAAAATTTGACTATCACATTGTCAAAGAAATGGCTACATGTATATAGGCATCGTGAAAAACGCCATCATTAGAAACTTAGTTACACACATTTTACACAAAGGGATAATTTGAAAGTTTGTTATTTGAATGAACTTAGTGAAAATGTACCCTCTATATATATATATATATATATATATATATATATATATATATATATACTGTATGGTTGTTCGATGCTTGCTTAATATTGTCTGATCAATGGTTAAATAGATCATTACTGCAATATTTTACTTTATTTCCTATAATTTAACAAATTCGATCACTGATCTTTTTTCAATGATAAAGCATGAGAAAACCAGAAATTCCATGGTACATGATGAAAACACCCTAGATATCGATAACATAAATAACTCTGTTGAATTAATAATTTTGAACATATCCTATTAGCTCAAGATGATTTAAATTCTTCAAATAAAACATTTCAGCAAGTTTTGTTGTGTGATTTTGTCACTAAATAGGATTAATTTTCAACAACAATATACTGAACATAACTGTAACCAATGTGCCGAAATTCTCTCTCTCTCTCTCTCTCTCTCTCTCTCTCTCTCTCTCTCTCTCTCACACACACACACACACACACACACAAATCAAATGTCAAGTTCTATATTTCTATCTATCTAGATACACTTATCTATCTATCTTGTATCCATCTATATGTCTATCATTTGTATACACATGTGCATATGCTCGTTGTCAAGGACGTAAGTCTGGCCTTAACTTAAGTGGCAGGGGACAGATTTTTTATACAATTCATTGTAGCCAAGGGATGCATGTCTTCGGAACTCTGTAACTAGAATTTCCTCAGTTCCCATTCAGCACAAATACCTTTAACTCACTCTTTATAAGGCCAATCACCAATTTCTGAAGAAAATCATTAGTCAAAACCTGTAAAAATTCTCTACATACTGGTTTTTATGAGATTTTGACCCTTTCATATTTTGCTAATTTTTCATGATTTTTCAGCTTTTTAGACCTCCCCCAGCTAATTCCCTGCAGAGGGTTGACCTTCCGTACCGCGTGCATGTTGCACTATCACATGTCAGAAACTTACCGGTGTATAGTTTCCAATGTCCCATCCACCTACTTTTCGTGTTATTTTACCTCCCGTCTGTAACTTGCAATTTCACTGTGTAAAGTCAGCACAACAGTCATAGCCGCGGGTTTCGCATTTTACTTCTGATTCTCATGTACCTAACATAAGGGGCCTACATATTGCATATCAATTTCAACAACAGACACCCCTCTAACTAATGATAATCATTAAAAATCATTTCGTGAATTTTAGCAACACTCATAAGCCTTCAAGTACCGCAACTCTCAATTTTACAAATATATTGACCGGGTACTTTATTCGAAACTGTCCCTTGTTACCTTAGTCCGATATTACGGCCAGGCGTACGCTTCTTAGTAAAACGCTGTTTACGCCGGACTAAATTTTGGCGTACGCCCCGAGGCCTAACTTAAGTTTCGTCGTATCTGACGCCTTTTTAGTGAAACGGGCCCCAGCCCTACAGTATCTTAATGGAGTCTTTTAAAAGATTTAAATGTTTAACATCATTTTGATCATTGATAACATTTTTTGATTAAGTAATATATAGTGAAATATTTACAAAAATATAGATTTAAATACTGTTTGACCCCCTAGACCTATAACATCAATATTGGGACTTGTCCCTATTTATATAAAAACAGATCTGAAAAACATATTTTCCATGTGGATTTTTATAAAATTACCATAGCTTAGAAGAAGAATTGTCTACAGAATTAATGTATGATTCGTGACCTTGATTCTAATACCAATAAAAATTCGTGCAAATCAGGATTTTTTTAAATACACTGGTATACAAAGGCATCATGCAATCTATCATATGATATACCTATTTCTGAGTTTTGATAAGACTATAATGCATTAAAGAGGCATAATTGCAGACTGGAAATGAATCTTTACAAATCAGTGATCATACAAAGGTCCGATGAAAATCAAAAATCGATCAAAACTTCTCCGAGAAATCATCAATACTTGCAAAGAAAAAACGAAAACGACGTAATAATGGAAGACAGGCATTACAAATTTAAATTAACAATAAAATACAAGGAAGATTTTCCGCTGAAGAGGGAAATTTCAGAGCCGATATTTATATTCTACATTGGATTATATTTCCTGTCCTAATTCTTGTTTTTAATATATTTTACATGTAAACTGATATTTATTTGATTCAGAAACATAAACTTGGTGTATAACTAGCATTATTACGCCTGCACTCAGGTTACTAAACTAAATTGGAATGATTTATTGATAATCTTTCGCAAAATCTAGTCCCAGAGAAGAAACATTGATAAGGTGAGAACTCTTCAATTGTTGATGTTTATTTATCAGGGATTAGAGTAAAACCATTCATACACACAATAAGCCTTCCTGTTGTTTCGAAAACTCGCAGCAGGGAAGAGGTTTCGTTCGTCAAATCAAATATAATGAAGCTTGAATTATTTTGTGTATTTATGCTGAGTCTTAGTTCATTTGGTAAGTGTGCAGTATTTCTTCCCTGCAATTTTCAAAACTTCTTAACTAGCTCAATTTGCAATCTGTGTAAAACGCAAAATGTGTCCGTAAAGTCAACATACAAAATATCTTTAGAAGCATTTGCTTAATGTATAATCTGAACTTTATCAGGAAGAAATATAGTGGGGCCTAATGATATTGGAAGTACAGTTTTGTTTATATGCCTGCATGAAAAAGTACACGAGTTACTGCTTTTCTTTCGTTTAAAAAAAAATTCCAATGATTTGCAGATTTACGCTGCATTCATTAATTTGGCATATTGGAACAAAATTCTACATTTTATCACTTCGATTCAGACCACAAAACTTATTACAAATACCTTTGGTACTTATCTACACTTCAAAGGAAAAAACGCATTCTCTTTGATGTTATTTTAGCGTCCACACAGAACAAACCCTCCCTCAAGAAATGACTCTTCGCAAGAATGATTTGACCAGAATTAGAGAGGATCCATTCGTTAACTGTTATTGTAATTAATTGCTTTTTTTATTTTCGTCTTCAGGATCTGCACAGAACATTCAGATACAGGCCCAGCCACCAACAGTGACTCTTCGCGAGAATGATTTAACCATTGTGTGTTCCATAACTAATCCTTCACAACTCAGTTCAGTGTTCTTCATACAGCTACTGAAGAACTCTAGTACCACATTTGATACTGTAGTGTCAGTAACTACTGGACAAACACCACCAGTACAATGGAAGGACACTACAGTACAGGGCCGGGCCTCAGCCACTGGGAACATAGATTCTCCAAGCAGTGCACAACTGAGATTGACGATAGACAAAGCCAATGTGCAGTGTCCTGCTGACTTTACGATGTACATGTGTAAAATGTCCGGCTTTAGTAGTAGTGTATCAGAGGCAGTCATACAGGAGACAAGTCCAATCCCCATATCTTGCGTTGGTATGAACTGCTCACTAAACTATGTTAAATGAGTTTATTGTTATTGATAACATATTTCATCTCTTTTTATTTCAACTAATTTTGGTACCTTAAACGTATAACTGTATGGAAGTACATGCTTGTTTTTTCACCTATAACTTTCATTACTTATATTTAGTACCTTATTTCTGATAGTTTTTAAAATGTATCGCGTCATTGTAATATGTGTGTTCTAATTGGAGCATCAAAACATGTATCCTGATTATTGAAATAAGTTTTTATCACCTTTAGTAACGTTTTTTTCCATAGAATTTCAAATTAAAAAGTTGTAAGTATCAGTATTCATTAAATATTCACATTGCGTTTTTAACAAAAAGTATATCACAAATCATCTGTAATAAATTATTTCCTTGTACTCATCCTTGTTTCCTCCATAAGGGGTTATTAGAATTTTTTTCAAAAATCGAGTAAAATCAGGACAGTAACGTGTTTTTTCACAGTGCTAATCATTGAATAACTGTTCAGTGTAATGCATTGGTATAAAATTTGACTTCAATTAAGATTAAAGGTGCTTCATTCCAAAACTAAAAAAAGATCTTTTCAAATACTTGTAAGCTAGAGCACTGTAAAAGCAAGCTGATGTAAAGATGTCTTAGTTGTTTCTTTCTTGGCACTCTAGGAATAAGGATTCCATTTTATTACACAAAACTGTGATTTCACTAATTTTCATGGATTTTTTTGATGTAGTGACAATAAAGAGATAACGCGATAATGCAAAGACGGTGAAGGGATGGCGCAATGGAGCGATACCGTGATGATGCAAGGATACGGTGGCGAGGATGCGATAACGAATTACGATGCCGCAATGACATGATGACGATAAAGTAATGTTCTATTGTGTCATCGCCAATGCTCTAGCTATCGAGCTAATCTCAAGCAGTGAATGTATGAACGTAATTCATATCATAAATTGGCCTTACTAAGTTTATAACTTGACATAATAATAGATAGGTAAAACCATTTTCCTCTTGCCAATCATATAATCCCTTTTAAAGGACTCACTTATAGTTTAAGAAATAAATATAAAAATGCAGTGAGAATTAAAGAAAACCGCACGATCGATACATGGTTTTACCGGGGGGGGGGGGGGGGGGTAGGGGGGGGGGCTTATTCACATTCAAGAAAACCAAAAACAAATATATATGCTTCATATTTTGGGTTAAGTAAAAGCTTTTTTCCCGTAGAATGGAAAGCTAAACGATTTGTAATATTTCTGTTATTCTATAGGCATTGTAATTGTAATAGTTATTTCGCGTTAAATGATTTTTGTACATAACATGAATAATGATATTGCTGTAATATTTAAGAAATAAACAGCAAGTTAAAAAGTTGAAGGACTTCACAGAAGATTTGATCAAGTACCAACCAAGTTCATATCCCAGTGAACTTTTTTACATTGCTGTTTATTATATTTACGTTTGAGAAAGGCAAATCGTTTAGAATTATTCAAATAACGGTGTTTTAAATGTTTGCAATAATGCAACCGTCAAGCGTTATTATTGTGAACTCATAAAAAAGTTCACACAGAATTAAACGTTTTCGCTATTTTATAAGTTCGTGATAAGGAACATATTTGCAAGAATCTTTTCGTCAACAAACGCCATGTCGTAAAATGGCTGATTGGATTGTTATCTTTGTGCGATGACACGATGACGATAGCGCGATTAAGCACTAACGACGACACGATAGAGCATCGCGTCATCGTTATCACACTATCGCATTATCGGTGTCGTACCATCGCGCTATCGCTTCATCGTGCCATCGAATCATCGTCACCGCTTTGTCGCTACATCGCATCATCTTTGCATCGCGCCATCGCTTCATTGTCATCGCATTACAGCGTCATCGCACTGTCGACCCAAACCTCGATGTTGCAATATTGAACTATACATGGCTCTAATTAATTAATGTACGTTTGTAAGTTAAATTTTCAACAATCCTATTCTATCATTGCCTATTAACTGTTATATTTTTTTAACTGATGTTTGCTTATATTGAAACTATGAAGAAAAAAATCTGATATATAACAACATTATCAAAATCAATATGCAAGAGGACGTAAAATCTTTAGAAATTGGCAATTGCACTACTTTTTTATCTTTAATTTTTATTAATCAGATGGCATGCTTATTTTCTTTTTTTACTTTCATTGATTTGTGTCGTTGCTATTTAACGAGTCCAGTGTTTCCATGGTTTCAGGTACATCAGCTTCTGGTACATCAGCTTCTAGTAACATCGTTGGAGGAATGATGAGAATCAGTGTATTCATTCTACTCATTCTTCTAGTCTTCTAGTTCCTATCTATTTGCAAAAACACTGATCAGGAATCTGTTATGAACATTGGACCTGGCCAAACTATATAGTGAACTGGAACCAGTTACTAGTATACTCATCCTGGAATTTGATTTAAGAAGAGTTGTAGCCTCTATTTTTTAGACTTTTAATTTTGCTGTATGTTCGAAGGCTTGTGGCATGATGGGTGTATAGTCCAGGATAGATGTTTGTCATTGATATTACATTAAAAAGACTAGAATATTGGTCTTTCAAATACTACTTTATCATAGTCACATTTTGAATAGGTTGTTAGGTTAAAACCTGAATAAAAAATATCTTAATGTATCTTATTATCTTTATAAAGCAATATTTTTTTACAATAAATCTTGATTTTCTTTTCATAAATCACCTGAACTAAAATCTCACAAGAGGTCTTCTGCATGATCATAATTTTCCAATGTCGTCCATACACCTGGTCTTTTTTAGGTTAAAGTAGTTTTTTTCCTATATTTTCTTTGGTTTTTTTTTTTTATTTTTTTATTTATTTTTTACTACCGGTACTTAGAGTCGTGTGTTTTTTTGAAATGTTTTGAAATCCATTGACTGTTCATTGTAAATAACGTTGGACAGAATTAAGCACACATGCCAAATACTGCATTGACAAGCATTCAAATAACTTTATTTCGACATCAATTATTTCCAAAATGATCGATACCTTATCTTTCCATAATTTGAGTCAAATTTGGCCCCCTGAAATTCGTCATTTTTAAAAGTGTTTCAGGAACTTTTTCTTAGAGGAAATGATATAAATATGTTTTTCGCCTATTTCTATGATTTATTTGCACTCATTTGCAGTATGTGACGACAGAGGTGACGCTATTTTTATAATTTAATGAAAATTACTCAAAAATTGACATTTTTCTTATCTTTATTCGAACGGGAAATATAGAGCGACACTTTGAAGAAGGAAAGATACATCTCTGATGAAAATGTTTGGTTTGCTCAAGTATGAGCTAATGTTTTCTGAAAGGAAAACTGTTGTAAACAAGTCGTTCTAAGCTAGAAATGGGGAAAATGACGGGAAAAGGTTAGCTTTACATTGTAGTATTTCAGAATTTGGGAATTTGGATCAAAATGAAAATTATGAGAGAAAAATTGACATGTATACACTGTATCTGTACAAAGAAAATGAAGAATTACAGGAAAATTATGATATTCATTTTGGGGAACCATTTTAGGTCCATGTCATATATTGTCCTTCAAAATACCGTTTCATGTTTTGTTGGATTTTTATTTTTTTCTAAAAAAGTTAGATTTCTCTAATCGGTAATGACTTTTTCAAAGAAAATTTCTTACTCTGAATGTTAACATCAAATCAATTTCGTTTCAAGAAAGCAGATTTTCAAATCAATGAGGATTCACCTTTAAAAAGCATCTGCCACATTTTTAGAATTTATTTTACGGCCTTATAAAAGTTGATATGAAGTTCTACATGTAAAAAAGATTTGCATCTAATTCTGTTAGTTACATGTATTTTATTTTTATCCATTTCATTTAACAATATTTTTAGAGGAAAAATAGCATAGGAACTCAACAATTTCATTAAGACTTTTTCTCCGGGCCTATTTCAATCAAACTTGGCATAATGCATCCTTCGGTTTTTAATTTTGTTTTTCCACAAGGAAACATGTAATTTATGTATATAGATCTGAAACGAAATTAAATGCATCCATTAAATGAAATGTCCTGAAAACCCTTGGAAATGAAATTTTCCAAAGTTATATTATATACGGCAGTGCAGAATTGTCCATTGCAAAGTTTGAATGCAATTTAAGACTGAATCCCTGAGTTAATCTGTAGAAGTTGAGGCACCTGTTTCCGAGGAACCCAGTACCAGGAAGTCCCCAGTGACAGTTTACCCAGAAATAGTACGCCTGGAAAAGCCTCTGATGTTTCAATAATAAACTATAAATAATTAATTAAAAGATATAAATAATCAATGAATCATTTATTATATTTAAAATTCAGGAAAAGTTGAAGGAAAATTGATATAGATAGTTTAATCAAAATACTCTCACAGATCATAAATATCATATAAGGAAATTATATACTATTTTAATTAAAATTCCTTTAATGAAGAACCCTTATTACACTTCAGTTTTGAAATGATCTTAGTGAGGATGTAAAAAGTAAAACACACACACACACACAACTCCCCTTCATTTAATCCTATCTTTAAAACAAGCTTAAAGAGGCATGGTCACGATTTTGGTCAAAAAATATTTTTTCGATTTTAATGTTTACAATCCAGAAATTAAAAGCATTGTAAATAATTAAAACAGAAAAATAGAATTTGACCAAAATCGTGACCATGCCCCTTTAATATTAAACAAGAGGCCCATGGGGCAACATCGCTCACCTGAGCAACAAAGGCTTTATATGGGTGTCCAAAGGATATTGTGATACTTTAATGTTAAATACTGAAATCTGATTGGTTTAGACGCAGTTCATAATATGCTCTATTACCCTCAGCGTTAGAAAAGCACTTAGCAACGGGTAACATTACGTAATTGTTACATGCGCGAAAATAATGCGCGTACGGTTCGCCTTAGAATTCACGTTATTCCTATCTAAAAGCAGTGATGTTTTCTTTAAAATTAAGACATTTAGTATAACAAAATAAATAGTGCCTGTTTGGAAGGATAACAGTTGAAATTGACACCCCGAGAAAACCATTGTCAACCGACGCGAAGCCATAAGGCCCATCGGTAGAAAAAACAAAAAAAGAATACCATAAAGTATCTAAATTTTACACATATTTTCCTATACTTAATCTTTCACATTGTCCCTTATGAAATACCATAAGATTGTTTGCAAAAACAAGATCTTATACAAGATATAAAACTAAATTTTTGGTAGGGGTACACCGTTAAATTTCAATTCTCTATATTTTAGTTCTGCCCCCTAAATTATAAAGCGATCAAATTATATATGAGAGCATGCATATTGGTACATTTTAGTCTACAATTACTAGCTAGTAATTATATTTTATTTAAAAAATTCCTATATGTGAATGAAGAAAATTGTACCTCAATGTGCTCAAATCAATTAAAAACATTCAAAGTTTAATTGGTCTTCTGTATTATAAACCTTTGTTGTTTACCAGGCGTGAACTCTTGAGACGTTTTATAACCTTACTCACTTTATCGATGAATACACTTGAATGAAAAATGTTGTCATGTTATATGTTAAAGAGCTATTATAATCAATGTATAGGCGTCGGAACCGGGGGTGCCCCCCCCCCCCCCTCTTTTTTTTTTTGCAAAGTTAGACATAGCCGTACTCAAAACCTTTTTTTTTTTTTGCTTGTCAAGATTTCTGATAAGATAAACCAAAGCACTTTCGTTTTCGATATGGAATACCGAACCCGAAGTTATATACTGATTGACAGCGATTATCTCTTTATTTTGGAAATTACTCAAATTTGAAACAGAGTTAGCCAATAATTTGACTCAGTAGTTCTTGAGAAGTAGATTTTTTAAAATCCCCCCCCCCCTTTTCTACAGTTTTGAGGATTTCTCCGTTTTAAATAAAGATCGGTCTTTCATTTCTGCAATTTATAACCACCTTTCCATAGGGATGCTTTGTGCCAATTTGGTTGAAATTGGCCATGTGGTTTTGGAAAAGAAGTTCAAAATGTGAAAAGTTTACAGACGGACAGACAGATAGACATACAGACGACGGACAAACTGTGATCAG
This sequence comes from Magallana hongkongensis, assembly GCA_015776775.1. Classification (NCBI taxonomy): domain Eukaryota; kingdom Metazoa; phylum Mollusca; class Bivalvia; order Ostreida; family Ostreidae; genus Magallana; species Magallana hongkongensis. The sequence goes on along the minus strand of CM027474.1, from coordinate 516,344 downwards.
AAAAGCTCACTTGAGCTTTCATCTCAGGTGAGCTAAAAAGTAATTTAATTATATAGTAACTAGACTTTGACCCGTGCGTGCACGGGTTGGCAATGCATTTGGACATTTACAAAAAGATACCGGTACATCGACACCGTGTAGTTGACATTTTATAACAAAGCAATGCTATTAATTTCACTACACTTTCTCTAGTTAGAATAGATCTTTTTTTTTTTTTTTTTTCTTTTTTTTTTTTTAACATTTATTCATTGTATTTTCATAAACACTTTTAAGATATATACAGGTTTTACAATGAATTTTTTTTTTCTTTCACCACCCATTCATACATGCACACACATTCACATTAGTAAGTAATATGCTTTAAAATTTACACAGGTAAATGGAATAACTTAATCAATTTCTGCTCTTGATACTAAAAAAAATAGAAAGATGAAATATAACTCAACTACTTTTGTTCAAAAATATTTTTCCAGAGCAACCACTGGTTATCAAAAATTAACAATTTTGAATTGTGTATTGCTACACACCTTTCAATGTAATATTTCATTCTTAAATGACTAAGAAGGCCACACATATTTGGAATTCTACTTTGCAACAAGCATGAAAAAATATACTGTTTGCAACATAATATAATAAAATTTATTACCTTGTTATTTACATTTAATGGAGTCTCGCCTAAAATAATATTAGTAACATTAAAACCGACTCTATTAGATGTTGTTGTGTATATATGCATGCTAAAATTTCTCCACAGAGGTAATATTTTTTCACACAAAACAAACATATGCAGTATAGTTTCTATTTCATTGCCACAAAATCTACAACAGTCATGGTTTTAATTTTGATTTTTTTAAGGTAGTAACATACAGGAAGAATCCTATGAAGGATTCTATATTGTAACCATTGTAATGAGGAATCCATAGTAATTTTAAAACATATATTATCAAGTCCATGTGGAGACAACTCTTCATTCCATTTGTATATTGAAGTTGGAACAATATTGTTCTTGTTTATACAATTATAAATCACTTTTGTACATTTCTCATTTAGTAAAATATTTTCAAAATAAAAAGGTAGATATGGACCACATCTACTTTCAACAACATTTTTGTTCAATGACATACATTTCAAAAAACTGGAAATAGCAGTAATAATACTATTGTATTGCATTATACATATTCTTGAGATATTGAACTTTTGCTGAAACATGTTTTTCGTTAAAAAATTACCTTCGTTTGATAAAAAATCACCAACATTTTTAACACCATTTTGATACCATTTTTTGTAGAAAACACTGTTGTTATTAATCCTTATATTGGAATTAAACCATACTGGAACATTTAAAAAATTGTTTTTTGCATACATTTCATTTTCAGTATTCTTCATGACATATAGCCATGAGGTAAAAACATCATTCCAAAAATCATTATTTTTAGGTATCAAAATATCTGAGATAAATGCATCACCAAAATCAAATATTTCATTTACAATGTCTCTACCATTAATTGTTAAGAATATATCTAACCATGGCTTGTTGTTTTTGGTTAATTTCTTAATCCAAGAACATTTTAATGACTTGATGAAAAAGTCTACATTAACCATTTTTAAACCCCCAGATAAGTAATCTTGAGATACAACAACACTTTTTACTTTATCACATTATGATTTCCATATAAATTCAAATAAATCTTTACAAAGTAAAGTTATTTTTTCACATTTTGGTGAGGGAAGAGAAATAAATAAATGATTAAGTTTTGGCAAAATAAGAGTTTTAACAATTGTCACTCGGCCAATTGGCGTGAGTATTCGTCTTTTCCATTGTTGTATCAGTGATTTAATTTTTGGTAAAGTAATATTATAATTTAATTCAGTGATGTTTTCTAAATTTACTGAAAAATGAATTCCAAGCAAAACAAAAGTTGTTGAACCCAAGTCTAGTTTCCGTCTAGTATGATGGAAGACCTCTTTTGAGAATTTTTTCGAGCCAATCCAAATAATTTTAGTTTTTGAGCAATTTACCTTTAAACCAGAAAATTTTGAGAAAAAATCTAGGTTATCAAGAGCAGCAAATAAAGAAATTGGTGAGCCATCAAGAGTTAGCAAAGTATCATCTGCATATTGTGAAATTTTATGTTCTTTGTCATTAACAAAAATGCCTTTAATATTATTGTTTTGTTTAATAAGAATAGATAGAATTTCTGCACAGAGTAGGAATAGATATGGGGCAATAGGATCACCCTGTCTGCAACCTCTTTGTATATTGATTTGTTCAGATAAATGTCCGCATTGTAAAACAGATGCTTTAAAATTTGTATTTAAAATCTTAATCCAGTCTATATAGTTTTTCCCAAAACCAAAGTAATTTAAAACCTTGTATATAAAGGACCAAGAAATTGAATCAAAAGCTTTCTCAAAGTCGATTAAAACTAATAACCCAGGTATATGTTCTGATTCCGTGTATGCCATTAAGTCATAAACAAATCTTGTATTTTCACCAATATATCTATCTTTCATGAATCCCGACTGTGTGTCAGAGATAATTAAATCAAGAATAGGTTTTAATCTACGACTCAAACAGCCAGATATAAGCTTATAAAAAAACATTTAATAACGTAATTGGCCTCCAATTTTTTAGAAACTGCCGAGGTTTATCCCCTTTGGGTAAACAAGATATTATACCAAGTCTTTGGGTAATAGGTAGTTGTTTTTTTGTGAAAATACAGTTGATTGCTTGTAAAATTAAACACTTTAAGTCATTCCAAAAAAATTTGAAAAACTCAGCAGTAAAGCCGTCGCTTCCAGGAGACTTATTATTTTTCATGTTTTTTAACACATCAAGAATTTCACTTTCTGATATTTTTTTTTCAAGTAGTTTAGAAGTATGGTCATCTAATTTCTTTACATAAGTATTATCTATAATATCATTTAAGTCAATATCAATCAGATCTGTATCATAGTCAGTGTACAAAGTCTCATAGAATGATTTTATTTGCTTGAGTATTTCAAATTGATCATATATAATCATATCGTTCCCGACATCAACCCTTTTTATTGTTTTATTAATAAAATTACGTGATTCTAGGTTACAAAAGTATTTAGTGGGTTTCTCCCCTTCTTCCACCCATCTTGTACGTGACCTTATTATTTGACCTTGCATTTTTGTTTTTCTTATTTTCTCTAAAGATAACCTTTTCTCCTCAAGCATAGATGTATTTAAAGGCTGTTCCGATTCCAACTGTTCTATTTCTTCATATAATAATTTTTCTTGTTTTTCTCTTTCCTTTTTTTTGTAAGATGCATAAGAGATAGTTATTCCCCTTATTTCCATAAGAAGAACTTCAAGGAATGTGCTATCATCAATGGTATCAGAGTAATGAAGATTATCAGCATAATTTGTTGGATTTTTAAGAAAAGTTTCCTTTACTAGTTGTATAGTTTGTTTTACTTTTTCTACATATACTTCATCATGTAATAAACTATTATTAAAGGTCATATGAAACGATTTTTAACACTATGATTTTCTTTCATGAATATAAAGCTTGGTATAAACAAATGTTAAAATACATGATGTAAGATTTTTTTGCCTTTGCATTACTGAGAAATAACCGTGAAAACTGAGGACCTGAAAAAATTCTTGCCCGCTTATCGTTCTTGATTTTGTGGATTTATGACGTCACAAAGACCCACCGATGTAAACAATGCATTAAAACTAGTGTAATTTTACAGTAGTTTATCGATTAAATTTTAGTGATTTTTGCATATATGAACGTGTCTTTCTTTTCAAATGAGATCATTTGATTTCGTAGTAGCCTACAGATGACTTAGTTTTAATTGGTCGTTAATGAACAAATCTAATATCAGCTTCCCACAAAAGTAAAATCATGATGAAGATCCCGTACTATAGTGGAAATTTAACGAAAGAAATGCTCCAACATTTACAGCTGATTAATGAATTATCCTTATCCTTTTGAAATAGAAACATCATTTTCTTCTTCGGTACGTTTAATGATTGAGCTACATTTAAAGGGAATTAAAGCATTTAAATTGATGTGATTTATTTTGTCACATAAAAAAGTATATAAGGCAGGCCAATGAAAATGTTTGAGGCATTGTGTACATAGTTTGTATTTAAGAGCTGCTATAAAATGCCGCAAAATTATTCTTAAATTTTATTTCGAAATAATATAAATTTCTGACTTCTTGATATATACATGTAGCAATATCTTTAGAAAATACTTTGTGTACACGTGTATTAATGTTTTATTAAATTAGATCGCGGAAATATGGCATTTAAGGATTTAGAAATGTATCGGTAAAATAAATCGGTTGTTTGATAAAAATAGTTGTGAACGAATGTGAAGATAATCAACAGATTTTATTAAGAACAAGCATCAATAATGATAAAAAAAAAAACGAAAGAAAACATTGCGGAAGAAAGTGAGATAAAAGGGATCTGTGAGTAAACACCGCACATACACGTTTTAAAATCAAAACACCGCACATTCAAGTACACGTTTCAAAAACAAAACATTTGAAGAAATTTCTCTTAGACTAAAAATAATTAAATGGTAACATACATGTATTTGTGAATTTGAAAGTGAAACAAACAATATAATCGTGAAGCGAATGAGGCACAACGAGGCCTACAAGTTGTTTATAGAAAAAAAATCTTAATGAATTGCATGAACATGCAAATGGGAAAAAACGATCAGACTTATTTTTGAATTTGTCAATTTCATTAAAAAGATCAAAATAAAACATATAAATATGCTTATATTAAAATTATATTATACTTGCATGTGGATCTATGAAGAAAATCATTTATTCTCCCTGCAGTCTCGAAACTGAATATCATTATGTACACGCTATTACATGTAAATAAAAACGCACACGATTTCATTTCTTGAGAGAAAAAATACTTACGTGGTTGATTATTGTATAATTATACAAGTTTTTATATAAAATAGTATTTTTTTTTCTTTTAAAATGCTGCAAAATGACATGGATATTTGTATTCACAACATAGCTTTATAAGGCGATTGGGTCTTACTGACGTCATAAGCAAGGGAGGTAAGCCGCGTAAGTCAATGTTCCTTTTCCCGATTAAGTAATTTTGATCGACCGAGGCGCTCACATTTTGCATAAAATATCCAAAAAACAATGTCAGTCTTATTAAATAGGCACTTATGAACTCATTCCCGTATATAACTCAATATGGTCAGGATATCGTTTCATATGACCTTTAAACTTCCAAAGACCACGCCCTTTAGTAAACGAATTAAATTTTATTTCCATAATCACAGCTGAGTGATCTGATCTATACCCTGGCTTTATAGAAATGTTGTTAATAACATTTAATAAGCTTTCAGGTATTAGTATGTAGTCAAGACGAGCTAGTCTCAATGGATTTTTGTTCTTCCAAGTATAAATTTTATTTTCTGGGTACAAGATTCTGTAGTAGTCAACCATTTGTAAATCTTCCATAATTTCTAGCACTTTGTCCCTTGCTTTGGGATTGTTAACATGTAAATAGTTGTAAGTATCCATTGAAGCATTAAGTGCAATGTTCAAATCATCACAGAGAACAAAGTAATCATTATCAAATTCAAGAAAAGTCTCTCTGACTTTTTTATAAAAATCAGGAGTATCTGTGTTCGGTCCATAGACATTAATGAGAGTTATTTTATTTTCCTCAATAACAAGATCCAAAGCCAACATGTTTCCATCATTATCTTTTTTTTCTCTGAGAATCTTAAATTCAAAATTATTATTAAAAAGAATGCATACTCCTCTTGAATTTGAAGTAAAGGAATTAAAAACACACTTGTAACCCCATTGTGCTTCAACATATGGTTCGAATCAGTATCTAAAACAAAATGTGTATCTTGCAGACAGAGTATAGAATAATTTTTTGCTTTGAAAAAATTAAGGACATCTTGTCGTTTTGAAAGAGTTGCTAACCCTTGACAGTTCACCGTTGCGATTTTAATACCATCAGCCATCACCTGTGCTTAGTAAGAAAACTAAGTATTTACATCCATACAGTTCTTTCAAACACACACACATACTAACAAAATAAAGTGTAACTAAAAAGTTTTTAGACTTCATGACAGTCTGTGTTGGTCTTACCACAGTTAATGGGCAGGGATAGGAGTCCATGGGGATGGTTTACATGCTGACTCTAAACCGGAAGTTTGATTGATCACAGTAAACATAGAACTTAAATGGAAGATATTTTTCCGGAGCACATTGTACGGTTTATCGCGCTGCTTTTTTCACTTTATTGTCAATATCGTCAGTGATGTCAAACTTCATTCTCTTGTCACCGACTTTTCCGTAGACCGAACATCAGCACGTAGCATCAGGGGGGGGGGGGGGGGCCTGCCCCCCCCCCCCCACTTTTTCTCGCAGCAACAAATTTTTTAAAATTTACATATAAAAAAATGAATTATAATGGAGTTGCCCCCCCCCCACTTTTTGGAAGTTAGTAAAAAATTGATATGAAAATAAGGAAATGAGTAGTCAAATTGAACCCCCCCCCCCCCCGCACGGAGTAGGAATTTCATGATTTGGAGGGGAAAAAATTTTGGTAGGGAAGAATTTGTTTTTGAAAGTATAGTTGATTCCCCCCCCCCCCCCCCCCCCCCCGGATTAGGATTTTGAAGATTTTTGGAAACTTTAAATTTCCTCTTTTTTTTTCTTTTTTTTTTTTGCTTGTCAAGATTTTTTGGATGGGTCTGCCCCCCACTTTCAAAAACGATGCTACGTGCCTGTAAAATACCAGGCACTTTCGATACTTTGGTGCTCCGAGAGACGCTTAATCAGACTCACATTTGCTTTTGTGACATCATCCACCAGTCGGAATCCGTTATCTTTGACCGCGGACCTTTTTCTCATTACCCTGGACTTGACATCGGTGTTGATCACTTTAACCAAAATCGGTCTACCTTTTCCTTTTTCCCCTGAGATTCTTTGCGCTGCTACGATTTCTTGGTCGTTAAGAGCGACTCCCGCGTTTTCCTTCATAAACGTTTTCACCTTTTCCCTTGTGTTTTCCTTCTCTGTTTCCTTTAGATTCATAATTTTAAAATTGTATTTTCTCGAATACTGTTCATTATGGTTAGATCTCCGAAGGGCCTCGACTGCCGCTTCTTGAGTTTCAGTTAAATTTTCTTTGTATTCTCTTAATTCTTTTTTGCATTCCAGTAATTTTTCAGTTAGAGTTTCAGCTTTCTTCTCCAAAATATCTATGTTTCGAGTCATATTATCTAGTTTCTTCTCATATTTCTCTACCTTCTCGTCAATCAGTTTTCCGAGTTCTTTGTTGTTTTGTTGCAAGATTTTTTTGATAATCGATGTAACTAAGTTTTCTAAAGTATCCTTTTTAAGGATACTTTAGTTAGAATAGATCTAATAAATCTAACTGTGTCTTAGGTAAGGCCATCACCATGGACAGTTAGAACGCCTCCCATATTCCTGCAATGTAACAAAAAATTGCAGAATCGGAAAAATTCATACATACAATATGATAGACAATGCATGTATGTCTAGAACAAATTACATTACATTACAAAAATATTAATTTTTAACGGTAAATATCTCACCTGTCAGGTGAAACACACACACACTATATATATATACACATATATATATATATATATATATATATATATATATTGTCAATCCTATAGGATTTTCTGAAAATCCTGTCGGAATTTGATTTAGACACGCAGTTTTTCCTATAGGAAACTAATATCTCCTATCGGATTTTATCAAATCCTGTCGGAATTGAAATTCCTGTAGGAAGTTCTTGTATTCCGATAGGAAATTTGAAATTTCCTTTAGAAATATTACATGTAATATTTTTTTTTCCTAGAGGAAAAATTATTTTCCTGTAGGAAGTTATTTTAAAAAGGCAAATATCTCACCTGACAGGTGAGTTACGATGAGAGCAAAGGTGGTTGTAAACTCTTTAAGCAATGATCTATAATGTGGCATATTTGAATTTTTCGATATATGCAGCTTAGACGGGTGCAAAAATGCCACCTTAATTAAATTGGCACTGACATAATTATCATGTACAGTGTTATATGTGCTTTTGAATGAAAATTAAACTTTGCGTTTGTACGTGTTTCTGACCCTTCTTTCTTTTCGTCATGATAATAAGGAAATGAGGAGTGAAATTGAAGTTACAGTATATACTACGTAACAACACCCCCCCCCCCCTCCCACGGATTAGGATTTTGAAGATTTTGGAAAACTTAATCATTTCCTTTTTTTTTTTTTTTTTTTTGCTTGTCAACATTTTTGATGAGTCTGCCCCCCCCCCCCCCCCCCACTTTCAAAAACGATGCTACGTGCCTGTTTTGTAGGCTTAGCTTGCGTATTATATATTTCAAGGATTATTCGATCACAAACACATTTGGGTATATTACAACATGTCTGTTAGTCAGTCCATCTTAATCATGCTAGTTTACAATGCCGTTGACATGCGCCATAAATCTGTTGGTAATATCACACCTGAGCTCAGGTAACCGAATTACCTTGGACCGCGTTACGCATAATATCCTGCGCATCAAATATAGTTCCGTATATTTCCATCTCCAAATTAATTTTGGGCGTGTTGGGAGCTTCAATTTTCTTTACAATTTTAGGAATAGAGAACAAATAATGATAGAGACATATGCTAATTAAATATATTTAAGTTCAGACTCTCATATAGTCGCTGTTTACCTGTCCGGGGTTAAGGTCGAATCATTCCTACACACCGTTAACCGCCATGTTATTTTGAATACCCAGAAGTAGGAAGTGTTCTCGTGAAATTGAAAATCATGAAGCTTACGTTCGTGTGTGCAGTTCTACTATATTTCACTTCACTTGGTATGTATTAAGTATTATTTGCTCAACTTTAAATATCTACACACGTTTGCCAAAATGATACTTTAGAGAAAGTATATATACAAACTTTTATAGGGAGGAATGTTAGACTTACCTGTATATGTAAAACGTTATCACAATTGCGCACCAAAATGTGTGTTAAATCAATAATTAAATCAAAGAGGAATATTGATACTTTTATTTATATTTTATTTCAACACAATCTGTGTCATAAAGGAGTATTTTCGTATACTATATTACTTTATACCAATGAAAACATGGGGTCCACAAGAAACCATTTTGCAAAGTGCTGCATGTGTTGGCAGACTTCTAACATGTTTTAAAAGACCCAGGATATAATTCACCATCGATCACATTTGCACGAAATAGGAGTTTATTTGCACTTAAGAAAGTTATTTATCTCTGAAGTTGGATGTTTAGACGATGCTTAAGAAGTGATATTTTGTGTTTTTCATGGAATTTTATCGTTATTTAAAGGTAAATTGCATAAAATTTTACTTTTTTCATATTGTGTTACAATTAGGTATGGGACGATGCACCGGTGCATCACAGTATTTATTTTGACAATATTTGGATCGATTACATTTACCATTAATACAACGATACCTAAGGGAAGGTTTTTTTTATTTTCCAAAAATATCCAAGCTTCATATATCAGCTATTTTTAGTCCGTGCACCTAAGTCCTAAGATGAAAGTACAATGATGGCGGAAAACTTCGAAAAGTTTTCAAAACTGTTATGAAGCTAAATCTAGAGTGTGGAAAACATTTGGATTACTTGTTTATGAAAAAGTAGTGTATACAAGACTAAAGTACTTTGTAAATTGTGCAACGCTCATTTTAAATATAATAAAATAACTTTGGACATGCGGTAATACATCACCAGATTGAATAAATTTTAAACCCTTATTCATGTTTTCATTTAGTTGCAATGTATCGTGATATGTATCGTATCGCATCTCATGTATTGTGATATATACCAAATTGGCTAAGTAACGTATCATCCCAGCCCTAGTTACAATTTAAAATCACCAAACATACCAATTGATAGGTGTGTTAACGAATAGAGCTCCAATTAATAACCAAGTAACAAAAACTGGCTGCCGTAGTGATGATTAAAAACATCTCATTTGTATTAAAAAAATAGGATTGTTTAAAAGCCAAGAAAATTAAACAAATTGTCACTCTAGATACAATAACTCTTTATATCAAACAGATAATTATCATCAAAACAATAATCATCGCTTGCGGCATTTCCAATGTTAGGAAACCATGTTTTATACATAATTATTCAAGATAATTAGATAATTTTTGCCTGAAAATGATTAAAATAATCATGGACGTATATACTAACAGGATAGGCAACTCTCGCAAGTCTTGCCAAAATCACGCAATATGTGATTTCGTTGGTCATTTTTAACTTCCTTTATTTATGATGTTACCTGATATATCGTTATAAAACCTTTAATAAATCAAAGTACTGAAGTACTGAAAGCCGGGCTCTTTTGGTGTGTCTTTATGCATATTGTGTAGTAAAGACTGAAAATCTCTCTCTCTCTCTCTCTCTCTCTCTCTCTCATGCTTTTAATGTCGGCAAAGCATCAGAGAGCGACCAAATTTTGTAAGTGGCTATAAACAAAAAATATGTTTGTCTAGCAGCAGTATAAAAGTTTAACAGTTGCTGCCTTGAATTTTGCAACATGCATTATAATATATTCAATCCCCGCTTCTTCATCGCGCAGCAAAGTAGTTCATGGAAATTCATGCGCATTTTATGTGTCCAAAATGCATAGTAATGTTTTAAAAACACGTTATTAATAAGAAAACTAAAAAAGATAGACAATTCATTCGAAATTTAAAAACAAAATGCCAACACTTTTGACAAAACGTGGCTCTTTGAGTAACTATTTGGTATAGCGGAAGCTTTACCTTGACGCTGTTTGGTTTTTTGTTTATTTGTGCTATTTATAGTAACATTGGTGATTTGCCTGCCTATAGCCAGGACTCTGCTTTCAGCAGAGCCCGGCTAAAAACTATCTTAAAATTATTCTAGAATTGTTATTTGTACATTATAAACCTGATCTGATCATAATAACGACGGAGTTCTCAAAACCCCAAGACCCGTTTTTGCCCCATTTTCGAGAGTATGCAAAAATAGATGTTTATTTTCTTTATATCTAAATTAGTTTACAACATATGATAATAAATGTATGGAAAAGCTATCCCTTATAACAAGAAGAAATGAATAAACTAATAAAAAATGGCATATTTCACTGGGATTAAACTTGTCAAGGTTCGCGTGATAGTTTAGGAAGTAAACGTGGCGAATGTAGAAGTTGACTATCCTGTTAGTATATACATCCCTGAAATAAAACTATACTTTTAACAAACAATGATAAAGAAACATATTCAAGAGGTTAATTTATTTCAAAACAGTTATAGTTGTGCGCGATCAAAGTTATGGTTGAATTTTTCATTTTTAAAATTAATCATAAGTAATACGAGTAAACAGCTATGATCAGATGACATAAATATGTCGCATAAACGTTAAGAAATGTTTTTGAAAGTTTATAAATAATTTTTTGCGTTTTTTTGACCAATTTTAGAGATATATTTTGAACTAAGGGGCATAACTCAAATGCTGTTTACATTAGAAATGCCATTTTACCGCAATGCATGATGGAGCCAAAGACTCCATTTTGGGAGTTAACTCCAATTTCGAGTCCCTACTAGACTGGTAACAGTGGAATATACTAACATTAGTAATTTAGTATACTAGTATATACCGTATGCTGTGATTGAATTGCATGCACATCAAATCGATACTCGACCTAGTTGTTTTTGTATGTCAATGATTTTTTTTTTCATCTTCAGCATCTGCACAGAACATTCAGATACAAGCCCAACCACAAACGATCAACTACAGGGAGAATGATCTGGTTATTGTATGCTCCATCTCAAATCCTTCACAACTCAGTTCAGTGTTCTTCATACAGCTACTGAAGAACTCTAGTACCACATTTGATACTGTAGTGTCAGTAACTACTGGACAAACACCACCAGTACAATGGAAGGACACTACAGTACAGGGCCGGGCCTCAGCCACTGGAAACATAGAATCTCCAAGCAGTGCACAACTGAGATTGACAATAGACAAAGCCAATGTGCAGTGTCCTGCTGACTTTAAGATGTACATGTGTAAAATGACCGGCTTTAGTAGTAGTGCACCAGTCTCAGGGGAGACAAGTCCAATCACCATATCTTACATTGGTATACAATATCTTTAAGTTAATTTATTTACATTTATTACATATGTATACATCCGTCAATTTTCCCTTATTGACACTGTCAATTTTACAGAGTGTGATCCGATTTTCCGGATCACCACATTGTTGGTTTCAGATTCCGTATCACCACTCTCTAAAACTGATGAAGTAGTACGCAATAAATAACGTCTGTGTTTTAGCGCGTTTTAATAGAGTTCGTTTTAAAATTGCTTTGTGTTGTAAGTAAACGTCATACAGTTGATTTTAAAAAGATAGTTTTGTAATTAAAACTTTTAAATAGACAAGGGTATATTATGAATTTATCATTATAACAGTAACTTGATCCAAAGAGCCAGATCACGTCTCGTTGCCAGGTGTAAAAGCTCAAGGCTTTGAGTCTTGTTTGATCTGATGATACGCGCCTGACAACTCGATGTGCTTCAGCCCTTTGGATCAAGTTACTGTTATAATAATATACATGTACTCAATACTGTAAAGTAAACATATTATACTTAACGCATAGTCATGATATTTGGCATAAATGCTCTTGCACCATGTTAGCGTGGATAAAATTTAGCGCATTTCTGAATGTACAGTCATATTAATCTAGAATATAAGTTGATTACATATTTGACATTTATTACATTACTGTCTTCTATTGGTATTATCAAATGCCCTTTTTATTGCAATGTGTATCCTACAATTGTAACTATTGGGTTATGATGAGTACCTATATTTGTGTTTCAGTCAATCCATCTGTGATTGAGATGCCCAGAGTCAGAATCCTGAATGAGAACTTTGATACACCTAACAGACAGTTTCCTGTTGGAACTGCAATAACGTTAACCTGCCAAGGAGAGGTTGGAAGTGATGCGAGTAAGGTAAGCATCTACGATCTATGCCAATTTAAACAGAGAAGTAAGTCAAGTAACAACTGTTCCAAAATTATGGCTCCCAAAGTATCAGTAAGGAAATGTATTATTAGTTACAGTCACTGCTATGTAAAAAGTGACCAAAAGGAAGCTTTGTTTCCAGATTTGTGAGCTTCACCAAATTTTATAGTTGAAAACTTCATCCTATTTCTGGGTTTTTAGCTTACCTAAGTTAAAAGGTCAAGTGAGGTTTTATGATCACTCTTTGTCTATACTCTGTCCTGAGTTTTTGCTTCCACCACTTTTTGCTTGATATTTCAATAATAGTAAATACCTTTGTGCTCAAACTATGTTCATCCACTAATATGAAAAAAGTCCAGATTATCTACTACTTCAGGTTTCAATACACATCCCAAAATTGAAAGTCTACAAAGATTTTGCATTGCATCATGCCATTAATAAGCCCGGATGATAACGCTAAAAAATTGCATGAGGTTTCCTGAGTACTTCCGAATGGAGAAAAGATGTACTAAACATATCACATTATAAATCAAAGTAAGAAAATTGTTTTGTTCCTGTGAAATTTTATGAGTGAAAAAGGATAATTGTTCAGTGAAGATATTTTGGATATATTCCCTTTCAATTGTATTTCTTTCACAGGTATGTGTATTTTTATTAAAAATCAGTAAAAATTGATGGAAGCATCCAGGACAAGCAACACAGGGGCCAATTATATAAGCCCGTTTAAACATTAATTTCAATGTAACCATATGATTACATTGAAATTAATGTTAAAACAGGCTTGGCCCCTGTGGGAAGCAATAATTTGGGACAGATTGTCTGTCTGTCTGTCCATCCGTCTGTCTGTCTACATAGTACAGATATTTTGTTGACTCAATAAAGCTGATTTTATTATGGCTATTTTGCTCAGGTGAGCCTCTTGTTAACTTTAAGACAGAAATTCACATTATAGTTCTAATCATACTAATTGTCATCAACATTTTAGCCATCTTGCAACCAGATTGAGATTTTGATGTTTTCATTCCAGACAATTAGATGGTGTGCCCAAAGGGCCAATGAAATGATGTTCACAGGATTGCCCCAGACTCCGATCCACTCAGAGGCTTCTCCATCAGGATGTCAATACACGCGGTCCAGTACCATCACATACAACTTGACCAATGATGACACCTTCACAAGGTTCTTGTGTGAGTCTGGTGACACCGGTTTGTGTGGTACAGGGAGCGCCATACAACATGTCAACATCACAATCGGTAAGTTGTGGTAATTAGTCTTTTAATAAAACTGAAATCTCATTTAAGTCTCTTAGAATTTATCTTGAGCTGTTTCATTTCATCAATTCAACCTGATTTCCTTGATTATTTTATTTAAGCATTGATTTGTCTTGATTTCACTAATAAATTATGATTTAGGACACTATTGCTCTTAATAATCTATGCTTTGGTGTAACGCATGATGCAGGTTTGGATGCTCCAATTAAAACAAAATCATAGTGGCTTGAATTGCTAGACTTAAAACTAAACTCTTCTTATAGATTATATAAAAATATTTAGTTTTTCCTGATGTGAGTCTTTGAATGTTATAAAATCTTTTTTCATGATAAAATATTCAGATAAATTAAATAAAGTGGACATGCAATCATGTTATTAGTACTCCTAAAATAGAGAAAGGAAAATCAAGTGTTCACTTCCTATAATTTAAGTACTGTTCTTAAATAAGACAAGGCCTATAAAAAAAGTTGTGTTTAGGGTAACACTAATGAAAAAATTAGGATAGGTAGGTAGGGATTTTTTTTATTTTAACAGTTTTTTTCTGCATGAATCCTAAGAATGTTTGTTTGTGTCATATTTAAAACAGATTTTTTAATAGAATTAATATAAAATTCACAATCGGATAAAAACAGACACCTTAAAATGGTATGGTCGGGGCATTTATTGTAGGTTAATTAGGTCGGGTTACCCTAAACACACAACTTTTTTTTTTTAGGCCTAAGGATGAAAATGTGTTATTAATGTCTAAAAAAAATAACTACTACAGTACATATAGGTTTATTAAGTATACAAGCATGGATTCTGATTACTTTACATGCATGTTGAAGAAAGTAAAAATGATTGGCATTTTAAATCAGTCACAGAATGGTTTCCTTTTATTAATAGGCAACTGCTGCAAGTGTTTTTAAAGATGCATAAACATTCAGTTGTCAATGTTTCATTATTTCAAATTTCCTTAAAAGAATTTCATGCATGGTAATTGCATGTCAGTGTTACATAGTTTTGAAATCTCCATAATCAAAATAATCTGGCCTTCATTATTATGTAAAATCATTAACATACGTATTATTTCTTCCTTGGTTTAATAAGTAGACAAATTTCAGCATTACTCAATACATGTACCATAAACATGCTTGTTCAGAGGCAATCACTCCTTGACAAATCTTAGATCATTTCACTGATCATGTCCCTGATTGTATCATGGTATTTCTTTTTATCAAACCAACTTTAAGTATATAATTGATGAGCTGAAAGATCACCATAGAAAGTGATATCAGAATGAAAGTACTTGTAGATATTAATCTAAATATATGAATAATGATTCTTTTCATCAGCCCAACTTAAAGTATAGTGATTAGCTCTTTATGGAAGGTGATACTAGTTACTGTATCAGAATTGGAAGTATTGTTAATTCAAGACTGATGCATTCTGGGAGACTTGCCTAGTCCCTGTCATGTAAGGTCAAAGTTGGACCCCCTTAATGACCTTATGTCTGATTCACTTATCTTTATTTCATACCCATTTTAGAAACATCAACTGGTAAGTCCTTTTTTTGTTTTTCAATGAATTTCTCTTCTTCTTTTCCCCCATTTTTGACTCATTGCCTTTTATGTTGCTGAGTTTCCTTACACAGCCTAACTTAATTAACATGCAGTATCATTTTAGAATTAGATCATTAGTTGTGCATGGCTTTATCATATGTGTGTCTTTTTTGACTGTTTTAAACTTGTTTATTTAGTGTATACATGTATATGAATTGTTATTTAGAATCTTAATTACCATGCACCTAAATTTTGATAACATGATTTTACATTATTAAACTATGTAAAAACTCATTACATGGAAAAATGAATGCTATAATCCAAGTTCTTCTTTTATATATTACCCTGGTAATTGTAT
Source organism: Magallana hongkongensis (assembly GCA_015776775.1). Taxonomy (NCBI): domain Eukaryota; kingdom Metazoa; phylum Mollusca; class Bivalvia; order Ostreida; family Ostreidae; genus Magallana; species Magallana hongkongensis. The sequence goes on along the minus strand of CM027474.1, from coordinate 500,118 downwards.
TTTAACAAATAACATGCACTGTCTAGATGGACATATTTTAATTATGCTTTTAGTACTCTAAGTTTAAAATTGATAAAGTGGACACTTCAGTAATTATTACAGGTACCGGGTACACTATGATAAAATATTACATAATTTATGTTTACTTTTATTGTAAAGTTTAATTCCTGGTGAATATTGATGATTGGTAAGACCTACATGTAGGATTCATTAGGCCAGAGACATAAATGTCTGTGATTAGGCTGATTGTCATTTTACCTACAGCTGATCAAAGTACCCGCTCTGGCCTCCAAATCTCCGTACATAAGAGTCACTATATACATTGTTTCAATCGGATCATATCTCAAAATGTTTTGAGTTTGATTCTCCATGCAGTCAAAATTTGCTGGGAAACCGTCTCAGAAAACATATTGTATATCGTTAAAAACATGAATAAAGAGAACGTTAACACATAGAACCTTAATTGGCCAATGTTTGTTGTGAGGACAGTATATAAGAAGTCTTTGTCAAAATGACAATATTGCTTGATTTAATGGGAGAGCAGAGGCTGTTGGTGGATATATATATTATTGAATAGGAACTGCATGTTAAAATAAAAGAAGCGTGCCGGGGTTCAACTATTATGCATGTGTTTGTAAATAGGTGTGGGATGAAGATGTCGCAATTACTAATAAATCTAACTATACACATGTGTGTAACTGCTACTGTTGGATTCATTGTTAAATCATAATAGTTAGAGGAATGCACCTTGTCAGAACCCCAAATGAGTGTCACACCTGTCTTTAACAACTTAATTGCATGGTCAGCTTCTTACCTTAAAAATCTTTTTGATCATTGGTTAGAAGACAAGAAAGTCAATTACAAAGAATTGATTGTTGTAAACCATCAGCTCAATTGGAAGATGATTTTGCTTTAGTTTAACTCCTATATCTTTAGATCCCACTGAAAGTGGAAATTTTTAACAATGACTATTTCCAAGAAAAAACTTATATTGTGACCACAAGCAAATTTCTGATAAATTGTTACGAGCCTTGTCTAATATAGAGTTTGGATGGTTACAAGGAAGTAAGTTTATATATTAATGACACTTAATTATCTTTTTAATATACCTGGTAATATTGAATCAATTTAAGTTTTACCTTAAGAGTACCAGGTACATGTAACATTGTAGTAGTTAATACAATAAATGGTATCATTATTTATTGTAAGTGTTCATATATTAATGTGACTTTTTTTATATTAAACTGTACCATAATAGTGGCATGAGTTATTCAAAACTCTCCTTTTCTCTTCCCTCTTACAGAAGGATCTGGAAACACCAACACTCGTACAGCAGATGGTAAGTATTATGGAAAGGGATTGTTAATAGAAATGAAATTATTGGGAAGTATGTTTTGAATTTTAAAGCGATCTCATAAAAATGACATGCCTAAACTGTTTCTTTCTTTGCACAATATCAAGTCATTGATTTTGATATGCGTTATTATCAAATAACATATCCGTCGTTTCCATGGTTACAGATACCTCAGACGCTGGTATCATTGCCGGAGGTGTGATCGGAGGGCTGGCGGCTCTCATACTGATTATCCTCCTTGTCTACTTCCTCGTCTTGCGGAGAAAATCTGATGGAGAATCTTGTAAGTACAATGTTTTAAATAAAACTACCCTTTGACCTTGAGCTAGCTACATTTTTGTATACACTTTGGACATGAACTGTTTAGCTTTGTCCTTTGACCTTGACATGATTTTACTGTCAGCTTAATGTGATGGTCAGCTCAGAAAACTGGAGGCATTATTTAGGGCTAAGAAGGTTTCACATTAGTTTTATTTTCCAACCTTCTTGTAAAACATTTTAATTGAAGTACTACTGCGTACAGGAAAATATTTGCTCCCATTTTATTTTTACCCCTTTCGCCTTAAGTGCTATCAGCAGATAAAATTATGACTTGGCAAATTCCAAAGTCCCATATTATCTTTTTTTAAACACAACTGTGTCTCAAAGAATTCAAGACAGGGCAAAACTGCTTGCGAGTGTAGAAGGGCGAAAATTACCCTGAATACGGTGTTCTTTTTCATATTGACACAATGATTAGACAGAATTTGCTGAGTTTAAGCTTTGGTAATGTGATTTATTTCTTCATTATCTTCCTTAGCCACTCCTCCACCCATAGATGGTAACTATGACTTTATTCTATAGATCAACATACCACATAACATATCACTCAATACATATACTTGAGTGAAAGCTTGTAATTCTGTATTCAGATACAACTTATGACCATACAGATAAACACACCAACATTCCCCTCACTATGTATCTACCGGTACATGTATATTGTAGATGGTTTGTTGGTGTGTTTATTGAAAAACTGGTTTGCAATTCAAGATCAGAGTAAAAAAAAAAAAAGACTACAAACCAACACACTATGTACATGTACCAGCATACCACTTGGCATATACCCTTGTTTGCAATGAAGATCAGTTTTCTAAAGCTCTAGATTTACCCTGGGTATGCAAATCTGTCAACTAGATATTGATTCTCTCGCAGTCAACATGATCTCCTGTTCAATATTTAATGACCCTACTCTTTCTCTGATTGCCAGAATGATCGAAAAATATGCATGCTTTAAATGTTGATACCTAAAATACCAATCTTTAAACAGAAAATATATGTGTTTTCATATTTTCTTTTCCGATATTTGTGAAGAAATTATAGATGTTTTATTAATAGAAATAATATGAATTTACCTTGTCCATGGACATTTTATGTATTGCAGAAATCATATCATTGTACATGAATAATGTTTTATGGAAATTATATGAAGATGCTCATCATATAAAGGAAATAATCTTAAAGGTTTCTTGTATATAGGAAATAATCTTAATTTACGTTTCTTGTATAAAGGAATTATTTATATAAATCTAACAAGAAGAAGTAACCAATGTCAATTTTCATATTTTAACCAGTGTTGCCATTATAACTTGTATCTCTGTGTATCTTTGTGCTTTCCTATGTTACTCACCAAACAGAAAATGAGCAGAGAATTGTTTTAGAGGAATGTTGAAAATACACATTCTGTTAATTGTACACAGACGCTAAAGACGTAATTTTTCACATTACCAAGTATTTGGGGGGTTTTATGCTCAGAAAGTAAAAACCATGATTAGTGTGTTAAAAAAACTGTTTTTGTTTGTTTTACAGACAGAACGAAGGAAGATGTGCCAGGGTGAGTTAATTATCCTCATTATGATAAACTTTCCAGGATCATTATAATTCATCAAAGCTCAGTCTTATTTTCATCTTTCTTGCTTTAAAAGTTACTGTCAGAAATTTCATTTTTTTTCCTTGAGGATGAAAAATTGCCCTTTTCTTTTTTCTCAAGCAACAAACATAACTAAAATTCTTTAACACAGGATATCTTTCAAATAGATTAAGTCTGAAACAAAAATTTCTTCATAATTCTACAGTTAGATGTGTATATAGGTAAACAGCAGAGGGGCTCTGAATGGGTTGATTAAATTCATGTTACTGTTGTAGGTACAATGGACCAGCTAACCCGGAGGGACCAGTTTACAGTGTTCCCGTCAAAGACAACCCACCACATGAAAGACAGGTAAACTGACCTTTGACCTCATCATAAGTAATCAATAGAAACAATCCATTTTCTTAATTATTTTATCCAAGATGATTCAAAGCATGTTGTTTCCTAATTATGGCAAGTCATTTTTTTTATTTATGATTTTTAAAGATATATATATTACAGTTTGTAAATAGGTTTTGTTACAGTAGTATTTTTTAATGCTTAATCAGAAAAGAATTTTGGTGATTATTAATTAATTATTCAGCATGAGTTTAATCTGATGTACATTGTACCAGATTAGTGTGGAAGAAATGAATTTGAAAGTAAATTTAATGAGTGTGATGTTTTAAACCCCAGGAATTGCTTGAGGAGGTAGGCTATGTACTGTAAACAGATTGTTAATGCTGGTGATATGCTCACATAACACGCCATGAGTCACCCTAATTAGTAGTAATTAAACAACATGCAGGAAACTGCATGTTTTCAGTATTGTTCATTTTCTTTTACTTTTGTTTATTTTTTTTTTGGTTTTTGGATTTTGCTGTGCCTGATGTATCAGGGTTAAACACTTAATTTAAAAAAATAATTTGTATAAAACAGAGGCGTGAAAAATGTAGAGTATACAATATATATACAATTACCTTTATTCAATCAATGTACATGTACATATAGTACGGTATATATTCATAGTATGTCAATATCTGAGTGCTACAAGCTGTCCATTTATCATTCCTCTGTGTGTGTACAGGAACCTTATAGTGTGTGTATCAAGAGAAAATAAGATATCTGCATGCTGGACATATATTAGTGAGTCCAGACACGCAGATGTTATTGTGTATTTGTCTTATTATGTATCTTCAAATCAATAAATACATGTATAAGTCTGCATGAGTCACAGCATGACCAAATGGAATGAATGAATCTAAATTCGCATGGCAGATGATTTTATCCAGAAAATTAATAATCATGATGGCTTGTTTTAATCAAAGCGCTTAATTTATTTGTAACAAGCAAATTTTTATCTATTTTAAAATTTTGAAAGTAAAGCCATTTTTTGTGTGTGATTTTTGAAATGGTGTTAGGGACGAGGCAGTCTGCCATGCTTTAGTGATTCATGTCTCCATTTTGGTCTCCACAGAGAGAAGAGGACGACCACAGAGTGAATGGAACCACCCAGGAGCCACGGAGAGAGCTGCATTACGCTGACCTTGACATAGCGACCCAGCCCCCGGGGACCAAGGTCAAACCCAAGCCCCGCCCTCGACATGAACCAAGCAGCACAGAGTACGCAAGTGTAACGTTCGGCGGCAGTGCTGTGTAAAAGTCCCGTTTAGTTCAACTCGCGCGACCAAAGTCTTTGAAAATATTTATTGTTACAAACTTTTTCTGTAAGTTTACTTTGCATAAGGGAAAAATCTGAACGACTGGCTCAGGATTCTATGCAGAATATTAATGTTGAAATGCAGTAGCCAGCATATATCTGTCCACTACAATATAGACTGATCGTCATAACATTAGATTTATTTGCATGTTGTCTTGTTAATGCATGGTGCAGCATTTGTACTCCGTAGACCTATACTGCCTTTTCATACTTTTCTGTATCTTATATAAGATACACATGTTGGGTCTTGGACCAAAACAAAAATTGGTGTCAAGATTTATATTTTTATTTTCTGTGATGTAGAAGTTTTTTATCTTTTTCATTTGAAAAGATAATCCCTGGTTGTGTTAGAAATTCCAAAATCAGGATCTATTTTTCTATGCCAACATTATTGTCAAAGTTTTTCATGTCATGAATTTAAATATACAATGCATGTATCAAGGTATAATTTACAGTAATCAATATTTCTAAAAAAAAAAATTGGCACAAATATTTTTACCTATTCTACATGTAGTACTATGCAGACCCTTATTGTTAAATTAATCAGGATTATTAAGTTGTTACAACTTCCAGACCATAGTGACTTTATTTATATTTTATATATTACAACAAGCATCAGAGGTATACATATTTTTGTTTTTTACTTTGTCAGCTGTATGTACATGAATATTATTATAAGCAGGTGTGATCTTGTGATACTTGCCATGTGGTTTACAGTTTTATGAACTTAAAAATAACAAATAATTGAATTAGTTAACACTGCAATCCCACCTTTTGTGAGTTCATAAAAATTAATTTTTTAAATTTTTTTGTAGAAAAAAAGAATTGAACAAAACATTTATCTTCGTTTATACATATCACACTTTTGATAACATTTTCTAAACTATTATTTTGCTGTTAAATATACTGAAAATCAAAAACTTAAATAGATGTTCTGATATTTTTTAGAGAAGATCCAGAGCTACATTTTAAATTAACTGAACAAGAATATTATTTTAAAAGATTCAGTGCTTGTTCATATACCACTAAATGTATACACATACATGTAGTTTATTTTCTTGGAGATGAATATTTATCGATAATATACAGGAGAAAGAACAAAATACGGTTTCTACACATCACCCTCTATAGATTAAATCCTATACACCCTGCAGAACAATTATAGCTCGCCATGAAACCTATGATTAAATTCCACCCTGCAGAACAGTTAAGGCTCGCCATGAAAACTTCAACTAAGCTTAAACACTTGTTACGATTCTCACGTGGCCTGACATTTCTGTAAAGTTTAATAAAAAAATTATTTTCTACACAGCAAAGTATATTGTATTTTTGATACAAATTATATATTTTACTTATATTGGAGGTGAAATATGCCTAGCAAAGGTTTTGTACATAAATATATTTTTGTGTCCAGTTTAGAGTTTCTGTCCCGAGTTTGGCATTCCTTTATGCTCTTGTTTTTCAATTATTCCTATGAAATGATTTTGTCCATTTGTTATTCAGTATGAATTTATTTTTTACAGCCCACAAGGTTTTTAGTTATCTTATTACATGAAGTTTTAACATACTTTTTGAAGTTTTCGATTTTATTGTATGAATGACCTTCACCAACTTTGATATCCCATGCATGTCCAAATAAGTACAACGATTAACATACTGAAGGATTTTCGTTAGATCAAAATTTCGTTGTTTTCAAATGAAATAAGATTTTGTTGCGCATTTAATTTTGTCATATCATAATCTCTTTGTAATGAATAATTGGGTGATAAATTCGTCATGGATTTAATTTTGTTGATTTATACTGCCAACGAAAATAAATCATAATTCATAAACGAATATTTCTGCTTCAACAGTACTTGTTTGACCCTTGAATATGTAGAATATATATAGTTATTTATCATCGCATTCATGATCTACTTTGTATTTCATCTTCTGTCAAATTCATGTCCAACGAAATGACAAAATGCATTCAGTGTGTAAGTCTTGTGTACTAGAGAGCATTAGATCAAAACGAGTTTGATTTTGATTCTAGTATTGGTGCTATGATCTCGGAACGTTTGTCTTATTGTTCTCACTGATCAAGCAGTGTGCATGATTTGTGTGTTTCCCACATATTGTATATTTATGTAAAATGTTGACTTCATGGTTTTGTTATTATTGGAAAAGAGAATGTATTTTTCCACCAGAGAAAATATTAAATTAAAAAACAAATCCTGGTTGTTTTTGAATTACCTGTACCTGTATGTTAGAGTATGGACAGTGTTTACCTGTACCTGTATTTTAGAGTATGGACAGCGATTACCTGTACCTGTATTTTAGAGTATGGACAGCGATTACCTGTACCTGTATTTTAGAGTATGGACTGTGATTACCTGTACCTGTATTTTAGATTATGGATAGTGTCATCTTTGTATGTGAAGCAGCATGCTTTAACCCTTAGACCTCATGGTGCATATAATTTATCACTAGTTTAACTAGTAGTTCTGTGAGCATAAGAATGAAATTAAACTTTGTTGATCCAACGCAGATTATGACTGAACATAAATGTGAATGGATACTGTATACCGTGTTATTTTCGCCCCGTGTTATTTTCGCCTTTCTACATTTGCAAATGGTTTCGCCCCATCTTAAATTTGCCCAGACACGATTGTGTACTAAAGAGATACCGTGGTATTTTCCAAGTCTTAAATTTGCCTGCTGACAACAAGGGCAGAAGGGGCGAAAATAAAATGGGGGCAAATATTTCCCTGTATACGGTAACAAGAAAAATTGTTCCGAATGATGATCAGAGGAAATGAGAGTGGTGTTTTAAGGCTTTATTTTACACAGCTCTCTCTCATTCAGAAAACTTTTATTTGTGTGAGTTCAATTTCAACATATTAAAAGAACCACTAATGAACAAGAGATAAGCAATTTGTGGATTTTTAGATGGTCATTTTTGAAAAAGATGACACCAAGAGTATAACAAGGGGTGTATTCATTTGCTACCTTCAGAACTTGTCCAGTGTATCTGCTATTTGGAAAGTAGACAATGTAGATCTTCCCGAGATCTCCAAACTGCAAATGAGCAAATTAGGATTACTCTTGAAGCTCTCCAATCGACCAAACAAATAACTTATATACATTAAAAAAGTTATCATTCTGCTTTCTCTTTCACAGCATCGTAGAAAGCATCCCCGGGACGAAGAGGAGCGGCGTAAGTACAGGGGACACGAAAATGACGGACTGGACGAGGATCACACGGCAAAGTCGGAGAAGGAGGAGATAGACTACCAGAACCACGGCTACTCCAACCGGATGATGAACGACTACGGGGATGACGGAGATGTCGCTCCCAGGGGACAACCGGCGTTCGGATCGGCGGTGTAATCCAGGTAAACCAGAGTTTATATAATTCTAGTAATATCTGTAACTGTTTCAGATCAAAGATTTTGCTTCTTACATGTGTACCATTAGTAGCTGTAGGGGGGCAAATTTGATTCTTCCATTCCGATAAATATGGGCATTTAATTTTAGTATGTACATATACTCTCATATGGTTTTTTTTCTTTATTCCGTCACAGTGTAAACGTATTATTATGTACACATACCAATTCATGGATTCATTGATTTATCTGAATACGATGTATTCAGTGTAACTTGATACTTTTGACCATTAGGCCTAAGTATCCTATATAAGGATAGTGCATTCACTGACTTATTATATACAAACTATTCTTATAATTTGATATTTTGATTTATACTAGTAAGGTGATTGATTTGATTGCTTTGTAGGGCCGACCAATGAGGGTTGGACAAGTTGACGGAATCAGGGGAGGATATGATTGGCCAGATCAATATATTCTGATAACCAAGACTTCAGCTAATATCTATGCAGACACAAATAGGCTACAGCGTCCTCCTCCTGTTAATTCTATCCCTGTGCAGCCAATGTTACCTTTATAATGTCAGATGTACACAAACTGCTACTCGGTGACTAATTCCGGATTGATCTTAACCAGGGGTTCTTCTTATATGATTGGACGACTTGTTTCTACTGATTTAATAGCGGAACTATAATTATAATTAGTACCCTGATTTTTCTGTTATACAGTGTATGTTACAAAGCTTTATGTTGGAGAGAAGAAATGGAGACAATGTAATTGTCAGCTAGATTGTTTAGAGAATCGCTGTGTGATACCGGTAGAATGATGATTCTATGTCTTCTGTTTGTACCCACAGATCGGGAAAGGGGTTCATATATCAGGGGAAGGGGGTGGTTATATTTGAGAGTCAAATTGATATTTGAAAATAGTGGTCTATGATTGTGCAATAATTATACGTGAATAGACTGTGTATAGCATACAAGACATTTTCTGTCTTCCCCTTTTGTTAAAGTCAAGGACCAACAGATACTGGGCATTTATGTTTCAATGAATAATGCTGTTCACTAAATGTAGTGGTAGTATTGTATAGACATCAACGGAAGAAGAGAATTTGTAGTCGGCTTCAGATTTTTCGGGTTTCTAAGTCTTGCCTCCACCATAACTTGGACTCAAAGTCAAACGAATCTCTGTCATACTTTATACACACACAGAATTCTTCCATCTGATAGCAAAAGTAACAAGCATGTTTACAACATTCGAACCAATGTATTCCTGGTCAAGGCTTCTTTACAAGCTAGGCAAAAAGAAGCATCTTACTCTTTCATTTCTATTTTTGTAAATTTTGTCAGGAATGACTGGTGCCATTGTATGGTGATTGTCAATATTATATTCATTAGTTAGGATGGTAGTGCATTGTCTAATGTTGTGTGTAGAAGAGATACATGGCCTGTTACCTGTATCTCCTCACCAGTGAACAAGTGCTATTATCTAATGTTTTCTATACCTACCTCCACCTGTGATTGTGAACTCTGACTTATCTCTCTTTATAAGGTTTCGGGGCAATTTGTGACAAATGTAAAATGATGTTGTATTCATCTCATGGTCAGCTTTAGATAGTTTTTCTAACTTGTGTCTTCATGTATGTAAGATGGTGTATGAACAAGGAACTGGAGATGTTGACAAAATCAAGATTTTTCGAAACTATTAATTTTTTTATTGTTAGCGTTATTTCTCCTATAATTCCATAGACATTCCATTTGATAATTATAGTTAATCCATATAATTCCATTGAGACATTCCATTTGATAATTATAGTTAATCCATCCAAGATCATCACATATCTAGCACACCACATTGTGCTCCTAAAAATGTTTTTTTCTTGTGTAATGTAAACATATGCATGATGATTGTTTTTTGATATTTTTTGTAAATCCATATATGTATATTTTTTTGTAATTATTTCTTGTTTTTTACAAATCATCAGATGATTTTTTTATATATATACAAATGTTGTTTGATTGTGTCTGAACATGGGTGATTTTATTTTCTAGATTTAGTCAAGAACGACATATCATATGTGCCATGCTCACTAAACCTTTGACAGTTACTTCCCTTGAATTTTAGCAGTCGTTGGTCGTAACAGTAGGCTGTTCAATATCATTAGTCTTAACTTATAAATGTTAATTATTGTATATAGATAAATTTTATAAAGTGAAAATGATTTCACTGCTAATCACGTTAAAAAATTTTAACTGAATTTTTATGACCGTATAGGTAATTTTTTTTTTATTAAAGTCTTCAGTTTAAATAGAATTGAATTTTACTAAAATAACAAACATTTAGTTGGAGATTTTTTTAACTTTTTATTTAACATTAATTACTAGTAAATAAAATGGTCTTATTCATCATTAAGTTAAATTTATTTTAGCATTTTTGACTTATTTTGTTATAATTGACAGTGATAATATATATTTTACATGGCAGTTCTCCCAATCAAAGTCAATTATTCTCGATTTATTGCACGTAGATTTTGTATCTATTGGTTTGAATGGTATTATCCTATTTACATATGTAAAGCACTTGAAATCAAGTATACATAGTAATTCCTGTATCTACTAATAAAGCTTACAAAACAAATGACATCTTGTTGTCATGGTGATGTTTAATTCTTAAAGTAGCAACGCTTTGATGAAGAATATAGGCGGATTAGACGGATAAAAAGCCTTTAAAAAGGACGGTAGGGAAACTAAGCATTTAAGAACCATCATATCTTTCTTTTTTTTAAAACAAAAATCCGTTCTCGGCGAAACTATCTTTTGACTTTTTCCGTATTTTATTTATATATATTTTAACCGAATATACGAGCTTGTAGTTTTAAATTTTGCATGAGAAGATATGTTGATAAGGTGTGTAAATACCAATACACGGGCGGATAAAATACTGAAAAATTAAAATATGAATTAGAATAAATCTGATATATTTATTTTTCAAAATATTCAAAACAAAATATATTAAACATTTCATTGATTTTTAACCTTGGATATGTTCAACACTTGAAATATGTTGACTCAAATAGGTGTATACGTATCGAAACCTCCAGATAGTGTCAATGCCTTTTCTTTTATAGAGCAGGTCTGTGTTCCGTATTTTTCTCATAGTCTAAATAAGGTCTGATGGAAAACAAACCGATTCCAATCAACAAAAACGTGGAGAGATGACCCACTATACATTAAAAATATCAAAAATAATACAAGTTCGTAAATTGTGGCCCAAGTCATACATACTATGATAGTATTTAAACAGCCTACCCTGTTGTGTCTGAAATGACTCGGTGGTTATTTGAACTATCTTATCCCCCTCCCATCTTCTTTTTATAATCTACTATAGCTCTTTAAACTGTAAATTTAAATTTAAAAAATTTTAAAATACGAAACTGTATTTTATATTAAACCAAAAGGATTTGCACCATCTTATTCGCCCGTGTTTTTGGAGCAGTGATCAGCATATAGTGAAGGGCATTGGTAAATCTAGTACCGATTGGTTTATCCGTGAGAATCGCTAAAAATAAAACACCACCTCTCGGACACTTATAAAGGTCTATGCCACTGTGTAGGAATCTCAAGTTCCAGAACTGTACTAGTACATTAATATTCTATCCCCCCAAAATGAATTCCATTTATAACAGTTGAGACAAACAGGGGCGGATACAGGATTTGTAGTTAGGGGGGCGTGGATAAAATTATTGAGGCAGGGGGTCTGGGGTTTTCGTGTATTTTAAAGGTAAAACCAGGCTCAGAATAGTGGTATTTTTTTAGTTATGTACACTTTACAAAAAAGCCTATAACATATATATAACAATTTGACACATATTGTTACTTATACCTAATACGTGTATTGGATTAAAAACAAAATATTTTAGGCATTTATGAACTCCCAAAATTAACCAGGTTATCAAAGTTACAACATTCTAATGCCATTACGGTATCCGACCCCCTATTAGCTGTTAGAAATATCTGATGCATCAAATCTTCAATGTTCTTATATTAAAATAGTCTATTTACCTGGAAAAAATTTCAAAAAATATACAGTTATTCGGAAATTTCTGCTTTCATCGCAATAGGGAAATGACAGCGCAGTCTACATGCACTTAATTGAAACAAAACTGCTGGGATTTCCAGTCGATTCTTGGTCGAAGCCCCAAGTTCAGGGCCCTGGGGAATTTGATGCAGCCACCATAATGAAATGACCAACACATGCATTAGGATCAGATGTTTATAGAGCAGCAGAATTACAGTCAGCATAACACAGCTAGTGTATCAATGAGGTGTAACATTGAGTCAGACATAATTATAAATAAAGTGAAACACAAAATGCTAACTTTTCTATGTAAAATTTATCAAATCATCTACAGTAATGCATACTTTAAAAAATTTAGGGGGGGGGGGCGTGCGCCCTCCACGCCCCCCACCCCCTTAAATCCGCCAGTGACAAAGTCGCACATTTTAGGAGGCGGAGGTGCTAAGAAAAGTTGGACAACAAATTCCGATCAGGTTTTGTAACTTTTTGCTAAGAAAAAAATTTCAATGAATTTGAACTCTCGAAAGTCTTATATTTTTGGAGGTTTTTTTAAAATTTAAAACATGTTTCTATTAATATGAATAATCAAAAGAGATAATGAAATTAAACGACAAAAAAGAGAGTCTTACAGCTTCTAGATATATCTGTTTTAGGTAGAAATGTTTAGGGAAAAATCTATAAACGAAAAATAAGACGAAATGCTTGAATCTTTCTACTGGATGGTTTGCAAAATATCAGCCTAAAGTGTTGTCATTTCAGAGCATATATATTGACTATACATCAGGACGATAGTGTAGAAATCTTGCCCAAGGCAGAGGGCAGCATGTTCTACACTACTGCCTGGTACATGTATTTAGAAGACCCACTGAACTGGCTATCTAGCGAACGACAACTCGCGGCTCGCTGAACTGTTGGTTCCGTTGAATTGGAGGACTATAAAATTGATTGTAATGTAGACGTACAAACTTTAACCTTTGTAAGGTAAAAGTCGAAATATTTTTTATGTTGACCGACAATTCTTGGTCAACATAGAATTAAATGTAAGGTCCGTCGAAAAGATATTTTTGTGAAAGATTTTTGAAATCATAAAATATGTTGAAAAATGAAAATAACAAATGTGAAATATATATTACGTAAGGTTAATTTGATAAATGATTGGCAGATATGAATGTTAAAAAAGGCGCTATGTGTAGTTTATAATTTATTGATATCTAACATTAAAATGAGAAAAGGAGACTGATGGGGTCTCCAACATAACCGTCCCCCTCCCAATAAAAGAGAGGGAGACTGATGGGGTCTCAACATAACCGTCCCCCTCCCAATAAAAGAGAGGGAGACTGATGGGGTCTCCAACATAACCGTCCCCCTCCCAATAAAAGAGAGGGAGACTGATGGGGTCTCCAACATAACCGTCCCCCTCCAAATAAAAGAAAAGGAGACTGATGGGGTCTCCAACATAACCGTCCCCTCCCAATAAAAGAGAAGGGGACTGATGGGGTCTCCAACATAACCGTCCCCCTCCCAATAAAAGAGAGGGAGACCGATGGGGTCTCCAACATAACCGTCCCCCTCCCAATAAAAGAGAGGGAGACTGATGGGGTCTCCAACATAACCGTCCCCCTCCCAATAAAAGAGAAGGAGACTGATGGGGTCTCCAACATAACCGTCCCCCTCCCAATAAAAGAGAAGGAGACTGATGGGGTCTCAACATAACCGCCCCCCTCCCAATAAAAGAGAGGGAGACTGATGGGGTCTCAACATAACCGTCCCCCTCCCAATAAAAGAGAGGGAGACTGATGGGGTCTCCAACATAACCGCCCCCTCCCAATAAAAGAGAAAGAGACTGATGGGGTCTCAACATAACCGCCCCCTCCCAATAAGGAGAAGGAGACTGATGGGGTCTCAACATAACCGCCCCCTCCCAATAAAAGAGAAAGAGACTGATGGGGTCTCCAACATAACCGCCCCCTCCCAATAAAAGAGAAAGAGACTGATGGGGTCTCCAACATAACCGTCCCCTCCCAATAAAAGAGAAGGAGACTGATGGGGTCTCAACATAACCGTCCCCCTCCCAATAAAAGAGAAGGAGACTGATGGGGTCTCCAACATAACCGTCCCCCTCCCAATAAAAGAGAGGGAGACTGATGGGGTCTCCAACATAACCGTCCCCCTCCCAATAAAAGAGAAGGAGACTGATGGGGTCTCCAACATAACCGTCCCCCTCCCAATAAAAGAGAAGGAGACTGATGGGGTCTCCAACATAACCGTCCCCTCCCAATAAAAGAGAAGGAGACTGATGGGGTCTCAACATAACCGCCCCCTCCCAATAAAAGAGAGGGAGACTGATGGGGTCTCAACATAACCGTCCCCCTCCCAATAAAAGAGAGGGAGACTGATGGGGTCTCCAACATTACCGTCCCCCTCCCAATAAAAGAGAAGGAGACTGATGGGGTCTCCAACATAACCGTCCCCCTCCCAATAAAAGAGAGGGAGACTGATGGGGTCTCCAACATAACCGTCCCCCTCCCAATAAAAGAGAAGGAGACTGATGGGGTCTCCAACATAACCGCCCCCTCCCAATAAAAGAGAGGGAGACTGATGGGGTCTCCAACATAACCGCCCCTTCCAATAAAAGAGAAGGAGACTGATGGGGTCTCCAACATAACCGCCCCCCTCCCAATAAAAGAGAAGGAGACTGATGGGGTCTCCAACATAACCGCCCCTTCCAATAAAAGAGAAGGGGATCTGGATTCGTTACTAAAACCGGATATACAACAAACTTAATCCTTACTTGATACATGTATTATTATTGTAAAAATAGTAAAAGATGTGCCTGCCAAATTCACAGGTGCTTGTTGACTGCCCCCCCCCCCCCCCAACACCACCCCGACCGAATTTTATAGAATAACCCATGGAATTTACTCCCATATTACCAAGTGAATACATTTAAAAAACAAACAAAAAATATCAAAAAACATATTTTAAAAACACCCCTTCCCCCTCTGCACATAAAATATATGGAAAGGGGTGTTATTACAAAAAAATATTTTTGGTATTTTTTTTTCAAAATATTCACTTGGATGTATATATTTTGTAACAATTTTTAAAGATAATTTTAGTAATATGGGAGTAAATCCCATTGGTTATTCTGTAAAATTCGGTCGGGGGGGGGGGGGGGGTGTGGATCCAGTCAACAAGCACCTGTGGCCAAATTATAGTAATGTTTGTGCGAATCCAGAAAAAGTTGAAATAAATCAATACATGTATTTATCGAGGTATTATGATTAGTGAATGGTTTCGGGGCTTGGTTTTTCTTCCTGATGAGTTTTCTCTCATTTCACTCTTAGAAGATTTCTAATTCCCTTTTTACATACATCATTTTCAAGCAGTTGTTATAACAACGCGATTATTTACGTTCGAGTTCTAAAACTGACTACATGCATTATGTATGGCTTATAATTTGTTTCTGTCTCCCGATCACACGGAGACACCAGAGTTCGATCAGTCAATGTAGACCCAAACAAATTCACTGTTCAATAATAAATGCCTTCACCATATGTCAATACTTTTCTTCCTATTGTGGTGATTTTTTTTCTGAGGAGTGACAAACCGTTTTTAACTGTTTTTAACACTTTGTAACAAATCAAAGGTGGTGAGATCCGCCGGCAGCGTAATGTAACGGCGGGGTACCCTCTTACTTCATTACAACTAATTTCACTCTTCAAAGGGACATAACTAGAATTTGGCAATTGTCTTCTTGCACCCGTAATCTATTCAATTACCGTAGAATTAAAGCACGTATTCTGATACAATAATATACGGCAGGACCAATTTTAAATGCAATTGTAGTATTTGTTCACCTGCGCTTACAGCGCCGCCTAGTGGACAGGTACGGAACTAGCTAGAGCTCTCAGCCAATTAATCACTGGTGATCGCACGCGCCGTGTGTCGTCTGCTTATCATTCAGTTGTGGCTGCTTTCTGACGCGTCGCTGTATACCCATCTTCATCCTCCTTTCAGACCGGCGTCTTCCTTTTGACTTGTTGATACTTTTTGTATTTTTATTTCATCATTTGTTTGGAGATTGTAACAATGTGGACTACAATTCTTAGACTCATCACTTTCATTTACCTTAACGAACTTCTTGGAGTCATTGGTAAGTACTTAATTCACAGCATCAAATATTTCAATACATATATATAAAGAAATCTTAATTATGCAATTTTTTTTTTCTATTGATAACCGACTTTGTTCTTTGTTTTTTTACTTGATTTCATTTGCATAATCATCTGCCTGTAATAAAAACGATGCGTCGAATTTAGTTCTCCCTATTTTGAATACAGTTAGAATATTTTTCATCGCACAAAACTGTAAAATAAGATTGATTCTATCATTTTTAAGCGATTATAATTGTTATCATGCTTACAGATTTGTCTTTGGAAATGTTTTACGAATGAGTGGAATAATGTGTTAAATTCTTTGTTGAATGGAATCGTTTTAAGAGATCAGAGCGCGGTGTTTAACAGACGATCCTTGTCTTATCGTGTAGATCGGAATCAGTCCCCACAACCGATGTTGATCCAGATACTGCTCATTTCCTAACTGCTAATTAATTAAATTCGGGGACTGATAAATCAGTGCTAACTGTGTTTAACAATATCAAATATACCTAATTGTAGCATGAATATAGTACAAAAGAGTTTAACACGTTTGGCAAACAACGTTATACATGTAACGGCGGCTATTTCAGTGTTATATATATCGACAGACCCAGCGAGACCAGGGGGACCCCGGGCCTCGGGTGAAACCTCAGTGTGATGCATTCAAATTGCTCTTTTTATCTTTAATTACAAGGATTCTCGCGCACAATTATATTTTCCAGTCCTGCATTTGTTAACAAAGTCTCACTCCTAATTGAATTATGTTATACCAACTTTCTGAGCAGGTATTCAATATTTAAAAGTCTCGGACGTTGTAATTTAGCAAAAAGAAGTAATAATTTCATTAATTATTAAAGTTTATTTCACAATAAACCTCATTGTACGCATTATTATAGGAATCTCCACACATTGATAATCAGTGTTTGGGTAATGGTCAATTATGAGTTACGTGACGGCGCGGCCTTGCGTGTAGGGTGTCTGTAGAATGTCAGTCTTACTCTGAGGAATTCTCAACTGTTTGGATACAAATGACTGTATTGATCACAATTGTAATTAAAACTAAGCATCACAGAAATGGAATATAAACACAGTCACTATCTTAGTAATTAGCAGTCATTTGGTACCGAAGTCTTATAACGGCCTTCCACTAACGCCCAGTGCGCCTGCGCCAGGGCCGCTCACCACACGTGTATTTCCGATGACTACCAGGGTTCTCGCAGCTTCCTCTCACACGAGAGTTAATTATACTCAGTCTCATGGGGGGAGTTTGTCAATCCCACTCACCGTCATCGACACCCTGTTTGACTGACCAGTGTCATTGCTGACGTCCTGTCAGGCGGACTAGACGGACTGAGGGGTGACGAACGGACCCGGGGGACTACGGGCTATGGTCGCCTGAGCCCGGTGTCGTGTGTCATTAATGCAGTGTGTAAGGGAGAGGGGAGAGCCGTTTTGTCAACATACCGTCGCACTAGGAAGGGTCATTGTGTATCGAGCCGCTCGGACAAACGATATAAAGTTATAATCCGATAAATATTAGTTTGTGTCTCCTTGTTTAGCCAGCTATTCATACAAGATCAGGCTCTATGCATGGCGAACGTGCTTAATTAAACACACGATACATAGTATACACTCATGAATAATGAACATTCCATTAACTGGACAGGACTTTCTTAACCCGGTCATACTATTTCAATAAACTTAAGAAAACCATTATAGAGATCTATGAGCTTTCCCCTTCCCCCACCAGGCGTCTAGGTTTCTGTGAGGATTCTCCAACCAGTGACGTTTCCCGCGGCGCATGCCTGTGGCGTCCCCTTTGTTTCCAGAGTCTTGCAAGGTGTGAAATAGTTTTAATATTTGATGTCTGTGTAGATGTTATGCGTTCTGTGTGCGATGGAGATGCTCATTATGATAAGAAAATGATTTATCGAAGCGGAAAAAATCCCGGCTTGCTTGACATCTGGACTTCTCAGTTACGCCAAGATTCATCTACACATAATTAGCGACCCTGCGGAATATTGCCATTAAGTGTTAATAATTCAAACGACAAAAAGCACATGAAAGTCAAACCTCAGGATGTTTGGCAAGTTTAGGTTCTAATTTTCGGATCTCCAAATGCAATTGAGAGTTATAACAGTCGAAATATTGACATTCGATACAAGTTGACGCGCCGCGTCTTAGATCTAGGGCCATTGTGCTCGACTAAAGAGAGATTTTTTAGTTTAATGAAAACTGAAGTAGTTACTGGTAAAAATTGATAACAATGCAGAGTTTATTATGAAACAAACTGTAGTACTATGCTATGGCAACTCCATGGCTGTAATTATCACCACACTGAAGAGGGTCATGTCAGAAGCCATATGTGTGCTTTTTTCTTTACACTCATTGCTTTAGGAGACTTGTATGAACCAGTATGAATGTTTTGATATATGGCTCTACAACAGAATCGTCCTAAAGGCAGGGATCTATGCATAAAAACGACATCATTTTACTGAAAAATTCTCCGAAACTTGGAGCGGAAAACGGCGGTATACATGTAGCTACGAATATTTACAAGTGTTGATAGAAATAAACAGGGACTCAATACTGAATGCAATAATACGTTCCACAATATAATGATGTCTGAATGAGATGGAAATTGTTTTCAGAGAGAGAGAGAGAGAGAGAGAGAGAGAGAGAGAGAGTTCTAGATAACTTAACGAGAGTGAAGCTCAGCATCTGTCTCGAAACATGCAGCTAAAGAGATTGTTTTGCAATTCTTTAAATTTTGATATCCATATCTTGGGAATAATCAGGAAAAATTCCGCTACCCCTAAGTATTATCGTACCAGTATGTTCCGCCAGAATGGGTCTATCACTGTAAACGGTCCACAAAAAGGCAGTCTACATTATGTACTTAATATCTAAGCTATAAAGTAGAACCATCTTAACAAGGCCTTGGACTTTCGGTTGGACGTAGTTATAATTTCTTGCGTCAAAAAAAGTTCAAAATGACGCGGTTTCAAGCACCGATTGCGTACTCTTAGCTCAAAAGTCAGACAAATCTTGGTGATTTCAAAGAACCATGGCTGAGTGGCCAGCAATAAAATAGACAGGCCTACGTCACATTGCCGTTTGACACAACTACCCAAAGTCCAAGCTCTTGTTCAAATGGTTCTAATGTTAGCTACGTTCCACAGGTTCCCTGACGACTCTGGACCAGGTGACTGGGATGATGGGTGACATGGTGTCCATGGAGTGTAACTACGTCAATCCCCCGGGCCAGAAGTGGTACGTCATCCAGTGGAAGAGGAGGAACAATGGTACTGAGCCGGAGACCCTAGTCACCCTACAGAATAACTTCCTTTCAGAGGTACAATCTCTTTAACTCTGGATGATGCAAAAAATATTTTTTTAAATATGACATTTTTTAAACAAATGCTCTATACATGAAAATAGAATGATATTTTCTTGGGTTATTATTAGGACACGAAGCCTCTAGGAGCGTCTTGGAACAATGACCTTGAACCGAGTTTCCGGAACCGAGCCAGGACCAATATTCGTCAGGACGAGAACGGCCTGAAGTTTAACCTTGAGATCTACGACTTCAACTGCGGAGACAGGGGACTGTACTCGTGTGAAATGATAGGAGACAATTCCGCCTCATCCCAAACCCGACTCGTACTGAAAGGTGCATTTATATTGTTTAAAGTTTAATTGCATTGAACATTTTTTTTCGGCAGTATAAAAAATTGTATAAAGAAGTGCATGCACGCCTTTCACTTGAAACGAAGCTATTTACCAGCACACAGGCGCGTTATCTTTCTACCACAGGCACTTGTTTCTGAGAAAAAAAATTACCCTATAGTATAATAAGTGTTATTATTATACTATAATAAGTGTTGTTATTATACTATAATAAGTGTTATTATTATACTATAGGGTAAATTTTTTTCTCAGAAACAAGTGCCTGTGCTTTGTACATAGGAACAGTGAGAATTTCCCTTTTAGTAGTACTTATGAATACGAGTTGCGCTCAATAGAGTAGCTAAGTATTCACCATGGCACACTGACAATACGTCTAATTAGATAAGTACTGTCAAGTATTGTCAAATCTTCTTATCGACCTGCCTCACAGTCAACAAGGTTAGTAGAACTGGGGTTGTACATGTACTTGTAAAAGTAACCTCCCGCAGTTCATGTTGCCTTAAATGTCTACAAACATGATATTGCAAATGAAAGGAGAAAATCTTATATCAAACAGAACATGGGGACAGACGTATGGCATAGTAACCTGAACAGGTGTAATATACAGGTGTACTATACCTGTCTATTGTGTACACACTGACCCGCTGATTTTGATCTCATGACTTTCTTAATGATCACATTGAACACACCTGCTGCTGTGGTAGGCATCACAAACCTCACCATCGATTTCCACGGAAGTCCCAGCATCAGGCTTCTGTAACCAAGTAATTACATGCTGGGGCTTCTTTCACGTAATGCTAGATAGTTACCTAAGAAGCTGAAGATTAAAGAAAGCCATTGTTAGGCAGCTGTATTCTAGATGTGTCATTAGAATATCATCTATTTCAGAGAATGTATAATTTCTATGTCGATCATTTTCAGATTGGTTGTTAGAAAAAATCTTTAAAAAAAGATTCAATAGAAGTATCAGTCACATGTCTTTAAAAATTTTAATGATATTCAAGAAGAAAGAAACTAAAGGCTACTTTAAAAGGACAAAATTTAATACAAAACACTTTAATTTTAGACAAACATTCCACGCATTTGATGTGTAAACCTCACATAATTCTTAATGGTATCAGACATCCAAGGTTGAATATGGCAAGAATAGTATGACCAAGGCTATAGAACTTCGTATTTAAAAAATTAATACATATATAGTTAAAACTTTTACCAAATAATTTTTTTTTATTGCAGCCAAACCAGAGAAACCAGTGATAAATAATGACGTCATCATTGTTGACGAGAACAGTACGTGTGAGTTGGAATGCGAGGTTTTGGCGGGCCTTCCACCCGTCAGACTCACGTGGCTTATTTCAACCCCCGGCAGTTCTAAGTTCGAGGTCATTGAAAATCTTCCAGAGCAAATTGTGAAAGAAGGCACAGACTGCCGACCCAAGGTCATTCAACATGTGCAGCTGCTAGTCACCCAGGAAAACAGTGGGTCTATGTATAGATGTCAGGTGGACAACGGCATGTCTGACGTCATGACGGAGGAATTGTATGACGTAGTACAAGTCAAAATACCAGGTAAGTAAATAAGCACTTTAAAAATAAACAAAATTGAAGGATTCAGTAAGACTTTTAGTTTGCTCTACTTTTAAAAGTAACTTTCGATACGTCTGTGTATCTAACGACATACTTCTAATCACGTTTGTCGTTGTACAGACCCCGTCGTTCCGTCCTCTACCGCCTACACGCTGTCCTGTACAGGAAACGAGTGTCTATCAGACGGACCGGTTCAAGGTGATTACACAGAACCATCTCTCATTTCTCTATCTCTGTGTCTCAAATAAGTCCCGTTGTATAATTTTATCTTGTTTTCTTTGTTTTCAGGTGACGTCAAAAACAGTGCGAGAAGTCTATTAGGATCATTGTTACCATCGTTCATCTGCATGCTCATTTGCATATTATTATGACGTCGTCCACATCATAACCACGTGATGAGAATCCTAGGCGGATCGTGCTCAATAAGAGATGGTGTTCGATTCTCAGAAATCCATACACTGTTTCATAAAGATTATTTATTTTTGCGTGAATGATTTGTGCGTGTACCTGGTATATGAATCATAGTATAGTGATGATCTCATAGCATACCAATATACGAATTCCCTTTGGTATTTTTTCATTCATAGATCAGAGACTGCAGCAATCATTTTATATCATCAATCAAAGGGGGACTATTTTGTGAGTGAATGGGTGCCTCTGTTTTGTTTCTATTTCGTACTAGTCGTCATATTGTGCTTACATGTGTTCAAATGAGAACAAGTATTATTGAGAAATACCCGGTATTCTATACCAGTGTTACTAGTATAAAGCGCACACATACCGGTGGCGTCATCGAGATGTCTTTATACCGAGGCTACCCGAAGCCATTTTTGTTTGCCACTCGTAACAATTATCCCAGTTGATAGCACTTGGATTTACAATATTTAAAAATGAATTGTGCATTGAATTGATTGTAAATTCCGACAACAGAACTATTTTGATGATAAAAAACTTTCGAATAAAACTAAATTGTGCATTGTATTGATTGTAAATTCCGACAATAGGACTATTTTGATGATAAAAAAAACTCTCAAATAAAACAAACTAAAATTGTTTTAGAAAATTTGTATTTAATTGATTGTGTCGAAACGAGAGAAAACATACAGAAGTTATTGGTAAAAATTATTGAATGGCGGATTTTAATTGTTACAAATTCTTCAGCAAATGGAATTTATGAGGAGGGTGCGAAGGGGGATGGTTAGTAATATTTAAAAGGAAGTTAGATTTTTTATGAATGATATTGGAGATAGATTAATAGATTTAGTCTTCTAAAATATAGATGATATTCTTTGTCTCTTTGTATTTTTCTTTGGTTGACTATTAAGCATGTTAAAAACTATGAAAATTGGTTTAGTTATTATCAGAAACTTTTGTAACGACTTTCGGTGTTCGATGCGATCCCTAATGAAAACAAGAGGCCCAGGGGCCACATCGCTCACCTGAGCAACAATTGCCTTAATTCTGATCAAATTAGCATTACAGTATCAAAATATCTTGACAACTGAGTACAGTAGATCTTGCTAAAAAAAATTGAAAATCTGCCAATTTTTATCAACCTCTTATTTTTTGGCAAATACCAAGCCCCTTTTGTTGTTGTACCTGTAAGAAGATTTGTCTCTATTCCTATATAACCCCCCCCCCTCCCCCCATTTCATGGCCCCATTTTTCTCTAGGGAATCATGGTTTCATCAGACTTTAATCTGCACAACCTTTGCTTTCACACTAAGTACTGAGTTTTGAATCGAACACTTTCCCAGAATAGTTTTAAAGATTTTCTCTTCATATTCCTATGTAAAACCGCCATCACGGTCCCGCCCTACCACTAGGGACTGTGATTTTGCAAACTTGAATTTACACTACCCGAGGATGCCTCTACACAAGTTTAAACCCTTTCTGGCCAAAAATTCTTTAAAAAGAAGATTTTTAAAGATTTTCTCTATATATTCCTAAGTAAAAATTCATCCCCCATTGTGGCCTCACCCTACCCCTGGACTATTATTTAAACAAACTTGAATCTATACGATCTGGGGATGCTTCCACTCAAATTTGGGCTTTCCTGGCCTAATAATTTTGAGAAGAAGACTTTTAAAGATTTTCTCTATCTATAAAAATTCATCCCCCATTGTGACCCCGCCCTACCCCCAGGGACCATGATTTGAACAAACTTGAATCTACACTTCCTAAGGATGGTTACATGCGAACTTGAGATTTCTTGGCCAAATATTTTTGAGAAGAAGATTTTTAAAAGATTTTCTCAATATATTCCTATGTAAAACTTGATCTCCCAATTGTGGCCCCACCCTACCCCCGGGGATCATGATTTGAACAAACTTGAATCTACACTACCTGAGGATGCTTTCATTTCAATTTGAACTTTTCTGGCCTAATAGTTTTTGAGAAGATTTTTAAAGATTTTCTCTATATATTCTTATGTAAAACATGATCCCCCTATTGTGGCCCCACCCTACCCCCGGGAACCATGATTTGAACAAACTTGAATCTACACTATCTGAGGATGCTTCCACTCAAATTTGAGCTTTCCTGGCCTAATAGTTTTTGAGAAGACTTTGGCTCAGGTGAGCTAAAAAAGGTTAGGTTTACAATGCAATAAGTTGTTAAAGTTGGTTTCTGGAAGAAGAGACTTTGAAAATGTTCTTAATAAATATTGAAATTTTTTTTAGTTTTTTAATCTTTAGTTTTTAAGATCTGTGTACAAACATAGAATTGTGAGCAAATCTCTGTATCTTGCTTATAATTCGAAGCTTAACACTTAAATATGGTTATAGTAAATAGAAATTGTAAACAATTATATAAAACACAAGAAACATGCACTATAACAAATAAAGAACACAATTTATTTTTTCGAAATGAATCATATATATACATGTACATGTATATACCTACATATTTCCGACAGCGATATCAAACTCTATTTAAACTGAATAAACTCGAGAAAATGCCGAGCATATCAACAAAACCTATTGCATTAATATACCATTACGCAAAATATAATGCCGAATTACCGATAGAATGAATTGTATTTCAGTACTTTTTTGATACATCAGATTTTGCTTAATTTGCGCAGGTAAACAGTTAACTGTTTGATTTACCGAAGTCTCTGTTTGATTTGATACGTAAAAATCACGAAATACAGACGATAGTTCCCAGGTTACAAAGCATAAATAATGAAAACGAAACGAAAATCAGAACAAACTAACACCAACTTCATGTGTGAAAACTGTCAACGCATTGAAATATTTAGCCTCAATTTACTTCACAAAATCGGCACAAATACATTTTGCATGTTTCAAAACTCTCCCTTCTTTCGCGAACTGTTGCACAACAAGCAAATTCATCATAGTCAGATCGACCCTTTTTCGTATAATGTCATGGCTGCTTTAAACAAAGAACCTCGTTTTAGATGTATGGAATACGAGTCTTGGTAAAATGGGTACGCAAACCTGGGCCGTGGCAAAATAAAAGCCGGGGCAGATCGGCAATCGTCAATTCCAAATACGCATTATTTTGCAGCAATATTTACAGCAAATACAAATATACTGGTCCATCAAATATCCTGAAATTTTAATGAGATTGGCAGATTAATAACTGCCAATCTTTTGTTTTGCCCAGGCCAAGTCTTGTCTACCCATTTTACCGAATGCCGAATCCGAAGCTATTAAACTGATTGAAACACGCCTTTCCTTTATTATTATTTTTGTAATAACTCAGATTTGAAACATAATTAGACCTTAATTTTTGCAATTTATATTTTCCTTCCCATAAGGATAATTTATGCTAAACAACGTTGAATTGGAATCAGTAGTTCTTGAGAAGAAGATTTTTTAAAATGCACCCCCCTTTTTTTACAGTTTCAAGGTTTTCTCCGCTTTGAATACAGATCTGACTTTTATTTCTGCAATTTATATTTGCCCTCTTATAAGGATGCTTTGTGCCAAATTTGGTTGAAATTGGATAAGCGGTTTTAGAGAAGAAGTTCAAAATGTAAAAAGTTTACAGACGGACAGACAGACGGACAGACGGACGGACGGACAGACGGACTAACTTTAGTAATTTAAGAGCTCACATTATTATGAGCTTTTTTTGACCCTCATTTTGTGGGTTATTTTTTTATTTCTAACTTTCAGCAGTTACGAGATTAGTTTCTGTCCATAGTTTATGATGTTTTTTTGTTTACTGATTAAGGGTTCATTTTATTTTTTATATACCTGAGTACTCTGCTTTGACGCTGGTGGCAAAAACTTCAAATGCCAAAGGACTATATATGATAAGTGCCTAAAATGGCCCCCTAAAATGAACAACATCATTTTACTATCATTCTTTGTTTTTTTAGTACAGATATGTATGTGATGTGTTTACATAATATTCATTTTGGTTCAAGTACCCACAATTTAGAAATATGACATTGTAAAGACAACCTTTTCCCCCCATTTTAGCATTTTTTGCGTAAAACAGCTTGTTTTCAAGCAGTTTTTCCTTTCGAAAACATAGAGCGCATTCTTGAACAAATAAAATATTTTAATCAGGTGTATCTAGCCAAGGCCTATAAGTGACAAAAAAAATTTTCCTTGTTCTAGCATGCGCTCTACATTTCTCATTCGTAAATAGATAAGAAAAATGTCAATTTTTGGCTGATTTTGATTGAATTATAGAAATGGCGTCACTTCTGACGTCATATACTGACAGTGAGTGCGAATAAATCAAATAAATAGATGAAAATATATTCTATATCAACTCTTCTAAAAAATTAGTTAACATTTTATTGTACCCGAAACACTTAAAAAATGGCGAAATAAGGGGGCCAAATTTAACTCTTATCATATATAGTTCTTTAGAATAACATTGCTTTGATTACAGAAGAAGTTATAAATCCCTGAAAATTACTCATTTTCTTTCAAGTTCAAGAGACATAACTCTGTCAAAAATCATCGAACTGGAACCAAATTAGTTGACCTGTATTTTCTAATAAAATAACCTTATATGAAATATCAACTTTATATATGCATCATTTCAAAAGTTAGAGAGTGGAAACTTAGAATTTCCCATACTTTCCTATGTTGAAGAGGCAAAACTCAATCAACAGACCGACACCAAATTCAAACCCAACCTGTATTTTCTTGTAAATAACCTACATATGAAATATCAGCTTTATACATTCATCCCTTTAAATGTTGGAGAGCAGAAACTGAGAATTTCTCATTTTTTTTCTAAGTTCAAGAGGCATCATCAACTGCCTGTTGCCCAATCCTGTTGTTCAATCAATTTGTTTCAACTCTGCACAATTGACAGGTCCGATTATAATCCATAATAAACAGGGACATTACGCATATATAACAAAAAAGAAATATAAAAAACAATCATTTTATTGCATGAACAAAACTAGTTCGAACATTACATCAAAGCATCTGCCCTGGGTGAAATAAAAGAGGTCAATCAAGAGGCAAAATTCTTTTCTGACTTGAGACATTCCTTGTTAAAATTGCAACAATTAACTTTAAAATAATAGTCAAAATCTGTTCCTCTTATCTGAGCATAATTAGAACCAGCAAGAGATACAGGTAGTGAAATGTGTCACGTTGCACAAACACAAGAATTATCTCACATGGCACTTTCTAAGTAATACTCTAAATGGTCATGACACATGAATAAAAAAATATGCAAGCATGAACAAGCATGAACTACTGATATAAGCTAAGACAGCAGGTAAGTTAAACACTGCATCTCCATAACAAATCTATTTTTTAGAACACTGTCATATTTTGTTTACACAAACACAAGACCTCTGAATAGGTTTGGACACAGATGTTTAAATGTGCATATCAAACTTTTTAAGGTAAGTTAAGAACTTAAAAAAAAAGAAGATGAAGTAACAATGAATGAACAGTGAAAGGCGGTCAAGGCAAAACATTATAGTTTGAATATACATAATACAAAACGTCTCTTCTATTATAAAAAAAAAAAAAACCCTCCAAACAAAAGTTAAACATGTAAAGCAGGAATTCTATCCAAGAATGATGATCAAAACAAAAACAGAAATAAGCATATTTAGAAAATATTATATAAATTGTGCCTGTTTTGGAGGGTAACAGTTGAAATTGACACCCTGAGACAACCATTGTCAACCGACGCGAAGCGGAGGTTGACAATGGTATTCGATGGGTGTCAATTTCAACGGCTATCCTCCCAAACAGGCACTATTTATTTTGTTATACTGAATGTCTTAATTTTTAAGAAAATTTTACTGCTTTTATATAGGAATAACGTGAATTCTACAGCGAACCGTACGTGCATAATTTTAGCGCATGTAACATTTTTTAATGTTACCCGTTGCTAAGTGCGTTGCTAACGCTGAGGGTAATAGAAAAGATTATGAACTGCGTCTTAACCAATCAGATTTCAGTATTTTACATGAAAGTATAACAATTATATATGGTTATACTGGATGACTTAATTTTAAAGAAAATTTTACTGTTTTATATAGAAATGAAGTGAATTCTACGGCGAACTGTACGCGCATAATTTACGCGCATGTAACAATTCATTGAGTTACCCGTTGCCAAGTGTGTTGCTAACGCTGAGGGTAATAGAACGGATTACCAACTGCATCTAAACCAATCAGATTTCAGTATTTAACATGAAAGTATAATAATACACATTATCAAATTTTTGTTGTTATTGACACTATTGTGAACTAATAAAACCACGGTAATATATATACTAATTTTTCTTTGCATCTACATAAACTCTTACTAGTCAAGAATATATTTGTTAATTCCCGAAAAAATACCAATAATTCAATCCAGAATGCAATAAACAAATTAAGACAAAACAAAAAGAAAATTACATAAACTTTCTTGTGCCAACATTTGCATAAAAATAAACACGTTAACCATAGGTATGCAATTAATAAAATGTAATGTTTTCTTGTCCTTGATAGTTTAAAATATTAGCAAAGACCAATAAACCTTTGTCTCTTAAGATCAAGCAAAATGCAACTTGAAATTGTCAAGTAACAATGCTACTGTTACACAAACTTTCTTTTGAAACCTTCAACTAACAAATTGTACATATAAGTACTGTACCTTTCTTCCATTTAAGATTCATTCCTAACAATAGCTTTCAAAATATCAAAACTGAACATGTACATAACAAGTACCTTTTTGAAAATGTCCACACACTAAAACATTCTTTCTGAATGTATAACTATAGAGGATTCATTCTAACAACTTTTTTCTTAATTGTGTCCCACTTTCTGTACTGAATTTTTCCTCCATTTTTTTTACTTTGTTCAATAGCGTATTTACAGGCCTTCATTCCAGGGCATTTCTTTCCAATGTAATCTGAAAGATATTCCCGCAATTCCTGTTCTTCATCTTTTGACCACTGAACACGAGTAACTAAAAATAGAAATTTGAAAACAGTTTGATAATTTCTTCTACAAAACATTTTAAGTGAAGCAATATTTATTTACTAAGTAAAATATACAGCCCAGTTAAGGATCTATATATTCATCCTCTCATTATTTTTTTCCTGGAAAAACCCTTAATTACAAAAAATCATTATACCTTTATTCGTGGACCTTCGGCCAAAGTCATTGTCTAAAACTGAAACAATAGGATTTTCTGAAAGAGAAAAAAATCGATATATAAAATAAAAGGACATTGACAATAAAATCATACATCTTGACAATTTCAATTTGTTACCTGATGTTGCATCTAACGCATCTACATGATCATTGCTTTCATCATTGGTATCTACTAGATCATTGCTGTCATTAGTGGTGTCTGAATCACCAAGGATATCTAAAAAGAATTCATCAAAATTTACACCCTTTCTTACAAGAACTGCTATAAAAGAGAAAAAATAATTTCTCTGTTTCTTGTTTTCGTGCGTCATAAAATCATCATGATGCTGTAAACTTTGCAAGCAAGTTTGTAATTTGGAATGATCTTTTAACACAAATGGCTTCAATGATTTGGTCATGTGATCAATCAAGTCCTTTTATGAGAAAACACAAAGAAGAGACTTTAAGACCTAAAGCTGAACATGACTCATATATTACATATGCCATAGTTCTCGATGCGCGCCGCTCTCCCTTAACATTTATATGAGAAGTTGACTACTAAACACTTTAGTTTGCTGTGTAGGTCTCGCCTGCATTGACGTACTAATCTCTGTGGAGATTCAGCTTGGAATGATTCACCGAATCTCGGGACAGTCCTTCAATATTTACATGTACGTCTGGAAATTCAGCCCTACCTTAGATCAATTGTCACAGTTAATTAAAATCAAGATTCTTTTGTGGTATTCCTGCAGTGATTACTGCTTCAGTGTTACATTTTGAACCTTATTCTATAAAATTTTTATTTCTTATCCTAACAGTGATTTTTCCCTAATTTACACAGCTGGCTAATTTGTTTTGAATCTCTATTATGGCTCTTCATCATCGGGAGGCTTGAAGCTGATGCTCAGTAGTACACATTGATGCAAGTTGTCAAATGACTTTAATTGAACTCTTTAGTTTGAAAAAGGTACAAAAATGATAGATTGAATGGAAGCAAATAAGCTGGATCGAGAAATTGTTGGAATAAACCTTTCAAATCAATTGATTTAGATATTTGAAAAGAAGAATGTTTTGTGTGCAAAACTGAAGCAGGCAAGCTGCATGAATATCTCGATTTTTACAGCGACACTAGACCTAAGGTATAGGCGAATTTCCATACATAAATTGGGTGATGGCGTCAGTCCAAATATCTAGCCGAGCCGAATCTCCACAGGGATTTTGGACATACATCTTGTATTGTTTACCATTGTTAATTAGATTTGATAAAATTATCAGATAAACGCAGGCACAGTACCGTCAACGCGGATCCCGTATTTACCCCCCCCCCCCTCTGCGGTTAGTTAATCCTTTCCGTGTTACACCATCTCAGTTAATTCCTTGCGGTTCTCACTGCAGCCATTTCAAACCGCGGCGGTGTGACCTTCCGTTAAATAATTTTTACCTGTGTGCTGCAAGACAGTATAACAGCCTGCTGTTAGTAAAGATCGGTCCCGGTATTGTCAGTATTTTAATTAAAATGATAAAAGATAAAAAAATAAAATCACCCTGTTGCAATTTTCAATAGTTATAACTATTGATGTTTAAAAAAGAAAGTTATATCTGTTTATTTTTCTTTTTACACGAGTTATATCTTAACAAAACTTGATACATGTATATAAAACTGTTTTAATAATAAGTACGTTCTTTTTTGATTACTTTATCAGAATGATTTGATTTGTAAGAATTAAAATTGTGTTATCAACTCGGGGCATGTTTTAGGCACAATTTCTCAATGCTCAAGTCAGCTTTAGCCTATCCCTCGACGGCACGTGCTACACGATTTTAATTTACCTTCGATCAACGGCCTGTACAACACTGTTCCTTTTGAGGGTCTTCCACTTTTTCTTACAATAAGCCAGAAGACGAAGATTTAAAGTGTATTATTGTAGACTGTCCAGTTTGGTATCTCATTCATCAAGTTCAAATTTGTTGGGGAAATTAGTTCTTAAGAAAAGCGATACTTTTCAAGTGTCCACAAAATTGAAACATTTTGAAGTTGTACGCATGGATGAGGTTTGTCAATCACAAAACACAAGAAATGATCGCGATTTATAATATACACAAAAGAGGAAATGTATACATCAATAAGTTTGCATTTGATTTTTTAAAATATAATTCGAGATGTATGCATTAAATTAAATGTACGGCAGTGTTGTTTCGATGAGCTACCTAACCGCGGGGGTATGCAGTTTTACCTGAGATACCTGCTTTAAACCACATTGAAATTTGGACCGCAGGGGTGCGCGGAAAATACGGGATCCGCGTTGACGGTACTGTATATGACTGTGCAATGGAAGATTAAAAACATCAGAAATAAAAGTCAATGCAATAAGTTTATAAAGAATATGCACGTTAAACCAAAAAGAATTGTGCAAACATTACAGCAACAAATGAATATAGCATGTCAGACATGAGGTTTAGGACTGCAGTCAGTTGTAATTAAATCAAAGGATTTATATACTGGGTTTTTCAAAGTCCTTTACAGCTTACTATGTAAAATACATTTTTATCTCGGTAACTGAATAGCAGGTTTACTATTAGATACTCGCATTGTTTGGTGAGTAACTGCATGGTTAACCTAGTACACATTTGGTCATTTACAACACTACAATTTAACATATTAATGCACTTGATCATTCCTACAGCACATCTCAACAAAATAAAATTTACCTTCAAACTGTATGTCCCTTAAATTTTTTCCAGCAAATTTGGAAACACTGTTAGTCTCTTGCATCAGCATGAGTTTTGATATTTCAATTCTTTCTATCATTCCAGATGTGGCTCTGTAATGAATTGCATGGACTTTTTGCGTATGCCCTAAATGCTGACAAAGCCACTTCATTTCATGATCTTGAAGGCCAATCACCTAAAAAGTAAAAAAATATAATCTTTACAAATATAAGAGAGACTTGTTACTTAAAGTGGGCATGGTCAAAAACTGATTTTCAGATTGCTTTAAGACACATCTAATCATCATCCAAAATTTGAGTGTCAGTCATTGATATATAAGCAACACAGAGCTCACAATTCAATGTATATAAAAAAAAATTCAGCTCATTTGATTTAATTTGAGTGCTGAATAGATGAAAGATTGATCACTTTAAATGCCTTATGAAAGCATTGTAAACAATAAAATATTTTCAATAAAAATTATATTGAGTAAAACCTTTTAAATTGAATGTAAACTGGATGTTGCTCTAACCTCAAACTACAGATTTGAAAATCAAAGATATAATACCAAATAACAAGTAAATGTTATTTCACAAGACTTTGAGAAATGTTGAATCTTAAATTGAGGGAAGAACCACTCAGATATGCAAAAGTTTATATGCTATTCTGTATATATACAACACATTTTTTGTTTGCACTACAATGCACATTTACCTGAGCGATGGTCGCACAGTGTTTTCTCAAGTTAGTGCAGTAGATAAGATGTGGAGATCTCAAATTAGCTTTTTCTTTGATGTCATCTAGGGCCTCACCCGCCTTCACAACACCATTTGCTACAAAAAAGTTATTATTGAATAAAAGAGAACAAGAGCTCTGTAAACAGAGCATAAGCTTGTGAAGTGTTATCATTTAAAGTATAATTTCTACTTAGCCTTTGAGGTGTGGACATGCACAAGCGATGCTAATTCCCCTTTGTAACAAGCTAGTGAGCAGAAAGCAAGAGCACCACAAAGCGAAGCATCCCCTCGCAACATGAATTTTGTTTTTAGCTTAAGTTTGGACACACCAAACAGTAGTGGTAATATATATCCTCTAGGAATAAGGAGTTAATGAAATTACTTTAACATAATATTACTTGCCTCTATAATCTTTAGGCTATTTGGAATGATATGCAGTGTAGTACACACCTTCTCTTCAAAATCAAAATATCTTTAGGTGTATTCTAAGTTACATCAGCAAAGGGCAGTGACACATGCAAAGTACGAGTGTGAATTTATATTGGCTTTTACCAATTTAACTATGGATACACGAAATAGATATTTAAAAACTGTTTTGTATCATAGTTTACTCAAAAAGTTTACATTTGGACACAATATTTTCTAATAATTATTCTTTATTAAATTAAACAACTGAACTCCAATGAGATAAAAGTTCAAGTCATACGATTAAAATATTTCCTGCTGTGCCATGCAAATTTTGCATTGTTTTGTTGGCAGTCAATAAAAGTGGACACTTAAAATGATATGAATCTAGAGTTTGAGAGTCAGACCCTAAACCTGGCTGACGTAAACTTTCTTTTAAAAACAATGTAGCAAGTTGACTCTCTGCCGCACCAGTGTGTAATGAAATTGATATAAATCAACTACAAATGAGAACAATTTAGCAGGGTGCGTGGTCTATCAATTTATCTTACTTTGTTAAACCCGAAAGGAGTAAGATTTGTTAACATTGTTAACAACATTGAAATCCAAGCCTTAATTAAAAGTTAGGAAGAATATGTTTAGGCCTTGACTAAGTGTTTGGATCAATGGATTCCTCCCCCTATCCAGCATGAATGTGGTTGTGAAGTTCCTAGCACTTTGAGTTATATTACCAATTCTTTGCTTCAATAACTGCTGCTTTATTTGTGAGAAAAACATTGTCTGCAACTAAGATGGATGCAGTTTGAATCTTTTTTATTTAAGGGGAATAACAAATAATCTGTAAAAATACTATATGAAGAAGAAACTTTCATATTTAAATTTGATGCAATGTTTTGCATCAATATTTAAGGGTCCTCCAGAATTCATGACCTGTAATTTTTATGGCAGTACATCACAATATGTCAAATTAAACATATTATTATCAAATTATTTGTCCAACTTCTTAGCTCTGTGGATTTTATTCACTGGAAGAACCTTAGATTGGTTACACGTAGTTTTGCTGTAGAATAAGCACTGCCCACTGCTGTTGCATCTTCACTTATTTATAGTCAATTTTAAAGAAAAACTACCACCTTGATACAAATGGTCATAAATGTTTGAAAAGATTTCATTGTGCCAATTGCCTGTCAATATCTCCAGCACTGAGCAATGATAACAACGTTTTAATAGCTGTATCAAACAATTTTTTACTATTGGTAATGCATGATTACATGCATTGACAATATTTAACTCTTAATAAAATAGGGCCATATACATGGGTAGTTCTTTGTATTGCAACATGTATGTTTTAATGTCGCTTACCAGTATTTGCAAACAAGTAAGGATTTCCTGGTTTAACTCCACCCTTTCTTCTGGCAGTAGGATTGGCCAAATATTGTAATATTGGCAGGACTTCTTTAGGGCAAATAACTGGCACTCGTTTTCCAGTCTACAGAAATTTTAATTAAATATAAACATGAAACACAGTTTTAATATATATGACCATTTTAGACTGCACAAACTACTGAATGATTTTAAAAAAGCACCACCATTTATAGTCTACATGTACCAGACGGTATACAGAGTTGAAATAATTTACAGTCTTCGGGTTGTGCACTTCTCCTCTGTGATTGGTAGAAAATACATGATGTGAAAATTTACATTTATTTCATTGGTCTAATGCTGTTCGGCACAAGGGAGATAATTTTCCGATACTCTAATTTATGCACAAATTAAGAATTTCATAGATTTTCAATCTTAAAAAGAGAGAAAACAATTAAAGTTATAAAATAGCTAAGAATGAAGTTCAGGCTTTCATTTTATTGAATTTTAAAGCAATATTCTATAATATTCATTGGATATTTGTTCTGTTCCTTTTTTATCTTCATGTAAATACCGTAAAATTTGATATGGTAAGGCTAATATCAGTAAAAACAAATTGCAGATTTGATACATGTATATTAAAATGGACCACATGCCATGACACATAGAGGAAGGTGATATTTATGTAAAATAGAAATAATGTTCTTTGATAACTAATTGCTTTAGTTTGTGCTCAAGATGGTAAGCTTTTTTAAAAAGCTATACTTGTTCTTAAAATTATCAAAAAGAGAGATAAAGAGAGAAAATATCTTCCTCCAATGTTATCACTCAATTAAGACAAGTACACTTAAATTGTAGAAAGTATATGTAGCATGTTCCTGCAAAGAAACCATCCAATCTCGTGCAATAGGGTATCTAATATTGTAAGTTGCAACAATTTGATAATTTAACAAATTTCTTTACAGCACACCCACCCACCCACAATTAACACAAGTAAATTAAGGCAAGTATAAAGTCTACCATACAAAGAAGGGCCCACCTTAAGATTGGAATTCCCCACATGTAAGCCTTTCAACTGTCACTAGAGTTTGCAGTTAAGAAAGGTATGTCTGTTGAACGTTATAGTTTAAACAGATCCTAATATAAATGATGCACAAAAAAGCACACAGAGAAAATTACGATGCAACATGTTTATTATTTAACAATTGTCAGACTTGAATATATAGCCTTCTTCACAATAGGCTATTGCTTTGGCCTTTTAAATCACAAGGGTCAGAATTTGATTAAAAACCAACTATAAAAAAGTTTTATGTCATACAACTCTTGAAATACTGCTACATTTGGTCATTATATTTATAAGGAAGTTATTTGTCCAAAATAAAAAACATTAATATTTATTTATTTGTTTGATGTACTCAGACCCACAATTTTCATGTAAGTTCTTTTTTTTCAATTGTATATAATAATCTTGCTATAAATCACAGAGTACATATACATGCATGTTTTAGTTTTTTTTTAAGACAGTTAAACACTTTCATTTATTAAAGATCATTTATCAATCTAAATGAGTTTTGAACATGACTTTGACAGTTTGTATTTCTATGCAATCAAAAAAATAAAATAAAAATCAAATTCAAAAATGAATATGCTGAAAAAAATAATTAGGTAGAAGCAATTTTGATGGGTCAGTACCAGAACATTAAACAGATATATTTTTAGTTTAGCTCTAAATGCATTTTTAAGCATATGTGAAAATTGAAAAAGTAGTTGAAAGGCCTACCATTTGGGTCATGGTCTACATACATGAAAGAGATACCAGATTTGACATTTGAACAGTTTTGCATTGTAAGGAGGTGCCATATGATACCCTTACTAATAACTGATGCAACAAAAAAATCATACATCATGGTTTAGGTACAAGAAATCTCAAGACAGAAGAAAATCATACATGATAATTTTTATAGAAGCTTCCTTGCTTAACATAACCATATAGTTTGCATGCTTAATGTCTAATTTCCCAATTTATCTTCCCCTCCTGCTATAGATGCAACACTATATAACGTCATGATACTCCAAGTAGTTTCAGAGTTCAAATGTTACTGCACGACGGACAAAAACAGATAGAAAAAGGTCACTTGAGTGGTTAACTTATACCAGGTAAATATAAACAAATGCAATACCTTTCCGCGAACTTCAATAACATGCTGGGTGTCCAACATTTGTTTTTCTAAATCCGTCAAATCCAGGCGTAAAGATTTGTCCACAGCAGACATTTCTTTTGATCTGTTTTCGTAGCATTTCAAACTGCAGTGAAACAATTTTTTTTTAATAGATTCGCTGAACTCGGGTCTCTTAAAATCTATATCTCAAAAAACATTAAGAGAAGGAAGCAAAATCAAAATTTTTTGTCTATTAAGTCTTAAAAAACTTCACCCTTACTTTTTTGTATCAAATTATAGTTAAAACTGTAACCATAAAAATTCATGTAAGTATACTATAGGGCCACTTTCAGATGTAGTGTAAAAATAATGTCCGCCACAAAACGGTGGCTGCTAAAAAGTATTAAACAAGTTATGAAGAAACTGATACCCATTAAATTGTTTGTTTCTTCATTTATACAGTAAAACTTATCTAATCCGACTTGGGTTGGTTCTGAAAAGTTTCGCTGAATTAGACAACATCCGGTTTGGAGGACATTGCAGAAATTTAATTCAATATTGACTAACATATATTTTTTTGATGTATTTGATACATCTAATTTTTTTCAGCCTGAAAGCGGAAACAAACCTATTTTTTTTTAGGCCTAAGTAGAATCGTGGGTCTCAGAACGACAGATAATCGATCATCGGCGACAATCAATTCATCATTATAAATAATATGAAATACGTTCTTAACAAAAAGAGAAAGAATAGCCGACTTCCCTATGTTGATTGTCTATAATATGGACGTCACATAAGTGATATTTTTAAATCCAATTCAACTATTTATTACAGAGTTTTTAATTGATTTGTTAGAAAATAAAGGATTAACAAATATTTATGGACAATAACTGTCATTTAATATTTTGTATTAATAAAGAAAACAATTGCTCAAAATGAGCGTCATTTTGTTCTTCATTAAAATTTTGCTGTCATGTCATACTTTTCTTAAACTATATCTGAAACAAGCCATATAGGCAAAATTGTTATTACCTTAAAGCCTCAAGTTCCCCAGGTCTTCGACGGTTGTACAATAGAAGTCGACTTTCGGAGAGTATAACTCCTTTTCTATAATTATCTGGAGTCATATTTTCCACATCAAAATTGGTAAGTTCATTTGTGATGTGCTTTGCTAATTTTGCAATGTCTTCAGGATCTGGTAGACTCTTTTGAGCATTAAAATGACGCTCATTCAGGGTTGATTTTGCAATTTTTGTTACTTTAACAGTCCATTCTAACTTCATCAGGTTTAGAAAGTTTGAAGCATCTAAACGCCCTTGTTCCTCTCCAAATTTTATACTGTTTCCAAGTTTCACAGACGCTAAACGACAAAGGTCAAACCCAATTTTTAAAGCCGTGCTTGGGTGGTCCAAGTCATATTCATCAGATTCCTCCTTGTCGACACCATCACAAGCCTTAAGTGCACAAGACACAAAAACATCAAAATATTTTGGTACCAGAAAATCCGACATACTAAGAGATAGGTTTGTTGTTTCTCGAACAAGGAGAAGGAGGCGTCCAGCAAGTCGCATGTGGTAACTCGCATAATGTTTTCGTTTTCTTTTATTATCTATGTTTTTACTGAGCCATATATCTCCAAGCATCAGAATAATGTGGTCCTCCAAAACACAGTCTGTAATGCTGTCTCTTCTCATCGCTGGAAGAACTTCTTTTTGAAGAATTTTTGAACTTTCTGGAATGATTTTTCCTGCCATAACTTTAGCCTGAATGATAACAGACCCTTTGCTCTGGAAATATGAACCTGTCTTAAACGCTGGACAAGAGGTCCTATGAGTTGCAACTGATTTCTCAAGCTGAATCCATTCAAAACATTCCGGACAAGGCCCATATTGTTTCAGACTGAATTTATTCTGGGTTCTTCTTGAAAGTAGTATTTCGCCCTCACCTTTTTGAAGAACAGACATATTGTGGATATTGTCTCCCTTATTGCGAATCAGGGTAACTTTTCTATTGATTTCCTTCATAAGGTCAGTTTTCTCTTCTGTGTTGCAGAACTCTTTTTTCTGTTTCATGGTTTTAATTTCTTGTACCTCTTTTTTGTTGGCATGTTTATTCTCAATGTGAGTTTGGATGTTTGAATAAAGGTCATGACAAAACATACATGAATGAACAAGGTCGTATGTTCTTCCAGTTTTTGATCTTTCATTATTCCCTTTTTGGAACTTTTTGATAAAAATGTTCGGATACTCTATGTCGAAGTCACATTCTTCACATGACAGAGTTTTTTTTCTTTTTGAGGAGAATTCATATTTTCAAGACTTGTTTTTTTTCTTTTTTGAGGAGAATTCATATTTTCAATACTCTTTAGAACTTGATGATTGCCCTTTTTAGAAACACTTTTGTCAACATCTGGAAGGTTTTCATCATTTTCACTTTCACTTGATGCGTTATCAGAATCGCTTTTACTCGATGAGTTATCAGGATCACTATCTGAATCAATCCAAGATTCATCAGAATCATCCATATCAGACTCTGACTCTCCATCATTAAACTCTACAGCTGACTGATGAGGGTGGTCACCTACAGAAGAAGATATAAACAGAGTCATCTTCATCAGATATCAATTTCAAACAACAATCATCCTAATTAACATAGTCAGATATCTCACCTGCATGTGCATTTTCATGGAGAGACTCAATCACTGCATCAACAGAACTGGATCCTTTATCTGACTCTCCATCATTAAACTCTACATCCGACTGATGAGGGTGGTCACCTACAGAAGAAGATATAAACCGAGTCATCTTCATCAGATATCAATATCCAACAACTATTGCTTCAGTTAGCAAAGTAAGATATCTCACCTGCATGTGCATCTCCAAGGTAAGACGCAATCACTGCATCAACAGAACCAGATCCTTTATCTGATTCTGCGTCAATAAACTCTACATCCGACTGATGAGGGTGGTCACCTACAGAAGAAGATATAAACAGAGTCATCTTCATCAGATATCAATATCCAACAACTATTGCCTCAGTTAGCATAGTAAGATATCTTACCTGCATATGCATCTCCAAGGTAAGACTCAATCACTGCATCAACAGAACAAGATCCTTTATCTGATTCTGCGTCAATAAACTCTACATCCGACTGATGAGGGTGATCGCCTACAGAAGAAGATATAAACAGAGTCATCTTCATCAGATATTAATATCCAACAACTATTGCCTCAGTTAGCATAGTAAGATATCTTACCTGCATATGCATCTCCAAGGTAAGACTCAATCACTGCATCAACAGAACCAGATCCTTTATCTGATTCTGCGTCAATAAACTCTACATCCGACTGATGAGGGTGATCGCCTACAGAAGAAGATATAAACAGAGTCATCTTCATCAGATATCAATTTCAAACAACTATTGCCTCAGTTAGCATAGTCAGATATCTCACCTGCATGTTCATCTTCAAGAAGAGACTCAATCACTGCATCAACACAACTGGATCCTTTATCTGACTCTCCAAAATTAAACTCTACATCTGACTGATGAGGGTGGTCACCTACAGAAGAAGATATGAACAGAGTCATCTTCATCAGATATCAATTTCAAACAACAATCATCCTAATTAACATAGTCAGATATCTCACCTGCATGTGCATCTTCATGGAGAGACTCAATCACTGCATCAACAAAACCGGATCCTTTATCTGCCTCTCCATCATTAAACTCTACATCTGACTGATGAGGGTGGTCACCTACAGAAGAAGATATAAACACAGTCATCTTCATCAGATATCAATTTCAAACAATTATTGCCTCAGTTAGCATAGTAAGATATCTCACCTGCATGTTCATCTTCAAGGACAGACTCAATCACTGCATCAACAGAA
The DNA here is from genome assembly GCA_015776775.1 of Magallana hongkongensis. Lineage (NCBI taxonomy): Eukaryota > Metazoa > Mollusca > Bivalvia > Ostreida > Ostreidae > Magallana > Magallana hongkongensis. The sequence goes on along the minus strand of CM027474.1, from coordinate 459,432 downwards.
CCAGATCCTTCATCCGACTCTCCATCATTAAACTCTACATCTGACTGATGAGGGTGGTCACCTACAGAAGAAAATATAAACAGAGTCATCTTCATCAGATATCAATATCCAACAACTATTGCCTCAGTTAGCATAGTCAGATATCTCACCTGCATGTGATCCTTTATCTGACTCTTCATTTTGTGCATCTTCAAGAAGAGACTCAATCACTGCATCAACAGAACTGGATCCTTTATCTGACTCTCCACCATTTAACTCTACAGCTGACTGATGAGATTGGGCACCTACAGAAGAAAATATAAACAAAGTCATCTTCATCAGATATCAATTTCCAACAACTATTGCCCTAGTGAGCAAAGTAAGATATCTCACCTGCATGTTCATCTTCAAGAAGAGACTCAATCACTGCATCAACAAAACCGGATCCTTTATCTGCCTCTCCAAAATTAAACTCTACATCTGACTGATGAGGGTGGTCACCTACAGAAGAAGATATAAACCGAGTCATCTTCATCAGATATCAATATCCAACAACTATTGCTTCAGTTAGCAAAGTAAGATATCTCACCTGCATGTGCATCTTCAAGGACAGACTCAATCACTGCACCAACAGAACCCAATCCTTCATCCGACTCTCCATCATTAAACTCTACATCTGACTGATGAGATTGGTCACCTACAGAAGAAAATATAAACAGAGTCATCTTCATAAGATATCAAATTCTGTCAACTATTGCATTAGTTGGCAGTCAGAATTCTCACCTGCATGTGATCCTTTATCTGACTCTTCATTTTGTGCATCTTCAAGAAGAGACTCAATCACTGCATCAACAGAACTGGATCCTTTATCTGACTCTCCGCCATTTAACTCTACAGCTGACTGATGAGATTGGGCACCTACAGAAGAAGATATAAACAGAGTAATCTTCATCAGATATCAATTTCCAACAGCTATTGCTTCAGTTAGCATAGTCAGATATCTCACCTGCATGTGCATCTTCAAGAACAGACTCAATCACTGCATCAACAGAACCCAATCCTTCATCCGACTCTCCATCATTAAACTCTACATCTGACTGATGAGGGTGGTCACCTACAGAAGAAGATATAAACAGAGTCATCTTCATCAGATATCAATTTCCAACAACTATTGCCTCAGTTAGCATAGTCAGATATCTCACCTGCATATGCATCTTCAAGGACAGACTCAATCACTGCATCAACAGAACCAGATCCTTTATATGACTCTCTGCCATTAAACTCTACTACATCTGACTGATGAGGGTGGTCACCTACAGAAGAAGATATAAACAGAGTCATCTTCATCAGATATCAATATCCAACAAGGCAACAACTATTGCTTCAGTTAGCATGGTCAGATATCTCACCTGCATGTGCATCTTCAAGGACAGACTCAATCACTGCATCAACAGAACCCAATCCTTCATCCGACTCTCCATCATTAAACTCTACATCTGACTGATGAGGGTGGTCACCTACAGAAGAAGATATAAACACAGTCATCTTCATCAGATATCAATTTCAAACAACTATTGCCTCAGTTAGCAAAGTAAGATATCTCACCTGCATGTGCATCTTCAAGGACAGACTCAATCACTGCATCAACAGAACCCAATCCTTCATCCGACTCTCCATCATTAAACTCTACATCTGACTGATGAGGGTGGTCACCTACAGAAGAAGATATAAACAGAGTCATCTTCATCAGATATCAATTTCCAACAACTATTGCTTCAGTTAGCATAGTCAGATATCTCACCTGCATATGCATCTTCAAGGACAGACTCAATCAATGCATCAACAGAACCAGATCCTTTATATGACTCTCTGCCATTAAACTCTACTACATCTGACTGATGAGGGTGGTCACCTACAAAAGAAGATATAAACCGAGTCATCTTCATCAGATATCAATATCCAACAACTATTGCATCAGTTAGCATAGTAAGATATCTTACCTGCATGTGCATCTTCAAGGACAGACTCAATCACTGCATCAACAGAACCCAATCCTTCATCCGACTCTCCATCATTAAACTCTACATCTGACTGATGAGGGTGGTCACCTACAGAAGAAGATATAAACAGAGTCATCTTCATCAGATATCAATTTCCAACAACTATTGCCTCAGTTAGCATAGTCAGATATCTCACCTGCATATGCATCTTCAAGGACAGACTCAATCACTGCATCAACAGAACCAGATCCTTTATATGACTCTCTGCCATTAAACTCTACTACATCTGACTGAAGAGGGTGGTCACCTACAAAAGAAGATATAAACCGAGTCATCTTCATCAGATATCAATATCCAACAACTATTGCATCAGTTAGCATAGTAAGATATCTCACCTGCATGTGCATCTTCAAGGACAGACTCAATCACTGCATCAACAGAACCCAATCCTTCATCCGACTCTCCATCATTAAACTCTACATCTGACTGATGAAGGTGGTCACCTACAGAAGAAAATATAAACAGAGTCATCTTCATCAGATATCAAATTTTATCAACTTTTGCACTAGTTGGCATAGTCAGAATTCTCACCTGCATGTGATCCTTTATCTGACTCTTCATTTTGTGCATCTTCAAGAAGAGACTCAATCACTGCATCAACAGAACTGGATCCTTTATCTGACTCTCCACCATTTAACTCTACAGCTGACTGATGAGATTGGGCACCTACAGAAGAAGATATAAAAAGAGTCATCTTCATCAGATATCAATTTCCAACAGCTATTGCTTCAGTTAGCATAGTCAGATATCTCACCTGCATGTGCATCTTCAAGGACAGACTCAATCACTGCATCAACAGAAACGGATCCTTTATATGACTCTCTGCCATTAAACTCTACTACATCTGACTGATGAGATTGGGCACCTACAGAAGAAGATATAAACACAGTCATCTTCATCAGATATCAATTTCCAACAACTATTGCCTCAGTTAGCATAGTCAGATATCTCACCTGCATGTGCATCTTCAAGGACAGACTCAATCACTGCATCAACAGAACCCAATCCTTCATCCGACTCTCCATCATTAAACTCTACATCTGACTGATGATGGTGGTCACCTACAGAAGAAAATATAAACAGTCATCTTCATCAGATATCAAATTCTATCAACTATTGCACTAGTTGGCATAGTCAGAATTCTCACCTGCATGTGCATCTCCAAGGTAAGACTCAAACACTGCATCAACAGAACCCAATCCTTCATCCGACTCTCCATCATTAAACTCTACTACATCTGACTGATGAGGGTGGTCACCTACAGAAGAAAATATAAACAGAGTCATCTTCATCAGATATCAATTTCAAACAACTATTGCCCCAGTTAGCAAAGTAAGATATCTCACCTGCATATGCATCTTCAAGGACAGACTCAATCACTGCATCAACAGAAACAGATCCTTTATATGACTCTCTGCCATTAAACTCTACTACATCTGACTGATGAGGGTGATCGCCTACAGAAGAAAATATAAACCGAGTCATCTTCATCAGATATCAATTTCCGACAACTATTGCCCTAGTTAGCATAGTCAGAATTCTCACCTGGTTGTGCTTCTATAGATTCCAAGGCCCACTTGACATCGTTTTGAAATGCTTGCAATGTTGCATTTTTTTTCCGCAAAATATCTGAAATTGAAAGTTCAATTGAATCCTTTCATGCATGTGGTAAGCATTTTGAAGAAGACTCATCTGAAAAGTTTTGGAGAGTTCATTCCTTAAATAGCCAATTATTTGAAGCTCAATATCCATTATTTTTTTTCTTCAGATTAAAGCATTAATAGAGGTCAACATCCTACTTAAAATGGAAAACAAAAGCTTGTTTTTTCAGTCCAAATTTTTTCTAATTTCCCGGCTTTTTTAAAAACGTTTACTACCAGAGAATACTTTAACATAAATTTCAACCCGGTCCCAAGGATGCTTTGTGCCAAGTTTATTTGAAACTGGCTCTGTGGTTCTGAAGAAGATGATGTATAAAAGTATATGACGATTGTTATGCAAATGATGACAACATACAACAGACTGATTTTAATCAAAAAAGCTTAGTTGAGCCTTAAGGTAGTCCATCCATAACTAAGACAAATTTAACGCTTTTGATTGATCTAAACAACATCAAAAACGTATTTTAAAGCTATTATGAGGCTGACATAAACCAAACTCGGTTGTATGTATGTAGTCAATTAAATGAACTTTTTGCACTTAAAACTTTTTAAAAGAGTTGTCTGCCCTTTGGGAAAATTTTAAAAAATGCATTTTTAAAATATGTATGGTTAACTATGAAAGTTTTTAGCATATTCGAAGAAAGGAAAAACTTCTGCAACTTTTTACCAAGAGAAATGTGAGAAAATTACTTGTACTAAAGAAATATATTTAAAAATGCATTTTTCCCATAGACTTCAATGTTAACTTCAACATATGATAAAGTTATTAATATTAATTTTTTTTAATATTTCAAAGGTGAATCTTTGTTATTTAATAAACTCCTTAAAATCACACTAAGATTTTAGTGATCAAACTTGCAATCTATTAGATATGAAATATGATAGTTATGGATGGACTACCTTAAGATCATGACATGTAAGTTAAAATGTTAAATGATTAGTACCAACACATCAAAAATATCATATGAAATCAACAAAAGAATGATGAACAGTCACCTGAGTATAATACCGTATTTTCAGATTAAATAAAAAGGAATTTATGTAGTCTGAAATCACTTGCATATATATATATCCTAGCTCAGCTTTTTATTTTCATACAATTGTCAAAGCAATGAATTAACTTTCTTATTGTGTTTTTAATGCAAAACTAAATGCCTTTGCTTCATAAACACAATATAAATCTGCCATTAAGTAGGGATGACAATCCATTACAAAATTGCTAATTGGTTATTTGCATCCCATTTTGATTGTTATCATGAAAGGTTTGCGATAAAAAACAATTTCTTTTATTGAGACATAATGATAATTGTCTAAATTTGCCTTTTGATAATTTGAACCGATAGATTAGCTGAAATTTTTGGATGATATTGATTTACACTAGGGTCATCAGCTTTCCTGCCAAATCTGGATCAGAGTCTAAAACATTAAAGAATGGATCAGATGCAAATTTGATAGAAATATGACATGTTTCTTTACTAGTAATTTGAGTTTTTTATTATTATTACTTTGTATTTTAACATTTACAACTAGTACTACTCAAGGAATATGATAAAATTGGCATAAAGGTACGATGACCTGCAATTTGTAAACCTAATTTTACAAAAAAAATATCTTTATGATAAATAATTTACTAAACTTTACTTAAATTACTTAAGTCCAAGTGTGCCCTGTCCTACTTTTATACCTCTCAGTTTTAAAAAAAAAATTGATATAAGCATCAATGCATATCAAAGCTGTTTACTAAATATGGTTTCATCGATATTTAGCGAGCACCAATTACTATGGATTTCATTGTTGAGCAGACCCATGAAAAGAAATGTGCAATGAATTAAGCAATTAGCTATCAATCGTTTTACGTATCTTTGAAACTGTGTTTTTTTTTTTTTTTTTACAAAATCCAGGAAATTGATGATGCAACAAAAATTGATGAACCACAGTAGTTTGTCTGCTAAAAATCAGCAAGAAGCCAATACAAATTAAAAACCTGCACTATTTTCAAAACCTGCATTCAATCAAAAGTTTTCACATAAAATTTTGGTGCCTATGGATCATAAATTTAAGGAATAAAGTTTTCTATAAGTATTGTCAAAAGATGTAACACATCAATATCATGAATATGATAATATTTGCTTTGTAGATTATAAGAAGCAGCTTACACATATGAATTTTTAAGCTATATAATATGATTGATGCACGACATGAACTTATAAACATAGCAATAGGTCAGTCTCAGATGACCAAATTGAAAAAAAAAAAACGAAACAATTTAAACAACAATTTCAATTCATTTTAAATGTATGTTTAACTCATTACATTCTCCTTTTGCTTTCCATATCTCCATGTTTTCAAGAAATATTTCTACCTGTCTGGTCTTGTATCTAAGAAATTTTACAAAAAAGAAACTAGCTCAATTTTACAAAACTACCTTAACGATCTCCGATCCTCAGCCATGTTCGATAACTCTAAATTATCCATTTTTTTTTAATTCACACCATAAATCTGCCTTTTATATAGAAAAATTTAATTAGTCTTCTAGTGTTAGTATTACAATCAGTCATTCAACGAAATGTTTGGCTTAGTGGATCAATGGAGATCTACTAAATATAGGTAAAGGGGTTCGAGCCACCGATGTACTGGTACAACCTTTTTTTCCCCCTCAAATTGTATATTTATTTCATTATATCCATCATGGGCAAATTTGCAATAACTTTGTAAAATGCATGGATACCACCTAAAAATTTTTTTTTATTTCATTTATAAAGTTTGAAGGATAAATAACATTTTTAAGATGAAAAACATATACTTTGAGGCTGAGGATTGGAGAACCTTAAAAGGAGGCTGAAATATTGTTTTTATAAAAAAAATTCAAAAATATTAATGTTATTTAGTTATTTAATGCAAATCCTTATTTGAATATATATATAATGCTTTATCATTCTGACACTTGTTTACACCAACTATGATTTAAGAAAGATGACAATATCTATAAATTCTTTTACAATAAAAACATTATATAAAATTAATTAACTTACATTACAGTATCTGCCTTACAATACACATGATATTCTTCATGATCATCTGAAATATCCACTTTTTCTATTTTTACAGGCCAGAGGTAGGAAGTTGAAGGCAGTTTTGCCCAAACAAAATCACCAGTTTTGATTAACTTCTTTGCAGTTTCAGTAGTACTACATGTTTTGATTAACTTCTTTGCAGTTGCAGTACATGAATCTCCCGATGCCGGTTTCCTTTTCCTCCTTCCCATTGCAACCTATAAACCAAAAGCATAGTTTTTTATTTTCAAACAAAACAATGAAACAACCAATCTATGTGTTTATCTTGGGTAAAATGTACTAACTACTTCTCTTGATCTCCTCTCTCTGATTTATCCTAATAAATTGCCTAATTATATTTTTTAAATATTTATTTGAATTTTTAATGAGAAGGATTTTTTCACATTCTATTTTAATTAAACAAATCTTCAACATGTCAATTTTTAATGACTCATACATACCTGTTACAGTTGCAGTTTTAGTGACAATATTTAAAGCAAACCACAGATGGAAATTAAATGTTCAATGCAAAAAAATGTATGTCTACTGCATTAGTCTTTCATTCCAAGAATAAAAAATTCTGTTCCATTTTCTGACAGTTCTCAAAATCATTGCACCGATCACCACAATGAAAATCATCACCAACAATATCATACTCAACAATGCAACCTCAGACCAAAGAAAATTTGTTATGTCCTCCATTTTTGGCAACATGCTCTCAATGAGTAATGAATAACTCTTTTCAATTCTTTACTATTAAGAAATATTGTGCAGCTTATTCAAACATTTTTAGGACTAAGATTTAATAGCAGTCCGTTAATTTATGTGGCAGGGACAACTTAGAGCAAAATTCAAGGGAGACTTCAATTCTCCCTCACAAAAATATGGGAATTTAACTGAAATTACTTAGATTCAAATATGTAATTTTTAAAAAGAGAAATTCCACGTTATATAATATATTCAACACAATTACAAAATTCTGAGTTACCAACCTCACTATAATTTATAAACAGTTGGTTCACAGTATGTTGAAATATTACATTACCTGCTTTTATAACCTCATATGGTTAATGAAACTCATTTAAATGACATGATTGACAATCTTATGAGGTTTTACATACCTTAAATTCTTTTTGGCCAGATGGAGAAATACACCAGAGCAATTATGAAGAATATCAGATCAATTACAAAAGAAACTCCCAAAATTAAATGTACACCAAACTGACTAAATTTTGAATTGCTATTGAAAATCAAAGTACTGAAAGTACTGAAACGAGGTGACTTTTTGGGTAGATGTTATTGGATCCATATAAATTCGAATAATGTAATACCGGGTATATAACTTTGCGAAATACATATTGGCATATAAAAAAGGGGAATCAATAAATGGTAAAGAGTATTACTTAAGGAGTAAAAAATCATATGTTGGGTAAATGAGGTGATGAATCATTTCATAATGATACCTCATTACTTGTATCTATATATTCTTTTTCAATTTATACAATTAAAAAACAACATTTACAACTTATTATTATTTCCACATAGCATGGTATGTAGTATTACTACGCAGCGCAGCCAGTGTTGTTTTCCGGTTTAAGATATGCCCATTATGTGTGTCGTTAATCTTTAATGAAATTATTGGGCTATACGCTTTAAACAGATACAGTTGAAAAGGTAAATATACCGGTATACCATTAAAATTGGTTTGAAAATTGGGGAAAAAATAAAGGCATGTAATTTATCAAAATGTTTATTGATTACTTTTGAAAGAAAGGAAATTATTGCTAGGACAAATTTTTGAAACATAATACAAAATCTTGGAAGAGAGTGAGAAGAATGTTAAAATACATGTACAATAGAAATTGGAATGAATTAATATTATAGAATAGACAAAATGAAAAACAATATAGCAGATATAGTTGTGTTTCAAATATATTGAACATGATATAATGCCAAAGAAATATTCAGTAAAACTATGTAAAAAAACCCACTAGACTAACAAGTACTAGTCGAATGAAAATGTCAATCAATTTTTACAAAAATGGAATGGCAGTTAATGTGTATCAAACAAGTGGTAACATATTTTAAAATTATCCCTGATTGGCAACAACTTTGATCAATTGGCACAAAAGATACATAATACATGCAAAAATCAGATAAAGAAACAATATCAAATAACAACAAAAACTCATATACATGTATTGGTATAAAAGTTATAAAAAATGGAATAATTGATGTAAATAATACAACGGGAAGATTTAGGGGTAAAGCTTGTGTCATGTTGGTTGCAAACCAAATCACTTTTCATGTGGCAAGTTTTCGGTATATATATCTCAACATGAAAGCATCAAATGAATATTCTATTTGTTGTGGCAGAGAAAATATTGCAAGAAGATAGTAACATTTACAATTATCACACAGCTGGTTACTTCGTTGTTTTGACTAGTTTGTAAACTGTTCACTTGATAGATATTTCTATCATTAAGATAATTAAACACAGAATATAGGTAAAACTAGCTATCAAACTATTGAACTATGAGAACAGTAATAAAATGTAACAAAAAGGAATACATGTACTAGTAATAATATCTATACACCTCAGGCTAATGATATATGTATCAGTAACTAAACACATTTGAGAACTGGTTCCTTGGTGGTAGCTACTTCTGTTCTTAGGAAACATTCAATACAAATCATAGTTAAAAGGAACTTATCAAATCATTACTCAAATACTCATGTCTAAGTCTACTGGCAGTAAAAATACAAAAGGGATAATACTGGAAATATTACATACAAACAACGTTGTTATCACACCTGCATTATTGAACTGGTCTTTGATTGGTAGCATTTTCTTTCATGTAGGCACAAAAATGAATCAAAATTGTTCAAATTTGAAAAAAATTCAAACAGCAGAAGTCAAACAAATACAAGATATATGCTAAATATTTGGTATACACACAAGCTACACTAAGTCATGATATTGTTGATAATAAAAATAAGGCTTCTTTCTGCACACAAAAGGAACCATATTATGGCTGTGAATTGAAGCACCAATGAGTGTAAAAATTTTTAAGAATATAGCTACCATTTGAAGATTAAAAATATAATAATTTCAATATTGAGTAATGGTTTCAAGAGTAACTATTATTGCAATAGCTGTATCAGAAAAAGTATGTCATTACACATTGGCACATATGGCTTTAAATACTATTATACAAGAAATACAATAGCAGCGTACAACAAATAAACATTAGGGAAATCAAGCTATTAGGTTTGTAGAACTTTGTACTTATACAAAATACTGCTCAAGTTTTACCAACATCACAAGAAGTGAGACAGAAAAAACACTATATCTTCTAAGAATAGCTTTCAGAAGATGATAATGAAAAAAATGCTTTATATGCATTTAATATAAACAGGTTCTAGTTTCAAATGCCATAAATTCAGGACAATTTTTACAACAGTGTGTTAGGAAATGGAAAAAAGTCTTTTTGTATTATATGTTATGTACTGTGCAAATCGCAAAAAAAATATGATGTACACATAGCTTTTGTACAGTAAGGCAATAATGCAATGCATATATTTTTTACAAAACATTGGAAAATATTACCTTTTACAAAGAATGTTCAAGTGTTTAATTTGAGGATAGCGCTTGTCATGTTTGGCAAATGATTGTCAAAAAGGAAGTAAAAAACTTTCTTCATAATATATGGTTGAAAAAAGAACATATAATGTTTTGATATACACAATCAAAGACAACAAGTAAACCTTATTATCCCCCCCCCCCCCCCCCCAAAAAAGATTATACTTTGTCCTTCAATGAAATAAACAATGATTTATTACAAACAGAATGCTTGGTCTAAGATTGCAATACGCTCAGTCTAAGATTGCAATATGCTCAAAAGGTAAAATAAAATACACAATTCCAAGAATGATTTTTTTAAGTAAAGCAAGTGGTTTGAGATGAGCATATGTGTAAGGCAAACAATTGTGATTGCAAAAACCTTAAAACTATTTTGTTTTGCATTTTGATATGCAAAATCAATTCCAACTGTACTCAATAACAAAAATCAATACCTAACTTGTTTTTACACAAGAATTTTTAAATTAAAAGGAAAATGACGATATTAACATGTTCATTATAAAATAGATTTCTGAATCCATTTTGAATATTTTCATTGTTTACCTCTACAATTATAGTTGCAAGTTAAATTTCAGATTAGACTATTCTCATACCCCCCCCCTACCCCTTTCATGAAAAAAAAATCTTTATATTTCAAAAATCTCAAAAATGCTAACATAAGATATGATCAGAGTAATATAGAAAAACGAAGTTACAAAATGATGGATTGGACAGGAAGGCATTTATGAAGATTTTGTGATGCTGATGATCTCTTCAACTGTTGAGTCTTTCAAAATGAAAGAACATTGAAGTGGCAGATTATTCTGTAGCTCAGTTTCTATGTCTTCAGTGTTGCAACCAAGAGCAGCTGCAATCATGCAAATTGGAACTTCATATGTTGCATACTCATCATGTACATTCATCAGGAGGGAGATGTTCAGCTCTGTTTTCTCAAATGCAATGGCTGATCCATGTATTTGAGAAACTGGTGGCTCACACTCCTGAAACAAAAAGAAAGATCTTAAGTAAAGAAATGTGCGCTAAAAACACCAATTTCATTGGGAATAACACTGTGTACTGCTAAAAACAGTCAATACCATATTAAAGAAAGGGGAAAGAATCAGTTCAAGCATTATGCATTGTCATCAAATTATAGAGAAAACAATTCCTAATATTATATTCATGCATGTTTCTATTGTATTTTAAACATTAAACAGAGCCATCTTACTTCAAGAATGCTTTTTGAAGTTGTTGAAACAGAAATTTCTTCATTGAAGCTGGTCACAACAACATTTGTGATTGACAGATATTTCCCGACTATGGATGAGTCACTTAGGTTTCTCCACAGGGAGACTTTTATACTGTCTGTCTCGTCCTTTAGAGCAACACTTTTAACATTGACATCAACACCTTTCACTTTCACGGTCTTTGTCATGTCCTCCTGAAATAAAATAAGGAAATACATATTATATTGTTTGTGAATTAAGCATATTTATAATACTTCATTTGTTTACAATTTAAACAAAATTCATTAGAACATCATGCTTATCTGCCATAAAAGTTAGTCGAGCTCACACTTGATCTCAGTCTCACTTTTCCACTATGTATTCCTTCTGTAAAAGTGAGACTGAGATTAAATGTGAGCTCATCTAAGTATTATGGCCCTGGGGCCAGAAATTGAATAGTTGTATGCATGTACTTTAACTGATTAAAGAATGTAAAATTCAATCTGAGAGAATTCTAACTGGCAATATAAAATGCATTTGAGCCCAATCTATTTATAAATTATCACATCTGCTCATTTGTTGAACTTCCTACACTTAGGTAACAGTTTAAAATAATCTATGGGCAATTGAAGCTGTCATAAAGATTTGGTATTAATATATAACATCAAATTTTATGACAAATGTTTTCAAACCATATCTGGCAAAGAATTATACAGAAGTAGTTGAAGTGTATACTTACAGAGACAACTCTACCCTTCACAGACACTAGTGACTTAACAGGGGAGGTCTTGACGGCCTTGATAGGGCGCGTCACAGCAGGTGGTGGATTCGCAATCCTCTTGCCCTTCTCCAATATATCCTGTGGAACCTCCATGGTTCCTGTTTTCAATACTTTTGTGTTTTTTGTTATGACAATCGCAGGTTCGCCTTCATTCTTGAAAATATAGTTCATAAGGATGACAGTGTTATCTCCAGTTAATGTTTTCAGTTTAGAAGTGTCATAGAGAGTGCCTTTTATTGCATCTGTTGCATCCCCCATTCCAACTGTCACACATTCTTTTTTCTCACCACTGTCGATTTGATAATTCTGAATATTGCCAACAGCACAGACTTTCACTTTCAGTGGCTGTGCATAAGGTTTACCACCTCTAGAATCCTTTAGTTTTGCAACTGTTAGCATCTGTAATTGAAAAATGAATGAATTTGATTAAGTGTTAAGAAATCATTGTAATATCTTGCTATAATTATAGTAATAAAGTGCAAAATCTTCTATATATTCAATTTCTGGAAATAAAATATTGTAATAATGTGGTAACAACCTTAAATACTGTCATGATATATATTAACATTAAGGCAGATGTCAACAAAAAGCAGACTTTTCAAGATGTAAATTTTTATTCAAATAGGAATTAATATAATGAAGTATTAGCATTTATAGTCAGTGGCCATTCTTTGTTTATATGAGAATAAAGTGGTAGCAATCCAAGTACTTTCTAAAGCAGTGAAAGTACATGGTTTATCATTTTTAAAAGAAATTTTAAACAGTGCAGAACAAAAAAGTTCTATGTCATGAATACAGCTATTTCAGTGCAATATATAGGGGCTTATGATCTGAGAAGTAAGCTTCAAGTGTCCCCCAAGTTTGAATTTGAGTTTCTGAAATGTTTGTGTATATGTGGTCAAGTGCAGATCCATAGTCAGTGGTAGAATTTGTTGGTAGGTATTTAAAATTGAATTCTGACAGGAATTTGATGATATTTCCTGTTTGTGATGAAAGGTTGTCAATATTGAAGTCCCCAGTCAATACTACAGGTGTTTGATCGTCTAAACAATCTCGTAACATACCCCCAAGCATGTTTTTTAATGTCAACAAATTTGTCCTTGGTGGAATATACAAGAACAAAAATAATATTGGTAACCCACTGCGAATTTCAATATCCAAGGAAAAGAACTGAACATTATGTTCTCTTTTTTTGTTAATATTTTTTACAGTGAGTGATTCCTTGACATAAATAGCAAGACCATATGAGGGTCTGTGGGTACCATGTTTTGGGGAGTCAAACCTATGCATTGTATACCCTGGTAATGACAGTGTCTCTTCTTCATCAGTTTCAACAAGTCTTGTTTCAGATATTGCTAATACATCTGATGACATAAGGTTTAAATCCTTTTCTAAATCCTCCTTGTGCTTATGAAGTGACCTTATGTTAAATGATGTCAGAACTGTAGTACAAGGACCATATGCTGCCAAATTGTCAATGCAGACATTCAATTTTTCCTCAGTTCTAAGCCTGTTCATTTCTTCTAACACAACTGGAGACAGCGACATTTTTTTTTCATTCAAATAGGTGATGTGCAAGTTTTCAATATGGGTAACCCTACTAAGTCCCACATAATGCATATGGTCATTTTTTCTAGAGCCAAAATTTATAACTGCTGATTTCATAGTTGAGCCTTGGGCTTTGTGAATTGTTTTGGCAGCTCCTAATCTTAATGGAAACTGTCTTCGTTTTACATGATATGATCCATTCATTTGAATTTTAAACTGCCTTGTTATTTCTAATATTGGTGTCCAAGTTTTCTCAATGTAAGTTTTGAATAGCCTTGCATATTCTCTGCGCAACTCCTTTCCAATGTTATCATCATCAAATTGCACCCAAATAATGCTACACCTTGTTGATCCTTCAACACGATAATCAAAGAGTTTTACTGTGCACGATGCACCATTTGTTATTCCATCTTGAACATTAACATTATTGGTTATTTCAGCTGGGACTCCAATAACTAAGAACAACATTGAAGACAACCCCATTGTTTTGGCAGAGTCATCAGGAACTCTTGCTAATACTTTTGACTTTACTGCTTCATCAGATGTGCCAATAACCCAGTCAATAGCATTAATGCTGACTTTGTGGGAATCATCTGCCATATCATATATCTTGTTATTGTAAGACTGTACTTCATTTCTGGTAGCAAACAAATGGGGTATATTTGCAATATCTGGAGTCTCTGCCTTAACACAATGACACAGTAGACTGATGTCTTGTTCAGTTTGATTTCCCTCTCGTAATCTGTTCAGTAGTTCAGCGAAAGTCTTGTCATCTTTTTGGCGCATTATTATGGTTAATTCAAACAGCTTGAAATTGTCTCTCCACAAATTTGCTGCTAATGGACCATAATCTTTATTTGAGTGAGAAAAAATCCAACTATCCATGACAGGTTTTAGCTGAAAGAGATCACCTACTGCAATAACATTTACTCCACCAAAAGGCAATGTGCATCCTTTAATTTCTTGCAGTCTGAGGTTCATGAAATTGAACATGCCGTGACCAACCATGGATATTTCATCAATGAATATCACCTTTAAATTCATGTATCGTGTTCGAAAGGTATTTAGTTGTTGCATGTCTAGTGGTTTGTATGCAAATCCCCTGCCAACTGGAATACAGAATGCTGCATGGATTGTAGAGCCATTTATGTTATGAGCTGCTTTTCCAGTAGGTGCACAGAGAAGAACATGCAAGTTGTCAGGATTTTCATGAACTTGGTGAGAGTAGAATTTTAACAATGCTTGATATAGGGCTCTTGTAAGTACACTTTTTCCAACCCCTGCTCCGCCAGACAAAAATGCATACAAAGGGTCTTTCTTAGTTTTCAGCCAGTGTAACACATGATAAAAGAATTCCCTTTGCTGGTGGTTAAGAACTCTTAACATTTCTCTGTATGGAATATCTTCCATTTCACCCATTTGCGAAATATCATCATCAATTTGTTTTCGTTGAATTCCAAGCTCAAGGCCTATGTCATAATCTGGTGCATGTTTTCCAGGATCAAAACAACCCCATCTGTTTGAGAGTGTTGATCCTTCCTCTCTATCTATTTCTTCTTCATGTTCATTTCCTGGAGCCACAAAATCTGTACACAAATCCTCTGCATCTACATTATGAAGCATGTTTTCTATATCATTCAAAACCTTTCCTCCCAGCTGATATTCAGAAAGCTTTTCTTGTATTTGAATTTCACATGACTTGTATCTTGCTTCAAAAGATTGAAATGTATTCATTAAATCTTTTTCTTCTTTTCTCCATGGAGTAAATAACATCAAAAGTTCACGATAATGCTTTTCACTATCTGTTTCAATATCAAAATGTACCCATCTTAAAACCATTGGCTTTTTTCTTTTGATTATTTCTGTACCATTCCTAAACATGTAACTTTGAGCAAATTCACAGGAATCTGTTATGACAGAAATTGCATCTTCTGAAATTTCATCCTCTGGTTCATTTTCAGGCAACTCCTCTGAAGTGTTCTGTTTGATGCTTTCTTTGTGATATTTTACTTGAAACCAGGCCACAAAATCAGCGAGACAGATTCCCTCAAGAGCTTTTGGTCGTTGTTGATACAGTCTTATGATATTGCCCGCTTCAATGTCTGTACTGCTTTCTTTCAGGCCTTCTAAAATATGTCTAGGTTTTAACAAAACAACTCGCTCATCTACTGGAGCAGTATTAATAAATGTCACAGATCTTGATGTATGACGCAGTGGTATTTGAAGTACCAAGTATACTGCTTCCTGAGCACCAATCTCAACATGAGAAAGAAACTTGTTTCCTATACGCCTGACTTGTTGGCGAATATCTGAGTCATTTTGTCTTGCTTCTTCACATGCATGCCGCAGCAAGTTAGACATTCCTCTTTGACCTTTAGAAATGTAGGATACTATGTAAGTAGCACATGCATATGCATCCAAAATAAATTGAATGTCCATATTTGCCTGCCAGCTCTTTAGAAGAATATCATTGTATGAATTAATTCTCACTTCGTTTGGATTTCGCTTCAAGAAAACTTTTTCTTGTTTCAAAGATGACCTCACTGCCCTGAAGTAGCAATCCATGTTGATTTGCAGTTCTGATAAAAAGTCTTGAAATGACATTTCAACTGCAGAGTCTCTAAACTTTAATGAATTAAGGTATTCTACAATTTTTTGGTAAGTTGTTGCTGCTGTTGAGAAATCATCATCATCTTCATCTAAGGGTGCAAGAACAACAGTTTGTGGCATTGGTGGTATGGGGAATTGAAATCTACATATAGGTTTATTCTTTTTCATACAAGTCCTTGCATGACGATGCGTTTGGTAATTTATCAAAAAATCATCTGCCCCATGCTTTTCACAAGTTGTGTACTTATCAATAAACTGAGCCACTTCTTCGTATGGGTGAGTTTGAACAGTTGGAGCATCTTTGATCCAAAGAAGCATATGCACATGAGGAGAACCTCGCTGTTGGAACTCAATCCTGTAAAAATAATCTTCAATGATGCCTACAGGATTCATTTTATGATTCATTACCTCTGCAAAGAATTTGTTAAACCTGAAGTCAAAATATCTTGCACAAGTTACAGGGTCAGACTTGATGAGTTTACTTTTGTGTTCCCAGCTCATGTTCCTGATTTCCTCTTCTGTGTATGTCACATTTTCAATTAACTCCCCGAGTGTTCTAAGAAGTGGTGTCCATTTTGTTTCAGCTGCAGAAAATGAACAGAACCATGTGGGTAAACCCAGTTGTCTGATCATAGCAAAAATGTCCCTTTTTGCTTTTTCCCAGTAAGGGGGTGAGCCTCGTAAATTTCGTAAAACATGAAATCCTTCATTCAATCGTACAATTGAATCAGCAGTCTGTGAGTCAAGTATTTGTGCTGCAGTGTATTTCTGACCCTGTAGTTTACATTTCCTCATGGCAAGCATTACTTTGTCTTGTATTTGCTTAATTTGTATTCTTTTCAACTTGTAAAACAGATTTGGAACACATTGAGCGCATCTCCTATCAACATTTCTTAACTCCCATTTGCAAATAGTACTGTAATGCAACGGAACACTTCTAAATTTGTTGTCTGGTCTTGCTTCACCACAATAAATGGTAGGAAATGCTAAAAATTCTGCGTTTTTATCTTGAAATATACTTAAAGGACTAAAGTTTTCACCTGGGGCAATGCTCAAAACCTGATTAAATTCTCTGAAGTCAACACTTTGCATCATAGTGTCCATATTGCCTGTTGGCCGTTCTTCCACACTACCTTCTTCTGTCCAAGCTTCTATGATGGACTCTTCCACTGAATTTGCGGTCAATGTGGAATTTGAATTTGATTCATTTTCTTCTTCCGTTTCGACATCTTGGCAATTCCATGACTCATTCAATTCTATACCTTCTGCTCTGAATAAAGAACTATTCTGTATTAACCATTTTGTTGCCGCAAGGACTTTATTTGGGCGTATCCTTTCAAATGCCATCGAATGTTTAAAACTCATGCTCCGCTTGAATTTCAAAGGTATAGTTTCATTTTCACTTAAGAGTCGAGGTAATTTTTTAACTGTAGAAGTTACATCAGCAGGAACGTTCACAACATTTCCTGTGATACTCATTTGGCCACCACGAGGTTTTTCTCGCAACTGCATAAACGGGATTCTGGGGGCAATAAGTCTCTCTTCAAGAGGTGTAATGTTCAATTCAGGAGGTTTTGAGGGGAATTTTAAACCATTTATAAATGAACAAGGAGGAACTTTTTCTGCTTTTAAATATTTGTGACAGGTGTTACAAATAATGTCTTGCTTTTGAAAGCCATGCTTAATCAAAAAATCTTCACATATTCCAGTGGCTTTTCTAACTGAATGTTTAAACCATATCTGAGAACAACTTTTACAGACAAAAGATGGGCCTGTATTCACAGATGAATGAAATTGCTTAATCACTGTCTCCTGTTTGTTCGATAAATGAATATTGTTGCTTTGAGTCTGACTAGTTCCTGTATGACATGTTTGGCACGGACTAGAAACTGGTTGTATACTATCCATTGTTAAACAACACCTATCTTCATTTTGTCTTTGGACATGTCTTTGGACAAAAGTCATCATTTCTACATTTACAAGTGAAATTGTATACAATTCAAATGCTGCACTTTCACACCTAAATAGCTTTCTCAATAAAGCTTGTAAGTTTGAAAAACTACTGACTGTCAACAAAACAGAGTGACCATCTGCATCAATGTTTCCATTTGAATCACGTGCATGTGGATCAAATATGTGGAACAAAGTGCCAGAAGAGAATATAGCAACAGAACTGCCTTTGCATATAAATATACCCCCATCTCTGGTATTTGCAAAGCATAAATTCAGTGCTGTAGCAAGCGAGAGAAAGGAACCATTATCTTTATAATTGGCTTGTATTTCCCCTGAAAAAACTGGTACAGCTGATATATGAAGCAGTTGATTTAGAATGCAAACATTTTGGGGCAAGTCCTCTGGGTTAAGGTATTCATGAGGACATGTCTGTCTTGCATGCTTATACAAAATATCGCCTTTTGTAAGTACAAAATGAATATCATTTGAATCCCAATTTTCAAACAATTTTTGATTAACTGCATTATAAGCAATGCAAACAAGTGAATTTGCAATGCATTGCTTACCTCTGCTAAACTCCGAGAAATTATTTGAACCTTGATGAATGTTAGCAGAAACGCATTTTAATACTGTCGGATATTTTCTCACATTAGGTTTTGGTTTTTTAACAGAGTTCGGACTCTCCCTTTCATGACTTTCTATATCATTTTTTTTTCTTTTCCTGGTAGACTTCATATCTGATGACGACATTTTTTCGGACTTGGTTTTTAATTTCCTCAATATTTCAGTTTGATGTTTTCTGGGATTAATTTTGTAAGTCTTTTAACAATTTCATAGCTTAATCAAAAGAGTTTCAGAATTATCTTAAATTTTAGTATTTTTTTTTTATGCTCCTGTAGTATTTATTCAGTTCATAAAAACATTTTGTCAATATCATTATCTATTCCACTCTATGATGAACCACTCCTAGAAAATATCCACTCTTGAAATTTGAACTCTTGTTAGTCTTGTGTCAACTCTGAGATATAATTCAAAGTATTGTATCAAAGTTTGCAAATCATTTATCTAAATATCAATCTAGTTTTTCATTTACCAACACCACTCCAAGAAATTTTCCACTCTTGAATCTATTTAATACAATGTATCAACTCTTGCAAGTGTCAAGTTTCGCATTAAAGCAATGGAATATTGATTCGCAAAATACTGCAAAGAAAGCTATCTCGAAATAACAAATAAGTTTTACTCTTCAATAAGCAACATAATTACGAATACAACTTATCCTTTATTATTCTTAACTCAGTTTATGTTTACAGTTACTGATATTTCATGAAAGAGCGCGGGAAATGGCGCTCTGCCTTTTCGATAACGCCTATTGTTTACATCCAGTTAATACGGTATTAAAACTAACAGAATGTATCCCAAAACAAACATGCGATAAGGTTGTCTAAAATTAACACATTGTAACTTTTATAATTACCTTGATACATAAAGCGTTGACAGAAATATCTTTTTCAGTTCTCTCGGGGCCAATCTTTCCTCTCGATGATGTTGTTGACAAACACGATAGCGTGGCGCGTATGGATACAGAAAATAGTACGCTGCTTGACGAGTCAATAAATTTCTGCTTTAAAAAAAACACTTTTCACAAAATTGGAATAACTATTTCAATTTAGTATTAATTCGAATTTATAAACACAATTTTTCAAAATTCAATATAATTACAATGTGAACTATTTTTTTATAGGTGGTGAACTAACTAGGTCATTAGCATTTTTTTCAGACACATGGAGAACGCGGTAAACTCAGAGCGTTAATGCCGACTTTCTCGGATTATATCTATTTTCTTTTTATATAGATGTATGCGTGAGTGTATTCAATGCAGTAAATATGCAATGATTGTATGAAGCAAAACGATTCTCATTGATATGAAAGTAATAGATATTATTATTATAGAAATCAGAGTAGGAGAGAGTACTAGATTTACCGCTTGCCGAGTCTGGCCGCTTGTTTTATATAATGCGAATGAATACAACAGCAACCTTATCTTTTTATTTGTTATTATTTTATTTTTGAGGATACAATTTGGTTGATTATTCGAGAAAAATATTTTTGTTATGTTTTAAAACGCAAACACTTATTTGTGACAGCTTTTGAAGTCTACATTTCATATGAACTATATTTCATATCGAAGGGATAAAAATTGAAATTTCATAAAATCTTATTAAACTTGTTTATTCCATAATGTAAACTATTTATTCGTATATCAGTTTCAAAATGAATTTGAATAGCATTTCAGTTGTATTAATATAATTGACGAAAAAATTCTATTATAAAAAAGCAATGCGATTCTACAACTGGTAGTGATTAAAGGGGGGCGCCATTGAAGCTGGACTCTGACTTACGAGGCTGACTTACGTCACCTCGAAAAACCACAAGAACTCTTAATGCTAAGCTTAAAACAACATACAATCCTATAACAAAAACTTCTCGTCTCTCCATCCTAAAATTTTTGTCTCTAACAAAATGGCTACCCCTTTCCTTTCAGTCATGGGTTACCAAATATCACTTTATACACGGACATTATTCCATCAAAAGAATGAACACAACAACTTACTGTCTTCTAATCTTAAAGCTGATGCTTCATGACATATACGCTAAACTTGTAACACAATAAGTAAATCTATAATAATACATAAAAATATATAATTGTTTATTATTTTATTTAATATAACTTACCTTCATAATAATTATTAAAGCTTTAAGAATTTTTCTACTGCAAAGCCAGAAAGGACACAAAATGCTCTACATGCATGAAATTCTGGGAGACAAAAAAATGTTAAACAGCAAAAACCATTGATGAAGATCTCTAGAACATCAATATCAAAATCTGAGCAAAATGAGCAAGCCTGGGAATAATCATATGCAGAATAAAAAAGAATAAATCCAGCAGGAGTTTCTCCATCCATTTTTGCCATGTGTAACTTAACACTTCCTGTTGACCCCACAATCAATGGACTTTACACATCATCTGTGCAGTATTTTATCCATTTTAATCCATTTCATTTTAAATGTAAATTATAACTTGCAAATGTATAGGCTTTAAAATTTACTTCATTACACACGCATTTGTAAATGACTGGGTCCATGTGTCTTTTTATAGCAATTTTTGTCTACAAAGTATGATATGAAAAAAATTTCTATACATAACAAAAGAAAACTATCAATGTATTCATTATTCTACATTTTGTTGAATACAATTGTGTCTGTTGCTGTTCATGTGTTATGGGCTTTTAGTGTCTATTGTTTGTGAGTTCTGAATGGGACACTACCATGAAAAGCAACAATAAAGAACAACAATTGAACTCGTAGTCCAAAATGAAAATTACAAATCAAGAGCAGAGCAAACACGGACCTCTAAAAAAATTATAGGTAGGATCAGGTGCCATGGAGGAGTAAGCATCCTCTGCTGACCGGTCACACCTGCCGTGTGCTCTTTGTCATCATGATCGGTAAAATGAAAAGTCAAAGCGGTAAATAAATAATGACCTAGCAATATGTATGAAAAACATAAGTAAGCATTTAATTTAGCGGACTATTGTATTTGCTGACAAAGTCTTTGTATTGACAATAGAACTTAATTACGAAATGATGACTTCAATCGCGACTGTTGATAATCTTGTTTCATCAACTTGATTGACAGTAGATTGCCTCGTTTTAGAAATTGTTCACGAGTTATGTGCTTTTAATGTCTACCTATGATGAGTTGTGAACATTTAACAAAAATTGAGACACTTTTATTGTCTATTGATTATGAGTTGTGAACAAGACACTTTTAAATTGAATTCTTCATTTTAATAAATGATCATGTCCGTGGGTTATGTGCTTTTACTGTCTATTAATTACGAGCTGCCAACAGGATAATTTAATATTGTATGGTACATTTGCTATATAATTGTGTTCATGAATTATGGGCTTTTAGTGTCTAACGTTAACAAGTTTTAAATAAGACGTTTTTCAATTTGTTTAAAAAACTATGTCTTTGAGTTATGTGCTTTTAGTGTCTATTGATTATGAGTTGTGAACAAGACACTTTTAAATTGCATTCTTAATTTTGATAAATGATTGTTTGCATGAGTTGTGTGCTTTTATTTTCAATCTATAGACTATCAATTACTTTTAAATTGCATTCTTCACTTTGTTAAATAATTGTGTCCATGAGCTGTGTGGTCTAATGATTATGAGTTGTGAGCAAGAAACTTTTCAATTTGATAAATGATCATGTCTGTGAGTTATGGGCTTTTAATGTCTTTTGATTATGAGTTGTGAACGAGACACTTTTAAATTGCATTCTTCATTTTCGTAAATAACTGTGTCCGTGAGTTGTGTGCTTTTAATGTCTATCGATTATGAGTTGTGAACAAGACACTTTTAAATTGTTTTCTTCAATTTGATAAATGATCATGTCTGTGATTTATGTGGTTTTTTTTATCAATTGCGATTTGCCAATAGGACATTTTAATATTGTATGGTACATTTTGCTAAATAATTGTGTTCATGAATTATGGGCTTTTAGTGTCTAACGTTAACAAGTTTTAAATAAGACGCTTTTCAATTTGTTTAAAAAACTATGTCTATGAGTTATGTGCTTTTAGTGTCTATTGATTATGAGTTGTGAACAAGACACTTTAAAATGGCATTCTTCACATTGTTAAAAAATTGTGTCCATGAGTTATAAGGTCTAAGTAATGATTATGAGTTTGGAGCAAGACTCTTTCCAATTGTATTCTTCACTTAAATAAATGATTGTGTCCATAAGTTATGGGCTGTTAATGTCTTTTGATTATGAGTTGTGAACGAGACACATTTAAATTGCACTCTTCACTTTCTTAAATAACTGTGTCCGTGAGTTGTGTGCTTTTAATGTCTATCGATTATGAGTTGTGAACAAGACACTTTAAAATTGTATTCTTAACTTTGATAAATGATCTTGTCCGTGCGTTGTGTGATTTTTTTGTCTACCAATTACGAGTTGCCAATAGGACATTTAAATATTGTATTGTACATTTGCTATATAATTGTGTTCATGAATTATGGGCTTTTAGTGTCTATAGTTAATGAGTTTTGAAAAAGACGCTTGTAAAATTGTATTGTATTTTCAATTTGTTTAAAAAATATGTCTAGGAGTTATGTGCGTATAATTTCTACCTATTACAAGTTGTGAATAAGGCACTTCTAAATTGCATTCTTCAATTTGTTTAATAATTGTGTCCATGAGTTGTGTGCTTTTAATGTCTATTGATTATGAGTTTGGAGCAAGACACTTTCCAATTTTATTCTGAACTTTGATAAATGATAGTGTCTGTGAGTTGTGTGCTTTTAATGTCTATCGACTATGAGTTGTGAACATTCAACAACGCACTTTTAAAATTTGATACTCTTCAATTTGCCAAATGTGTCCATGACTTGTGTGCTTTTAATGTCTAATGATTATGAGTTGTGAGCAAGACACTTTATGATTGTGTCTGTGAGTTATGAGCTTTTAATGTCTATCTATTAAGAGTTGCCAATAGAATACCAATCAGAAAAGGGATATCCCAAAGTATGACCCAAATATGTCAATTTCCATCCTCCCTTGTGTATTATTAGGTATAGGATACTTTTTGTTTATTATGAGAAAAAGATATAACTTCAGGTGCCTGAGCATATACCGTATGCTCAAAATTGTGACAATTCTATTTTTTTCTATAAAAACCCTGTGCTAAACAATTTCTATTCAGCAAATTTCTCACAGAAGCCTCCAGCGACAATAAATGTGACTGAGTGTACATATGTTATCAAACATAGAATCATTCATTCAATATTTTGCAATTTCTCTTTCAAAAGATAATGAACAGTACCTGAATAAATATTGCTTTCATATATACTTCTTATTTTTAAATATTTTATTTCTTTTTTGAAATATTTGTTAAATTTAGCTCGAATATGTATTGTCCGTGAAAGCTTCCGTATTTTTCAAAGTCTAGGCAAGTTCCGATATTAAAAGCTTATTCATGGATTAACAGTGCATTATACAGCATTGATGGTGCCTCAAATTTTATGCAATGTATGGTAGACGGTCCTAAAATCAACTGGGTCCTAATTTTAACGGTGTTTGGTTTTCGTTTACATCTCGTTTGTCATCACAGATGAATACACTTGACACCACGACAAACTGACAACACATATGAAACTTCTATTTATTAAAATGCTCATGAAAAAAGTAAGAAAATATATTGTAAAATGTTCTATCTGGGAATGAATAAATTTTACTTAATCTTCATTAACCCCGTCGAAAGATACACGTTTTCACAAATATCTATTCCATCCTACTGCCTACAAAATGGATTTAAAACCCGATAAAAAATTCTAATAATTTGCGATGATATATATAACATGTGCTTTGATTAAATACAAAGAAAAAAACTTACCTGTACAGAATAGTATATCCTTGAATCCTTCCAATTAGCGCCAAAATAACCGGATGTTTGTCTTTGTCAGAAATATGCTTGAGAGTTTACAAAACGTTTCATGCATTCTATATTTAGAGGTCGCGTCATCACTGATGTGATGATCACGTGACCTGGTGTACACATTGCGTTTCATGTGCTAAGGGAGACAACTTCAAAAAGCGTCCGACGGAGTCCGAAAAAAGCGAGTCCTCTGATAATGTGGTTAATTTTAAATGAAGCTAAATCTGTTACTAAACTCAGAAGCAACTAAATAACGTATTTTAGTTTGAAGGTTAGGAGCTAAGCTCATAATTTTGAAAAACTCTTAAGTATGTCCTGGACAAATCTTTCGCCACATAAACGTTTATGGTTGACACAGACGGACGGACGGACGGACGACGGACAAAAAGTGATCAGAATAGCTCACTTGAGCTTTCAGCTCAGGTGAGCTAAAAAGGCTCTCGTCTCTCGGAGATCAAGATTATATTTTTCCACAGTTCTTAACAAATCTGAACACAATAATCACCGCCAAAGACGGGCCCAGTGACCCGCTGTAAGCCTTGAACCTCCGTCTGTGAGTTATAACGGAGACAGGGGATCGTTGGTTACGGTGCTGCACGGCAGAAATCTATGTCTCCCTGATTTCTGGAATTCTGTTGAATCAGACGTCACTTCTGATGATGAGAATGATGCATTAAAAGCATATGTTTGTCATTATTCAAAAGTAATGGAGAATGGCATCTTCATTCCCGACTCCTTGTTTACAACTTATTTCCCTTCACGTACCATGATCTAGCTGAAGTCCTGGTTTAACGAGTCTTGTTCATGCAGAGCACACGGGGTATAGAATAAAAAGGCAAAGTAATCTATAATTCTGTGATATTCATCTCTCTCTCTCTCCCTCTCTCTCTCTCTCTCTCAGGCTTTAAAATTATTCTCAAAAGTAGATGGGGAAATGAAATAGCGCAAATGCCCATTTGGTTTAGTCGTACAATACAATTTCAATTTTTTTTTATTAAATATATTTGCTAATGTTATAATACAAGTTTACAAAAAGGACAATTTCTAAATATTATACTCATTTTTTAATATTTTAATAACAAATTACACATGTATAAGAAAATAATAAATCCTAAAGTTTTGTTGGTATCGAACCCACAATTCTATGTCTGGTGCTCTAACCACTGATCCATTTCAGTCACAACAAAGTGCGGTGTTTGAATGCTATACATGCGACTTTGGCCACGAATCTATGGAATTGTATTATTTTCCAGAAACGTTCAATAGTTGATATAAAAATGATATTTTTAAAGGATAGTGTGTCATCTCTCCACGTTTTTGTTGATTGGAATCGGTTTGTTTTCCAGTATACATTATTTAGACTATGACAAAAATATGGAGCTCAGTCCCACTCTATCAAAGAAAACGCATTTAAATGACATTGCATGGAGGTTTTGACATGCATATGCCAGATTAAAGCAACATATTCATAGTACTTAACATATCTCAGGGTTACAGATCGATGTTATGTTAAACCGTTTTTAATAATTTAAAAAAGAAATCATATTTGTTGATATTTCAATTTTGCCGTATCTTATCTATCCTCATATAGATATTTTACACGCCTTATTCATCCATCTTCTTGTCTCATTGCAAAGAGTTTCTATTATGGCAATTGTCCATGGCACATGAACCATTATAGTAAGCAGGGTAATTGGATGTGCAGTGTCAATGTAATCACTATAATGACTATATGATATTAAAGTTACTTTCCAAAATAAGTTGTAGATACTATTTGAGAAATTTAGATATTGTACTTCTTCACTATAGAGAGTACTCAGTAGATTATCTTTTGATTGTAAAATTCTCCTGAACCAAGACAGTTTCAGTGATTTGATGTAGGAATCTAAATGTACCATTTGGAGCCCCCCCCCCCCCCCCCCCCCCCAGTATACTTCTGAATTAATATCATTTTTTTCCAAATGAAATATATTTAATTCAGGTTGAAAGATATAACAACGTTTTATCGAGCACGTGGTTTGCTATTTATAGTTTGTTTACTAAGGGTGGTTTACGCGTAGTAATACTGGTTAGACCAGTTATTAGGGCATGACTGGTATGCTTTGTGATTTTAAGTTATTCGAGCTCAAGACTTAGCGCTGTTTACACGCTTTGCAATGTCGGACTCTGATAGCGGTTTGTTGGGCGGGGACACCGACAAGAGTTCTTCAACTCCAGCCGCCGATATAACGGACACTTTCAACCTATTTAAGTGTTACTTGGATTCTTCGCTAAACTCGTTCAAGAAGGAGCTTTTGGACAGCCAAGAAGGTAGAGATATCGATTTAGAGAAAAAACTTAAAAAAGATATAGCGTCTTCATTAAAGAGTCCGGGCAATAAAATACAGTTTGAATTCAATGAAGAAATCATCGCAGATTTGCAAAAGTTAAAGAAAAAAGTAAAATCTAAGAGTGAGTGTGAAGCATTCGATAGCATCATAACAAAGTTGTCTAAACGAAATAAACTTATCCGTATAGCAGACAATTCTCCAGCAGGGTGGGCCACAGTTCATCAATATGAGCACAACGACATCGCCTCTGATTCGGACGATGACAAAAAACTACGACAGGCAGAAAACAGAGCTTTGCGTGCTATTAAAGAGAAGAAGAGGTTCCAGCCATACAAACCACGCCCTTCCGGCTACAGCGCTCCTCAGCCTGCTACTGGCAGTATTCCTTCCGCTGCTGCTGGAAGTCAACAGCAGCTTTTTCGTGGCTTCGGGAAACGCCGTGAACCATCTTCCTACGACATCTGTTTCCACTGCAAGTCAGTCGGGCACTGGAGGAAACACTGTCCCCTGTTCAGCGCCGCCAATCAGTCAAGCGGTTCGGGATCAGTTAGTAAATGATAAGTATGACGATTTTGATTTCATGGCTTATGAAAGTTTCTGTAATTTGAAAGAAAATGATATCATATCTGAACATCAAATCTATTTGAAAAATTTAGAAAGCTTTAGAGATTCTAAAGGTGTAAAGCATTGGTTAAGAAATGCAGTACAATTTTGGAAGAGTATAAATGCATCTGACTTCATTATCAGTACTATTAGCACTGGCTATGTAATTCCATTCATTATGCCACCAAAAGAAATGTACATGAAAAATAATAAGTCTGCCATACTCAATGCTGAATTTGTTTCTGACACTGTTTCAGAATTGTTACTTTCAAGTTGTATTATACAAGTTCCTTTCATACCTGTTGTGGTAAATCCGCTAAGTGTAGCAATGAACAGTTCTGGTAAGAAGAGGTTAATCCTTGATCTGAGTGTTTTGAACAAGTTTGTAAGAAGAGACAAAGTGAAATTTGAAGACTGGAAAATAGCATTGCAATATTTTCAAAAAGGGTTTCATATGTTTAAATTTGACCTTAAGTCTGGTTATCATCATATAGATATTTGCTCAGCACAACAAACTTTTTTGGGTTTTTCTTGGAATAATTTATTTTATGTATTTACAGTTTTGCCTTTCGGTCTTTCTTCGGCACCTTACATTTTTACAAAGTGTTTACGACCAATGGTGAGATACTGGAGGCAGTCGGGTGTCAACATTGTGTTGTATTTAGACGATGGCCTGGGATTGGCTGAATCATACGAGAAAGGGGTATCTGATAGCCTTTTCGTTAAAGATTCCTTAGAAAAGGCTGGGTTTTTGGTAAATTTGGAAAAGTCTATTTTTGAACCTTGTCAAATGTTAGAATGGCTAGGAATGATATGGAACACTAACATGTTTTGTTTGTCTATTCCAGAGAGACGTATACATGATTGTAAGAGCACTTTAGCAGATTTGTTTCATAGATTACCAAAAATTACTGCAAGACAATTGGCTCAGTTTACGGGCAAGGTTATTTCTATGGGACCAGTGATCGGTAACATTAGTAGACTTATGACAAGAAAGTGTTATGAAATTATCGAGTCCCGATTTGCATGGGATAGTTTGATTAGATTTGATAGTTCACATGAGTTTTTGCAAGAACTTTCGTTCTGGTCGAAGAATTTGGACATGTATAACTGTCGTTTTATGAAAGATTATTCTAAATCAATTGCTATTTTATGCACAGATGCTAGTTCAGTAGCTGCAGGAGCTGTATGTCAATTATCAGGTACACACAAGTACTTTCACAGTAATTTTTCAGAAGTAGAGAGTGCACAAAGTTCCACCTGGCGAGAACTTAAGGCAATTCAGCTTGCTTTATTTTCGTACAAAGAAAACCTTAGTGGGAAGTCTGTGAAAATATTGACTGACAGTAAAAATTGTGTTTCAATTGTCCAAAGTGGTAGCACGAAAAATGATTTACATGTAATTGCTCTTTCTATTTTTCATTTGTGTTTGCAGAGAAAAATTTCGTTAGATATTGCATGGATTCCCAGAGAAATGAATGAAACGGCAGATTATTTAAGTAAATTAGTGGATTACGATGATTGGTCTGTATCTGATGAATTTTTTGAATTTATGAATAATATGTGGGGCCCTTATACAGTGGACAGATTTGCAAATTATCTTAATAAGAAATTACCTAGATTTAACTCTTTGTTCTGGAATCCTGGTACTGATGCAGTTGATTGTTTTTCTCAAGATTGGAGTTCAGATAATAATTGGCTAGTGCCACCTATTCATTTAGTCATGAGAAGTTTAAGGCATCTTATGTATTGCAGATCACGAGGTACTTTGATCGTTCCTTATTGGCCATCGGCGCCGTTTTGGTCTATGATTTTTGGACCGGATATGACATATAGAAGTTATGTAACAGATGTTATTCAGTTTAATGATGTAAGAGGTATTTTGTGCAGAGGCACGTCTAAGAACTGTATATTTGGGACTGAAAAATTTCATGGTTCTTTATTGGCTGTTAAACTTTGTTCTGTATGAGCAGATTTGAACATGGTCCTAGTACTGTTGTACTGAGTGACGTGGTTAGATGCTTGAATTGTGCATTTGTATGTATCTGTTGTATATATTTTATGCTATTGCAGAATGACGACTGATGAGATGATATTGTGTAAGACACGGTCCTAAGAGCATTAGGCATTAGTGACATGGTCTTGGAATTTGTTTTTGACATGGTCCCTGTTATGGACAGAGCGACATGGTCAAATTTGAAATAAAATAATGTGAGGGACTAACAAATGTTTCCGTGTTTACATTTTTCAGATGTTTTCCAAACAAGAAGATGGGCCTCAATTCAGACATCGGGGGAAAATTTGGCGGACCTGAAGTTCTTCTGTGAAAAATCCAAATCTGAAAGTACTTTTCGTAAATATCGGTATGCCTTTAATTCATGGATAAAGTGGTGTTATTCGCAAAGTCCTAAAGTGCAACACTTCCCTGCTTCTGATTTCAACGTTTCCATATATTTGATTAATTTATCAAAACAATTTAACTCTGTTGCAAAAGTTAATGAAGCCTTTTATGCCATTTCTTGGGCTCATGAAATTTCAGGAACACAAAATCCTTGTCATTCATCATTAGTCGTTTCAGTTTTGGAGGGAGCTCGCCGCTTAAGTGCTAAACCTGTTACCAAGAAAGAACCAATAACTTCTGAAATTTTACAGCAAATAGTGAATCGTTACGGGACCGGAAGTAGCAGTTTACCAGACATTCGAATTTCATGTATGTGTCTATTAAGTTATGCAGCTTTTTTACGTTTTTCAGAACTGGTCAACTTAAAACGCTCTGACATTACATTTTATGAGGACCATCTTTCTTTGTATATCTCTAAGAGTAAAACAGATAAATATAAGACTGGGAGTAATGTAATAGTTTCTAAAACAAATAATGTTACTTGTCCGTATGGTATGTTACAATTGTATTTGAAAATTGCTGACATTGCTTCGGATTCTGATTGTTTTATTTTCAGGGCGTTATCATTTTGTAAAAAATCTGGTAAATATAAATTAAGAAATTCTGGACCATTGTCTTATAGTAGAGCAAGGGAATTATTACTTAATGCTTTGGAAAGTGTTGGTGTGGATAAGTCCAAATTTGGTCTTCACAGTTTAAGGTCAGGGGGCGCTACTGCGGCTGCTAATGCTGGTGTGAGTGACAGACTGTTTAAGAAGCACGGCAGGTGGCGCTTTGACAACGCAAAAGACGGTTATGTTCATGAAAATGTAAAATCATTGATGTCTGTGTCTCAGTCATTGAATATTTGAATGTGTTCAATAATAAATATAACTTACAGTTTTTCTTTTCCCCTTTCTTTGTTACGTTTCGAAATGCGCTAGTCTTGGAGCACTTACCCATAATCAGTGTTGTTATGATTGAATAAGGTTGTAAATATTTTATGTTCGTTTGAGATAGTTCGAATTAGAACATAAATATATTTAATTCAGGTTGAAAGATATAACAACGTTTTATCGAGCACGTGGTTTGCTATTTATAGTTTGTTTACTAGGGGTGGTTTTCGCGTAGTAATACTGGTTAGACCAGTTATTAGGGCATGACTGGTATGCTTTGTGATTTTAAGTTATTCGAGCTCAAGACTTAGCGCTGTTTACACGCTTTGCACCCACCCGCCCACCCACTTATACATAATCATTCATGTATTGGGTTTGATTGCACAAAATATTAATAAAATGCATAATGCTATAATATTTCTGTTGCAGATAATGAGTTTTGTCCCAAGAATTCGACATATATTAACGCGGTATCTATGTATTTTATTGAATAAATGCGCTAGTCTTGGAGCACTTACCCATAATCAGTGTTGTTATGATTGAATAAGGTTGTAAATATTTTATGTTCGTTTGAGATAGTTCGAATTAGAACATAATTGGAAAAAGGTTTTTTCCAGTTGTTTTAACCACTCTTTAGGCAACGTTATGAAAAGATGTGTCAATTTAGGTAGTAATATTGACTTTATAACAGTTATCTTTCCTAAGGGAGTTAACTGATTATTGTAGGCAAATTTTTGTACAAGCCAATATAATGTAATTTTGCTTCTAATGAATCGTATAGATAGCTGTTTCCTCAAAATAGGACCGAGAGAATGCTAACAAAAACCCTTTTTGTTTTAAGTTTAGTACAAGTTATACAATGATTCCGATATAGAAATAGCAGCTAATATTGCTTTAACGGTCACGTCTATGAAGGATCTTCTATAAATAACTAATTACATAAATTAATGCCCATTATACATCGTGCTAAATATATTATGCAATGCATAAACCTAACATGCATACAATCATGCATACATATATACTAATACACATGAACAATAGAATACAAAAAAAAAGCATATCAATTTTGTTTCATAAAATTAGTATACACATTAAAATTTTTAGACATGAAACAATTACAACGTCAGTGAACTTTTTCCAGTAAACCCATTAGATGATGTTTTATTTAAATGGTATCAAAAGCTAGAGCAAATACTTCGGAAAACAGGATAAAAAATGAATTATATTTTCTGGAATTAAATTTTACTTTTCACAATACATATTCATAGGAATTGATTGAGATTAAATACATGTAGTGTATTATTGTATATCCCAAAATCAACTTATATGATTATTTTCTGTCAATTTTTTATTCCAAGCTATAATATTGCAATAATGAATAAATAAATGAAAAAGTCACACATTTTTACATTCTTTATTAATTAGAGGAGAAATCATACGTCGGGCCAACAAAATATGCACGGAATTAAATTTAGATACGTTGATTAGTGACTTGTCATATCAATATCTTATAATTAAGAATTTTTTAAAAAGGTTGTATAGTTACACAGTCTCGTGTTCACAATTGCTGCTTATTTACGGTACACCAACGATCGGATAAGGGACACCACTCTTACTAGTTACCTGATAAAAAAGAACAATCGTCACGGTAGTTTATTTTGAATATAATTTTTACATTATCATAATAAAAAATGTAACTCTAGACCGGGGGGGGGGGTACGACTTGGTCACAAATGGCTGTGTTTGATTAAAAAAAAATTGTGTCAAATGCAAAATAAAAGGAGAAAACGCGTGTTTAATCGATCAAAGACAGATAGAGCACGTGTAGTGTTCATGAGGAAGTAAATGTTGTATCATCTCTACACAAACAGGAAAAAAGAGAGAATGATCAATTCTCCATTCCCCCTGTCTTTGTTTAACTTCCTGAGTAATCGACAATGACGAGGACATAATGTTTCCCATTTAAGGGTTCTAGTTAAATGGCGACTGTTATAAACCACTTCAAATTAAAAACGGGGATATATACCAGAGAGGAGACTTATCTAATAAGCTTACACGTCATAATGATGCAAGGGTATGGAGGTTAGCGGAGCAGTTACCTGTACACGGGGAGGGAGTGCAGTTAGTGGGAAAGCCGTCTTCACCTGGGGGGGACCACTTGCAGAATTTGTTTGCATTCCATGGTCGCTAGATCGGACTACTCCTAAACATGGCCTCTATATCTGTACTAACGAGAACCGTTCTGCTTCACCTTGTGCTGTCCGTAGGGATTCTCCGTGGAGAGGACACGGTCCCGGCTTGTGACAGGTAGGTACTATGACCTTTAGTTCCCCGGGGCGGCATTATTTTTCTTCATCTTATAGGATAGCTATTTTGGGTCATAACCTTCTGAATAACACGACTTTCTGTACGGTTAATTAAAACACACGTGCAAATTTATACAGTTTTCGTCAGCCCCAAAAATATTTATTGCAACTTCATTGTATGTTTAGCTGTATTTCAAAAGTATATGGTTCAAATATGCACAATTTTCCGCTGCACAGTAGATGGTAAGATAAATTGCCTACGAATTAAAAAAAAAAGTAGTTAACCTTATAGATAGCTTCACACATTGCATAGATTGTGAAAAAAAAATCATCATAAATTTGCATAGACGTTAAACATTAAATTTATTATTCTATTTGCAAGTCCAATTTACTGTCAGGGGGACCTTCTGGATATAATACAGCGGATGAGGCTGTTCAATGACTCCAAAACCTTCGTGGATATGAGTCTTAAGCAGTCTCCAGGTAGTGACACAAAAAGATCGTTTTGACTAATATTGAAGAAAACAACAAGTCTTTATGATTAATATTGATATTTTTTCTTTTTCTACATCCAAAGTCTAAACTTCTATGTCCTTCTATTTCAGAGGAAGTCTTGTCTGCTTTTAACAACCTTTCTAAACCAATCTCCGAGGCGCAGGGTCGGAAGTTTGTAGATGACCACTTTTCCGGTCCTGGGGATGAATTCCAACCATGGAAACCGACCGATTTGCCGCGCATGTACGTGTTTATAAAATCCTGTGCCTGTCTTTTTTTTAATCAACTGCAATAGTAAGTGCTTTGTAATTAATCCAAAATCATGTAAATACATGAACTTTGTCATTTGTACTTAATATAAGCAGATATACATGTATATCTACACAATGCAAAGTTATGATAATATGCGGAATAATCAGGAGATCAACTTGTCATTGTGCAGGCCTGCCATCATGAATCACATCAAGGATCCCTTACTGAGGGGCTTTGCCTGGGACCTCTGTCGGACTTGGAAAGACTTGGGTCGAAAAGTGGGTGTTATTCCCTGAATTAATCCGTGATAATCCCAGAATTAATCTACTCAATATAATTTTTTTAACGATTTTTTTTTCATTGAAGTGTCACAATATATCCATCAGTATCTGTAGGCTGCACTGCCCAAAGTTTGGTTCTATGATCTCGTTTTAGATCAAAATTGATGTGAAATTGAATCCAGATCGCTATTCCCTGGTGTATCTTACCTAACCCATTCATTGTCCCCGGGGGAAGATTTAGAGAAACCTATTACTGGTATATTGCGATTTATATATCAATAGTATTGATTTAAAATGATTTTAAAAAATTAAACCACACACTTAAAATTCATTGTAACTGCTTCTTAAGTAGCTAAGAATGTTTTGATGATGTCTTTGGTAGTACGACAGGGATACCTACTGGGTGGTGAAGGGTCTCCTGTTGTGTGAAATGACAGACACCGTGAAGGGCATGCTGGAAAACTTTGCCTTCATGATACAGAGGTCAGGAACTCGTTAAGATTTAAACTCAAGTAATGAAAAAGTGCTCTACAAATATACATGTACAGACCTCGTTGAAATAGATGGTATGGAAAACTACTAGTGTTGTAAAAGATTCCCAATTGCGTTTCACAGGTTTGGCTTCATCCCAAATGGCGGCCGTGTATACTACAGTCGGCGCTCGCAGCCTCCTTTCTTTATTCCAATGATGTATGACTATTACAATGGCCACCAAGAATCTCACCTTCGTGCAGAGTCATCTACCAGCCATGGAGGCAGAGTACGCTTTCTGGATGACCAATCGAAGCGTCAGCGTACAGAGGGGTGACGTCACACATATACTCAACAGATACGCATCCAGCGTCAACTCTCCTAGGTGACCAAATTCTAAACGAACAAAGCTGATATTAATTCTTTCTTTATTCGAAGAGTTTACAACTTAAGTTAATTTTAAAACTATACAGAGCTTAGACTATTTTACATTTCTTTCGAATTATTTACAACTGAAGTTATTATATAACTAAATGATTTCTTTATTAGACCCGAGTCCTATTCTGAAGATCTAAAAACTGCCTCAAGTACAAACAGTAATTACGAATTTTCATTATTTTTTAAAGCTGATTTTGGACAAAGTATTAATTAAAATTTACTTATCTGTCCAGGTATGCTGTAATCAATAAAGTTTTACAAAATGGTTTTAGATTCCAGCGCCAGACGACAGTTGTATCAGAACCTCGTGTCTGCCGCCGAATCAGGATGGGATTTCTCCTCTCGCTGGTTCTCGCGAGATCCTGGGACAAATCTCACCCTTGACACCACGAGGACAACTAACATTTTACCTGTCGATCTGAACAGTGTCCTTTGCATGAATGAACACATCTTATCGGAACTTTTCAACAAGGACAGGTATCATATACAGAAATTACAGTTTACATGTACAATATATTTGGTTTGCGTTTAGCAATATGATTGAATGAAAAATTCCTTTTGAAAAAGCTAACATCGAAAGACACCCTACACTTTACTTTAAGTAATCAAATTCAAACCGAGTTGTACCAATTGCACCTATAATACAGTCTTTTTCTTACCTTTCATGACTTTGCTTGCCATTGCTCATAAATTAAAAGTGAATTCTACGTTTAATTAAACCATTTATAAAGTAAACACTTTCTGTTTTGTAAAAATTCTTTATCATTTCCAGGCAATCAAGAAAAAGGGAAAAACTATTCCAAAAACTGGCAAAGACGACAGACGGCGATTTTTAACGTGCTCTGGAACCCCACAAAAAGGGTGTGGCAAGACCTGGACATTGCGGCCAATTCTCACAGGGATTACTTTTATGCCTCCAACATTCTCCCTCTGTTTGCATCATGCACAGGAAAAAATGAAACGAAAACGGAGAACTCTGTTTTGACCTATTTACAGGTAAGAGTATAACCATTGTACTATCTTACCTGTCTATAACCATTGTAACAGTTTACCTGTCTATAACCATTGTAACAGCTTACCTGTCTATAACCATTGTAACAGTTTACCTGTCTATAACGATTGTAACAGCTTACCTGTCTATAACCATAGTAACAGCTTACCTGTCTATAACCATTGTAACATCTTACCTGTCTATAACCATTGTAACAGCTTACCTGTCTATAACCATTGTAACAGCTTACCTGTCTATAACCATTGTAACAGCTTATAGTCTTTAACCATTGTAACAGCTTACCTGTCTATAACCATTGTAACAGCTTATATTCTTAACCAATGTAACCAGCCTACCTGTCTTTAACCATTGTAACAGCTTATACATGTACCTGTCTATAACCATTGTAACATCTTACCTGTCTATAACCATTGTAACAGCTTACCTGTCTTTAACCATTGTAACAGCTTAACTGTCTATAACCATTGTAACAGCTTACCTGTTATTAACCATTGTAACAGCGTATAGTCTTAACCATTGTACCCAGCCTACCTGTCTTTAACCATTGTAACAGCTTATACATGTACCTGTCTTCTTTAACCATTGTAACAGCTTATACATGTACCTGTCTTCTTTAACCACTGTAACAGCTTATACATGTACCTGTCTATAACCATTATAACAGCTAACCTTACTATAACCATTGTAACAGCTTGCCTGTCTTTAGCCATTCTAACAGCGTACCTGTCTTTAACCATTCTAACAACTTACCTGTCTTTAACCATTCTAACAGCTTACCTGTCTATAACCATTAACAGCTTACCTGTTATAACCATTGTAACAGCTTATCTGTCTATAACCATAGTAACAGCTTACCTGTCTTTTACCATTGTAACAGCTTACATGTCTATAACCATTTTAACCATCTTACCTGTCTATATAACCATAGTAACAGCTTACCTGTCTTTAACCATCTGCTCTTCAAGCAAGATTGTGTTTATGTCTACCCTTCTGTTCTGACCATTAAGATTGTCAATTGTTTCCTATCATGTTCTTCAACGTCTGACCTATATTCTGACCTTTTAACGATTTGACTTGTTCTGCAATTAAGAGAGTCATTGATACCCTACCTCCCTTTCATTTTCCCTTTGATTTCACAACGTAAGCTTGACTTCCAAGTGAGACTGTAATTGTTTTCTTTAAATACTGTAGTTTGTATAAGAGTAAGGCTGTAAAAGTGAGACCGTATGCTTGCTGTACATGTGGTACTGTAAATTAATCTACGAGTAAGGCTGTAACTCGTTTTTTCTTTTAAGTAAAAAAGTGTCCTCTGTATGTAAGAACCAAAGAATACACCCATCTCTTTATCTTTGTCTATTCTTAGCCCTTTGTAGTACGTCGTTTTAAATGTTGCTTAAACCTTAATGAACTCGAAATATGTCACGAAAAATAAGCTTGAAAAGTGTAAGAGAATATCTTACGCTATATACACAGTGATTATAGAGATCAGACGTGTCCTTTTATGCATGTAGGAAAGCTATAGAGAGGAACAGTTAACAATATTGTCCTGGTGGTATCACATCAACTTTTTTCGTCATAAGGATTTGAATAAAGACTACAAGTGAACAGGAAATAATAATATATTTTAAACGGTTCTAAAAATGCGTTTACAGGGATATAGACATATAATTGAGCTGAAACATTTTCAAATTCTATTTTTTGGGGGGGAGTTGATTATAATCAACTCTCCTATGCAGTTACTCTGGCAAACCGATTCACACAGATTCGGTGTGCTGTACCATTGTTTTTCAAAAGAAACGTATTTATAAATACCTTGAAATAAGTCAGATTTTATATAGTACGAACAATTTAATTGTTTTTTGTAGCTGCATATTCCTACGCCAGAGTTAAACAAAGTCTCGTTCAACCAGACGCTTGGCTGTCTCCGTAAATCTCCGACAAGCAGAGAGTCTCTCTTGGTAGTCAGATGTTAACGGAGACAGCCGAGCGTCTGGTTGAACGAAGCTAGAGTTCAATATTACTTGGATCCAGACGTGTACAATTTTTAGAAACATTTCGATTACTGATAAACAGTGTGATGGAATTAATTCTATCTTTAAAAATTTCACAACATGATTCATACGGGTTTTTCTTAAAATTCTTGTGGGAAAAGTTCGAGAATTCATATTATAAGAATGTGCAAAATTCAAATACAGATTAGAAACTACTTGCCACGCAAAATAACATATCGTTAATTTTAAAATTGATAATAATCAATAAAATCAACTCCCGACAAAGTACTTCAGTACTTTGATTATTATCTAGAATGGTCAATATAGATATTTTTAATAATGATAAATAATAGTGTTATATATTCGTCAAAATTTGAAAGTCAAATACTTAGTATTGAGTTACAAGCAAGATACAAAGTTCGAAAAACTTAAGTATGTAAACAAAGCTCGAGTCTTGTTATTGTTTAGATGTGTTGTATTGCATGGTTTAAGTTTCAATGAAATGGTGCTATGATCATTTGTTAATAATACCGGTATTATTTATGAACGCATTGAATCAGTTTATCTTGTCACGGTTGTAAAATTAATAAACACGAGCTTTATTTACATGGCAATGATTTTGTACGTCAGTATCTTGCCTGAAACTTTGTTTCCAACATTCAATTTGCTGTCGATCATTCCAAATGCACAAGTAAACATAATATTTTGATCTTATATCGTATCTAGGTTCCTTGAAACAAAAGAGATTGTGATTTTGGTTGTTCATATGCAGTCAAATTGTACTTTTAAATAATGTCAATATAGGGGCCCTGGGTCGAGCCCTGTAAAGCATGATATACTAACTAAAACAATTCTGCACGTCATCTGACGAAGCCAGGCATTCACAAACTTACCCGAGGTTATAGAGACCACGTGGTGATTTATAATATTCAATAGGTCAAAATATACCGTTTACAACAAAGAACACGAATTCAAGAAGAAGCAGATTTTTCCTCTCTTAACCACGAGCGCACGTTTGTCTATTAATCACCTTTTAATTCAAGCTTACATATATATAAATATAATAACTACCATTAATCTGACGATGTATTAAGTCTGTGAAAACTGGGCGCACTTGCCAGTATATGGATATTAAAAAGGTAATGACCCCTTCCTTTGAAAATCACTTTGTACTTTGTAAATATGAAATCCTTCAATAAAAAAAAATATGCCAATTTTCAAAATTTATTTGTCGCAATTTTCAGATGTCCTTAAGTGTAGTAATTTGTTATAATTTAAGGAATAAGGAATCATTCTTTGAGTATCATGATTATGAAATGATAATTTCGGTTGGAGCGTCAAGTCCAATAAAGCCCGAAGGGCTGTATGATAGATTTGACCACGCTCCGACCGAAATTATCACCTCATTATATTCAAAGAATGATTCCTTATTACTTATATTTATACTACTTCCAATTTGTACACTTTTAAACAAAAAATATTTTTTAGTGTAGCACATGCTATGTATTACTACGCGGCGCAGCCAATACCGTTTTCCGGTTATGCTATGAGACACGCCCATTTTGTGTCACTCATGTTTTATGAAGATATTGGGTTTTAGAGTTCAAAATTGATTCGTAATTTAATTACAGACAAAGACAGTTGAAAATGTTTATATAAAACAATTATCCATGTATTTTCAATAAAAAAAAAATAAACAGCGAATTAAAAAGTTTACCGGGATATGAATTTGGTTGGTCACGTGATCAAATCCTGTGAAGCCAAAAAGACGCTCAGAAGAGTTGTTTACCATCAACCAAGTGTAATGTTCATATATATTCAAATATTTCATATTTCCTCAGAATTTAGGAGTTTTGGAATTTGCGGGGGGTTTTCCAACCTCGCTAGAAACGACTGGCCAGCAGTGGGATTTGCCCAATGGATGGCCACCATTACAACACATGGCTATCTGGGGAATGTCTCAAAGTCAGAATCAACAGTTAAAGGCCGAGGCATTTTCTCTAGCCAATAAATCGATTGTTAGCAATTGGATAGCGTGGAATCGCAGCAGAAACATGTATGAGAAGGTCTGTATCATCTTTTACTATAATTCGGGAACAAGACAGTTTTACAATAGCCCATATATTTTGTAATACATCTATTGAACGTAAATTTTAGTACTCAACTAATATCTCGGGGGAAGGAGGCAGTGGCGGTGAATACGGAGTACAGGTAAGAATACAGAGTACAGGTAAGAGATATACTTCGTACACTGCAATCTTAGTACAATAATGTCCGTACTACCAACCAGCTAGAAACAAGTACTAGTACATGTATAACTAGAAATTGCAATATATAGTGTACATGTACTGTAATCTTAGTAAAATAATGTCCATGCTACCAACCAGTTACGAAAAACTATAACAAGAAATACCAAAATTCTGTCATTGATTTATTAATTTCAACTGTACATAACGAACGTTTTTCGTCAAACATTCTGTCCCGACGGTGTCCCGACTGTGACAAAGTTTCAAAGTTTGAACATTGACTTATATCATTGTTATCAAGAGGATTCAAAGAAAATGATACATCAAACATATAGAATGATATATTATTAATATATCATGCAACTACTCAATTTTGTACATGTAATATTTTCAGCACTACATGTAAATACTAACTAAGAATATCCAATTTTTCCACTTATTACTTAAACCGTAAACTCATATTAATCGTGATTCTATAACATTATGTCTTTATTTGTTAGATGGATCAATGTTATACTTTTACACGTTGTAGTTTGATTGTCTTTAATTGCAGGAGGGGTTTGGGTGGTCCAATGGAGTCGTGTTAGAACTACTAAGTATGTACGGAGATAGGTTATCCGTCAGCCCGCAGTGTCATCATACGTCATCCGCCCACGCCGCCTCCAGAACGAGGCTGTTCTACCATATATCGCCACTTGTTCTTTGTTTTGTTTGTTTGCTGTTTTATTTATAGTCTTGCAATAAAGAATTCTTTTAAGAAGACATTATCTAGAGCGTTTTAACATGCCTAACTGATGGCGTTATTAATGACACCGTGTTCTGTATTTAAATGATAACAGAAATATGACTGCCCTTTTCATTAAAAAACATGATTATTAGACATATCAAAACATTTCTGTATTTATATGATAACAGAAATATGACTGCCATTTCATTAATAAGATATAATTATTAGACATATCAAAACATTTCTGTAGTATGAAATAAAATGTATTGACAGTGATGATTTTAACAGTTTGTGTGTTATAGTATGTGACATTTAGAATTGCAATAATATCCATGACAACAATTCTGACCTACAGGTATATGAAAGAATCGGAAATTGATAACTCTATATTCTGTTTGCACTGTTAATCTTATCAGTTACGAAACTTCCAAACTGTCTAGGGTCATGCTTTTATTTGCAGGCAAGTCAGTAAAATTACGATTTTTTCCCCAATATATATTCCTTAACATGGACATTTTTGATATTTGCTTAAGCTTCCCTCTCTTCCATCCTTACTTGTTTACCATACTTCTTTTCTCTTAAATACATTTTTGGCTAAACATATCCTAGATTACTTTTGAGAAATGGGCTCCAATAACATTTTTGTCTTGAGTAAGAAGTAAAATTCCATTAATATTTATCTGTTGCTGAAATACTACCACAAAGCTGATGAATCTAAGGCTACTACCGGTATATATTTTGCTAGAAAGACGATATCAACAAATAAGCAGTATTAAGATGTTACATGTATGTGATGTAACAAGCTGCGACATTTAAAAAACACTTTAATAAAAGAATCAATAATCGGAAATGAGGAAATAATGATCGGAAGGTTATCTTAGATAAACACATGCACGGATCTATCGGGGGGGGGGGGGGGGGGGGCTGCTGTAAAAATCAAACTTATTAAATTTTTATAGCGAAATAACTGAAAATATAACTGGACCCCCCCCCCCCCCCCCCCAACCACTTTCCCGGCATACACAAAACATCCCTCGAGCCCCTCCCCCTTCTCGGAAAATGTTTGGTTTCGCGCATGAAACACAATGTTTACTGGTGAAGTACATATACATGTATCTCAACAACAGATTTTGAGAAACCTCAAAAGTGAGAGAGGATAGTTTGGAGGATGGCACAGCATTGAATACCTTTGACAAACTTTATTCGCACAATTGGTAAAGATATATTCGGCATTAGAAGAAGCAAGAACAATAGGCTTAATTACAGAGGCAACAGTAGGAAAGAGAATATCCAGGAGTACAGAGACAACTCAACAAGCAGTTCAAAATGGCGTCAGAGGAGACGATGGGGATAGCGCTGTTGGCTGACAATGTAGGATCGGAGATGGCAACGTTAAAACGGGCAGAAAGAATAAGGAAGATAAATAGACGGAGGAAAAAAGATAGACACCAAAATCATTCAGATTCACAGAGTAGCTGATAGAAATTGAATGATCATTCTATTTGAATCACACAAAAGAAGAAGTTGAGCAGTACCAGAAGAAAACCCATTTTGACCCAGAACGGAACAAAGATCTAGGGTCGCGCCCAAGAAAGTTGAGGTTGAACTTCCAGAATCAGAATTAGACTGTGAAGAGCCATCGTAGAAGAAAATTGCATCTGTTATCAAGAAAAATAAGACTCGCTCATGGTCAGCTCATGGTCCCAACGGGCTGACAAACAAAATATAAAACGTGTTCCAAAAATACGGTGTTTCAAGAAACTGTGGGCATTGTACACAGTCATCTGGAATAAAGTAACGATGTTGGAAGGGGGGGGGGCTAATAAATAGTTTGTGCCAAAGGGAAACAATCTCTAGAACACTTGCTATATATCATTTTAATGTTGAAGGAAGGATATTCCCTGCATTGTAAGCAAACAGGCCGTCAAACGACATGGTAAGGAATAAAGATAAACACGTTTATTTCGATGCTGGAGATCCAGGGCTTTTCGAGATGTCTTCAACACACCAGTCTTATTTCATTGGCGAGGCAAGGAGGGCCAAAATGAACCACTGTGGTCTGGCTTGACCAAGTTAATGCATATGATTCAATGCTGCACGAGCTTATAGAGGTGGCGATGAACACATACCATGTACCACTGCATGAGAAGAAGATTGTCGGCGACTACTATTATGGAATTGAAATAGGATATACGTTTAGGACTACTATTATGGATTTGAAATAGGATATACGTTTGGGAAGTTTACGGCAGGAGGGCAACAACTGGAAAAGGGGATTGCGACAAGCTGCACAAATCCACAAATATTTGTGATGGGAATAAGCTTGATGGCGACAGCAATAGAAAGAAAAACAAGAGGACCAAAGAAGAAGTCAGAAACGTACCAACTACCGATAAAAGGCTTCATGGACGACCTTGCAGTGACCACCACTAAAGATGTACAAACTAGGTGGGTCTTTTCTTTACCGGAGGGAATTGTAACATTGGCATGCATGAAGTTTAAAGCAAAGTAGTCA
This sequence comes from Magallana hongkongensis, assembly GCA_015776775.1. NCBI lineage: Eukaryota > Metazoa > Mollusca > Bivalvia > Ostreida > Ostreidae > Magallana > Magallana hongkongensis. The sequence continues at coordinate 415,484 of CM027474.1, read as the reverse complement.
AGATTTTTGGTAGTGTGGACAAGATAGATCAGCAAACGTTTCAAGATGAAGGGCAAAGAAGAATGAAATTTCATCACTTGTCGACAACCCAATAAAATGCATAGGAAAATAATTGGACGATTCGCTGTCAGGAAACCAATGAATGGTGACAAACATGGCCGAAGAAAGTAGACAAGAGCGTCCTTCCAAGGAGTACAAAGCTTCGATGGAAGCATGGAATTCTGCCGAGATTGATGAGGTAGCTGATTAATTATGAGGTGCATGGCGATGACAGAGATAGAAAGTTTGGAAGGGGTAGTAAACTGGTGCATATGCAGATGGATAGGTGTTCCAACAAGCTTTACTTCAATTGGACTCTACAGCAAAACGACCTAACAACAGTTACCTTTATCATCAATTATTGAAAAGTTCAAGGTTGCAAAGACGCAGAAGTTCTGACAAGGTCGAACAGTTAATAATCTGTAACAACAGCAGACCAAGATTGCAATTGTTTGGAATTTAGTGACATACTCGCAACACGTGCACGGACAGCAGGGCAAAGATGGCATGACAGATATAATGAGCTCCATGCAAGGAGAGGTAGGAAGATACGCTAATTAAGTCAGAAGGTCAAAGGCTGTAGAACTCGGCAAATAGTGAACCTAGTTGTAACGGTAGCTTCCACAACGCAACATTTTATGGTCGGAGCTATGGAAGAAGAACCAATGCAAGATTACGTCTCTGTGATAATTGCAGATTCACCAGCCAGTCTAAAACAATAGGTAATAATTGGATATCGGCAGGTGACATCCACTTTATCAAGGAGGATGTGAAACTAGAAATAAAGATGTATTCGATACAGGAGGAAACTGGGAGCTGAGAGTATACAAAAACAAAAGCTTGCCTTCCAAAGCTATGAAGGAACAACTCTGCGACCTGACACGGTGCTTTGGTCTAAAGATATACAAACGATAGATGCCATAGAGCTGACTTTGACGAGGCGCACCAGAGAAAGAACGGGAACACATAAACCTTATCAGACTGCAGATAGAAGGGTTGTTAAGCTATATTAATTGTTCCCTTTGGATGTAGGATGTAGAAGCTTCCAGTTTTGTCAGTTTGGTTTTTGTTCAGGAGCGAAGCTAGGAATGCAGCTGACAGATCGTAGGGCTGCAGTACGACAGCAATCAAAGGCAACAAGGAAGTCACTTTATTAGTTATTGCGCTTACGAGTCTAATCGAGCTGGATGCCAGGAACCAACCCAGTAGCTGGCCATCTTGATGACCCACCATCAGCTTTAGTCTGACTTAAGGATCAAACATTTTCGTCCCTTTTGCTTGGATACACATGCCACATCATACCTATCTAAGAAGTACAATTGAAACCGATGAACGTAAAAAATGAATGAATGTCATCTCTTTATACTCGAAGAAATTCACAGAAAAAAATAAAATTGTAAAATCGACATTGTTTTCCATTAAATAGTCTTGAAGCTTCTCTCACATGTTGAACGTTATCATCCGGGTTACTGTCATGTTGTTCGGCAAATGTCTGTATTCACAGTCGTGTATTAAAACCTGACAAGCAAGAGTGGGTAGAAATCTTAGGTATTATCCCTTCTAGTGAAAAAAAAAAACCCGTTTAAATATAAGATTTAAAGTACATGTGCATGTATTTTATGATAAATGGCCATTGTAAGTAAATGTGCTGCATAAATATCGAGGAGCAGAGCCTATTGTTAAGTAATGAACAGGTACAAGTTTATTTGAATTTCATTGCTTCTTTAAACAGCTGCCATTGGTATAACCTTGTTATTTGGGGTGGAGTCCTGGGTTAATGACTATGACAGACCTTTCACATTCACGTGTCCCCAACATCACTCTATCAACCGGGTGATTAGTCGACATTTCGACGCAGCGGAAGATCGTATTTTTTACTTCAAATGCAGCAAGTACACGTCCGCCTCCGAAAGTGAAAGCTGTTCTTGGTCTGGTAAGCTTCTGTATTAAATATATTACCAAAACAATAACGCAATTGTCAAAAGAACAGCCGCCAGCCATTTGATTATCTGAACAAAAATAGTTGCGGGAAAAAGGTCGAGTTTAGGCATTAAATAAAAAGCCCCCCATAGCTTAGGCACTTACTCAATACGTAAGGCAAAAAAGAAAATTTCCCTTAAAAGGTGCAATGTGGTTTTAAATTATTTGTTTTAGAATTCTTATTTTTCAACCACATACTCTCCTTGAGCAGATCTGCGATGCGTAGACAAAGAGATTTACATAATAGCTCCGCGGAAACACACACCTACTTTTTTTTTTCATATCATACTGGGGGCAAGCAATAATAATTTTATGAATATATATATGCGAGATTTATATTCAGTGTTTCGTTTTTTTGTATCTTTGAGTAGATTACGTGAATTAATTTTTCTGTGTAGATTACGTGAATGATTTTGACAAACCAGTCGTGTTCCAGTGTCCCAATGGCGGTGTAATGGATGGCGTCCATAGTTACCATGACAACGGAGCAGAGGACAGGCGCTTCCGTTTCTACTGTTGCGAAAAACCAGGTTATGTTCCGAAACAATCTTTCACTGTCCACCTTTACCCGTTACCGATTGAAGATTGAGCATTAGCCGTCTTTTGGGGTCCGTGGACCATCTTCAATAATGACTCAATGTGTCTATACACTAGTCTTTTATAATGCCATTTCATGAAGACGTTTCCGATATACATCATATGAGCCGGTATATCTCTACTTTGAGTACTTTGAGTACTTTGATTTTTACATTACAGGAATGTGTCTGTACAATTGTTTCTACAGTGGCTGGGTCAATAGTTACGATGGATACTTTGACTACGCCGTTCCGTCTGGTCACGTGATGCGGGGGTGGACAAGTATCCATGACAATGGAGCAGAGTATATAGTTAAGCTTTTGTGAAGAAGTTTTACTTCTGGAAAATTATTAGGAAAATATTATGAAGACATGATTTATTTTACCTATTTAGGAATGTTTTGTACAGAATTATGTATAACCTTTTACAGAGATAGGATTTTTAATTTCGAGGTCTGTCTTATTAAGATCTGCATTAATACGTAAGTATATTGTTAATTTCTTGATTTATTGATCGTATGTCCTGAAGTTTCACTTTATGGCGTTCAGCCTTGTCTTTCACGGGGTGCAGCGACTCAGCTTTTTCTGTTCCTGTCGGAGAGCTGATAGGGAAAAGAGCGGCAAACAACACGAATGGACGTCACAATTGAATATCAGTCATTGTATGGCTAACTTTAACCTTAAAATGCAAATACACACACACAACCACTACAAGACTGTTCATTCATGTCTCTCCTAAATCTTAACAAACAAGTTAGCCAATGGTTTGTAATCGTTTGAAAGACTGACCTGGGGGGGGGGGGGGGGTGGCAAAGTTAACTCAAAGTCGATTTGTTAACCCGAAGTGACAGAGGTAGCGGTTATTTACATTTTAGTGAATGTATTATTACTTTGGCACAGGAGAATATCAACATATAGAAAATAATGTGATGGATACGGAAAATTGTACAGATAATTTATTTAATTTAATTAACGTTGATTAACATTTTCTTTACCCTTTTTCCTCATTATGCCTGTGCGTGATGCATTGATGGGGCAGAGTTTACGACATTTCTTTCCTCTTCCCCGACAACAATTAATCAGTTAAATAGAAAGTTATCATGTCAAAGGAATTACCACATGTAAAGATGTCGGAGGTCGCGGGGAAATGTCCCAAATCAGTTTGGTGTGTCTATCAAACCCACGGAGACAATTGTATATGCATTATGGGTACTGTAAACCAATTTTTATTCGCGGCGACTTTATTTCGTGATTTACTTCCGATGAACTGGTTCGCGACGACTAATGTTCGCAACCAAGCTTTATCCAGGCCCGTGTTGTTATAACAATTATATAACAAGGTCCGGTTCGCGGCGAGAAATATTCGCGAAGACGAGGTTCTCGCTAACCTTACAAAAATTTCTCACAAGCGAATTATAGCGAGCGCAGCTCGCCGGCGCGCTGCGCCGGCGCGAAGCGAGCTCTACCGGCAAGGCGTGTGTGAATAGAAAATTCGGACTAGTTGCACATTCATTCAACGGATTTTTTTGGCGTCAGTAAATCGGACCAGTAATGCATCGTTTTAATCGTCCCAGTAGTTCCCTGTAATCAAGGCAATTTTTATCACTTCACACTCTCACGAGAATCAGCAAGACAAATTTAGACAGTAAAAACAATAACGATGTAAGCGACATACAGTCAATGTTACCTCTAAAGTTCACCTCAGTACACTTTCAATCAAAAATAATCGTGTGACGTCACAAACGTTTACACATTGATCCGATATATTTTTTCGGAGTCAGTAAATTTTGACCCACAATTCATAGTACCAATGGTTTCCAACCTCACGTTCCAACATCACGTTCTCCCGAGAATCAAAGTAAAACCTTTGAAAAGCTTATAAGATGTGTAATTTTAAGAACATCATGCTTTTTAAGTAAATAAAACAGTATACTTCGCATACTTTTATTTCTCAAGGGAATTTTAAAGAGTAAGACGACACTTAACCAACGTCAGCTTTGACGTCACAATAAGCACTGATTAGGGGAAATTACTCTAATTGAAGTTATTGTAAATCTGCTGAAATGACCAAAATCCTCTCAAAATCTTGCAAAGGCTAAGATAAAGAACAGCTGACGAATAAGGACATTTCTTCAGATACAGGAAACAGTTGTAAATTGCACTTATTTGGATGAATGCTCACAAATATTTTATTCACTATAATTACGTTAATTTCCTGAAACGTAACGTTATACGTAGCAGCGCCTTTTTTTAAAGGGGGTGGGTGGGTGGATGGCAGCCTCATCCAAAAAATCTTTGCAAGCAAAAAGAAAAATAAATCATGAAAATTCTAATCCTTCAGCTCTTTAGCAGTTCAATGGTTTCTTTATTTTCACTTCCATTTATTACATGCGGGGGGGGGGGGGGGGGGGGGGCAATACCATGTTCTTTTAACATGATAAGCAAATATTTTTAAGCGTAAACTGAAAATAAAATTAAACATTAATTTTTTTTTTTAAGTGGAGGGGCAAATCCATGGTAAGTCGATTTTCTATGTATAAATTGACAAAAATGAAAAACATTTTAGCATGGGGGGAGCTCTATGTTGAGTCAAGTTTTATATGTAAGTTTAAGAAAAAATGTCTACTGCAAAAAAAAAGGGGGAAATCAATCAATCAATCAATCATAATCACAATCACTTTAAAAGAGGAGATGCAGTGCAATGAATATTTATATATTAAAATCTTTATTATTTAACAACATTGTATCTGAGATTAAACTATTGTTCTACATATAAATAAATAAATTATAACAAATCTTATAAACTATGAATAATGAAAATTTACTGAAAAATAGGTATGTTTTATTTTTTTGGCATTCAAATTTCACGTTGTTAATTTTATTTTATTAATTTATTATAATTCATTGTTTGATCACATGCTGTGCTCGCCCCAACGGTCGCACCGTAAAACATATTAGTTGATTAACAAGATTCAACGATTATTAGTATCATGGCCTTTGGCACCGTGGGGTATATACGTGTATTTGTAAAGGAAAAACTCACCTAGGGGTATATACATGTATTTGTAAAGGAAAAACTCACCGTGGGGTATATACATGTATTTGTAAAGGAAAAACTCACCGTGGGGTATATACATGTATTTGTAAAGGAAAAACTCAGCAACAAACGGAAAGCTATTGATGATATTTACCTTCTAGCCCTTTGCTCTGAATTATCTGTGATATAGCAGTTTTGGAGTTTTGTTCTAGGTGATATATTGTTGACTTTTTAGTATGTTCAACAACACCTTGACATAAACTCAATGAATTCGTTCCCTTGCCGTTTGGGTACCATTCTTTACCAAGTACTACGTAATTCTGACAGTCGAAATACTAATGTACGGACAGTGATACTTTCTTCATGTTTCAAGAGTTTGAATTGAGTAGTGTCAAATTACATGTAGTATATACATATCAAAAGGGTTGTCTGGGTGTTCGGCTTGTCATCTGCCCACGTCGTGTCCAGAACGAGGCTGTTGCGTTAAATACTGTTACACATTTACCAATACAGTGCAGTTTCCTAGCTTTCTTAGTTCCGTTCCTTTGTTGCTTCCTTTACTTTCTGCAATAAAACAATATTGAAATATTTCAATGATTTTTGGGAGTTGATTTTAATCAACTCTCCTATGCAGTTACCCTGGCAAACCGAAAGTGAAACAGTGTTTGGGCCTAAGCACAAATCATCACCGCTGACAAGACGTAGATCTTGAAAATAATAGATAAATTCAGTGCACTGTGTGCTGTACCATTGTTTTTCAAAAGAAAAGTATCTATAAATACATTGAAAATAGTCAGATTTCATATAGTACGAACAATTCAATTGTTTTTTGTAGTTGCATGTATTCCTACGCTAGAGTTCAATATAGTCTCGTTCAACCAGACGTTCGGCTGTCTCCGTAAATTTCCGACAAGCAGAGAATCTCTCTTGGTAGTCGGAGATTAACGGAGACAGCCGAGCGTCTGGTTGAACGAGACTAGAGTTCAATATTGCTTGGATCCAGACGTGTACAATTTTTAGAAACATTTCAATTACTGATACACACTTTGATGGAATTAATTCTATCTTTAAATATTATACAACATGATTCATATGGGGTTTTCTCGAAATTCTTGTCGGAAAAGTTCGAGAATTCATATTATAAAAATTTGCATAACATATCGTTGATTTTAAAATTGATAAAAATAATAAAATCAACTCCCGACAGTACTTCAGTACTTTGATTATGAAATGTTTTGGCTACCTTTACTGCACTGTACACTTGAAATCTTGTTATAGAAATACTAAAATGCAGGTGTATTATATGTATAAAAATCACACTTGACAATTTTAACGTTCTCGTGACAGGTTTAGATAATTCTATATCTGTTCAAAGTGTAATACTTCTTATCAGATTAACAAGCTCATAACTGCTCGGAGACATGCTGTTGTTCGCAGGTATTTTAGTTTGTTTCAGTAAAGTAAAATTTCGACATATTCCGGGGTTATTGCATATTTCCTTATATCTTAGTACGTAACAGTTCTGTAGAAGTACCGATAGAATCATTAGTATCAAGTCCTCCAATTACAGCTCTCCTTCACCTGCTGGTGTGCGTGCATTCATGGGTCAATGACTACGACCACCCTTTCACTTTCACTTGTCCTCAACACCAATCCATTCAGCGGGTAGTCAGTCACCATGACAACCACAGAGAGGACCGAGTGTTCGATTTTACGTGTAGTAACTATGAGGATTCAAAATTTGATAGCTGCTATTGGACAGGTATATCCGTCAGTATCAGCTGTATATGTCAACAGTTTAATCTTTGATGGAACAGGCAATAAGATTTTGGTATTTATGCTCTTTGTTTAGAGTACGTGAATGACTTTGACCAACCTGTAATATTTCAATGCCCTCACGGAGGTGTGTTAAACGGGGTCAGCAGTTACCATGACAACCACAAAGAGGATAGACGCTTCAGATTCTACTGCTGTGAAAGTCCAGGTTCTAGAACTTATAGATGTCAACAGCATTGAAAATTATTTGTTATTGTCAACGTTTAACGTTCTAAAAATGCTCTGCCAATATTCAAGCTTAAAACGAACGCCTCGCTTCTTTCTGTGAAATGAACCTGCTGTAGTATATCTCTTAAATCTATAATTATCCCTGAAGCAAGACCCTTTATCTATTATTTCTTTTGGTTTTTAAAACTCTAAATTGCATTCTGCCAGTTCGGTTGACATAAGAACTCAAAATTCATTGATTAGCCTTGTTTTGCATTAATGTTCAAAGAATCACCTTTTCAATATGTGTTTGTTTTAAACATTTTCCCTTCACGTTAGGGAATTGTCTCTTCAATTGCTACTACTCTGGTCTGGTCAACCAATACGATGGAGACTTGGACTATACAGTACCAGACGGTCACGTGATGCGAGGCTGGACAAGCGTCCATGACAACCATCACGAGTATGTATGTCCAGAATGAGGCTGTAATTGGTTTAACTGATATGAAGGCAGCCTACAGAAACTTTTGTATACATGTTTTGTAGGGACAGAGTATTTGATTTTGATGTCTGTCGTATGCAGCAGTGCTTGGATACGTAAGTTCAAGCTTAGAGTTACGCATTGATATACAGTAATATGGCCTTTTTTATGCATTAATACACCACCTTTTGGGTTTTTACAGGGGAAATCCTGGAGAAACAGTCATTGGAAAATGATGCTTTGTGGAAATAAAATTCATTAAAGTCTTCCGTTTCCAACGGAAGACCTTATAGTTTTCGTACTGTTTCTTATTAAGGTCTTCCGTTTCCAACGGAAGACCTTATAGTTTTCGTACGATTTCTTCTTCTTATTATTTTTTTCCACAAATTTTGTGCACGCGATTTCTCGAAAACTATTCGACCGATTTCAATCATTTTTTCACAAAAGATGGGACTTGATGTAAACTTCATACATTTTTGAGATTTTTTCTGTCGTCACTTCCGGTACCGATTTATCGGCCATTTTGCACATTTTCACGACCTATTTTGTGCAGAGCTGATATCAGAAACTATCAGAGATATGACTATGAAATTTTCAGGATAGGTAGTCTATAGTTTGAAGTTGTGCACTATTATGTTGTTTTACGCCAGTGGCGCCATTTCTTGGAGCTCGCCTGGGCTCGAAAATTGAGTACGAATTTTCATTCAAAATTTTCATACGTTTTCATCTGTATCTTTTTATCAGTTGGTAGTTTCTTAAGACATATATAACAAAAGTAGTAGATAATTAAACGTTCTTTCCAACAAAATCAAGAAAAAGGGGCTGGTCCCTTAAATTAGGGGCCAAGACACTTGTAAACTCTATTACAAATAACTTAAAAACGATCAAAATTTTGTAATGCAAGATAGAAGCAAAGTTGTTGATTGTAGCAATATTTATCAGGTAAAATCATTTTCACACCCATTTATGACGTAATTAGGGATTTTAAGGGACCAAAGTACTTAAACTTTGATGCAATATATCTTGAGAAGGAGACATATTTTGTTAGGCAATGTAGAAAAGAAAATGTTTGCATTGATGATTCTAATCGATTCCACTAATCAAAACTCTGTCTGTCTGTCCCCATTAAGGATCTAGAGGGCTGGCCCCTAAAATATTCAATCATTTGTATCTCAAAAATGAACAACAATTTTAGATGGGTGTAAGAACAAAAAATGTTAGTATTCGTGAGACCTTTCGATTGAACTCAAGAAAAAGGGACTGGACCCTTAAATGAGGGGCCAAGACACTCGTAAACTGTATTACAGATAACTTGAAAACAATCAAGATTTCAAATATCTTTGGTACCTAGCTTTTTTACAAAATTGATACCAGCGAGATTTTAGTCACTGTAAGTGATTGAGACACAAACTTTTATAAATGATAGACAATCGATTGAAGATATATTTAACGGGTTTTCTTTTGTCAACCGTCACTTCCGGTACTCACCAGAGTTCAAACAATTTATTTTTTTCACAAGTTTAACTGATTATCTTTGGTGTTTCATCTTCCATGATTAACAGTGGTGTACACTAAACAAATGTATAAAAAAACCTAGCTTTTATTTTCATAAACCTCTTTTGTTCGTCCGTTTTCGGTCTCGAGACAAAAAACCTAGATTCACCAAGATCGCAGATTTGGCAGAGAATATAGATATTTCATCGTATCATATGAAAACAAAATCGGGCGGAAGACCTAATCGTTACTCGTAACGAGATCTAGTTAAGGTCTTCCGTTTCCAACGGAAGACCTTATAGTTTTCGTACTGTTTCTTATTATTAAGGTCTTCCGTTTCCAACGGAAGACCTTATTGTTTTCGTACTGTTTATTATTATTTTTTTTTTCCAAATTTTGTGCACGCGATTTCTCGAAAACTACTCAACCGATCTGAACAATTTTTTCACAGATGATGGGAAATTATCTGAATTTTATATGTTTTTGAATTTTTTGTCGTCGTCACTTCCGGTCCGGATTTACGGTCGATTTTGTAATTTTTTACGACCAGTTTTGTGCAGAGTTGATCTCAGAAACTATAAGAGATATGACTTTGAAATTTTCAGGATAGGTAGAGCATGGTTTGAAGTTGTGCACTATTTAGTTGTTTTGCACCAATGGCGCTATTCCTTGGAGCTCGCTTAGGCACAAAAATGGGGTACAGATTTCGAATCAAAATTTCCATATGTTTTGATCAGTATCTTTTTATCAGTTGATATTTTGACGAGACATATAGAACAAAAGTAGTAAAGAATCAAACGTTCTATCCAATAAAATCAAGAAAAACGGGCTGGCCCCTTTAATTAGGGACCAAGAGACTCGTAAATTCTATTACGAATTACTTGAAAACGATAAATATTTTGATATGCATTATAAAAATCAAAGTTGTTGATCTCTACATTATCGGTTTGAAAGAGTCATCGTCAGGCCCATGTCTGACGTAATTAGGATTTTTATTCTTTATCTTCAAATTTTTTTTTTTTGGGGGGGGGGGGGGGTAATTTTGAAATTGTATCGATATCTCATGGTATCATTTTATCTAAAAAAAAAAAAAAAAATCGGACGGAAGACCTACTCGTTACCCGTAACGAGGTCGTATCTAGTTATTATTATTATTTTTTTTTCCAAATTTTGTGCACGCGATTTCTCAAAAACTATTCGGCCGATTTTCAACATTTTTTCACAGATGATGAGTCATCATCTGAATTTCATATGTTTTTGAAATTTTTGTTGTCGTCACTTCCGGTACCGATTTATCGACCATTTTGTAGTTTTTTACGACCTATTTTGTGCAGAGCTGATCTCAGAAACTATCAGAGATATGACTATGAAATTTTCAGGATCGGTAGTCTATAGTCTGAAGTTGTGCACTATTATTTTGTTTGACGCCAGTGGCGCCATTTTTTGGAGCTCGCCTTGGCAGGAAAATTGAGTACGAATTTTCATTCAAAATTTTCAAACGTTTTGCTCTGTATCTTTTTATCAGTTGATATTTTGTTAACATATATATAACAAAAGTGGTAGATAATTAAAAGTTCTTTTCAACGAAATCAAGAAAAAGGGGCTGGCCCCTTTTTTTAGGGGCCAAGGCACTCGTAAACTCTATTACAAATAACTTAAAAACGATAAAGATTTTGTAATGCATTATAGAAGCAAAGTTGTTGATCGTACCAATATCTATTTGAAAAAATCATTCCCACGCCCATTTATTACGTAATTGGGGATTTTTAGGGGCCAAAGTACTTAAACTTCGAAAAAAAATAACTAGAGAAGTATGCATATTTTGTTAGACATCATAGAGGAGAAAATGTTTGAATAAATGATTAAAATTAATTCCTCTTATCAAAACACGAATTTCTGTGCCCATTAAGGATCTAAAGGGCTGGCCCCTAAAATATTCAATCATTTGTATCTCAAAAATGATCAACAATTTTACATAGGTGTAAGAACAAAAAATATTTGTATTCTTAAGACCTTTTCAAAGAAATCAAGAAAAAGGGGCTGTCCCCTTTTTTAGGGGCCAAGGCACTCGTTAACTCTATTACAAATAACTTAAAAACGATAAAGATTTTGTAATGCATTATAGAAGCAAAGTTGTTGATCGTACCAATATCTATTTGAAAAAATCATTGCCCCGCCCATTTATTACGTAATTAGGGACTTTTAGGGGCCAAAGTACTTAAACTTTGACGAAAAATAACTAGAGAAGTATACATATTTTGTTAGACATCATAGAAGAGAAAATGTTTGAAAAAATTATTTAAATTGATTCCACTTATCAAAAGACGAATTTCTGTCCCCATTAAGGATCTAGAGGGCTGGCCCCTAAAATATTCAATCATTTGTATCTCAAAAATGATCAACAATTTCACATGGGTGTAAGAACAAAAAATATTTGTATTCTTAAGACCTTTTCACACAAATCAAGAAAAAGGGGCTGGCCCCTTTGTTAGGGGCCAAGGCCTTCGTAAACTCTATTACAAGTAACTTAAAAACGATTAAGATTTTATAATGCATTATAGAAGCAAAGTTGTTGATCGTACCAATATTTATTTGAAAAAATCATTGCCCCGCCCATTTATTACGTAATTAGGGACTTTTAGGGGCCAAAGTACTTAAACTTTGACGAAAAATAACTAGAGAAGTATACATATTTTGTTAGACATCATAGAAGAGAAAATGTTTGAAAAAATGATTTAAATTGATTCCACTTATCAAAAGACGAATTTCTGTCATCATTAAGGATCTAGAGGGCTGGCCCCTAAAATATTCAATCATTTGTATCTCAAAAGTGATCAACAATTTTAGATGGATGTAAGAACAAAAAATGTTAGTATTCATGAGACCTTTCGTATAAAATCAAGAAAAAGGGGCTGGCCCCTTAAATTAGAGGCCAATAGACTCCTAAACTCTATTACTCATACCTTAAAAATGATGAAGATTTTGTAATGCATTATAGAAGCAAAGTTGTTGATAGCAGCAATATCTGTTTGTAAAACTCATTTCCAAACCCATTGATGACGTAATTAGAGATTTTAGGGGATAAAAATATTAAATCTTTAATGTGCTGTATGTTAAAAAGCAAAACTCTTTGTTAAGCATTTTAAAGGATATTGACAATCGTATACATTATCTAAAAGGAGGTGGTTGAGGGAGAATTCTGAAATTTCATTGATATTTTAATCGAATCGTTTAAAAAATTAAACGGAAGACCTACTCGTTACTCGTAACGAGATCGTATCTAGTTTGTTCTATAGTTTTTTGGGTTTTTTTAGCCTACTTATATCTAGTAGTCTTTGAGTGTGGGTGTGTGGGGGGGTCAAGATTACTCTGTTCTTGTTCCATTTCTGGGTTTATTCGGCCATATTTATGTCATAAGTTCAAATGATTATTTCTTCTATTTGCCCTAAAGTTGTACGGTATTTAAGAAAAAAAAACACCTTATCGCCGTTATCAGTAGACACGACCATGCTGGAAGTCGGAGGTAAGTCTCTCACTCATTGTGGACAGTGACCATAATTTTGACGCGTGTAAATCCATCGCCTCTTTATACAGTTGTCGTCGCCTTATCCCTGTTCCTTGGGGTGGAGTCCTGGGTCAATGACTATGACAAACCTTTCACATTCACGTGCCCCTCACATCAGTCAATCAACCGGGTGGTAAGTCACCATGACAACGGGCCAGAGGATCGCAAGTTCGACTTCCAGTGCATTAAGTACACTGAAGGAACGGAAAGCTGTTTCTGGTCAGGTATGCTTCGTTACACGAAAATGTTAGGCGGCAATTTAATCAAATTCGAAAATACCGGTATTTATAGACAGTAACATTCATCTCATCCCTAATGGTAAACAGCCATCAGGTATTTGATGTATAAAGACCACATTTTGTATCTATATAATAAATGAATGGTCTGATACACCTAACCATGGTATCATTTTGAAGGTGTTATTAACTAAAAATGCTTCACCAAAGGGATTATGAAAATTTTGATTACTGTCAAATTAAATTAACTTTACATTGAAGACTATATGCAGCAAATGTATTAAGGTGTCTCACTACTTCAACACTTATACATTTTTAAAGACACTACGTCATAAGATGGCGATTCAAATGTTTCGTTAAACTGTTTGAACCATTCCAATTGGTTGCCAATCATCTTAGCTCAGTCATGTAAGTATCGGTCTTATGAACTGCAGATCATGATTTCGAATCCACCTCGGGCTTTTGTTTATATTTATTGCATTAACTTTCAAAAATCAAAATTTTTATCTAAACTTGCATATTTTTCACCAATTTGACTTATATACCCATGCTATCTTACATAATCAATAATATTTTGCTGGTTTCAGCAACTTTTCCCAGGTGTAGTTACCACTTTAAGATATTGTAAAAAGTTATTTGAAATCCATACAAATCTCTTGGTGAATATATGCATAAACTTTCCTTTCCATCAAAATATGAACTAAAATGAACCATTTATCCACGATATCTTTTCAAAATTAAAATTTTCTTTTTATCTTCAAAGAGATATACATATAACTCTTCAAAAGGTTTAAGATGCAAAATGGCCGGTTTCTTCTATATTGTCAGACATATGAATTTTGTTCATTTCATTTTCATTGTTATCTAGTTTACTAACTAAATAAATTTAACATGAATTAAAATTGTTCATTATCCGTTCATTATATATTGAATACCTTTTAAAAGCTATAGGTTCAATCTGTGTGAATTGTAACCTATTCGAATTTGAATTTTTTTTTGTAGAGTACGCGAATAATTTTGACCAACCAGTCGCTTTCCAGTGCCCGAATGGTGGCGTTATGGATGGCGTCGGTAGTTACCATGACAACGGATCAGAGGACAGACGCTTCCGTTTCTACTGTTGTGAAAAACCAGGTTTTAATCAGAAACAATAAACATATCTAATTTCCAACAGTAAATTTTTTAAGTAATTGACTGTTTATGTCGTTCACATTACAGGAATGTGTCTGTACAACTGCTTCTACAGTGGCTGGGTCAATAGTTACGACGGAGATCTGGACTACACAGTACCAGCTGGTCACGTGATGAGGGGCATGATCAGTATCCATGACAACGGGTCCGAGTATGTTCTTTAGCAAAGTACTGATAAGGACTAGATAGAATTGTGGTTTATGCCTGTTTAAGTTACAAATGATTTTCTTTCCAGGGACAGGGTTTTTGATTTTGAGGTCTGTCTTATGCAGCAATGCACAGACTCGTAAGTATGTTTCATTGATTGTTCGTAACATTGTCGGGTAAAATAGGAGTTCAAGCTGATAACAATAAAGGTTACTGGTCATTCTTCTTACCCTATCCTTCGTAACTTCTTAGGTTTTTACGTGAATAAAATTGTATAAACACGGGATTCGAACCTGATCTCACGTCTTTAGAGAGCTCTGATGCCGTATGGCTCGCCTGCGGACGACATGAACGTCGGTATATGGATACCATTACCGTCAATTATTGCCTAACCCAGTATTCAATTTTTGTTTCAGGAGTCCAGGTGGGGGTACGATCGGGAAAAGATCAGCAAACAACACGAGTGGACGTCATTGATTGTCTAAAATCTACTTTATTTTGGTTTTATGTATGTCTGGATTAGTGATATAAACGTATACCAATGCCCTTAAGTTAATTTTTTTTATCCATCGTCATCTTCACTATACTCTGTCCCGAGTTTTTGCTTCAACCACTTTTTGCTTGATATTTCAATAAATACAATAATAGTAAATACCTTTGTGCTCAAACTACGTTCATCCACTAATATGAACAATGTCCAGATTATCTGTTTTGAAACGCCCCCTCTACCGCTTTAGGTTTCAATACACATCCCAAAATCGAAAGTCTACGGAGATTTTGCATTGCATCAGCCATTAAAAAGCCCGGATGATAACGTTAAAAAATTGCGCGAGGTATCCCAGGTACTTCCGAATGGAGAAAAGATGTAAACATTTCCCATTACAAATCTCCGTAAGAAAATTGTTTTCGTTCCTGTGAAATTTTATGTGTGGAAAGGGATAATTGTTCAATGAAGATATCTTGGATATATTCCCTTTCATCGATTTCAATTGTGTTTCTTTCATAGGTTTAAAAATCTTCAAAAATTGATGGAAGCAATAACTTTGGACAGACTATAGCCAAGGGAGAAAAGCGGTTTGTAACACTTCGCTAGCGAAAATGATCCTTCGTGTGAACAGGGTCGTGTATATTTTCATTCTTTAAAATAAAACCACTTTTAAAATACAAAATATTAAGATGGCTGGATCGTCCAGGCCCTTTGAGGCTGTATTGATCTCCTGTAGAAGAAGAGCCGTGAGATATAAAGATATAGACAACTATCAAATTTTTAAGTTGGAATACTTTGATATTTTTTAACTAATTAGTATTAAAGGTGGTATGAGACATATGTCGATATTAATGTGGATTTATAGAGCAATTCATTATGACGAGTGTGGGATAGTGAAATTCCACCTCGGGGACAAGATTCACAGTCTAAGACGAGGCTCTGTCGAGGGGGGAGGGGGGGGGGCAAAAAAAACCAGAAGTGAATTATATAAAAATGTACATGTCCAAGTTTAATTATGCTTTAATATAAAAGAGAAAATGAATAATACATAAGGGCATTATATTATGGTGAATTACAAGCACAAAATGTCTGTTACTCACAGAAATTGAAAGTATAACACTAGAGAAATACAGGAAGTACAGGTATAACTTAATAAAACCATATATACTAAAGGCACAAATCTTTTGTAACGTATTAATTTATGACCATATCTGACCTGTAGAATACTTCAGACACGTGACACCTGAACCATATTATACGCATTTAAAATGAACGAATCATTCACTCAGACACCTGATTCTCTGGTAACACTGTCGCCCTGATTAGCGTTTTAGAATTTGGAAAACTTTCTATTGATATTGAGGACTGATACTAGTATCATAAAGAATGGTTATCTTGGAAGGTATACAATCTTCTTATCAGGTGGAATAATGTCTCACCTTACAGGTAAGTATATGCTCGCGTCAGGAGTAGTATACACAAAGTATATATGTATGGTATTCTTTATGCTTATATAACACAGATCTTTATGTGCCCCGGGGATTTATCTACAGAGTTGTCTTATCTTTCCAGTTCTTACTCTCCTCTTTCTGTCTGTTGTGGGAGTGTGTTCATGGGTCAATGAATACGACAAACCTTTCAGCTTCACCTGTCCGCAGCACCAGTCCATCAGTCGAATAGTCAGTCACCATGACAACCACAGAGAGGACAGGGTGTTTGATTTTACGTGCTCCAAGTACACGGAGTTCGCCGAGAACTGTACTTGGTCAGGTACGGAGTGACCTTGGGGACTCCAAGGGCACCACCCAGTCATGCAAACTCAGTAAATTCATAAAGCCTGTATGGTCCATTTTATGTTTTTTATTCCTTTTTCCTCTTATCTGACTATTGCTTTTACACCAAAAACTAGTACTTAGAGAGAACAGGTCAATGTCAGATGGACTAAATTGTATTTAACATAGTCAAGTAGAGCCAGTTGTCTATTCACTTGGGCTAAAATATATTGTTGTGCAATTGAGCAATGTGACCCATGGTCCTCTTGATTCGGAATCCAATGTCACCAGTGTTAGATTGTGCATACTATCATAGTAGCTTCCCGGATTATAAAGCGTAAACTGCCCCAACCCAGGTTACACTCATATAACTTGAGTAGACATTCATTAAAAGTTTAGATATTTTACACTATAAATTCTGTTTTCAAATCAGAAAAATCACAATGACTACAAATAACTTTTAGATTACGTGAACGAGTTCGATCAGCCGGTGGCTTTCCAGTGTCCACACGGGAAGGCCTTGGATGGGATAAGCAGTTACCATGACAACGATAGAGAGGACAGACGCTTCAAATTCTATTGCTGTGAAACACCAGGTATGTCGCTGTAAAATGTTTCTCTGACATAGATACATGCATAAGTCATAACAGTTAAACTATGGTCTTTATTCGACATTCCACCGCTGTCTTTTTCACAGGAATGTGTCTGTACAACTGCTTCTACAGTGGCTGGGTCAATAGTTACGACGGAGATTTGGACTACACAGTACCAGCTGGTCACGTGATGAGGGGCATGATCAGTATCCATGACAACGGAGCCGAGTATATATTTTTCTTGACGACTCCTCCAAATTCAACTCCTCTTTTTTAATCACTTGCCTTTTATTGAAAGTTTTCTGAATATGAAGTTTTTAGCTATTGATTAAAATGGTAAAACAGTCTTTTGTTGTTCAGCAGTGAACAATGAAAAACTAGAGCCGACGCCAGTTTTTAATCAACCGTTACTAATTTTGAAACAGTAATTTTGATGATGGTTTTTCAGAGACCGAATCTTTGACTTTGAATCATGTCTGATGCAAGAATGCCTCGACGTGTGAGTAATTCCTCTGTGCATGATGTCCTGTTCATAGAAATGTTTGGTAGTCGTCATTAATTATAAAAAGATAATGAAACTAATTATGGTCTTTAGTATATAAAATTAAGTTTTGTTGTCTACTGAGCACTGTTGCCAATAATTCTATTATTGATATTTTATAGAGGAGGCCCTGATGGAGCAGTAATCGGTTAGAGCACCCCGGAGTCACCAATCAGAGGAGAACTCTATCACCCATGATCGTTGTGTGTTCACTGGGAATAAAACAGGAATCTACCCACCTTGCAACGTCTGTAGTTCTGTATCAGTATAATGTTATATGAAATCAGTCAAAGACGTGATCTCCATATCATCACAATATGCAAATCAAATCTGACATGAATTTTCATTTCCCTTATATCTCGGATTACCGCCGTATTAGTTGTCGATTTCTATTGTAACAGGCCGAGAACACTATTTAGGTTTCACTGTACCCAGGCATATCATTCATCCGAACACGTTACATTGAACGGAAAGATTGTAGAAACGCGTTTTAAAAATAGATGACAACCACAAGTACTGCAGTGGTAAGGAATATTGATAAAGACGAAACAAAACAAACTGAAATCCGGGCACACATACCGGTATTTCGAGAATCCTCGATTACTGTATCTAACGTTTCCCTGTGTTGTACTGTTTTACCATCGCACATGCGCAAACCATACGCTGTGCACAGATGTGCAGTGACAGCATGCAGTTAAAAAAAGGGATGTTTTCTCTGTAAAAACTGATAAAAATGTCAACACCTTGTTTCTTTCTTGGATTTACTATCGCATGTTAACTCTGTGGATATAGTGCGGTTGGGGTCAACAAAATGATGTAGAATTATGCACTCTGTATGAACGACACACGTGTTCGATGTGCACGTGAAGAAAGGCAGCACTATTTCCAAAAGATAATGCGAATACTTTTGAAATTCTTTCAAATAATATACCATCTTTTATCAATTGTAATTTCTTTTATTTCACTTTTTCAACCATATTAATACAAAGTATAGTTCAAGCCTTTAGAAGTCTGCACAACCTGAATGCTTCCATCGGAAATTAAAGCAACAAGTTGCTGTCCTTTAAAAAAGGACTACAATACGTGGACCATTTGCATGTGTTTCCAACGAAAACGTGAAAGCCTTAAGATTATCAGAGATTCCACCAACTCGAGCCCTCTGCTTTTAACCACTAAATTTGTTCGTTGTATTACGTATACATGTATGTATAGCCCTGACTTTTTCTCTCAAACTTCTAAAATAATTATGATCTATCTATGAATGAAGTTTGCATGTATAGTATCAGGCATTCGGTGAATTCTACTATAATTTGCGCACACATTACAATTCGCACTACTTTGTTAACTATGCAGTGACAGCTTTGTGTAAATTAATTAAAAAGTTCATATTTTGATGCATTTTTCTTGAGATTTAAACTTTTATACAGTGACATAATTATTCAATCATACTTGAATGTTTAAAAAAAAATTAATCGGGAAGTTCTCTAGCCTCGCCTACTATAAAAGTAAAGTTAAGTTACATGTGTATTTGGAAAACAACAAAACATTGCAAATTATGCTAGTTGATGCATGTTGTAGTTTTGGCATAACATTAACTTATTTCATAATACTGATAGTTCATATCACATGCCAATCATTTCTTTAAAAGGAATACTTTGTTTCTGTACTGTTTACCGACAACTTTACAATTACAGCGCCTTTGAACTTATGTGTGCATATGGCACGGAATCCCGATCCCGATTCAGATAAACGTGTGCTAGCCTGGTTCCCTGAGCTACCCATTACGCACAGGAACCAGGCTAGCTCATGCGCCGGCTGAATTTTCCCCATTGCATCCGGTTTAACCTCGCTTATATATTTTCTGCGTGGACCTCAGGGTCCACGCAACCAACCGTAACTTTCTCGACCACTATACTTGCGAGCAATCGAAACTAATATGGCGATCAAAAACATTTACGAACTCATGTCAGCTTTTTTCAACGACACATTACTTAGCAATCTATATAAAAGGTAACCAATAAACCTGTCAAGTCATTATTATAATATATATTTTTTATTTCCTTAAAAATACAAAGTTTAAAAAAATACATAGAAAACGGAAAAACAGTTACAAGCGTTTTATCTGCAATTATTCAATTTTTAAATGGCGAAACACAAATCATAAATTTTACCCTCAAAGCAGTGATTATTCATGGTGAGTTTATTTCAAATGTTTTTGCCTGGATCACAGACTTGAATTCTGAGAGACAGTTAACAAAATAAACAATATTGGACGGTTTTGATATACGCATGTACATTGTAAATTGATAATAATGGAAAAGAAATTAAATTCATTTACTTTTTGGACGGAATGTCACAGTAAAAATAATTTTCAAAAACATCACATTTTAACAATTGTATACATTATAATTATATGTAAAAAAAAAATGCAAAAATTAAATAATAATAAATAGATATAAGTAACACAATTATATCACACCTTGACATAAACTCAATGAATTCGTTCCCTTGCCGTTTGGGTACCATTCTATACCAAGTACTAAGTAATTATGACAGTCAGAATACTAATGTACGGACAGTGATACTTTCTTCATGTTTCAAGAGTTTGAATTGAGTCGTGACAAATTACATGTAGTATATACATATCAAAAGGGTTTTCTGCGTGTTCGGCTTGTCATCTACCCACGTCGTGTCAAAACGAGGCTGTTGCACTAAATACTGTTACACACTTACCAATACAGTGCTAGTTTCCTAGCTTTCTTAGTTCCGTTCCTTCGTTGCTTCCTTTACTTCTCTGCAATAAAACAATATTAAAATATTTCAATAATTGTTACGAAATGTTTTGGCTACCTTTACTGCACTGTACACTTGAAATCTTGTTATAGAAATACTAAAATGCAGGTGTATTATATGTATAAAAATCACACTTGACAATTTTAACGTTCTCGTGACAGGTTTAGATAATTCTATATCTGTTCAAAGTGTAATACTTCTTATCAGATTAACAAGCTCCTAACTGTTCGGAGACATGCTGTTGTTCGCAGGTATTTTCGTTTGTTTCAGTAAAGTAAAATTTCGACATATTCCGGGGTTATTGCATATTTCCTTATATCTTAGTACGTAACAGTTCTGTAGAAGTACGATAGAATCATTAGTATCAAGTTCTCCAATTACAGCTCTCCTTCACCTGCTGGTGTGCGTATATTCATGGGTCAATGACTACGACCACCCTTTCACTTTCACTTGTCCTCAACACCAATCCATTCAGCGGGTAGTCAGTCACCATGACAACCACAGAGAGGACCGAGTGTTCGATTTTACGTGTAGTAACTATGAGGATTCAAAATTTGATAGCTGCTATTGGACAGGTATATCCGTCAGTATCAGCTGTATATGTCAACAGTTTAATCTTTGATGGAACAGGCAATGAGATTTTGGTATTTATGCTCTTTGTTTAGAGTACGTGAATGACTTTGACCAACCTGTAATATTTCAATGCCCTCACGGAGGTGTGTTAAACGGGGTCAGCAGTTACCATGACAACCACAAAGAGGATAGACGCTTCAGATTCTACTGCTGTGAAAGTCCAGGTTCTAGAACTTATAGATGTCAACAGCATTGAAAATTATTTGTTATTGTCAACGTTTAACGTTCTAAAAATGCTCTGCCAATATTCAAGCTTAAAACTAAAGCCTCGCATCTTTCTGTGAAATGAACCTGCTGTAGTATATCTCTTAACTCTATAATTATCCCTGAAGCAAGACCCTTTATCTATTATTTCTTTTGATTTTTAAAACTCTAAATTGCATTCTGCCAGTTCGGTTGACATAAGAACTCAAAATTCATTGATTAGCCTTGTTTTGCATTTATGTTCAAAGAATCACTATTTCAATATGTGTTTGTTTTAAACATTTTCCCTTCACGTTAGGGAATTGTCTCTTCAATTGCTACTACTCTGGTCTGGTCAACCAATACGATGGCGACTTGGACTATACAGTACCAGACGGTCACGTGATGCGAGGCTGGACAAGCGTCCATGACAACCATCACGAGTATGTATGTCCAGAACGAGGCTGTAATTGGTTTAACTGAGATGAAGGCAGCCTACAGAAACTTTTGTATACATGTTTTGTAGGGACAGAGTATTTGATTTTGATGTCTGTCGTATGCAGCAGTGCTTGGATACGTAAGTTCAAGCTTAGAGTTACGCATTGATATACGGTAATATGGCCTTGTTTTATGCATTAATACACCACCTTTTGGGTTTTTACAGGGGAAATCCTGGAGAAACAGTCATTGGAAAATGATGCTTTTTGGAAATAAAATTCATTTGCTCCATAGTCTTTTTATCTTTTATCCTACTTATATCTAGTAGTCTTTGAGTGTGGGGGGTCAAGATTACTCTGTTCTTGTTCCATTTCTGGGTTTATTCGGCCATATTTATGTCATAAGTTCAAATGATAATGTCTTCTATTTGCCCTAAAGTTGTACACAGTATTTAAGAAAAAACACCCT
Organism: Magallana hongkongensis; assembly: GCA_015776775.1. Taxonomy (NCBI): domain Eukaryota; kingdom Metazoa; phylum Mollusca; class Bivalvia; order Ostreida; family Ostreidae; genus Magallana; species Magallana hongkongensis. Next base: position 392,848 of record CM027474.1, on the reverse strand, counting down.
ATCGCCGTTATCAGTAGACACGACCATGCTGGAAGTCGGAGGTAAGTCTCTCACTCATTGTGGACAGTGACCATAATTATGACACGTGTAAATCCATCGCCTCTTTATACAGTTGTCGTCGCCTTATCCCTGTTCCTTGGGGTGGAGTCCTGGGTTAATGACTATGACAAACCTTTCACATTCACGTGTCCCTCACATCAGTCAATCAACCGGGTGGTAAGTCACCATGACAACGGGCCAGAGGATCGCAAGTTCGACTTCCAGTGCACTAAATACACTGAAGGAACGGAAAGTTGTTTCTGGTCAGGTATGCTTCGTTACTCGAAAATGTTTGGCGGTAATTTAATCAAATTAGAAAATACCGGTAATTATGGACAGTAACATTCATCTCATCCCTAAGGGTAAACAGACATAAGGTGTTCTATGTATAAAGACCACATTTTGTATCTATATAATAAATGAATGGTCTGATACACCTACATGTAACCATGATATCATTTTGAAGGTGTTATTAAATAATCAAAGTACTGACCGGAGTTGATTTTATCGATTATCATTTATTCAAAATCAACGATATGTGATTTTGCATGGCAAGAAGTATCAGTAATCGAAATATTTCTGAGAAATTGTATGGATCCAGGCAAGATTGAACTCTTGTCTTGTTCAACCAAATGCTCGGCTGTCTCCGTTTATCTCCGACAAGCAAGAGAGACTCTGTTTTGTCGGATATTAACGGAAACAGCCTAGCGTCTGGTTGAACGAGACTACATTGAACTCTCGTAGGAATACATACGACTTATAAAAATATCTAAACTGTTTGTACAATTTAAAATCTTACTATTTTCATGGTATTAATAAATAAGGTTTTTTTGAAAATACATAGCATCGAATTTATCGATTATTTTCAAGAACTAAGTGTTGTCAGCGGTATTGATTTGTGCTTAGGTCCAAACACTGTTTCACTTTTGCTTTGCCCGAGTAAGTGCATAGGAGAGTTGATTAAAACCAACTCCCAAAAATGCTCCACCAAAGGAATTTTCAAAATGTTGATTACAGTCCAATTAAATGAACTTTCCATTGAAGTCTATGTGCAACACATGTATTAAGGTGTCTCACTACTTCAAGACTTATATTCTTAGAGACACAACGACATAAGATAGCGATTCAAGTGTTTTGTTAAACTGTTTGAACCATTCCAATTATTTGTCAATCATCATAGCTCAGTCATTTAAGTATCGGTCTTATGAACTGCAGATCATGATTTCGAATCTTCCTCGGGCTTTTGTTTATATTTTAATTATTGCATTAATTTTCAAAAATCAACATTTTTATCCCAACTTGCATATTTTTCACCTAATTTGACTTATATACTCATGCTATCCTACATAATCAATAATTCTTTGCTGATTTCAGCAACTTTTTCCAGGTGTAGTTAGCCACTTTAAGATATTGTAAAAAGTAGCTTGAAATTCATACAAATCTCTTGGTGAATATATGCATAATCTTTCCTTTTCATCGAAAAATGAACTAAAATGAAGTCAACCATTTATCCACAGATATCTTTACAAAATTACAATTTTCTTTTTTTCTTCAAAGAGAGATACATGTAACTCTTCAAAAGTTCTAAGATGCAAAATGGCCGGTTTCTTCTATTTTATCAGACATGTGAATTTTGCTCATTTCATTTTCATTGTTATCTAGTTTAACGAGGCCGAGTACAGATCGAATACGCACGCTTTTGCGCAGCGTTTCATTTGTATTGTGACGTCATCTTTTTGCTTGGTTAACGCCATGGCGTGATAGTTTCAACAGCAGATATTCATCGAATTTTTTTTGAAAATAGCTCGTTTGATGCGTAAAATTGATTTTATATTGTGGAATAAACATAAATGTCTCGAAGTTTAAGCTATTTTTGGGCTCGGGTCGAAAACGTGAAGAGGGTTCAGCAAGCCTATATCTCTTATTTTTTAATCTTAAAAAAAAAATAATATCAGTAGAAATTCATGTAAAAAATTTCATTCAAAAATTTAGGGCAGAACAAATTAGACCCGGCCTCGTTAAGCTAAATAAATTAAACATGATTCAAAATTGTTTATTAAAAGCGATAGGTTCAGTCTGTGTGAATTGTAACCTATTCGGATTATTTTTTTTTGGTAGAGTACGCGAATAATTTTGACCAACCAGTCGCTTTCCAGTGCCCGAATGGTGGCGTTATGGATGGCGTCGGTAGTTACCATGACAACGGATCAGAGGACAGACGCTTCCGTTTCTACTGTTGTGAAAAACCAGGTTTTAATCAGAGACAATCAACATATCTAATTTCCAACAGTAAATCTATTAAGTAATTGACTGTTTATGTCGTTCACATTACAGGAATGTGTCTGTACAACTGCTTCTACAGTGGCTGGGTCAATAGTTACGACGGAGATTTGGACTACACAGTACCAGCTGGTCACGTGATGAGGGGCATGATCAGTATCCATGACAACGGATCCGAGTATGTTCTTTAGCAAAGTACTGATAAGCGGTAAATAGAATTGTGGTTTATGCCTGTATAAGTTACAAATGATTTAATTTTTCTTTCCAGGGATAGAATTTTCGATTTTGAGGTCTGTCTTATGCAGCAATGCTCGTAAGTATATTTCATTGATTGTTCTTAACATTGTCGGCTGAAATAGGAGTTCAGGCTGATAACAATAAAGGTTACTGGTCATTCTTCTTACCCTATCCTTCGTAACTTCTTAGGTTTTTACGTGAATAAAATTGTATAAACACGGGATTCGAACCTGATCACACGTCTTTAGAGAGCTCTGATGGTGTATGGCTCGCCTGTGGACGACATGAACGTCAGTATATGGATACCATTACCGTCAATTATTGCCTAACCCAGTATTCAATTTTTGTTTCAGGAGTCCAGGTGGGGGTACGATCGGGAAAAGATCAGCAAACAACACGAGTGGACGTCATTGATTGTCTAAAATCTACTTTATTTTGGTTTTATGTATGTCTGGATTAGTGATATAAACGTATACCAATGCCCTTAAGTTAATTTTTTTTATCCATCGTCATCTTCACCCTCTACCGCTTTAGGTTTCAATACACATGCATCCCAAAATTGAAAGTCTACGGAGATTTTGCATTGCATCAGCCATTAAAAAGCCCGAATGATAACATTAAAAAATTGCGCGAGGTATCCCAGGTACTTCCGAATGGAGAAAAGATGTAAACATTTCCCATTACAAATCTCCGTAAGAAAATTGTTTTCGTTCCTGTGAAATTTTATGAGTGAAAAGGGATAATTGTTCAATGAAGATATCTTGGATATATTCCCTTTCATCGATTTCAATTGTGTTTCTTTCATAGGTTTGTGTATTTTTATTAAAAATCATCAAAAATTGATGGAAGCAATAACTTTGGACAGACTATAGCCAATGGAGAAAAGCGGTTCGTAACACTTCGCTAGCGAAAATGATCCTTCGTGTGAACAGGGTCGTGTATATTTTCATTCTTTAAAATAAAACCACTTTTAAAATACTAAATATTAAGATGGCTGGATCGTCCAGGCCCTTTGAGGCTGTATTGATCTCCTGTAGAAGAAGAGCCGTGTATAAAGATATAGACAACTATCAAATTTTTAAGTTGGAATACTTTGATATTTTTTAACTAAATAGTATTAAAGGTGGTATGAGACATCTGTCGATATTAATGTGGATTTATAGAGCAATTCATTATGACGAGTGTGGGATAGTGAAATTCCACCTCGGGGACAAGATTCACAGTCTAGGACGAGGCTCTGCCGAGGGGGGAGGGGGGGGGGGCAAAAAAACCCAGAAGTGAATTATATAAAAGTGTACATGTCCAAGTTTAATTATGTTTTAAGTAAAGGATATAAGCCAAAAACTGTCCATTCTGTGAGAGAAAGAACTGATCGAGGCCCGAAGGGCCGAGATCAGTTCTTTCTCTCACAGAATGGACAGTTTGAGGCTTATATCCGACTTAAAACATTCTCCTCTTTTGTTTTAAGAATGGACTTCAACAGGTACACCAGTAGACAATGAAATAGAGCTATTTATAACCACCCCTAACAAAAACGCGGTCTTGAGTAGAATTCTGTTTCTATTGTCTACTTAATGGACAGGTACAGGTGACTTTTTAGGTATAACTTGAACTGCATGATTTTTCATTCATTCACACAACTTGTGTTTTAGTATCGAGATGTTTTCCTCTGATGGAGAAAGCATTTTCTTAAAATAACTCAGTCAAAATGCAAGGATGGTTATGAAAATCATCCAAACACAGATGGTGTTCTAAGTGACATTCTAGATATGGAGGCTGTGCCAGATTTTGATTTAATTCGGAACTGTCTTTTCTGGTATCTCTGATGAAGATATGATTAACGCCAGTCAAGAGGTAGAGAGCAATAATAGGTTTTTAAAACCTCTGAACCAGCAGGATTTGGATGACTTAATACGGAGTGGTTTATCTAAGAAAACGGAGGCAAAGTCAAATCTGGATTTTCCTGATTCCACACATGTATACATGTATACAACTGCATTTGGATTATTTTCCACTCATGTACCAGTGCATTTGAATTATTTTACAGAATTGTGTCAATTCATTTGGATTATTATATTTCAAAGCATGCTTAATTAAATTTCATTTTGTTCTCAGATGTATGGCTTTGCATGCTATTTGTTTTATTACACGTCACCTGTACCTGTCCAATAAGTTTACAATTACTATCCATTATTTTTTACTGGGCAGATTTCACTGTCCATTCTTTAAAATAATGGACAGTTTTTTAAACTTATTGGACACTTACAGGTAACTTTTTGGATTTGTTTTCAAATCTACAAGCACTTTAAGCTATATAATGGTTTAAAATAACAAAGGATTGCATAACAAAAATGTTTTAATATAAAAGAGAAAATGAATAATACATAAGGGCATTATATTATGGTGAATTACAAGCACAAAATGTCTGTTACTCACAGAAATTGAAAGCATAACACCAGAGAAATACAGGAAGTACCGGTATAACTTAATAAAACCATATATACTAAAGGCACAAATCTTTTGTAACGTATTAATTTATGACCATATCTGACCTGTAGAATACTTCAGACACGTGACACCTGAACCATATTATACGCATTTAAAATGAACGAATCATTCGCTCAGACACCTGATTCTCTGGTAACACTGTCGCTCTGATTAGCGTTTTAGAATTTGGAAAACTTTCTATTGACATTGAGGACTGATACTAGTATCATAAAGAATGGTTATCTTGGAAGGTATACAATCGTCTTATCAGGTGGAATAATGTCTCACCTTACAGGTAAGTATATGCTCGCGTCAGGAGTAGTATACACAAAGTAAATATGTATGGTACTCTTTATTCTTATTTAACACAGATCTTTATCACGTCTTTGACACCGTGATTATCTGTACATGTGCCCCGGCGATTTATCTACAGAGTTGTCTTATCTTTCCAGTTCTTACTCTCCTCTTTCTGTCTGTTGTGGGAGTGTGTTCATGGGTCAATGAATACGACAAACCTTTCAGCTTTACCTGTCCGCAGCACCAGTCCATCAGTCGAATAGTCAGTCACCATGACAACCACAGAGAGGACAGGGTGTTTGATTTTACGTGCTCCAAGTACACGGAGTTCGCCGAGAACTGTACTTGGTCAGGTACGGCGTGACCTTGGGGACTCCAAGGGCACCACCCAGTCATGCAAACTCAGTAAATTCATAAAGCCTGTATGGTCCATTTTATGTTTTTTATTCCTTTTTCCTCTTATCTGACTATTGCTTTTACACCAAAAACTAGTACTTAGAGAGAACAGGTCAATGTCAGATGGACTAAATTGTATTTAACATGGTAAAGTAGAGCCAGTTGTCTATTCACTTGGGCTAAAATATATTGTTGTGCAGTTGAGCAATGTGACCCATGGTCCTCTTGATTCGGAATCCAATGTCACCAGTGTTAGATTGTGCATACTATCATAGTAGCTTCGCGGATTATAAAGCGTAAACTGTCCCAACCCAGGTTACACTCATATAACTTGAGTAGACATTCATTAAAAGTTTAGATATTTTACACTATAAATTCTGTTTTCAAATCAGAAAAATCACAATGACTACAAATAACTTTTAGATTACGTGAACGAGTTCGATCAGCCGGTGGCTTTCCAGTGTCCACGCGGGAAGGCCTTGGATGGGATAAGCAGTTACCATGACAACGATAAAGAGGACAGACGTTTCAGGTTCTATTGCTGTGAAACACCAGGTATGTCGCTGTAAAATGTTTCTCTGACATAGATACATGCATAAGTCATAACAGTTAAACTATGGTCTTTATTCGACATTCCACCGCTGTCTTTTTCACAGGAATGTGTCTGTACAACTGCTTCTACAGTGGCTGGGTCAATAGTTACGACGGAGATGTGGACTACACAGTACCAGCTGGTCACGTGATGAGGGGCATGATCAGTATCCATGACAACGGAGCCGAGTATATATTTTTCTTGACGACTCCTCCAAATTCAACTCCTCTTTTTTAATCACTTGCCTTTTATTGAAAGTTTTCTAAATATGATGTTTTTAGCTATTGATTATAATGGTAAAACAGACATTTGTTGTTCAGCAGTGAACAGTGAAAAACTAGAGCCGACGCCAGTTTTAATCAACCGTTACTAATTTTGAAACAGTAATTTTGATGATGGTTTTTCAGAGACCGAATCTTTGACTTTGAATCATGTCTGATGCAAGAATGCCTCGACGTGTGAGTAATTCCTCTGTGCATGATGTCCTGTTCATAGAAATGTTTGGTAGTCGTCATTAATTATAAAAAGATAATGAAACTATTTATGGTCTTTAGTATATAAAATTAAGTTTTGTTGTCTACTGACCACTGTTGCCAATAATTCTATTGTTGATATTTTATAGAGGAGGCCCTGATGGAGCAGTAATCGGTTAGAGCACCCCGGGGTCACCAATCAGAGGAGAACTCTATCACCCATGATCGTTGTGTGTTCACTGTGAATAAAACAGGAATCTACCCACCTTACAACGTCTGTAGTTCTGTATCAGTATAATGTTATATGGAATCAGTCAAAGACGTGATCTCCATATCATCACAATATGCAAATCAAATCTGACATGAATTTTCATTTCCCTTATATCTCGGATTACCGCCGTATTAGTTGTCGATTTCTATTGTAACAGGCCGAGAACACTATTTAGGTTTCACTGTACCCAGGCATATCATTCATCCGAACACGTTACATTGAACGGAAAGATTGTAGAAACGCGTTTTAAAAATAGATGACAACCACAAGTACTGCAGTGGTAAGGAATATTGATAAAGACGAAACAAAACAAACTGAAATCCGGGCACACATAACGGTATTTCGAGAATCCTCGATTACTGTATCTAACGTTTCCCTGTGTTGTACTGTTTTACCATCGCACATGCGCAAACCATACGCTGTGCACAGCATGCAGTTAAAAAAAGGGATGTTTTCTCTATAAAAACTGATAAAAATGTCAACACCTTGTTTCTTTCTTGGATTTACTATCGCATGTTAACTCTGTGGATATAGTGCGGTTGGGGTCAACAAAATGATGTAGAATTATGCACTCTGTATGAACGACACACGTGTTCGATGTGCACGTGAAGAAAGGCAGCACTATTTGCAAAAGATAATGCGAATACTTTTGAAATTCTTTCAAATAATATACCATCTTTTATTTTTATCAATTTAATTTCTTTTATTTCACTTTTTCAACCATATTAATACAAAGTATAGTTCAAGCCTTTAGAAGTCGGCACAACCTGAATGCTTCCATCGGAATTTAAAGCAACCGACCGCAACTTTCTCGACCACTATACTGGCGAGCAATCGAAACTAATATGGCGATCAAAAACATTTATGAACTCATGTCAGCTATTTTCAACGACACATTACTTAGCAATCTATATAAAAGTCAACCAATAAACCTGTCAAGTCATTATTATAATATATATATTTTATTTCCTTAAAAATACAAAGTTTAAAAAATACATAGAAAAAGGAAAAACAGTTACAAGCGTTTTATCTGCAATTATTCAATTTTTAAATAGCGAAACACAAATCATAAATTTTACCCTCAAAGCAGTAATTATTCAAGGTGAGTTTATTTCAAATGTTTTTGCCTGGATCATAGACTTGAATTCTGAGAGACAGTTAACAAAATAAACAATATTGGACGGTTCTGATATACGCATGTACATTGTAAATTGATAATAATGGAAAAGAAATTAAATTCATTTACTATTAGGACGGAATGTCATAGTAAAAATAATTTTCAAAAACATCACATTTTAACAATTGTATACATTATAATTATATGTAAAAAAAAATTGCACAAATTAAATAATAATAAATAGATATAAGTATCACAGTATGAAGAAAATGGTCAGATAAATAACAGGGCTCACAAATAAGGACAGAACATGGATCTAAAGAAAAAACACGGCCATTATCTCAGCAGTTCTTGATTAAAGCTCCTTCATAGCATCAATATTTTGTTAGTTTTGTTTGAATAGAAAAGTTTAAATGCACAAGATTTTTCGATGAGGCCTGGTCACCAAAATCTGATTTGCTATCGCCTCTTTTTGACTTCCTTCTCTTTCCTGACTATGTCGGCCTCCGTTGTTGAAATTCTTTTGAGTAGGTCGGTTTTACGTGTGAGGATGGTTGCCAGCTGTTCCCTGGCTGAGGTCAGTCGGGGGTCACTGGATGAACTCTTCTCCATGCTCCTTATTCCTTCCTCCAAGTCCTGACACCGCTTTTCAGGGTCTACAAAACAACAAAGCCAGTCATACTCCATTGCTTCATAAACTTCTCTGTATAATGATGCTCAGCCATTTTGATTTTCAGAATCTAACCTAACCTGACCTCATTTTTTGGTGGAAAATAGTCCAACCATTGCACATGCTCAAAAGTTTCAAAATGCAAGATGACTAAGATTTAGCTAGTTCTACATAGTAAACTTGTTTGTTTGTTTACCTGTGCGAGATCAGCGTTGAGTTGGTCATTCCTGGCTTCCAGTTCCATGAGCTGTGTGTCGCTGACACTAGGGGGTGTCTTCATTGATGGAACAGCCATTGATCGCCGTGGGCTGCGCCGCGGTGTTACAGGCGGTGTGTTGCCACCTTTTAGCTCCGACATTCTGCTGCTGACAAAGTCACTGGTTGCTAGGAAGCCTCCTTTGGAGGAAAGGAATTGTCGTAGTCTGGCATTGCTGGCTAGAGATTCACACCCGTAAAGTCGCTGAGACATACTCTGGAAATCAAGAAATTTCTTCATTTAGCTAATATCCTAAAACCAGTTTTTATTTATATATTATTGAGATTATTTGATTTCTTTATTCAAAAAAAATTTGCATTCATAGAAAGCACCTTAATGAATATAAAAATATTAGGTTTTAAAGACATCAGGTTTCACCGAGAGATTCATGATATATTCCACGCTGCAAAATTACATTCCCCTGTACTTGTGTGGCTATGAAGCAAAAGGGAAACTCAATATTTATGTGTTGGCCCATTGAATAATTCTATTTTTCTCTTTTTTTTGATTGGATTAATTTTCTTTTGAACAGTGTCAAAAGTTTATCTTTTCATAATTACATGATCTATCAAATACATGGAAATCTTGTAAAAATTTGATATTTGGTAAATCATGAGTTTGTGTGTCACGATATCTCTTTAACTAATACAGCAAATCTAGTACATGACTGTATTATTCATCAAGATTTTATTATTTATTGCAAAATTTTGTTTATTAAGTGTTAAATTAAAGAAACAGAGCTAGAACTTTTAGAAGTTATCATATTTTTTTCCCTTCCCCTTTTTCGTAGCCTAAAATATTTCTGAGAGGAGATGAAAGTACTCTAACATCATATGTTTTTACCTGTTCAGAGAAGTCGATCCTGGTCGGTCCGTCCACCTTCATGTCCACGATGTCTCCAACCACCGACATCTTCTCCTCCTGCTTTTTGATGGTACCAAGGGTCTGCTCCAGAGCCAGTCGAGTCTGGGGGGTGGGGTTGTTGTGTGCCCGGGAGAAGAACATGTCTTGACATACAACCCGCAGTGCCTAAAATACAGACAGTTATAGGTCTCTTATTCTGATTTTCGGCATGTAGCTGAGTTTGGAACAGTAAATTAAAGTTAATTTACAACCAATCATGGATCAAAAGGAAAAAATCAGAGAAACTTAATAGTAAAACATTTCAGATGTTACCCTTGATCCTGCTCTATCATATGATTAGTTCTTTTACTTGCTATGCATTACAGACACTCTACAATCTAATAATTATATAAATTGGTCCAATTTAATGATCTCACCTTGTAGAACTCTCGCAGGAAGACAGTGTCACTATCGTCTGTTAAGTCTCCTGTTTTGATATGAGCCAACGAATGCAAAATCACCACAACAAATTCACCAATTGAGTCCATTCTCTCTCTCCGCACAAACAGAATCTTCTTGGCATGCTCGTAAAACACCGAGTTCCTGAACGCATTGTGTTCGTAGTTGTTTGGAGGTAAGTTCGAGGCAAGGAGTAAGCTGACTTCAGGTGTACCGATTGTTTCATGTAATAGTCTTGTCACAAAAACACCGAAACGATAAATGACGAATTGAGCGGGTGATATTTGATTGATGTCCGCCGGTTTTAGGTCACCCTTACAGACCCACTGAGCATCCTTCACATCCATGTAGGATCGACTATAGTCCCCACCTGGTAAAAGAGGAAAAGATGTTAAATCCTGATAATATTTTGAATATAAATTTTATTAAAAAAAATATTTATAAGTATGCAGTGTTTTAAGTTTACATTTATTATCTTTAAGGAAAAGTAATCCTCAGTGATTTATATCTTTATTTCAAATATAAGGCAAACTGAAAGTTAAGGAAAATTTAACAACTTTTGATTCATCAAACATTTTCTAGTTTCCATTTCTTAATAAGTGTTTGGGTCAAAAACCATCAACAGATCAAGTAAAGGATAATAAATAAAGCTTGTCATACAGGTATCCTCTGTCCCCCGCCCAAATTTCCTTTGACGTGTTACATTCCGACCTACCTAGCACCTTGTCTCCTCCAGCAATGCCACCTTCCGTCTTATCTAACATGTCCGCCAAGTCATTGATCTGTTTGAAAAGTGGTGACGCCATGAGCATGTTAACCCAGTCCTGTTCGCGGTTCCCAGTGGGGGTGAACTGACCCAGGCCTGATGAGGATTTGTCACCCAGTCCTGACATGATACCGCCCGCCACGGACGACCGTGCTCCCGCCTGCAGGAACTCATCATCGTCATCCGCGTGAGAGGTTAGCCTCTCCATCTCCTCGCAGTCCTTCTCCAGAATGATCTCCTTGTCCACCTTGGCTTTCGCGGTGTCCATGCGGCGTTTCTTGCGAGCCTCCAGTTTGGCCAGTAGTGCCTGCTTGCTGCGGCTCTGCTCCTGATCCATGGAGTCTCGTATCCTTTCCATGTTCTCCTTGTGTTCCCGTAGGAGTCTTTCTTTCTCCTCCTGGCTGTTTCCGGACTTTTGGATTTCCTCTTTCTCGCGGCGTTCTCTCTCCTCCATCTGCTGTTGTCGGAGCCTCTGCCGTTCCTCTTCCCGGTCCTTCTGTTTTTGCTCCTCAAGTCTTGCCTCAGCCTCCAACTCTTCCTCCAGTTGTCTATAGAAGATAAAAAAATTTATTAATTCAAGGAACAATTTACTAGTATCAATACATGTAATTCTACAGAACCTGAATTGCTAACCTATTAATGTATCAATAGTTCATAAACATTGATTGTAATTTTAATTAGCTCCAAATGAACATCGCTGATGGCTGGTCACACGATGACTTACTTGTACTTCTCCAACATCTTCCTTTTCCTCTCCTCCTCTGCCAGTCGCTGCTCCTCTTTCCTCCTCGCCAGCTCCTCCTGTAACTTCCTGTACATGTCCTCCTTGTATTTCCTCGCCTCCTCGGACGCCAGCTTGGCCTGTTCAGCATACTGCTTATTAAGCTCCTCAGCAGGAGAGAACGTCTTCATGGCGTCTGCCAGTTCCTGCAGCTGTTTCTCCTTGAGGTTCAGTCGTTGGTGTGTCTGCTGAATCTCCTGTTGTGGACTCACTTCCTGTTCTGCTCTCTCCAACAGTTGTGTAGTGTGGTCATCAAAGCCACTCAGTTCTTGCTGTTAATGAAAAGGAGTCACAAGTCAGTTGAGAAATAGAGTGGGTAGGTGACAAATAGGACATAAAGAGTGTTATAGAAAAGAAAACTGTTCCTTTACCTGCTGCCTCTGCTTGAGTTGCTCCTTTCGTCTGGCCAGCTCTGCTGGATCCATGTTTCCAGAATCAGCTATCAAGTCTCGCATCTCCTGCAATTGTCAAGAAAAATGCAATCATTTGTGGGAAAAAATTAGAATAAAAACATATATCGATCTCGGTGCTTTGTGTCATAGAATTACCTGCTCAAAAGCAGCCAAAAGTTTTTCTCTCTCCTTCTGCCTGTTCTCCTCAATCTCTGCTCGGGCTCTTCTACGAGCAGCCTCAAGCTCCCGAGCGAGCTGGTCCTCGAGATGGATGGCCTCTTTGAGATGTCGCTGTCTGAGGACTGTGTATATCATGTTCTCTGCCTTCTTCTTGTCCTTGTTCTAAGAAGGAGAAAGCAGTTAAATTAACATTGTAATATATGAATACATATCTTCAAAAAGATCACAGGAATATTGAGTTTTAAGTTCATCATAAATAAGACATTTTATTTTAATAAAAATGCTACATGTCAAATAGTAAAGAAGGATGTTTGATATGGAAATCTTTAAAAATAAAAACTTATAAGTTTGCGAGGAATTTGATCGATTGTGTGGGGTTTTTTATATCACAAAAGTGCACATGAATAATAAAACAAGGCTGAAAGATGAATGAAAGACTTCAAAGTATTTGCTATTAAGTAAATGGCAGAGAGATGACCAACCTTGACATTTTTCTTGAGGGCGTCGTTTTCCACGTCCTTGGCGATCTTCTCGTTGAGCTGGTCTCGCTGTTGTTGCTGACTTGACAGTTTCTGGGCTGTCTCCATCCTGTGTTTGTCCTCGAGCTGCTCCATCCTTCTCTTTTTCTTCTCTTCAATCTGCCAAAAAACCAAAACATGTTATTTCTGATTGCACTTATATCAGATCAATATGTATTACAACCCATTACATTTTAATATTGCTTTTTGTAATTAAGATTAGAGTCAAAATAGTTGGGAAAATTTCATTATAAGATCTAGTCTTTTTTTATAGTACAGTACCATGTAATAACTGGAAGTATTATTTTAAGACATCATTTTCTCTGATATTGCAAGAACCTCTTTGACCCTGACCTTTTTTCTGAGAGCCTCTTTCTGGCGATCTTTTTCTGAGTTGAGGTTCCGCTCTAATGCCTCCATTTCGGCTTTGTGTGCACTCAGTAGTTTCTGGTACTCGGCGTCCCCGGGGGTCAGGTTCTGGTGATGTAGCAGCATGTCACGCTCAAACTTGGACTGGTGCGCTTGTAATGCCTACGAAGAAATAAGTTGATTTTTCATGAAACTCTAAGAAATAGTCATGTTCCTCAGGTACATCCCACAATTTTTTTTTACATGTTTTGTTAATTATTCGTGTGGTTTATTTTTAAATAGCTAACTCTTCATAAACCAACTCCGAAGATCTAGAAAACTAGTTAAACACTTTGTATACTGGTGGGATATTCGACTAAGTAACTGTAGACAAAATTATTAAAGTTTTTCTTGTTCAGCTATCTTTTTAACAAAATAATTCTTCCTCTCCCTAGTAAACTCCTCCATGTACCAGTTATTTCTGCTTCTGGTTACCCAGTAATAAGGAAAATAATTACCAGCATTAACTGGTTTTTTTTAAATAAACATTTTTTCTCTGCTAGCTATCCTCGCCTGTCCACCTACCAGTTGTTTCTGCTGCTGGTTGTTGAGGACTATGTCCTGCTCCTCTTTGCTCCTCTCCTCCTGGGCCTCCAGATTGAGCCTCCTCAGGTCCTCGCTCTGCTGTCCCTCTAGCTTTTCTAGCTCTGTCGTCTGCTGGTCCACCAGTTTCTGTTGCTCTGACAGTAGCTTGTCTCCGTTGATCTTCTCGTTGATGCCCATGATGACATCTGCAGCTTCTGCGTCATTCTGTGCCGCCTACAAGTAAAAAGTCAGGGCTTGTTACATATTTCTTATGACAGTAGTAAAATCCTTTTTTTATAAGTTTGAAGATTGCTTCACCCATTAAGCAGGGTTTCACATTTGATTAAAATATTGCAGACCTTTGACTTGTATACAGATTGCCATTTTTTCCAACTTTTAGTTACTATCAGTACTAACATAAAATCATTTAACCATCTTTTGAATTTTCTAAGCCAGTTTTCAAATATAAATATGTGGTTTACCATTAATAGTTAGGTCAATTAATGTCAAATTGCCCTTGCAGAATGTGGATAAATTGGATAAAAGTGAAATGAGTAAGATACTAATGCAAATTGTGAGAACACAAGCAGACTAGTGCAGGGTAGAGGTACTGGCTTTTTTCATAGTGTAAACAGTGGTTAATATACATGTACTGATGAGTTATATGATAAGTGACTTTATGTACACTCGTCTGGTTGCTATACTGACATGTTTCTTGGTGATCCTGTCCAGCTCCTTGTTGACCGCCCTCTCTTTGTCCAGCTCCTCCTTCATCCGTTTCCTGGCTGCCAGTTTGGCCTTGATTTTGTCCGCCTGCTGGTTGCGGCCGTCGTCTAGCCGGTTGTTGAGTCTGGCGATCTGGTCCTGGTACTGCTGTAGGATCCGGTCTCTCTCGCTCTCCGTCTGGTTCTTTAACATTTCCCTCAGGGCCTCCTCTCCTGCCTGCTTCTGCTGATCCTGTTTACAGACATTAACAAGTCTTAAGTAGCATTTTAACTAAATTGTGCAAATTATTTTTTAAAATACCAAAACACTTGCATTGTTAGTTTTCTGACCTATTTCAATTTATCATTGAAGCAGTTTCTGATAGTTTTAAAAATGTATTTCTTCATATAGAAGCTGTGCAAGATAATTGGCAAATCCTTTATCTAAAATGCTCTCTCTTGAGTTTTATTCCGCTGGATGCCATAAACACATATCTGGTGAGTTGAATATGCATTAAACACTGGGTAATGCCAGCCATAACAGCTCACTCACCCTCTCCATGATCTTGATGGTGCTCAGTATGGCCTCCTCTTCCATGTCCCGGTCAGCCTGACCCTGGGTCTCCCTCACCCTCAGCAGATTCCTTCTCTCCTCCTCCTCGAGACTCTGCAACTCCTCCTCAGTCAGTTCAGCCCCATGCTTTCTGTCCTTCCTCTTCTTCAGTTTCTCCTTCATGGCTTCGATCTGCTGCTGGAGCTCCTTTCGTCTGCTCTTGGCGTCATTAATCAGAGCCTCTTTCTGACTCTTGCTGATATCTAAGGCTCGGATTTGTTGTTCAAACTCTTGATCGATTTCTGGACTTTTAACTTCATCACGGGCATCGCTGCTTTTCTTTCTGATGTCTGCCAACATATGCTCTTGCTGTTGTTGGAGCTTCAATATCTGATTCATCAACTCCTCATAAGAGGGCATTTCTATGTTTGGAACTGACTCCTCTGATATGCCATTTTCTTTGGCTTCAGATAAATGTTTCCTAGAAAAACAAAAGAGAAGGCGTTTAAGAAACAATTATTTTTAAGTAACTTATATTGCTTTAGGATAAAAAGAAATTTTCCAAAAAAAATTTCATGTAGGAAATTCTAGATGAAATTTATGTTTAACTCACTTTGCCAGTTCCTTCTTCTTGTGACGCCTGGCATCAAGCAGTCTCTTTCTGAGTTTATCCAGCTGTTTCCTCTTCCTCTTCTCAAACGCTTCATTCAGTTTCTGCATGTTGCTGGCATACTCCATCATAATCATCTCTTTCTCCTGCTCCTGTTTTGACCTTGCTAGTTTCTTCTCCAGTTCATGCTGGGCATCAGCCATGGCTTTCCTCTTCTCTAACTCACAGTCATCTAGAGTCTTGTTCATGTCTTCAATCTCATCCTTCTTAAGGTCATTCTCCAGTTTTGCCGCCTCATAAGCCTGTTTTTCAAACACAGCACGAGAAAGTTCTTGGGACGCTTTACCACCTTGACCCTTGTTACCTTTGCCCTTTGGCCCATCAAAGATGGAGGTCTCATCTTTCCCACCTCCTGTCTTGGTAGTTGATTTGACTCCAGACTTGGCCAGTCTACTTCTTTCCTATTAAGGTTATAGAGTAAATTGTACTTATTCAATAAGATCATTTACAGGAGTTTTTGAAAGAGATGGTAAACTACCAAGTAGTTCACCTGAATCAATGACAATGATGTTAATGGTTTCTGCGTACCTTTTGATCCCGGCGTCTTCTGAGGCTGTCGGTGCTTCCTGTTCGCTTGATGTCCCCAGCCCCGACCACTGCCTCCAATATTGATATTGGTCACATGTTGGCCGGCCCCACCCTCGGTGCCCTGACTAATCAGGTTCAGTAGTTCTGAGGACAGGGTGAAAGGACCCCCTGACTCTAACAGGGCTATCAGCTGCTTCAGTAGAGGTATCAGGTCCGACTCCTTGTCTCCTGAGGAGTCTACATCGCCGTAGACTCCGGACAGCTGACAGTCGTAATCACCGGCCAATAGGCTTGCTCGTGTCAGGACAGTCTTGGCCTCAGTAGCACACAGCTCAGATCTGAGAATTATGGTTTTGATGTGAAATAAATCAACAATACAAAGACAGCAAATTATCATTTCATTCTCTTTATGAAAAACTTCATTACTAAGAGAAATACAAATAACTTTTAAAATGAAATAAATACAATATTATGAAGATTGCACTATAATCCTTTTAATGTGTAAAAGTACAATTTTTTAACATAAATTACCAGCTCATTATTGACAACGGCTTACAATCATAATAAGGCAATTAGCTTACTACAGAAATATCTAGCCTAAGAGATACATGTGCCATTAGTCACCTTCTATGTAAAGACATGTATAAAGTACCTCTCCCTGGCATACTCCAGTGAGGAATGAGCCTCGTCTAGGTTCTCCATCCTGGCCCTCAGTGTGTCCTTCAGCTCACTCTGTAGCCTGAGTTTGGCCTGTTTGTACCGCTGTAGTGTGGTGTTCTCAGCGTCAGGGTTCATGGCCCCCTCAAGGTCATGAGCTCTGTCCTTGTACTGTTTCTCCTCCTGTTGCAGCTTGTTAAAGAATCGACGTAGGGCATCTGCCAACTTGACGTGGGAAGCCACGTGCCCTTCCTCTCCCTCATGCTCTTTGGCGTCACTCTGGGTCAGGACCGCGATGACCTCTGGCGGTATCACCGTAGCATATTCCTGCTCTGCACCACCTCGTCTCTGAACCTCGCGCTTCTCAGCTTCCGAAAGCTGGTGAACATCTGCATCAATCTCCTCCAAGAATCTCTGTACATCTCGAGAAGTCACAGAGTCCAAGTCGAAAAGAAGCTGCTGAGTAAACTGGTGCTCCTTCAGAGTTAGTTCCCGCTCCTTCTGTCTCTGTCGCCTCCAGAAGCTTCGTCTGGCCACCAGTTCTTCCTCCAGCATGGCTAGAGCTCCTGGGGGTGGCTTCTTCTTCCTGGGGCCGCCAGAGGACATAGTGACAGGGATGGCCAGGCCTGTCTCTGGGTTACTACGGATACCAATCACAGGGCTGATTTCTCCTGTCACAGGGTCTAGAGCCTTCTTACCAATACTGATTGGAACCAAGCCTGACAAACAATGGCCACATTTTAAAAGGGCATGTTTATATCACATAAATGTATTAAAAAAAGATGAGTACTGTACATTTTTCTAAATGAATTGAAATTTACATATATATCTATGTCATATACGTTATTAATAGTTTTCATAATCTGTATGATAGATTTTTGCTGCATAAAAACTTCAATTTCAATTGATGTTCACTTAAAAAGTGTTCACAAATAAATTACTGTATACTGAACAAATCTCCATCATTTCATTGATTTTGATTCTCACCAGCTCCTTCAGGGTCCTCCATGGTTCCGGCCAGCGGTCTGACATTGCCGGTCTTCTTATCTTTGTCTGCCCCGAGGATGGGCACCTGTTGTTCTGTGCCCGATGGATCCAGCATTGTTGTTCCCACCAAGATGGGTAACAACTGTCCAGTCTTGAAAAACTCGTACATTCCTGTTGGAAAAATTCAATGACTGTAGACTGAGCCCACTTAATACTTTATTCACATTTCCAAATTAATTGTAGAAGGATAGAATGTTAAAGTTAACTGTATATGGAGTTAATTTTGCCCAATATCATTTCCACTATGCCAACACTAGTTTAATGAATTCAAAACATTTTAATCCAAAAATCTATTTAAAAAAAACCAAAAAAACAAAAACTTAAAATGAAGTAAAATCATTAACAAATGTGATTAGATGAAATAACATGAGACACGGTATGTTGATTATCTGTACCAGTGCTAATCACGTTTTGTTAAGGCGAGTGCCTGTACCTGGGCATCCTCCGGTGGCAGCCAGAATGGACGACCGATCGAGTCTACGCTCGACATCATGCTGAGTCCTCAGTAGGTAGGCCTTCATTCTTGAGCGAGCTTTCTCGAGCTCTTTCATTGCAGCCTCCAAGCTGGTCAACTCATGTCTCACGTTTACATTGGTTCCTGTCGAGTCTGTAAACAAATAAAATCCATTAGTGAACTCCCAGACAGCTTCATTGGTTGGAGGAATAAATTCCATAGCTACCAAATTGATACCAATATAAACTGAGTAGGGGCAGTTAACTCTTTATACACTGCAAAAGCAACATTCTCTCTACCATATAAATTAGGCAAAATTCTTTATATGATATATACTAATTTTTAAGCCAATCAAATAATCTGTTACAACCAAGGTCAAATAATATTCCATTATTTAACTTAGAGCTGCAATAATCTTACCGCCCACTGCATCTTTGAGTTCTCTGAGCGTGTCAATGACTCTTGCCTCACATGCAAGCACGCTAGAGTCCAGCAGGGCCTGGAATCCTCCACCAGATGGCAACACATTGGCCTCGATTAAATAACCACTCTGAACTCTGACCAATCGACCACTGAGAGGCTCCACGAAAGTGTCGCCAGGAATTATGGGAAGGTTGTGTCTGCTGCCTGGTTTTGTTCCTCCAATTGGCACAATGTCTCCTGAAAATTGAAGAAAGATCATCTCATAAGTAAAAATCCAATCAATTCTGATATTGAACACTCCACTGAGCGTTTTGCAAAGTATTTTGAATATTATGAATAAAATAAATTAATGTTCACGGTTGAATATTGTTGTAAAGTTAAAATTCTAGTAATTGCTGCCTAAATGACTCAAAGCTCAGACTTATAAAAAGCTCAAAAACATTTCTCATTGACCTAATTTTTATTACCTATCCACACAAATATCTCCATCATGTTCTATACCAATAACTAAAGACTGACCTGTCTCTGGGTCCAAGGTCACAGCCAGGATAGGGACAGGCTGTTCACTGTTAGGGTCCACCATCAGGGAGCCCACCTCTATGGGGGTCGGCATGCCTGTGACCGGGTCTATGTGGGTACCCCCAATAGGGAGGAGAGCCCCGGTCTGGGGGTGCATGGTCACGCCCATTATTGGTACATGAAGTCCCGTCACTGGGTCATTCATTGGCGCTCCGTATCTCAGGTCACTCTTGTGCTCCAGTGGGCGGAGCTTGGTTTTGATTGGCTGGTTGTTTTGTGGGTGGACGGGGTATGGTACAAAAGGAATGAAGGGCTCGTCTGCTCTTGCTGCTTCTCCTTTAAATAGTTTAAAATTTAGTGTTATAAAGGAGAGTTTTACTGAGGAATACCATAAAATGACTTATTATATAAATACCCATGATTTCTAAAACTGTTTATTGTCAAAGAACCTGTTGTTAGACAGGACAGATTTTAACAATCATATTAATCAAAATTATCTGTGATTGTGAAAATAAATTATTATTTATTATCATTATTTCTTAAACTACTTTTGTACTGGGTATTAAAAAACTAAAAAGTCGGTTTAAAGCATAAATACTGAATGCAGAAATAATTAACAAACAGCTACTCACCTGTTGCAGAGTCTGAAACAAAGACCAGTCTGGAGGTGACAGGGTCAAAGGCCACGTTACCCTGGATGGGCAGCACGTGTCCTGTCTGTGGATGGACAAAGTGGTCAGCGGGCACATCGGCCAGCGTACCATTGGCCAGGATCATCTTGACTCCAGATTTGGGTCGAATGAGTCCAGAGTTGGCCTCCTGGCTGACCAGATCCGAGGCTTTGACGCTCAAGTCTGGACCAATCAGATCAGTCTCGTTTGAGTGGCACATTCTTTCCGGATTTGACCAGCTGACCTCCAGTTCCCTGACCAAGTACACCGTAAGCCCCAATTCTCTGACATTCCTGTGTGATTTCGCTGGACATCTTCTGTAATAAGAGGGACACTCTTGCACCCACCGAGCGGTGAGCACCCATGTCAAATTCTCCATTCCTGGTCAGTTTACCCTGCTGTAAATTCTCTACATGCTCTGTCAAGTTTCTAGCCGCTTCTCTCAAAGAAGATTGGTAGGCAACCTAAAAATCCAAACAATTTATAAATTTCTCCTTAGTATTATTGAAAAATAGTAATGTTGCTTAGTTCCTACTATTGGAAGACAAGCAGTGAATTTTTACCTGATGTTTCTCTCTGCCTTGTTCATCTTCCATCATCAGTTCTTTCTGTTTGTTCAAAATAGCTTCAAACCTGCGACCAATGTCTCTTCTTCGTTCCAGCTCAATCTCCAAGGCTTCTAGTTTGTTTTCATAACTAACAAGATCCTCATCAGTAGCCAATGAGGCTTTCCCTTTCAGGTTCATCTTGGCAGCCCAAAGACCTTTGAGAGACTCTGCCTGATTGGCTATTCTGTTGTACATTTGTTTGGTCTGCAAATAGTAAAGAATTAATGACATTTTATTCAATAAAAGTATGCGTTTGTGAAAAAAATATCAAAATGAAGAAAAATCTTTAAATAGCAAAATTTAAAAAAATGCAATGCCAAATTTTTATAAATATGCTGAAAGGCTCTTACCTCATCCTTATGTTTGCCAATGGTGTTTGTGACTGCACGTGATTGTTTGGAGAGGGTGTCATACAAGGTGCGAGAATTAAACGCCTCTAGGTCCACCTGTTTGTCGTAATCCCAGAATTCATCATCCTTTGTCTCTATTGTATTAGCTGTAGGAAAAATCAGACAATTCAGGTTTTTTTAACTCTCTTCAGGAGAAAATACAATAAATTTGTATTATAATAAAGACTGTTGTTAAAATTCTTAATTATTTCATGCAATATGATGAAACATGAGGAATCTAATACCATCCAGTATCCCGCCGAGATCTGAGTCGCTGTCACTTCTCCCCGAGGTGATGGCCTGCATGTTTCTGTGGTATTTTTTGGCGGGTCGAACCGTCGAACCTTTGCTGGAGTAGTCATCAAAGTTGTAGAGCCGGGTCATAGCACGGTAGAACGGGATCAGGTAGGACGTCTTGGACCAGCCGTACTTCCTGAACAACACCTGTACACAAACAAACATTGTTTACCTGTGAACATTGTTTACCTGGTGATCTAAAGATGTGGCGAGGTAATGATTATCAAGTTAATGAAGTTTCAACCAAATTCATTGACAGTAAATATACCTAGGAACCTCAGAATCAAATTTGAATATATGTACATGTAACTCAAAAAAAAATCTATGATGGTTGATGTTCTGCACAACTTATTGTACTTGTAATTTATAGTAATAGCTGTAATGGCTGCAAATCAAAGGTTTTTTACTTGTATAATTTAACTCTGACGAAAATTTTCCCTTGAAGCTTGCCTAATTCTTCACTTACCAGGGCTAACAACATAAGGACCATGGCCATGAAGGCTGTTCCCAGCAGGATGAAGATGATCTCCCAGTCTGGAGTCTTCAGGATGTCTGATGCCACGGAGATTCCGTTCTGTATGATGTATCCGGAGGTAGGTGGGAAGAATGGACCATTCTCTGCACACTGGGCCCCACTAGCCATCACTCGAATGTACTGCAGAAATACAACATACATGTATGTATACTCTATAGCTCAATGTCAATTAAATACTGGGCTTGTCTGTTCTTGGAATTTGCATGAATGACCTTGACTTTTCCAATGACAAATGACCTTGCACACCTGCATTGGCCTTGTTAGTAAAGAAAAGTTTACTGTGTTAGATAAGTTTCAATAATTCACATATTTCCTGTAAAAGAATTTTGATTCTAGTAAAACAATCTATAGAGTCATACAGAATTTGCTGTGAAACAAAAAATAATGCATAATTATATTATTAGAGAATATTTCTTTATAAATACCAGAGACTAGAAAAAAGTTTACCATTTTCTTGTTGGCGTCCGTGCTAAGAGAGAAGACGTAGATTCCGGGGTCCTTGAACTGGTAGGAAAACAGCGTGGCAGTGGAAGTGGTCTGTGTCATCGCCTCTACCAGCGACCGGAAACCGCCGTAGTCAAACTGGTCGTTCGTGTTAAACAGGTTATTTCTGTCAGTAAAAAATGTCAATTAATGACACATACAATGATGAGACCCTTGTAACTGTCAAACCAGAATGATCTTCTTGAAATCTCTTGCTCTCTATTTCTTTTATATAATTTAGTCTGTCACTAATATCAGAAAAACAGAAATTATAGCGACTGTCTGATAACCTGGCAAATTTTCATTTTCACACTTCACAATACATGTTCTTTATTATTTATTACCAGTAAACACCAGCCATTAGGGACTTACACATCGTAGACAGGGTAGAGGGTGCTACTGACAGAGAACAGCATGTACTCTCCATAGGTCAGACACACGACCGGGTTCTCGATCCCGGAGAACAGCGATCCGTTGTTGCTGGAGGTCGCCAGCAGACGTCGTCGTCCGGTGTAGATCTGGTTAATATTGCTGTCGGCCGTGATGTTTCCAGTGATGGTTCCTTTGATGTGGGCATCCAGCATGCCCAGTACTTGGGCGGGGTCCGGGTTGTACACTCCCAGGAAGCCACTTGTGGTCATCTCAGTAATGTGTATGGGGTAATCTGAATTATCTCTGCTTCCACATTGTTCGGAGGTCAAGGCATTTCTAGCATTTATCATTTTCAACAGTCCACTGGCAGCGTATTCTTTCTGTTATACCAAGAGATACAAATTAGTATTGTTCAACAAAATTTCATCATATTTTATATCAATCCAGATTTGATTAACAATCAAAAGCTGGGTCATATCAAGCGCTTACAGTGCAAACATTGTTTGGTAAACCAAATCATTAACATCCTTATACTAAAAACCACTTACAATCTACACAATTCTATGTAATAAGATCCTCATATACATGTCAATTCTGAATAATCCAAAAAAACTATCTCAAAAAACTAAACACATTCAATCTTAGACAAACAAATAATAAGTTAGCTGCTGATGAGATATTCCTGGGTTATTTACCACAATGGTGTTGTTGGCATCTCTGAGAACAAGGTGGGGCTCCAGCGGGGGCTCGGAGCACTTGAAGGACACACGGTATCTCTGGGCGATCCTACACTCAAGGTTACAGAGCTCCTCAAGGTCATCTGTCTTACACAGACACATTCCCATCAGTCGGTCAAAGCTCACATACTCCTTGCACACCTGAGAATAAAGGTAAACAGGTAAATCTCATGATCCAAGACTCAACAAGAAAAAGGCACCATACCTATATCAAACATTAAAGACTCTCATAAGAAATGTTATCAGTATAAAGAATTCTGTATTGATTTTCGAAATTCCATCTCCATCATTGTTAAAGTCCTTTTCTTTGAGCTACAGTCTCTAACAGATGTATTCACCAAAATGTGTTAGTGTGTAAGTTTGGCAAATGCATTGAATAAAACTTTACCCTTCTTTTTCAGGTAAAATTGTAAGGTGTAAGAAATACCTGGTTTTTGCAGTAGTCCTCCCACTGAGCGTCGTTTAGACACTGGCCGTTCTGAGCGCGTGTGGTGCCCTCTTTACAGAGATCATACACTTTCTTCACACAGTCCGCATTATCTGCCAACTCAAGGAAACCAGCCGCGCACGGACACTGCCGATCACTCTCCTACAGATAGAAACACTTATTGTTTATTCTAATATCTAAGAATCAGAAGGTTTTAAAATCACAAAAAACAGAAGGGGATAATTTTTTTAATGATCCTTCTTAAAATATTGTGAATAAAATTTACACAACATACATACATGTAGGTTAAATGAAAATTTCTAATTATCATTAAAATCACTAAATCTTGCAATGAGAAAATACCCCACAAACATCTTGACAAAGTTAAGTTTAACTGGTAATTTGTAAAACAGTCCTCTTACCTGGAAGTCTCGCCCCGCCCCCGTACATTTACAGGTGGGCTGCCCCACCCTGTCCTGATATGCCTCTCCCCCACAGGAGAAGCAGCCCTTCTGTCCAGTCAGGTGGTTGAAGTGGTCAATGGGGCACTGAGGGCAGTCTGCAATGCTACCGCCGGCAAAGTTAGGATTGTATCTACCCTGGGGGCAGGGTGTGGGCTCAGCACTTCCAGACGGGCAGTAGTAACCTACAAATGTAATGCTGATGTAAATAAGCTCTATTCATTTGAAATTCATCCTTTTAAAATATCTATTTCATTTAATCCTTTCCTAATTAAATCTTAATGATGTAACTTAGTAATTCTAGCTGCTTAACTTTTTGGACAGATTAACTTAAGGTGTTGACTTGATTTTAAAGAAATGCTGAATATTAATTTAAAAAGACAGTGTTACACTTACAAACATAATGCTGCTACAGACAACATCTATTCCTTCATGTCTACATGTACAAACATCTACTTCATGTACCTTAAACCAATCTACATCACCTGTCTTGGTGACACGACCTTGACATTCCCTTACCTTTAGGACATATGTAGGAGTTAGTGGAGTTGAAGCCGAAGGCCCAGGCCAGGGAGGAGTCGTTAGCGACTGGCTGATCGGACGTCGCCAGGGACAGACACACAGTCCCCGCTCTACATGTCTCACATACTGCACGGTTAGGGTCCGCTCCAAATGTCCCCGGGGGACAGGGTTCACAGGTGTCGTTGAAGGTAGCTCTGGGGGAGCCATCATACTCTTTGTAACCCAGGGGACACTTCACTGGCTCAATGGCACCTGTAAAACAATGCTCAGGATAATTGATATTCATAACAATTCTTTCAGGGTATCTCTCTTACAAAAGCCATTATCTAATATTTCAGAGTGCTATTTTCCTATACACCTCCTTCACATTTATTGGCTTAAAAAGGATGCTGTTGATTACAGAATTACAGCTTCAGATCCATTATACACACTGTGTTAAAGTGTTCATTCAATCAATCAATGATGAAGCTTTTAAAGTGCAGGACAGCTATCAAGTGAAACTGTCGAGTGAAGTTAGAGTCTGGATCACATACCTGCATCAGTCATGTTGCAGTCATCCAGTTTACCACAGTAATGTCCCTGGGGACATCGGATGGGTGTGGCTGACCCCTCAGGGCAGTAGTAACCATAGGGGCAGGGAACCTGGGACATGGATCTGTTACAGTAGTATCCTACAACAGAAAAGTAAAATTCTTAACTTATTAGAAGAAATAATACACCTAGATCATCTCAGAAACATAACGTTGGTAAGTAATATTTCAGTAAAGTTTAAGGGGGGACTATTTCACTGACCGGCCTGACAGATGGTCTCGTTGTGTGAGCCTGGGGGACAGTAGTACCCTGTCTGACACTGGATTCCAGAGTATGTCATGTTGGCATCCGGACACTTGAACCCGGCAGGACACAGGTGACAATCGTCTATACTGGCCGCCTTCTGGGTGTCCCTGCAATATCAACACCAAAGCTACTTAAACATATTGTTGATTAAATTACCATTGTAACATTAAAGCTAACACTTGCGTATACGTATGGCAAATACATTTTATTTGCTTCAGAAAATTTTTATTTATTTTAACACATCATTAGATACACAAAAG
This sequence comes from Magallana hongkongensis, assembly GCA_015776775.1. Taxonomy (NCBI): domain Eukaryota; kingdom Metazoa; phylum Mollusca; class Bivalvia; order Ostreida; family Ostreidae; genus Magallana; species Magallana hongkongensis. The sequence goes on along the minus strand of CM027474.1, from coordinate 366,707 downwards.
TCATGTATTTTGGAAATCTGACCTGTAAGTTCCTACTGGACACTCGTAGGCAACATTTGTGGCATTGGGACAGTACATTCCGATAGGACATGGGTACAGCTCATAGGTGGTCAGGTTACTGATGGGACACATGTATCCTCCGGGGCAGGGCAGGCACCAGTCACTGGAGTTAGCCCCCTCCCGGTCGTTGTAGGTCAGGATTGGGCAGGGGTAGGGGTTCCCGGCATCACCAGCCAGACAGTAGGAGCCGGTGTAGCAGGGGATGGAGGTGGGACCCCCGGGACAGAGTCTTCCTCCCGGACAGTCCCCACACTCGCCGGCACTCATAGCTCCCGTCTTGTCAATGAATTTCTGTGGGGGGCAGGATTGGGGTGTGGTGGTACCTGGTAATTAAACAATATGAAAATCATCTTGAGGACAAATCGTAACTTCAAAATATGAGATAAGAGAAAATTGACCTGGATAAATGTACAGGTGTAAAGTTAGGCTGGTAAAACCTACCCTCAGGACAGTAGAATCCGTATGGACAGAGTGAATCTGGGGGGTCAGGACGGTCTTGACCACCCACACACAGGTAGCCGGCCGAACAGTTACCTGCTACCTTACCTCCACGACAGTATACACCTGTAAATAAGAAAAAATACACCTTAACAATTGGTGATACAATTAATAAAAAATAAAATACATTTTTTTAATAATATTAAAAAGAAATTTGCAGCTTGAAAAATTAAATACGTGCATTTGTATAAAATGAGTGGTCTTCTTTGCTTGTTATTATTTACAGAATTATTCTGTTCCATATTTCTTGATTTTTAATCATATACCTAAACATTGCATAATATATCTCTGAATAAACTTAACATGCTTTAAAATTGTTCATAAGTGTTTACCTGAAGGACAAGCTGAGCAGTCAGAGGCGAATTCTAGCCCTGACGTAGTGTCAGTGGTGTAAGTTCCGTTTTCACACAGGTAGGGGTCCGACGTGTTACCGGGACAGTAAGAGTATGAGGGGCATGGGACAGGTGCGCTGGTGTTACCTGAGCAGTAGGAGCCTGTGGGGCACGAATTGCAGGTCACCTCCCCATTATTTGGCTGATAAGTACCTAAAATAGATTTTACATTCCATCAATATTACATGTAAAATAGGTATAACATTTCAAAATGTTACAATATTTAATTTCAATTTCCATATCTATTTCTTCTTATATCTCATATGACTCGGAAGTTTGTCGTTACCTGGATCACATCCGATGGGATCAGCAGTACCCCGGGGACAGTAGAAGCCGGCTGGACACAGGTGAGTAGAGGGCGAGTCTGACTCGATTTTAGCAGTGTCTGGGCAGTAGTACCTCGGGGAGCAGAGGTCTGTGGGACCGGTCATTCCCAGTAAGTCACAGTAGTACCCCGCTCTACACGGCCAGCAATCGTCCACGATGCCAGCACCGGTCTGGTTCCTGTAGGTCCCCTTAGGACACTGAACAGCTGTTGTTGTGCCTGCAAAGTTATTACGTAGGTAGGATGAAAATCATCAACACTTGTTTTTAAAATAATTTTTTGAAAGTTTTGATTTGTTTTACAAAACCTAATAGATTGAGTGGTGATGAGATTAAAAAAAATATTACCAATTATTTTTTCAAAAATGAGCCTAAGTCTTAGAAATATTTCAGCAACAAAAATTAACAATTTGTTTCCTATTCACCATGTATATATACATGTATGTCTATAAGTTACAGGAACAATAACTGAACACCCTAATCCAGGAACTCACCAGATGGACAGTAATGCCCTACGGGACATGGTCCGTTGGTTCCGTCGTTGGGGGTGGCTGATGTGGCATTGCCCACACAGAGGAAGCCCGCACTGCAGGGCCCGGACACCGCGGAGAGCCCAGTTTCATTACAGAACTGGCCAGGGTTACATGGGAGACAGTCCACTTCATACACCAGTTGTTCATGTGGGCTGTAGGAGCCTGAAGACAAAGGACAAACATAAGATAGAAATTGTACATATTGAATTTACAAAGTGTACTAACAATGCTAGTGAATTTTCATCTTACAGTTTTTTAATGACAGTCAACAAATTTTAAAAGTAGAGTATTATAGATGTTGTTTTTTTTCAAGATGATTAAAATTTCGTTTTTTTAAAACTTCTTTCCAACCCCAAATATAGCTAAACTACAGATATAGGCACACTTTTTTTTAAACATTTCCATTCTTAGGCTTTCCTTTCTTGAGTATTTACTGAGTCTGTTTACTTCATTATAATCTACTGCTATCAATCTACCAGTGAGTACTCACCCATTGGACAGGGAGCCCCATTTCCTGATGTTCCATTAGTACAGTAGTACCCGGCCGGACAGGGAAGTGTGTCGTTCATTCCTTGATTTGGACAGGTTCTTCCCGCAGGACAAGTCAAACAAGCACCTGTCAATGATAGCAGTCATTTAGTGTAAACTCTCAGGAATTAATCGGTGAAAATCTCAATGCAGTTCTACCTGCATTACTTAATTCCTCTGTGTTTCAGTCCAGTTTTGATGTGTCCACTCCAATTATCCCTCTCAGGCTTTAATTAACCTTGGTCATAAATTACAGGTCTTTCTCTAAATTTATTTTTCCCTATCTCTATAGTCGGTCCATGTTTTTCCCTATCTCTATAGTCGGTCCATGTTTCCAATTACACAGACATTTCATATTCCCACCCATCCATCTTTACACCATCACACTTACACAGTCCTTCACCCATCAGCCAACTTACCAACCATTCATTCATATTATCCCCCAAGCTTACCTAGTCCTTCAGTTGGTCCATAAGTTCCGATGTCACATTTGGTCTCTTTGACCGCCCCCTCCAGACAGTAGTGACCCACGGGACAGATGTAGCCCTTCACATTGTCGGCGGGGTTGGGGATATCTGAACCTTGTAGGCAGATGTAGCCAGCACTGCAGGGCAGACTCACCCCTACAAACAGAGAGAGATTGAATGATTTTTCTCTTTAATATATCAAAGTATTGTCAGCCATTTCATGATGCCTGGGCATAGTAGAATTCAAATAAATTTAAAGTCAGCCATTTCATGATGCCTGGGCATAGTAGAATTCAAATAAATTTAAAGTAAAAATAATTTGACTAACAGGCTTGCCAATGGATAAACTCACATAAATGTATGAGAGATTTCTACATATCTTGAGCCACACAAAAACGAGAATTCTTTTTTTGAACTGACTTTTTCATTTATTACAACATACGTGCATGTACACACATGACATGATATATGATATATGCATTTGTAGAGGCATATTATAGAATCTTTAAATTATTACTAATCAATTACATATTTTGTACAATTCTTATGTTGTGAAAGCTGATTTTAAGAATTCTTTAGGGTCGAGTCACTTGCTACTGACCGTTTTTGGAGCTGTTGGTCGTACAGTAACGTCCCGGGCTACAGATCTCGCAGTTTGTCACATTGACATTTCCCGTATTGACTGCCATTGTTCCGGACGGGCAGGGAGTGGGGAGGTAGCTACCCTCGGGGCAGTAGTTCCCGATGGGACAGATGTAGGCTGAAGGGTTTGGCTCTGTGTTGTTACCCAGACAGTAGTATCTGTAGAGAGAGAAATATGTCGACCATTCTTTAAATTCAATGGATAAAAATATCTTCTTTCATTATACCTTAGCAAGGTTAAAAACTTAAGGAGTTGGATGAAATTCTTTGCCTTCATGATAATCCTTTTTTATCACACACTTTCAACATTTTTTTCACATCATGCCACTTCAGGAAACGATAAAATGTATATACAGCAAAACTCGGTTATAACGAAGTCACCGGGACCTAAGAAATTACTTCGCTATATCTGTAATTCGTTATAACCATATAAGAAATTCATTGAATTTACATAGCTGGGGATCCAAGATGACTTCGCAATATCCGTGTTCGTACTAAACGAGTTTTACTGTAGTTGATTAAATGGGTAAAAATATTCAATGCAATTAACTAATGATGCACATCACTGATTAAACTCACCTTTCTGTTGTTTATTTAATGCCATCTAAAATCATGGCTAGAATTCAAACTATTATAGTTTTCTTTTAATATTTCTACCGGTCACCTACCCAGCGTAACAGGGTCCCTCGGGGGTGGGGAGTCCTGAGCTCTGACAGTAGAACCCTGGGGGACACCACTGACAGTCTGACTCATTCACCCTCATGGTGCGGTTGTTGTAGGTTCCTGGGGGACAAGGGTATTGGTTGTAGCGCTCAGTCTGGGTGGGGCAGTAGTATCCCTCGGGGCAGGTGAAGTTGGCCAGGTCTCCGACTGCTGTTACACTATTGTCACAATAGTATCCTGCAGGGGAGGAAAACATAAAGACTCAATAAACTGGGATAATGTGTATCATTGTGTAAGACAGTGCACATATCATGAAATAATACTAAATCATGTGCAAAGAACATCAAATCTATCAGTCAAATAATCTTCGAACATGGACTTAACTCATTTTTAGAATTTTTCAAAAGATAATTTTGTTGAGTTGGGTTATGTGTGTACCTTCTGGACAGACTTTACAGGAGTCTTTTTCATACTCGTTCTGGAAGAACCCACTGGAACATCTGATCGGAGTGCTGGTATTGGTCAGGCAGTAGTGCCCAGGTGGACATCGATAGTCGTAAGGGTTGGGGACGGACTGACCAGAGGGGCAGTAGAACCCAGGGTCACAGGGTCCAGTCACGGCACTGAGACCGGTGCCGTTACAGTACATACCACCGTCACAGGGAGTGCACTGGGCGTCCGACTGAAGACGAGTGGTGGGTCCGTAGGTTCCGTTACGACAGGGTTCCGGAAGACCACTTCCTGTGGGACAGTAATGGCCGACCGGACAGTCCACCTGCTGGGGTGAGGTAGAACTCTCGGGGCAGTAGTACCCAGCAGTACAGTCTCCTGTCGGGGTCCAGAGTCCAGGGGTGGAGCAGTATTTACCGGGGGTACATTTTGTCATTTCCCATGATCCTTCAGGACAGAAGAATCCAGGCTGACATTGGCCTCCAGTGGAAGAAGGCTACAAGAAATCACACAAAATGGGAATTTAAGTAAGGTTGCATATTGCTTTTTGGTTAAGTTTCATTTGTTAAGTTTTCAAAAATAATGGAACTTAGCAATTACTATATTAGATAATTCTTTAACTATGACTTACTGTGCTAATGGAGGAGCCATTGGTACAATACCAGCCGGCTGAGCAGTTCCCTGTGGGGTAAGCGTTTCCTGACCCCTGACAGTACATCCCCTGGGTGCAGGGCAGGCAAGCCTGGTCATTCTGCTGGGTGGTCAGGTTATTGAAGGTTCCAGGGGGACAGGGGTGCTCATGGGGGTCGGTGGTGTTCAGTGTACAGTAGTACCCTCCAGGACAGAGGAAGGGGGAGTAGTCTGATGTATTGGCATAGCAATAGTATCCCTCAGGGCAGCTCTTACAGGCCTTCTCATTGGTCAGATCTTGGTACGACCCTGCTGGACATCCAATGGGGTACTCTGTACCTTCTGGGCAGTAGTGACCAGTGGGGCATTGGTGTCCTATGATGGGATGGACGGTCCCTGTGGGGCACTGACTGTCGTTCAGCATCAAGGGGTTGGCTTTGTCCACGCCAGACACGCAGTAGTAGCCATCCATACACACACCAGTGGGGGTGGTCAGATTCACACCTACAACACAAATTTACTGTTTAATGAAAATACTTTTTTTTTAAATTATCACACTCATCACCATGAAACAATTTCAAAATTAGTAGAACCAAAATTAATCTATAAACAAAATTTGAATAGTCATATTAAGCTTCTGGTATGTGATATAGTATAAATTGTTAATTCTACTAACATTTAATTTTCACTGTTGATGCTATTTCAAACTTTTTTTTTTTTTTTTTTTTTACAAAATTGAAGAATCAGAACTGATCTAAACAAGATCTAATAGTAAGAAGCAACAAGAAGGTGTTAATTCTACTATCGTTTTAACCCAAGCTGTTAAGCTTGACATCTGAAAGTTGAGTATGAATTCCATTTTCTCATCTCACTGTCTAATCAAAGTTAGGGTCAACCAGATTCTGTCTGTCACAGGTTTTAGGGTAGGCCACTTACCCTGGCAGTAGTGTCCTCCAGGACACGGTGTACACTCCGAGTCCTTACTGAGTCCTGTCACATTACTGTAGGTCCCGGCGGGACAGGACTTCCAGTCGTACCCAGTACCGTTGGGACAGTAGTAGCCCTCAGGGCAGGGGGTCTTGGAGGTGCCTGCATTTCCTGCTATGGTCAGCGCTGGTACACAGTAGTATCCTGTAATTGATATACCCGGTATTGTATAATGTAAATACATCGATCATATCGTATAATGTATATACAACCATATTGTATAATGTATTAGCTGTAGAGTTTACATGTAATAATGCTCCACATAATGAATGTATAAACCCTAAAACCTATAAATGCTCCAATTTTGTCTCATTAAATTTGAAGAATTGCATACATGTAAACTTTAAAAACCTCAAATTGTGTGTACCGGTAATCAGTGTATGATAATTACCTATGAACTCTCAGTCAAGTAAATGAATTTTATAATTTTTACATTTACTCTCTTAATTTCCATACAATATATATGACAGATGTCTTTCTCAATACATAGGTACCACTTATAATAATAATGATATTTGCCATTATCTATAATTATCCAGGAATCTTTCTTAACAATTAACTTAATCTACCATATTACCCTGTGAATGTTAATTACCCCATGCATCCTAATTACCCTATCAATCATGATCCTATGATTTCAATGATTAAATGATCACCATTTTCTCAATGAACTATTTCTGTTTGGCTTTTATTTTTACCCTGCCCCCCACTAATGACCTTTATCACAATACACTGACCTTCTGGACACACAGTACAGGTGGCAGCTCCATTGTGGTCTGCGTGGGTACCTGCTGGACAGTCCGCGGGCTCGGCACTTCCTGTGGGGCAAGTGTTTGGACGCTGGGCAAATAATCTCTGTCTCCACACTCGATCCAGAGGGACAGTAGTACCCTACAAATAAATACACTAACAGATTAACATTTCATGTCAAACACAAACAAAATGGAATAGTCAAGGTGCAGAGCATTCAATTCACCATTAAATAATGTCTCTTGTTAATTACAAATATAATATCAACTAATGCAAGATGCTTTTATGTCACCCTCAAAAACTGTCACCTGTTAATCACAGATGGAATATCAAGATGAAATGTAAAGGTATTATACGCTTACTTATAACTGTATAGAATGATTGTGTACCTTCTTTACATGGTCCAGACACCGCGGTGAGTCCCTGACCATTACAGTAGTACCCTGGGGTACAGTTCCAGCACTCAGCGCCCGCCGTCAAGCCCGTCACATTGGAGAAGGTTCCATTGGAGCAGGGGGTGGGGTCCTGGGTCCCCTCCCCACAGTAGTGACCGGCCGTACAGATGACCTCCGTAGCGACCTTGGAGCCTGAGGGACAGTAATACCCAGGCTGGCATTTACCCACTACCGTAAGAAGTCCTGAAATGATTACATCAGAGAGTTGTAAACACTATCAATGTCCATGTAAATCCAAATTCTCGTCATATATAAATTTTTTAATGATGTACAACAAACTCATTTCAAAAGTTTTACAATTATATTTTTTTTTTTCAAAAGAGAAAATTTTTCCATACATTTTTCTCATACATTTACAAAAATTGTGAATTCAAGAAGGCCATGTCTTAGGTGTAACTGTATCCCCTACCTGTCTCATTACAGAAGTACCCTCCAGTACAGTTCAGACACTGACTCTCGGCTTGTAGCCCAGGGGTGGGGCTGTAACTACCCTCAGGGCAGGGGATAGGGTCGGCTGTACCCTCAGGACAGTAAAAGGCAGCTGGACATTGGTCAGCATATGGTGCTACAATCATGTCAAGTACAATCTTAAATGTCTATGTAATCAAGTAAACATATTTATCATAGCAGTTACCAAGTCCAACTTTTTTTTACAAATGATATCCATCACTCACCTTGGGCAGGTGTTGTGGAGTCTGCCCCAATCTTACAGTAGTATCCTCCAGCACACAGCCTGAGGGGTGAGGTCAGTCCTGTCACATCACAGGCCCAGCCCCCAACACAGGCAGAACACTCCGAGGAGTTGGACAGCCCTAGAAAACAAAGGTAGGGGGGACATAGAAAGGTTGTTCAGTAAAACACAGGTATAGCCAACATGCTTATAATGAAGGTAAAATTACAGCAAATTCAGTTTTATTCCCCTAATTGTAAATTTTTATAAAAACTGAAAACCTATGATGAATTATTTTAGAATGAACTAAAATCGCTCATGTTTTACTGACGCACGCATTAGATAATACATGTATAATCATATTACTGAATTAACAGCCATTTAATCTGTGTTGGAAGTTCCTCTTTTAGAGCCCCTAGGTGAGAAAGTACCTGTTCTATTGTTGAACGTTCCTTTGGGACATGGATATTGCTCAGCATGCTCTGTTCCATTGGGACAGTAGAATCCCTCGGGACACACCGTACTAGCGTAGTTGACCACTGGGCTGAAGGTGGCATTACAGTAATAGCCCTCGGGGCAGGTCTTACATGTAGACTTTACTGGCTCATCCTGGTGATAAAGAAGAACAGATGGGATTATGTAATTCAGAAGATGTGATGAAAACCACAACAGAATGTTAATTCCATAAAATCTATTAAATGCTGCATATCATACAAATTGGAAAAAGAAAATATTGGTACATGAATTTACAACAGAGTAATTTGTTGACAAATATAAATGCTGTGCCACACACTATGGACCACTTGTGGTTGATTGTTGTTGATGTTTAAAGGCAACACCTGCAAAAAACTAGCAATCAGTTGCAAACCTAGCCCTTACCTGGTACGATCCCGAGGGACAGGATTCTGGGGCAGACTTTCCTCCCACACAGAAGTACCCTGGTTGACAGCTGAAGTTGGCGGGGGTGGCGGAGACCTGACCAGCGGGGCAGTAGTACCCGAGGTCACAGGGACCAGTCACATCGGCCAGACCCTCACTTCCACAGTACATACCTGATAGGTAAAACATAATTAATTCACAGTGCTTGTTGCTTGTCTTTTCCCATAAGTTCATAATTCCACAAATTTTTTAAAGATGATCATAAAATGGCTTATCAAGTTCTATCATCTATGGCCCACATGTTCAAAACCCACAAAGCCAATTATTGAGTCTTAAATCATATTATTAATCACCATGAACATTTAAGATTAAAGAAGATTAATTTTCTGAGACTCTGATACTTACCAAGTTTACATATCTTGCAGGCTGAGGCCACACTGCTGAGGATCATGTCCAGGTAGTAGCCCATTGGGCAGGCATTGGGGACACTGGTTCCTGTGGGGCAGTAGTGACCCAGGGGGCACCCACCACCTGTGGAACCATCAGGAGGGTTGGATAGGATGGTGCTACCATTACAATAGTATCCTACAAAAAGATTACAAGTAAATAACTACATTGTACACAGTCTATTAATATCCCTAGGTTTGAATTTCTTTGCTCTTGGGTTTTTGAAACATTATTTACCACAACAAAAAGTTATATATGTCTGATGAATTATCAGTATCACTATATTTATCATTCAGTAATTTAATTTTTTAATTGTGCTTTGAAGTTTGCAATTTACAAATAATTATTGAATCACTTACATGCATAAAGTAACATAGAAATCAAAGTACTGAAGTACTGAGGGGAGTTGATTTTATCGATTATCATTTATTTTAAAATCAATTTATCTTGCATGGCATTTAGTTTCTATAGTCTGTTTTTGAATTACGCAATTTTTTATCATATGAATCTTTAGACTTTTCTGACAAGAATTTCGAGAAACCCCATATGAATCATGTTGTGTTATATTTAAAGATAGATTTCAAACTGTGTATTAGTAATCGGAATAATTCTAAAAACGTATGGATCCAAGCACTATTGATATCAAACTCTAGTCTTGTTCAACCAGACGCTCGGCTGTCTCCGTTAATCTCCGACAAGCTTGTAGGAGATTAACGGAGACAGCCGAGCGTCTGGTTGAACGAGACTTTATTACATTCTAGTGAAGAAACACATAAGACTACAAAAATATCTAAATTGTTCATATTATATAAAATCTGACTATATTCAAAGTGTTTATAGATAAGTTTCCTTGAAAAACAATACTTCAGCACATTTATTATTTTTAAGAACTAAGTCTTGTCAGCGTGATGATTTGTGCTTAGGTCAAAACACTGTTTCACTTTCGGTTTGCCAGAGTAACTGCATAGGAGAGTTGATTAAAATCAACTCCCCCCAAAAAGGAATTTATTTTTTTTATTGGGTTTTTCATTTCACAACATATGTACATATGTAACATAATAATGATTGTAACATTTTTATAAACATATTACATAGTCTTTATACTATTTCTACTTAATAGTACAGTTTTGTATATTTCATATGAAGTGAAGCTGATTTTGAGAGAGAGAGAGAGAGAGAGAGAGAGAGAGAGAGAGAGAGAGAGAGAGATTATGCAGGTGGATTACAATACAAGTATAGACTATGCTATACTGAAAACAAATGAAATTATATGAGGGTTCACATCGATCAAAAAAACAAAAAACAGAAAAATTAAACTTATCTCTATAACTACAATTTTTCACAGATATTCTGCCAGTGGCTTTCGTATTCCTTATAATTACATCTTTTCAACAGCAAATATTTTTCAGTTAAGATTCTTTCTGTTATGACCTTTTTCAAGGCATGTATATTTGGTGTCGGATTACTTTTATATTTACATGAAAAAATATATTGCTTCACAATAAGAGCTATCAGGTTAAAAAATTTATAACTTCCTTTATTTTTGTATTGTAAGGAATATATTTTCTTGTGCATAAAAAAGTTTTGATTTATAACTTGTTGCAATATTTGATCCAAAATAGTTTAACAAAATTATACTTAAATCTAAATTCAAAATTATTTGCTCCAAGATAAATTTACTAAGTACAGTTCAAACCTTGAGAGCAGTTTCCTGTGGGCTCACTCAGTCGTTCCATGAAGCAGTACTGCCCTGGGGGGCATTCAATGGCGGCGGGGCTTCCCTCGGGGCAGTACTGACCCCTCAGACATTTACCGCCCTGTGTGGGGTCGGTTGGCATGGTGCTGACAGAACCGCCAGTGCAGTAGTAACCAGCGCTGTAAACAAATCACAACCAATGCAGTTCGTATTTTTTCACAACACTTTCTTAATCCAGTGTCATTTCATTTTCACACTAGTTTTCATAAAAAAGATTTCACACTATTTTAAATTAACGATGAATTTGCTCCTAAAAGAAAATGCCCTCCTCCAACAAGACTTTCCAAACATCCCCTACCTGCAGTTGTTGGTGGGGCTGGACAGTCCTGTGGTCTGACAGTACGTCCCAGGGGTACAGCTCACACAGGCACTGGAGTTGGTCTGCATCTGGGCAGGGTTGAAAGTGCCAGCAGGGCAGGGATTCTCTGTGTCTGACTGGGTGCCCGCCGGGCAGTAGAAGCCTGAGGGGCAGGGCTTGTCACTGTAGTCTGTGGAGTTCACCAGGCAGTAGTACCCTAGAGGAAGGTATACACATTATATAGCATGGTAATCAATGAGTTACATCAATAAATGCAACTGTGAGAGTTTGGTATCTACAATTAATATACATGTATTACTGTGGTTTCATTAATATTCAAGGGTATCAATTTTTGTGGATAAAGTAATCATCACAGTTTCAAGGATACGTAAATTCGTGGCCAATGACCCTATCAATACAAAATGTTAATAGAAATTGCACTTCAGTGAACATTTAATTTCGTGGATCAACTTAACAATGAAATCCATGAAAATTGGTATTCAATGAATATTGATGAAACCACAGTAAGTACATGTTGTTTATAGTTAGAAACTTTTTTTAGACCAGAGAAAATAATTTTACCATTAATTTATCTACAGAAGAGATATAATAAACGAAAGAGAAAGAGGTATTTTCAAAAATGTTCTTTGCTTACCAGCAGGGCAAGTTTTACACACACTCTGTCCGATCTCATTCTGATAAGTCCCAGAGGGGCATTCCACTGGGAGCTCGCTTCCCAGAGGGCAATGGTATCCCATGGGGCATATGTCTCCATAGCCTGTCAAAACATGAGGCAATACTTAATTGATTAATTTCATGTACATCTGAACAAAATATAATTCAGAAAGGATATTTTACATACACATAATACAACCTGTTGAGTTTACACATAAAAATGTTTCCATCAAATATTAACACACCTGTATGGCCTCCTAACAGATTACAGGTATTGTTGGCCGTGGAGTTGGCCGCGTTGTCGGGGTTGGACCGGTCCACTCCAGACTGACAGTAGTAGCCAGGGTCACATGGTCCGGTCATATTAATGGCGCCCTCTACCGAGCAGTAATAGCCACCGTCACAATCCTTGCACTGAGTTACCTGTCAACAAACAAAACTTATCTCTTATACAGGTGTGAAATCTCTTACACAGGTGTGACATCTTAAAAAACAATCTCTAGCCCAGGTGTTACTCTCTAACACAGTAGTAACATTTCTAAACATGTACTCAGGTAATATGTTGAGTCCCAATTGTTTCATTAAATAAATTTCATATACTGTATTCATGCACCAATGAAAAAATAAATAGCCAGTACAGTGTATTTATCATTAACTTGGTTCTATAACTACTGATCTCTAAGTATAATGGGTATCACTGACCCTGACTCAGACAACCAGAAAGTCTTGATTTACCTGGAACAGGTTGGTCTGCTGACTGTAAGTTCCCTTGGGACACGGCTTCCAGTCCAGCCCAGTTCCACTTGGACAGTAGTATCCGGCCGGACAGTCAAAGTGACCGGAGGTTGAAATGCCAGCAGTCACATTCTCGGGCAAGCAGTAGAATCTAGGACATGGATATAGAATCATTTTAAAATGCCATTGTTTCCTCATGCCTTAAATTTGTTTATTCACATATTCATCTTAATTAATTTAAAATAAGTATAGATTACTTAACAATCTTCATCTTACCCATTGGGACAGATGTTGCATTGCCATTGTCCAGTCTGGTTGGTGAAATATCCAGGGGCACAGGATCTGGGCTGGTCACTGCCCTCTGGGCACACCAGGCCAATGGGACAAATAACTGCCATACTGTTAGTGGAGCCCGTGGGGCAGTAATAGCCCTGGGTACAGTTCCCTTCCTCTGCGGTTAGGCCAGCCTGCTGGCAGTAATACCCAGCTGTACAGTTTGTGCACTGTCCTGAAGCTGTGAGCCCAGTTGTATTGGAAAATGTGCCCGAGGGACATTTGAAAGGGGTGTGGGTACCTGAAGCATTAAACAATGATAATGAGTGTACATGTACATATAAAACAAACTATTACATGTATTATACTTTAAATTCACATCATCATATTTTCCAAGTGGTTCTAAAAATATATTATAATACATTTTCTTTATTTTACATAAACTTTTCAGTTTCTCTGTTGATCAACTGCTTACCCTCTGGGCAGTATTTGCCTGCTGGACAGATTGCAGGAGCAATGTTGTTGGATCCTGTTACACAGTAAAAGCCCGGGGAGCACAGTCCTACAGGAGCTGTCAATCCAGTGGTGTCACAGTACCAGCCTACATAAATAATTAGTACATGTATACTTCAGTAGTACTGGTCAATACACACCTGTCCAGGAATTTTAAACAAACAATTTGAAACTACAGGCATTCACTGATAAGGAACCAGAAAGATTACCCATGGTACAAGGAGTACAGTCTGTTGTATTCATTAGTCTTGTCGTGTTGGAGTACGTTCCCGCTGGGCATTTGGTTGGCTCAGTTGACTGCTCTGGACAATAGTGGCCCACCGGGCATTCATAGGCATCAGAGTTCTGCATGGGGGCTGCCGTTTTAGCTCCTGTCCTACAGTAGTAGCCCGCTCCACATGGTAGGTAGGGGTTGATGGTAGCGGATGGGCAGTAATATCCTCCCAGGCAAGGGAAGCATTCGGACTCTGCCCTCAGACCAGTGTCATTGTTGTATGTACCACTGGGACAGGGGAATTCTGTGGACACCTTAGTGCCATTCAAACAGTAGTGGCCTGAAAATGAACACAATTTGAAACATGTATATTGTAAGTTTCCACACTTCTTTGATAAAATTTTCATTGTCTCGCTAAACATGTCATATTAAAGGTCAATCTCCTACCCTCAGGACAGACATAGGTGGTGTAGTTAGTGATAGGTCCCATGGAGTCATCGCAATAGAAGCCCGCTGGGCACTCTTTACATGTGGCCTGTCTTACTTCGTCCTGGTAGAAGCCTGCGCTACACAGCTGGTAATTACTTGATCCTGTGGGACACATGTATCCGGCGGGACACTCATAGGCACTGGGGTTCCGAACAGTCTGTCCAGTGGGGCAGTAGTAACCTGCAAGAAGTACAAGATTTAAAACAGTTACTGTAAAACTTCACAATAAAGAGTACTTAACTTTCCCCCTCAACTTATCACAGTAATGGTAATTATAATTTTTAACAATATACATGTAGGAACCCAGAAATTAAATGTTTATATCTTAGCTTACTTGTACATGAACATTTAAATATATTGGCCAACAAAAAACCAAAACAAGAAAGTTCAATTAATGTACAGTGTATCTATTGAAGATTCTGATTGATAGAGAATGAGATATAAGTGCTAATCATACATGTAATTTGATTTAGTGAAGGTATTATCACTGACCTGCATCACACTGGCCGTCCACTGCACTGAGTCCACTCCCGTTACAGTATGAGCCAGAGGTACAAGATATACAGTAGGACAGATTCTGGGCGCTGTAGCTGGGCTGGAAGAACCCTGGGGGGCAGGGCTCCGGGGTGAAGCTTCCCTCCAAACAGTAATGACCGGGCGGACACCTGTCTCCTGTTTCAGTAGAAGTAAAAAAAGGTACATATGAAAACCTTATCCAATGTTCGCTAGAATTATCACTTGTCAACAAAAGTGACATATAAAAATCTCAAACAATATTACCTAACTTTGGCAATATATTGATAGTTATTCGTATACGCTTGAAAAACAGACTATAATTATGTAACAATACTTGTATTATTAGTTATTACTGAAGATAATACTTCATGAATACATGGAATTTCTCATCTCTAAGACCCTTTATTGCAAATCCCTTGTATATATCTGGACACTTACCCCCTGTTTCGTGATGTTGTATATATCTGGACACTTACCCCCCGTGTCATGATGTTGTATATATCTGGACACTTACCCCCTGTGTCATGATGTTGTATATATCTGGACACTTACTCCCTATGTCATGATGTTGTATGTATCTGGACACTTACCCCCTGTGTCATGATGTTGTATATATCTGGACACTTACCCCCTGTGTCATGATGTTGTATATATCTGGACACTTACCCCCTGTGTCATGATGTAAAATATATCTGGACACTTACCCCCTGTGTCATGATGTTGTATGTATCTGGACACTTACCCCCTGTGTCATGATGTTGTATATATCTGGACATTTACCCCCTGTGTCATGATGTAGTATATATCTGGACACTTACCCCCTGTGTCATGATGTTGAATGTATCTGGACACTTACCCCCTGTGTCATGATGTTGTATGTATCTGGACACTTACCCCCTGTGTCATGATGTTGTATATATCTGGACACTTACCCCCTGTGTCATGATGTAAAATATATCTGGACACTTACCCCCTGTGTCATGATGTTGTATATATCTGGACACTTACCCCCTGTGTCATGATGTTGTATATATCTGGACACTTACCCCCTGTGTCATGATGTTGTATGTATCTGGACACTTACCCCCTGTGTCATGATGTTGTATGTATCTGGACACTTACCCCTGTGTCATGATGTTGTATATATCTGGACACTTACCTTCTGTGTCATGATGTAAAATATATCTGGACACTTACCCCCTGTGTCATGATGTTGTATATATCTGGACACTTACCCCCTGTGTCATGATGTAAAATATATCTGGACACTTACCCCCTGTGTCATGATGTTGTATATATCTGGACACTTACCCCCTGTGTCATGATGTTGTATATATCTGGATACTTACCCCCTGTGTCATGATGTTGTATATATCTGGACACTTACCCCCTGTGTCATGATGTTGTATATATCTGGACACTTACCTCCTGTGTCATGATGTTGTATATATCTGGACACTTACCCCTGTGTCATGATGTTGTATATATCTGGACACTTACCCCGGTGTCATGATGTTGTATATATCTGGATACTTACCCCCTGTGTCATGATGTTGTATATATCTGGACACTTACCCCCTGTGTCATGATGTTGTATGTATCTGGACACTTACCCCCTGTGTCATGATGTTGTATATATCTGGACACTTACCCCCTGTGTCATGATGTTGTATGTATCTGGACACTTACCCCCTGTGTCATGATGTTGTATATATCTGGATACTTACCCCCTGTGTCATGATGTTGTATGTATCTGGACACTTACCCCCTGTGTCATGATGTTGTATATATCTGGACACTTACCCCCTGTGTCATGATGTTGTATATATCTGGACACTTACCCCGGTGTCATGATGTTGTATGTATCTGGACACTTACCCCCTGTGTCATGATGTTGTATATATCTGGACATTTACCCCCTGTGTCATGATGTTGTATATATCTGGACACTTACCCCGGTGTCATGATGTTGTATATATCTGGACACTTACCCCCTGTGTCATGATGTTGTATATATCTGGACACTTACCCCCTGTGTCAATATGTTGTATATATCTGGACACTTACCCCCTGTGTCATGATGTTGTATATATCTGGACACTTACCCCGGTGTCATGATGTTGTATGTATCTGGACACTTACCCCCTGTGTCATGATGTTGTATATATCTGGACACTTACCCCCTGTGTCATGATGTTGTATATATCTGGACACTTACCCCCTGTGTCATGATGTTGTATATATCTGGATACTTACCCCCTGTGTCATGATGTTGTATGTATCTGGACACTTACCCCCTGTGTCATGATGTTGTATATATCTGGACACTTACCCCCTGTGTCATGATGTTGTATATATCTGGACACTTACCTCCTGTGCCAGTAGGTGTGGCGGTGGTGGCGTTGGTGGTGCAGTAGTAGCCACTGGAACAGTTACCCCGCGGTGCTGACATCATGTTGACATCACAGTACTGACCAGGGTCACAGCCTGTGGGGGCAGAGCTTCCTCGGGGACAGTACTGGCCTGTCAATCACAAAATCAAGATGCATAAAAATCCTATTTATAACTAAACTAATTGCAATGTAACATAACTTGGTAAATTTTCAAAACAAAACCTTTTTTAGGGGGGATATTTTAATCCTCACTCATGAATACTAAAAGACAAAGGAGCATCTCCAGGTAAGAGACCTTACCTGCCACACACATCCCTCCCTCAGGTGTAGTTGGTTGAGCCAGGTAAGACTGTAGGGTACAGTACCAGCCAGGGTCGCACTTGATCTGTGGGGGTGCTGAGGCCCGGGAACCCACAGTAGTACCCCGGGGTACAAGGGGAACAAGCAGAATCGTTAGCCTGACCGGTGTGGTTGTTGAAGGTGCCCCTGGGGCAGGGGTACTGGGTGTCAGACTGAGTGCCCGCCAGGCAGTAGTAGCCCGCTGGGCAGGGCTTGTCTGTATAGGTCGTGCTGTTTGCTGTGCAATAATATCCAGTGGGGCAAGATGTACAGGAGGCCTGGTTTGTCTGGTCCTACGAATAATACAATTCAAAAGGTGAATAAATAAAATCAATTCAGAAAAACATTTCTCAATGATAGTTACATGTGACTGTTATAGTACAGTTAAATTATGAACAACTCCTTACCTGATAGGTTCCAGATGGGCAGCCCTGTGGCACCACCGTACTTCCAGGGCACATGTATCCCTGAGGACATATCCCCCCGACTCCTGTGTGGTTCCCGGTGGGGGTAGGGGTATTGACACCCTCTGTGCAGTAGTACCCTGGGCTGCAGTCTCCTGCGGGGGCTGTCAGATTGGTGACATCGCAGTATTTACCCCCGGTACATTGTAGACAGAAGCTGGCATCCGTTAGTCCCAGCTGGTCACTGTAAGTCCCGGCGGGACAGGCCGACTCATTTCTACCTGTACCTGCTGGGCAGTAGAATCCTTTGGAACAGAGGCGGTACCCAGAGCTTGAGTTACCTGAAATAAGGAAATAAAAGCTTGGTCAAAAGGAATAGTCTGTGTCAAAGGTTAACTCTCTCCAGCCAGATTAATAAATATATACAGTATCATAAAAATCATCTTCTCTACAGGTTTGAACAAGTACATGTATAAAAGATTCAAACTTAGATACTGTAAATGTAATATATTTTGTCATGTTTTCTATTTTTGCACTTTTGGGGTAAAGCAGCTTCCACTAATACAGGTCATGGCTATATGGCACACATATATAAGTATTTAAACAAGGACATTAAGAAATGCACATTAATCAAATCTTAACTAACCTGTTGAAAAAGCAGTTCCCACAAATATCGTAGACAACATAATTAACTTACATCGTAAACACCTAATGAAGGTGTGACCCTACCTTGAATGACTTCCTCAGGTACACAGTAGAATCCAGCTGGACAGGTGAGACAGGTGTCTTGTTGAGTCAGGTTGGTAAAGGTGCCAGGTATGCAGGGTACAGGCGACCCTGATCCTGCTGGACAGTGGAGACCAATGGGGCAGGGAGTGGCCACAGGGTTAGGGACGTCATCACCCCCGGGGCAGTAAAATCCTGGGTCACAGTCCGCCACAACAGATGTCAAGCCTAGAAAAACAAAAACAATAATTGACTGGTCTATAGAATAATCTTCATACTTACAAAATTTACTTCATAAATCATACTTGACATCTTTGGACGGTAAAATCACTTGCAATCTGTTAAGATTGTTGATTTATTGTCACATTATAATTATTCATGTGTAGTTAAAATTCATCAAACTGTTTGTTTGGGTGTAAAAAAAATAACTATAAAATGGCAGTAACCTTATAAAACTTATTAAAGATGACTCTGAGTTTGCTAATGCAACTTCAACTGAAATGATGATCTGAAAGGAAATCTCTTTCTCCCATTCTCCCTTAGATATTTACCTGTTTTGTCTGTATCATTGCAGTATTAGATATTTACCTGTATCGGTGCAGCATTAGATATTTACCTGTATCGTTGCAGTATTAGATATTTACCTGTATCGTTGCAGTATTAGACATTTACCTGTATCTTTGCAGTATTAGATATTTACCTGTACCGTTGCAGTATTAGATATTTACCTGTATCGTTGCAGTATTAGACATTTACCTGTATCGTTGCAGTATTAGATATTTACCCGTATCGTTGCAGTATTAGACATTTACCTGTATCGTTGCAATATTAGATATTTACCTGTATCGTTGCAGTATTAGATATTTACCTGTATCGTTGCAGTATTACAAGATATTTACCTGTATCGTTGCAGTATTACCGGTAGATATTTACCTGAATCGTTGCTTTATTAGATATTTACCTGTATCATTGCAGTATTAGACATTTACCTGTATCGTTGCAGTATTAGACATTTACCTGTATCGTTGCAGTATTAGACATTTACCTGTATCGTTGCAGTATTAGACATTTACCTGTATCGTTGCAGTATTAGACATTTACCTGTATCGTTGCAGTATTAGATATTTACCTGTATCATTGCAGTATTTGCCAGGATCACACGCTGTACACTGTGTTTCATTGGCCAGTCCCTGGGTGTTAGAGTAGGTTCCTCGGGGACAGGGTGTGGGGTTTCCTGACCCCTGGGGACAGTAACTTCCGGCAGTACAGATGGCTTCCTGAGAGCTGTTAGACTGGAGCACACAGTAATATCTAAAAGTCAAGAAATAAATCCATATAAAACTGGTTTTTACTAATCATTTTTAAGTAGAAAAACCATTAGCTTAAAATTATTTCTCTTCCCTGGAAGGAATAGAACATGTCAGTACCCTGAAATGTGAAGAATTGCTGTTGTAAAATACTGATAGCATAAGCCTTAAAACAAGAAACAGAGGTTTCCTTTACATAGAACTGACCAATGGAATAATAATGACAGAACCATATAAAAGAGGTTGCATTGCCTTACATAGAATAGACCAATAGATAATGACTGATTCTCATCATATAACAGAGGTTGTGTCGCCTTCAACTGAATAGACCATAGATAAGTAATGACAGAAACAATACCAGTTAATATGTAAGTACACCTACCCTGCATCACAGAGGCCACTGGGGGCAGGTCATTGCTGTCTGCTCACAGTAGCTGCCCGCGGGACACAGGACACAGTCCAGCTCAGCCTGCAGACCGGTGGAGTTACTGTACATCCCCTTAGGGGCAGGGCACGGGGTTAGTGGTCCCTACTGGACAGTAATAGCCCTCTGGACAAATATTGGCATCCGTTCCTGAGAAATCAATGGAATTTAAGTTTTAATTATCAGTTAGATGTGGTACATAATTAGGATATCAAATCCTTAATAAGTTTAAAATTGTTAAGTTTATCTTATACAGGTGTGTTGATGTTTTTGCATTGTATTAATTTGTGGTTGTTGATGACAGTTGTTTTTTTATTTGTCTCATATAGTGTTGAATTCATTGTGTACTATATAACATTAGTGAGGCTTTTATCTAACTTACCTTGCACAGGTGTTGAGATGTTGGCGTACTGTTTACAGTAGAATCCAGAGTCACACTGGCTGACTGGGGTAACCATCCCCGGGGTGGGGCAGTAGTACCCTCCAGAGCAGGGCGAGCACAGACTGGCATCAGTTAGTCCTTGTAAAGAAATAAATGAGAGAATTCTTAACTGAATAATTTAAGGAAGTTGACACATATACATGTACTAGATGTCTATCTTTTTTATTTTGGAAAAAAAATTCATCACTTTAACAGCTATTAAAAGGGGGCATTGGTGCAGTGTTTCACAAGTTTGCTTTAGATTTAACATTACTTTCAATTTCTCAAAATACATAGTCCTATTTATTATTTGCTACAGATTCAATTTACTGTGATACAAGATAACATAACTTAAATTAAAGTGTAGGTGTATCATCACTCCAGTAATATC
Source organism: Magallana hongkongensis (assembly GCA_015776775.1). Classification (NCBI taxonomy): domain Eukaryota; kingdom Metazoa; phylum Mollusca; class Bivalvia; order Ostreida; family Ostreidae; genus Magallana; species Magallana hongkongensis. Next base: position 345,458 of record CM027474.1, on the reverse strand, counting down.
TACCTGTCAGGTTGTTGAAGGTTCCGATGGGACAGGGGAACTCATTGTTGTATCTGGTCCCGGCGGGACAGTAGTATCCCATGGGACAGATGGTGGTGGAGTTGTCCAGGACAACGATGGACACGGTGTTGTCACAGAAGTAGCCGGCCGGACACACCTTACAGGTGCTCTGTGTCACCTGGTCCTGGTAAGTACCATTCTCGCAGCGGACAGGTGAGTCCATTCCTCCAGGGCAGTAGTGACCCACAGGGCAACTAATGCAGAGAAAAAATTTAACTTATGGCTATATTAGAGAAATATCATGACTTTCTCATGACTAAATTGTAGCAAACCTAATTAACCTTATAATACATATTGACAAATAATAATCAAAAATAAAACTGCTCAAGTGGATTAAGTATGACCTACTTGTATGCTGGGGGAGTGGCTGAATTTTGACCCTGAGGGCAGTAGTATCCGGAGCTACAGTTCCCGGCTGGAAGTTCCATCCCACTTCCTGGACAGTACAGACCACCTGTACAGTTCTTACAGTCCGTCAACTCATCCTGTCCTGTCACATCCAGGTAGTAGCCCATGGGGCAGGGCTGGTACAGAGAGCTGCCCAGGGGACAGTAGTGGCCCACAGGGCAGATGTTACCTGTGGTGTTGTCAGTGGGGGTAGGAGTGTCGGCTTGGAGTATGCAGTAGTAACCTGTAAAACAAACATACAAACTAATAATTTCCATTTTGATTTAAACAAAATGCGAAATAATCTATTGCAAGCTTATGACCTATATCTCTGTTCTATAACTATTCACTGACCAGCTGTACAGTTTCCAGTAGGTGTGCTGAGACCCACTGTCTGGCAGTAACTCCCTGGGTCACATGGGCTGGGCTGGTAAGAACCCTCTGGGCAGTAGAACCCAGTTTGACATTGCCCACCCTCTGGGCTACTGGGCATGGATGAACTGGAATTACTGGTGCAGTAGTATCCTGTTGTACAGATCAAATTGCATGCCATAACTGCTTATAAGGCTTATAGGTTGTCATAAAACCATTAAATTGTTATTAAATAAAAACAATTTTGTTTCATATATGTGTACCTGGACTGCATTTTCCAGTGGGTGTACTAAGTCCAGGTGTGGCACAATATTCTCCCCCTGGACAGGGCAGGCAGTCAGACAGAGTGGTGGCCATGGTCAGATTATAGAAGGTGCCCGCTGGGCAAGGGTACTGAGTGGCTGAGGTGGTGCCCGCTGGACAGTAGTACCCTGGGTCACAGGGCGTGGCCTGATAGTTGTCTGCTCCCAGGAGGCAGTAGTAGCCCGCTGGGCATTGGTGACAAGTGGACAGTCCAGTCACATTGCTGAAGGCTCCAGCTTCACAGGGGATGGGCGTGGTGGTGCCAGTGGGACAATAGTGACCCACAGGACATATTCCACCCATACCTGTCTCATTTCCTGTAAAAGTATCCAGTTTTAATAATATAAAATACTGTACTTTGACACTGGTTGATCATAACTTTACGTCAATTAACAAGATTCACAAGGTAGAGCAATTGAAACTTTTTAATACAAAACCCAAATGAAATATATTGAGTTATTAATTAAATAATTAATGATTTATCTTCAACACTTTGACAATATGAGATTGAGTGGGTTGTCTTTTTCAGTGATGGAGCATCAGACTGACCTGCAGCTACACAAGCTCCTCCCACCAAGCGTCCTGTTCCCTCCAGGTCGGGTCGTTTCTGTCCACACCGTACTCACAGTAGTACCCCACCAGACACTGGCCATGTGGGTGAGGAGGCCCCCTAGTTGGTCACAGTACATCCCCCCGGGGCAAGGTTTACACTGGCTCTCCTGGGACAGTCCTGTCTCATTGTTGTAGGTCCCTGAATAAGATACAGTAACTCAGCATGTTGTTTACAAACAAAGGCTAAACTGTTCCACTTGGTCAAATATTAGACCCCACTCACCATACCTAAAATCTTTAAATCCTTGACCCAATTCCTCCTCAGGAAAGTAGATACATGTATTGTCTTTAAGTATAAGTACCTTTCCAACCAATCAAGTATACAACAAAGCTGTAGTACTCATCTTACTTTTTCCCTACCCGATGTTAGTCTGGAAACTAAAGCCTTCCAAAGCCGTAACTAGCACCTAGTAACACCTCTGCTTACAACACAACAAATGATTGGTTTGTACTTACCAACTGGGCACTGTTTCCAGTCAAATCCTGTTCCGAGCGGACAGTAGTGACCTCAGGACAGAGAGTGACCAGGTTCCCACTCACACAGTACCTGTAGAAACAAATGATGATAACAGTGTTACATTTAGAAACTGGGTAAAGTCAAGCAAAGCAACATGTTTCCATGCAGCAACATGTACTTAAAAAAATTGTCATATCCAAAAGGGAACAGATAAGATATTGAGACAGGAACAATTGATTATAAATGTTCTGATCTTAGGTAACATCAGTACAAGTATATGTATGTGGGTGGTCACTCACCATCCTTGCGGACAGTCGTAGCACTGGGCCCCCATAGTGTGGTTCATGTAGGTTCCGTTGGCACAGGGTATGGGTTGTGAGGAGTTGATAGGACAGAAATGTCCCACAGTGCAGGGATAGTCGGAGGGGCGGGAGGAGTTCTGGCCCGGGGGGCAGTAATAGCCCGCCTCGCAGGGCCCAGTCGTGGCGTTCAGGCCCTCTGTTTCACAATACTGGCCCTCAGTGCAGGGCGTACACTGATCAGAACTGTTCAGCCCGGTGTATGGATTAAAAGTACCCTGAAAGACAGGCTCGTATAGGTAAGAAATTGTACTCAGGATGGCTCGAAGTAATTGGTCAAAAAACAATTTTTACCATTATGAACAAATTAAGTTGAAAGAAAGGCTGATTAAAACATGACTACTTTGACGTACCTCTGGGCATTTGTTTGGTACAGCTGTTCCAACAGGACAGAAGTGGCCTGACGTACAAATCGTTTTCTGTATCGAATCTGATCCTTCCTCACAGTAGTAACCTGCTGCACACAGACCTACAGACAGACAAACAGACAATGTTAATGAATGTCCTAAAGACAGGTCATAAATCAACCTACAGACACACAACGTCAAACAACACAACTTCAAACAAAACCTACAATGACAAAAGAAAATCACAAGAAATTTAAAATTTTCAATTGAATTTTAAATAATGAAATTTTTAACTGCCATACAGACAGGATGTATAGGATAATGATGGAGTTTCCCTGACCTTCAGGGGTCATGAGACCAGGTGTGGTGCAGTAGGATCCCCCAGTACAGGGTGTACACTCGCTGACATTACGCAGTCCTGTCGTGGCTCCATACGTCCCCGGTGGACAGGATAATGGACCGTCAGTACCCTCCGGACAATAGGACCCTGTAATAAACAGATATCAAGGAATGTATTGTAGAATATCAAAGTGAACAGGGGTTATCTCTGACAATTTTACAGGGAGAAGAATTAAACTCTAACTTATTATTATTGGGGTACATGCATATGACCTTATACATGTATTTTCAGTGAAGCCTCTTGTTCCTTTATTGGTCAATAAATGATCAAATCAAATTAAATTGAATATCAAGGCAAAACTTGTCAAGAAAAAGCCTGTGATATAAATTATTGCACTTTGTTATATGTAGAGTAGAATATTTTATGTAAAATACTTCATTTTAAATTAATAAACTTCATTTTAAATCAATATCAAAGGACTGCATGAACATGATTGCGAATGCTTACCCTGGGGACAAATGTTAGCCTCTGTGGTTTGGTTGGGGGTGGAGGTCTTTGCATTCAGGCGACAATAGTAGCCGGCCTGACACAGGCCTGTGGGGGCATTCTGTCCCACAATTCCACAATAATATCCGCCAGTGCAAGGGGTGCAGTCTGTGCTCTGGTTTAGACCAGTCAGGTTGTTGAAGGTTCCCAAAGGACAGGGCCACTGGGTGCTGGCAGAGGTACCTGTTCACAGAAAGTAATTCATACTAAAGTCTTGTTGTTCATGAAGTCAAATAGATGAGGATAGTTTGTGCAGGTGTTACAATTGAAAAATCAGTGCATTTTTGAATTTTTCAACACTAACTCTGAAATTCAGTATTATAGATCAGAGGAGACAGTAGGCTACTTACTGACGTTACAATAATCAGTATTTGCAAATTTTAAAAAAAAGAACTGTTAAAAAACTTTATAAACAGCCTCTTCAAATTGCCTTTGAAAAATTATTAAAACCTTTACCGTAATAGGATACCGAAGCACAGATTAAAATCAGATGAGATTTGAGATAACTCACCCGGTGGGCAGTATTGGCCCTCTGGGCATTTAATGGTGTCATTGATGAGCACCACACCGTAGCTGTTGTCACAGTAGTATCCCCCGGGGCAGAGGTCACAGGAAGACTGACCCTGGTTCTCCTGGAACCACCCACTGGGACAGATAACAGGGAGCCGCCGAGTGTTCTGGACAGTAGTGACCCACGCTACACAGACGGGGGTTGTCTGTCATTTCTCCCTGTGGGCAGTAATAGCCAGCACTGCAGTTGCCTAAAGAAATTATAAATTATCAAATTCAAATACAGTGTACATGCATTGTATGTTGGCCAAATGGTTTTTATTGTGTGAAAAAAGAATAAAGATGTATTCCTGAAATTTCAGTTCAACAATACCTGTAGTAACAGTCAAGTTGTGTTCAGCACAGTATTCTCCAAAGTCACATGGTAGGCAGTGAGAGGCCAATGTGTTTCCTTGGGTGGGGCTATAGGTCCCGGGAGAGCAGGGGGTGGGGTAAGCTGACCCTGCCAAGCAGTAGAATCCCGGGGGACACACGTTACCAGTGCTGCCATCTGTTGGGGTTGCGGTCGTTGCCATGGCAGTGCAGTAGTATCCAGCCGAGCAGTTGTCAGTGGGAGTGTCCAGACCAGAGAACTGGCAATATTTACCTCCGGGGCATGGGGTGGGGGCCTGGGAGCCTACAGTCATGAAAATCATTGCAAATGGTTATCTAAGGAAGCTGTGCTTTAATTATGTATATAAATCTCTCCTAACCGACTGGTTTTTAAAATGATACAAACAGTTCAAAAATGGTAACCATGTACATATATAAAAATTTCAATTTACATATTTCCAAAAAAATCTACAAACTTAAGGTATTAAAGTAGAAGAAATTATATAACAGAACATCTTCATATCTGATTAACAGTCTGACCTTCAGGACAGTAATATCCAGCGGCGCACTTCCCCTCCGTGGGTGGTGGTGTTTGGGCTGTCTGCCCCGCCCGTACAGTACCACCCAGCGCTACAGTTGCCGGTGTAGGCAGAGTTAGCATAGCCTGCACAGTACTTCCCTGGGGGACACTCCAGGCAGTCTGAGGCCTGGGTTCCCTTGGTTGTAGGGTTATAGGTTCCAGGGGGGCACCTGTTCTCTGTGTCAAAGGTTGTTCCATTTGGACAGTAGTGACCTAAAAGTTAAAAATAGAGGAAATTCAAAATCTGAAATAACAAATTTATCGTCCCTATTTTTATTGTTCAATGCACTATATTCATTGCATGTGAAAAATTTTTTTTATAGAGGGTACATTTTCAGAACTCTTTTTGAACCAAAACTTGAATCAGAAATATTCTAGAGAGAGATATCACTGATGATTCATGATGAGTGAGAATAGTTGATACTCACCCACAGGGCAGGGTGAGGGTAAGAAGTCGGTGGAGTTGGCCAGGCAGTAGTAACCCTGGGGACAGGTCCAGCACACAGACAAACCCTCGGTGTCAGCATAGGTTCCAGAGGCACAGGGGACAGGGCTGGGGGATCCCTGGGGACAGTAGTGACCCACAGGACAGACCCCTCCTACCCCTGTGAAGAACGCCTGGTCTGGGCATGTGCAGTTGGCTGTTGATGTGTCGTTACTGGCTCCAGGCTTTGGACGGTCCACTCCTGATGTGCAATAGTATCCTACAGAGTTAAAGAAAATAAATTTGTTATCAAAATTCCCTGCTGGTTACTGTAGGAGTACTTAAGTAAAATAAGAAATTAACAGTACATCTCTAACAAAAAGACAGGTATTGACAGTAAAATCAGTGAGATAAAATATTTCAAACCTATAATTTATGAATGATAACAATTATCATCAAACCTGCTGAGCAGTTGGCTGTGGGGGCGGTCAGATGCTCTCCTTGACAGTACTGTCCCCCGTCACAGGCCACACACTGGGCCGAGGCCGACAGTCCCTGTTGGTTACTGTAGGAACCGCTCGGGCACGACTGCCAGTTTATTCCTGTACCTGAAACCAATCATCCATGGAATTTATAACAGGGATGTTACAACACTAAACATTGCTTATATTACAATAAGGACACATCGATTTAAAATTTATAAATTTTGAACAAATCTAAATTTTAAAGTTGAATGAAGCTTTCTGAAAAAATAAGTTTCAACTAATTTAAACAGGACCTTTTGAGTTCACATAAATAACATCTGTATGGGTAGACACTCTACCCTGTCATTACAAACAGTACCTGCGGGACAGTAGTAGCCCTCGGGGCAGGGCTGGGCATTCAGAGTAGCGTTGTCAGGCTGGACAGGTAAACAGTAGAAGCCGTCCGGACAGGTGTCACAGGTGGAGGCCCCGGTGTGGTTAGTGTAGGTCCCGGCGGTGCACTCCTGTAGTCAGACACACAGATGAATGCAGTCAGAATGTCAACAATGTAATTACAGTCAGAATGTCAACGACAAAATAGGTACAACATGGAGGTCATACAGTAAGGTGGTCAACATACAAATTATACAGAGTCAGTCATATTGTCAACATCAAAACATGCACAGAATGGAGGTCATATAGTTAGATGTTCAACATTACAATCAATACAGTGAAAAGGAACTCTACTATTTGGTGACAAACCTTGTAGATTTCGCTTCCGTTAGGGCAGTGCATTCCCCTTGGACAGAGGTAGTGGGCAGGGTTTGGAACGTCCAGCCCAGTGGGGCAATAGTAGCCTCCCCAGCACTGATATCCAGTGTCCGTCATTCCTGATAACCAGAACATTACAATTAATCATATAACGCATTAAAATCATAATGTTGTGGCATACTCAAGTTTTTGGGAGTTAATTTTTTGACTCATCTTTTCTAATGTGTCAGATAATTATAACTTAACACTTTGAAATTTACCAGTACATAACTATAAAAAAAAACTATTACTAAAAACATTGAGTTTTGTGATACAGTAGATCCAAACACAATAATCCCACTGACCAGTGCTAGGGCAGTAGTATCCTCCTGTACAGTTTGTGCATTGGGCCTCAGCTGAAAGCCCAGTCACGTTGGAGAATGTGCCCGCTGGGCATGGGGTGGGGCTGGGTGACCCCTGAGGACAGTAGGAGCCTGCTGGACAGATGATGAAGGTCGTGACATCTGCAGCAGTAGGGCAGTAGTAGCCTGTAAATAATATATATCATGGTGTATAAAATATAAAGTCGAATTCTCGATTACTTTAAAATCCTTATCCTTGACGAAAAACCATTTTGAAATTTTTCTCTAGTAGAGGCAACCATGAACAGGGTTTATAGATCATTTAGTTTTGTAATTAGTAGTAAGACACAAGGAGAATCAAACTACTAAATAAATACACTTTTAATGATGTCCCTTGCAAACAATCTATGGAGGTTAACTCTCTACAGAGTTTGTTTACCTTGAGAGCACTGTGGTCCAGCTGCTGTCATGTTGTAGTCCGGACAATACTGACCCCCAGTACAGTTAGTACACTCTCCCACTGCCTGTCTACCAGTAGACGGGTTGAAAGTTCCCGGGGGACAGGACTGAGGGGTGACCGTTCCCACTGGACAGTAGAATCCCTCGGGACAGATGTTTGCAGTTGGCGTCCTGAGTAGGGGTAAGAGCTGTTGGCCCCACTGGTGCAGTAGTATCCAGCCTGACAGCTGCCCACGGGCAGAGTCAGTCCCTCCTGGTCACAGTACATCCCCCCAGAGCAGCTCTGGCAGTCAGAGGCCTGGGTACGGTGAGTCTGGTTGTTAAATGTTCCGGCGGGACAAGGGTACTGGTTAGAGTTGGTTGTATTCAGTGGACAGTAGTAACCGGTGGGGCAGTAGGAGTCATTGTATAACACTACAGGGGACATCACATTGTCACAGAAGTAGCCCGCTGGGCAAGCCTTGCAGGCCCACTGTCCGAACTCATCCTGGTACGATCCTGATGGACATCTCTGGGGTGCAGAGCTACCCTCTGGACAGTAGTGACCTTGGGTGCAGTTATAGCCGGCAGGGGTGGCAGAGTCCTGACCCCCTGGGCAGTAGTATCCTTGGGAGCAGAGTCCATCAGGAATAACATTTCCACTGCCGTCACAGTAATATCCAGGTGTACACTGCTTACAATCGCTGATGTCATCATTTCCTGTGCTGTTGAGGTAATATCCTGCCTGACAGTATGTGGGTGAGGGGCTACCCAAGGGGCAGTAGGCTCCAGTGGGGCATATGTCTCCTGCAAACATAAAACAATCCTAAATATACTAATTCTATCAATGGCAGTTTTTATGCTTACTCATGTCTGCAAATAATGAAGTAAAAATTATGACATTAATAAAAATTGACATTAATTATTTGATCAGATATTTGATATCTTAAGAAGGAAGACCTTTATTGAACTTGGACATGGAGAATTAACTCCCTTTACAACATCCTAGCCCTTTACCTGTGACGTTTCCATCGGTGGGGTTGGGTACTGTGGCTTTACTAGTGCAGTAGTACCCAGGACTACATTGACCTGTAGTGTCATTTAGGTAGTCGGACACACAGTAGGAGCCAGGGGTGCAGGGGGTGGGGTTTACCTGACCCCTCAGGACAGAGGTAGCCGGCCTGACAGTTGTTGCCCCCCACCCCGCTTGGTGTGGCATTGACGGCCCCTCCACTGCAGTAGTAGCCGTGCGCTACAGACACCGGTCGGTGAGGAAAGTCCATCTCTGTCGCAGTAAGAACCACCTGTAGAAGAAACCAACACTTTATCATCTAAATATGTTTATTTATCTAGTGAGTACATGAATGAAATATATTCATTTTACATTACACTACATAGAGTTAAAAAATTCATACAGTCCAATACAACACAGTGAAATTCACTAAGTAGCAAGTTACACAAATAAAAACAATGCCTTTACAATGAACCTGTAATAAATCATTTACCTGTACAGGTGAGACAGTCTGCCAGTTTGGTTCTCATTGTCTCATTGTTAAATGTCCCTGCAGGACAGGGGTAATCGTTGGAGTTCTGGGTCCCGCTGGGGCAATAGTATCCCAGAGGGCAGGGATTGTCTGTAAAGTTAGCTGTACCCTCCAAACAGAAGTACCCTACAATCAACAGACATATGTACCATACATAATCATTGCTACAACTCCTAAAAATGTTATAATTACCTTCAAGAACACATATAAACAGATTTCCTAATAAAATTCCCTCATGTCATATGTTATCCTATGCAATGCCACTGCATAAAAAACTTGTTGTATAATGTATCTTCATGAATTGGAAATGTACAATCTGTCGACTTGTTCTCACCTTGAGGACAGGTGACACACTGGGACAGGCCCTCCGTGTTACTGTAGGTTCCGTTTGGACACTTGATGGGGTAGATACTGCCAAGCCCTCCTGGGCAGTAGTGACCCAGAGGGCAGATTCCTCCATAGCCCAGCTGCCGGTCATCGTAACACGTATTGTTGAGAGACACAGAGTTGTTGAGTCCGTTCGGATATTGACGGTCGATTCCAGACACACACCAGTGACCCGGTGCACAATAACCTTTAATTGTTAAAACCAGTTTCTAGCATTAATTCAGATCTTGACACCAACAATTTAATAAATGCTCTCCTTGTATAGATTTACAGACTCTGTAATAACGATTATAGAAGCTTAGAAAACCATGAGTGATCACTTAGACAGACTTACCTGTAGGAGTGCTGAGGTGTTCTCCGTCGCAGTACTGGCCTTGGGGACAGGGTTTACACTGGCTCTCCTGATAAATCCCAGCCACATCACTGTATGTGCCCCGGGGACAAGCCTTCCAGTCCAGACCGGTGCCCGCTGGGCAGTAGTAGCCTGTTGGACAGATCTCGCTCTGGCCCTGCAGCACACAGTAGTAACCCGCAGGGCAGGGATAACACTGGATAGCGTGGGTGTGGTTCACCTGGAAAAATTATAAACCATCAAACACACATTCCAAACTCTGCTGTTTCTCTTAACAAAAACACTATGGAATCATTTATATAAAAGAATCATTTATATAAAAGGGGGGGGGGGGGGGGGGGGGGCGTCAATTTTCATGTTCTTCAATTTTTTGAGATGTAATTATATGAATTTAATTTTATTGTAGAATGTAAAGAATATACAAAGATTGTGTTTTTTCATTATCTATCTATCTAATAAACAAAAGACAAATCATAATCAAAGAAATAATACGACTACCCACCTCGCTGTAGTTTCTGCAGGGGACAGGTTGTGACACGCCCTCAGGACAGAAGTGGCCGACTGGACAGAAACTGGTGGCTGGTTCTTTGTAGATGGAGCCCTCTGGGCAGTAGTAGCCCTCCCCACACAGCCCGGTGGGTGTGGTCAGACCGTCAGTCTCGCAGTACTGTCCCCCAGGGCAGGGGCTACAGTCGGAGACATTCTGGAGGTTAGTGGCATTTGAGTAGGTACCTGTAACAGGAATTTAAAACATATTTAGGAGGCCTTTACACACACCATACTTTAATGGGAGAACAAACATGGGTTTTATAATTCTGCAAAAGTAAAATTTAAATACATATTAATTAATGACATTTTTCCACTTAAGTGTGAAAATGAAATCAACATGAATGGCTATACTTCAAGAAATCTATTGAGCAACATTACTTTGTTAAAGAATAAACAGTTCCTGTGAGAATTCATTTTTTTGTGTGATGAGGATACACACCTTTAGGACACAGGGTGAAGCTGGCGCTGGCGTTGGGACAGTAAGCTCCCATGGGACAGTCAACCTGTGTGGGTGAGGTGGAGGACTCGGGGCAGTAGTAGCCCGCCCAACAGGTGCCACTCGGCTCCACCAAGTTAGTGGTCCCACAGTACATTCCTACAGGTACAAAGTTTTATTGCTATAATCATAATATCACTCCTTAATACACAATTATCATGATAAGACAAACTGTTTTCAGGTAGAATTAGTAAATAAGTTTACCTTAAATAAAATTACTGATTTTACACTGACTTTATTAAATCTACTAAGTAAAACACTAATGTTTAAAAATACAAAAACAAATGTGCAAGATCATCAGTAAATATCTGTGCAATATCACTGTGACTTTTAAAGTTTAGATTTCTCTACTGACCAGCGGTACAGTTGGTGCATTCCGTGACTGCGGTCAGTTTGGTGGTGTTGGAGTAAGTCCCCTGGGGACACTTCTGGGGCTCTGTGGTCTGGACCGGACAGAAGTAGCCAGCCGGACACTCATCCGCATCTGCTCCCTGATTGGGGGTTCCTGATTTAGCTCCTTGACGACAGTAATATCTACAGAGAGAAATGACACACTCAACAAATGGAACACATTCACAAAAATCACAAAGAAAACCATTCTATGAAACATATGCAAATAAAAACTAGCTGCAGATCAGGAGCTCTGCAGGAAAATTTGGGTTGTTTTGCCAATATAAAGCTACAGCTTCTCTCATATAATTCAGCCATGTACTGCACTTGTTTGTATGAGAGGAACAGTAGCTTTATGAATAGCTAGAATGTCAACCTGAATTTTTCTATAGAACCACAGATTAGCAGCTAAATAGAATCAAGTCAATAAAAGGAATATGAAGCCTATGATTCTGGCACTGACCCGGCCTGGCAGATCTGTGTGTAGGTGGTCTGAGCGGTCATGTCGCAGTAGTACCCTCCCGGACAGAGTATACAATCCCCGACAGCCTGCATACCAGTCACGTTACCGAACGTTCCTGTGGGGCAGGGGTACTGACTGGAGTATCTGGTGCTGGCAGGGCAGTAGTAACCTGGAATGATTAAGACACAATACAGTTGTTATGAGTTGAGACTCAATCTAAATACAGATACAGGATTAGACAAACAAGAGCTAAGTCAATAAGTTGTTTAAAAAGTCATCTATTGTGTCTTTTGTAAGAGTAAACTACAGTATTTTTTTACTATTCCCCCTTGAATGGATATGCCACTCACAAATGAAAGATGAAGGTAATAAATATACAGGTACCATTTGCAAAGCAAAAGAAATAAAGGTACTCAAGACTAGCGATGGGTTTATGAATTTTGGCAAAAGCTACACTGAAATGAATTATCTAGAACCACTGAATAGCAAGGAACTTTCAATGGACCAAGTTTCAGAGGGATTAAGACCTGCCATGAAGTGGTCATGGATGCACCAGTACTCACCAATAGGACAGTACGAGTTGTTGTAGAGAACCACAGGGGCCATCGTGTTGTCACAGAAGAACCCGGCGGGACAGGTGACACAGGAACCCTGACCCGTCTGGTCCTGGTACTTCCCAGAGTCACAGCGAATCGGGGCATGGCTTCCTTGGGGGCAGTAATGACCTACGGAATATGAGAAGATATGACATATACCAAAACTTTCTTCTTGATTTTATCCTTAAATTACTATACCTATTTTCTGCTTAATAGGGAAAAGAAATGGATTAATAACCCTTCCAAAGACCAAATTTCTTATAAATAGCAAGCAGACAATGGTTAAACAAAGTCAAAAAGTAAAATATTTTATATTTATTTGACTCTATCAAAAGGGAAAAAAAAATTTAATAATATTACTTCTATACCAGTATGTACATGTAATTTTGAAACTATTTTTCACATGTATCTTGACATTCATATTTATTGTAAACCAACTTCACGAGAGCTCATGGTAATGAATATTTCTCACCGCAAACCAGCTCTTGTCATATGGTTGTACCGGGTAATAACAACGAGCTGGATACAGCCAATTTGCAAACATGGTTGCCGTGAACCAGTTTATTTCCATGAATCATGAAATAACGTTGTCGTGAATAGAAGTTGGTTTACAGTATATAAGTTTTATAAATGTCCTATCTGAATGCCCATTTTTACGGCACAGAATTTGGTTGTACCTTCAGGACAGGTGTACTCAGATGGATTGGAGACGTTCATGCCGGCCGGGCAGTAGTAACCAAGGTCACACTCAGCGGTGGGGTACACGTTGCCATAGCCACTGCAGTAGGATCCCTGGATACAGGTCAAACAGTCAGCCTCACTCTGAGCTCCAGTCGTATTCAGGTAGGTTCCCGGGGGACAGTTTGTCCCTGCAGAACTTCCTGCCATACAGTAAGTTCCTGGGGGACAGGTGTCACCTAAGGCGATCAAATTTCAGCTGTATTTAGGTGGAAAATATCTAATGATTTCTGATCACATAAATCAAAATAAGCAGATTCAGATGAAAATCATTCTGACTGACAAAATCAAAATGTATAATGCAAGTATAAACTTTACTTCACTCTATAACTCTAAAAGAATACCAACAGCCATTAGAATCCTTATCCTATACAGATAAATATTTAGTAACTGATCCTTTATTATTTTCTGAGGAGGTACTAACCATAGATCTGGTCAACTGGTGTGGAGTTGGTAGATCCTGACGAACAGAAGTAGCCAGCCGAACAATTACCCACAGGGGTAGATAACTCTGTTAAACAAACAACACAAAATTAACATGCATCACATAGAAACAAAGCTTAAGTTGAAAACACTAACAGTTACTGTTGAATTGTTGAACTTGACATACTGTGGAATCATTAAAATTTGTGTGGGCTAATTTTCATGGATTGCTTAAATTCTACAAGTCCATGGGAAGTAATTTCATGTTTTCTCTTACACATACATAAGGAAATATAACTTTATAAGCATAATTTATTAATTTGTGAAGGATGTTAACTCGTTGATGAGTTTTACTTACAAATTTCCACGAACATTGAGCCATCACAAAATCTATTGATACCACAGTACAGGTAATGTACTAGTAATAAGACAAATCTTCCCCCCACTCACCAACATTATCACAGTACATTCCAGGGGAGCAGGGAGTTTCTGCCGAGCTTCCATTTGGACAGAAGTTTCCGACGGTACATCGTCCACCCTGGGCGGTCAGTGTGGGTCGGGCTACAGTGGCTCCAGTGGTACAATACCACCCACCATCACAGTCTCCAGTAGGCATGGAGAGGACCGGTAGTCTGGCAATATTTACTACAAAAGATTTATCGTTATAAAATTCAGTCTCATAATATTGCCTTACATGATATGAAAAACTGTTTTGAACTGGTATAAAATTAATCAGACAATTTCTATACACATGTACTGAAATTTCCCAACTAAAAATTAACTTAAGTTAAACAGAAATCTTATGAAGATAAGTTGCCCTGACTGCAAACCTAAATAAAACAACTACTATACAGCTCGTTACAATGTTTCTAAAGAGAACAGAGCACCAGTCCCAGTGTTTAGAAGCCAAGACACGGACAATGCCAGCAAATACTGTGGTTTCATCAATATTCGTTGAATACCAATTTTCGTGGATTTCGTTATCAAGTTGTTCCACGAAATTAAGTGTTCATTAAAGTGCAATTTCTATAAACATTTTGTATTGATAGGGTCATTAACCACGAATTTACGTAATTTTTACTTTATCCACGAAAATTGATACCCTTGAATATTAATGAAACCACAATACATGTAGACTGCCTTCTGTCATGTTGCAGACATCAGTAACGTACCCTGGTGAACAGCTCAGGCAGTCTGCAGCCTTCTGTCCGCCTGTTGTGTTGAGGAATGTTCCGATGGTGCACGGATTGAGATTGGCTGACACGGATTGGACCGGGCACCAGTATCCCTCGGGGCAGGGAACAGGGTCACTGGTCCCCAGCACACAGTAGTGGCCGATTGGACAGTCCAGGCAGGCGACGGTCCGGGTCGAGTTGGTGTACTTTCCGGCGGGGCAGGGGGTTGGGGCCGAGGATCCAGACGGGCAGTATGAGCCTGCATGGGGAATGAAACTTTGTACACAGAGCGCAAATGTACTGATTAAAAAAATGTAAATCAGTGTACAAAAAGAAACGGAGCATGCTTATTACTATACCCTGTCCCAAGATATCCTCGATTCACATTTTGCTTAAACACTCGATATTTATAAACACCTCAGGGTTCAAATGATGTCCATTCAAAAGTATGAAAAATTTCCAAGATTTCTCTGTTGAAACGCCCCCGTTAGCTTATCATGTTTCAATACACGGCTAAAAATGTGATGTCTACCAGGATTTGTATTGCAGTAAGCCCGGATGATAACCTTGAAAATTTTCATGAGGTATTCCGTGTAACTTCCGAATGGAGAAAAGATGTGAACATTCCTCATTATAAATCTCTCTAGAAAATCTGTTTTCTTTACTGTGAATTTTAACGAGTAAAAATTGATAATTTGTGAATTAAATTATCTTGGAAATTTTCCCTTTCATCAATTTAATTGCCCTTCTTTCACAGGTATGTGTACTTTTAATCAAAAATCGTACATAAAGTGCAGCATAAATATCTTTGGACAAACTTTACCAAACTAAACAGCAAACTCTGCAGAAAGGGATAATTCTGACTGAAAATACTTGTAGTTAACTGAAGATACTAAAAATGCCTTTAAAATGGACGAATTTTTGTTTATCGAAATCAATGGCTTTTTGTCGGATGAAATAGTGTACGCTTACCAAAAATTAAACTCAAAATTGAAAATGCTGTTTTTTGAAGCTATGTTTTACAAAAATATCAAAAAAATATTTTGAACTCCAAAATAGAATTCAGTGACTGCATATTAGTATTTTAAATTATCAGTGATGGAAATCTTAATCAGTTTCTTCATGAACAGCTCCAAAAAAAGCGTAACAAAATGATCCAATAGCCAATGTAAATTGTTTATCCTGGTATATGGCCATTCTTATACTGTCTCTAACTGTGTAAACCTCTCACCTGCGGGACACTCGTCCCCCCATGTTTGGTTGACCGGGGCACTCTCTGGCGATCCCCCACTACAGTAGAACCCAGCATCACACTGACTTCCTGTCCGCGGTCATGTTGGTCTCCGGGCAGAAGGTTCCTGGATTACAGGGGTCACAGGTAGAGAGGGCGGTCAGCTTCCAGCTGTCTCTGTATATAGGGTAAATAATACGTGAACATTTCTGTGTGGAAGATCTGATTTATTGGATTTGTATGTCCATAACATCTTTCATACACCAAAGCACACAAATCTGGTTTACACATTGTTATCACAATAAGATTTCAATTTGGAGATATAGAGAATTTTACATTGCACATGAATCTGCTTTTTTTAAATGTACATGTACAGCATATAGTTTTCACTCCATAAAGTATTAATTGTGAGATATATTGATATCTCTATCAAGTATTTTTTGACAAAATGTGAAGGTATAAAATAATTGTTTAGGGTAAACTGTAAAAGAAAACTGACAGAGAATAATAACTCTAATTTAATCCCTGGTAACGTCTTTGTTTGTATAGTTCCTTACCCATAGGTTCCTGAGGGGCAGGGTGTTGGGATCTCACTCCCCTCGGGGCAGTAGTGGCCTTTGGGACAGATTCCTAGGATAGCACTGTCGTCTACTAGAGGTGTCCTTGTACCTGATCCGTATCTTGACCAGTGTCCAGCACTTATAAGTCCAGTGTAGTTGGTCAGTCCTGAAACAGAATATAACAGGGGTCACTGACTATATACTATAAGCATGGAACTTGGAGTTGAAATGTTGACAATATTTCTTAAAACAACAGATCAACAGAAAAAAATTACCACCATGGTGACAGAAGGTAAAACAAACAGTTAAAATTTTGTTTCCATTGATTTACTTCTACAAAACTTACCTTCACTTTAACCATTTAATATAACATTGAAAAAAATCACAATTCACCGCAGATTTGTACTGTAGTCTTGCAAATCTATCCAATCATCCATTACCTTATCATGCCTAGATCAAGTTTAGAAGCGGTCGGTCACTTACCAGTGGTCTCGCAGTATTTGCCGGCCAGACACTGAGTACAGTTACCTTATCACGCCTAGATCAAGTTTAGAAGCGGTCGGTCACTTACCAGTGGTCTCGCAGTATTTGCCTGCCAGACACTGAGTACAGTTACTCTCCTCTGTCAGTCCCATCTGTCCCCCAAACGTCCCCACGGGACAGGGCGTGCCCTGGGAGATAGGAATCAGCACGGTACTGGCCAAACAGTAGTAACCTAGGAAATAAATTGTCAATTTTAGAATATATTCTAAAGTTGAGTTTTGAATAAATGTGCTGGTAAAATAGAAAATATTAAGAATTTTATTTCCATTGCAGTAAAGTTACAATCAAATTTACTTGTAAATTATTTTAAAAATAGAATTTTAAGTATTTGTTCTTCATTAGCAATGTGATCTTGCCATTGCCTTGGGTACTCACCTAGTGGACACAGAGCAGGCTCTGACCCTGGACTACATAAGAATCCCGCCATACACAGCTGACAGTCTGACATCCCTGTACTGTTGGCATGGTAACCGATGGAACAAGTTTTGGGCGTGTCTGACCCTGCCTTACACACGTGATGCTGGGGACAGATGTTACCTGTCACATTGTCCACGGGGTCAGGGATCCAGGCCCCACCGGTACAGTAGTAACCAGCGGAACAGTCCCCTACAATAACACAATTCATACCTCACGCTCCAAATTGTAAAACAGTAGAGAACTATTCTAAAACAATAATCCACACACTAAAATAAAACACATTAAAATTGTTTGTAAATCTTTAAGAGAATAATGATCCATAAAGTATTTGTTGATGGATCCTAACACATGTAGTAAATGTCTAGACTAAGACAGTGACAAAATGGAGGATAAGGAACTATAGGAAATAGAGCTGACCTGTAACCTCAGTTAGAGCTGTTCCGTTACAGTATTTCCCGGGGTCACATGATTTACAGGAGGCCGTCTCTGAGGTGCCACTCCTGTCTGGGTTGTATGTTCCCCGAGGACAGGGCACCATGACTGAGGTGCCCTCTGGGCAGTAGTAGCCCGGGTGACAGGTGTCTCCCCACAGGATGGCGGTCTTGTTGCCCTGATGTGTCGTTGTTGTAGACTGGGTCGTTGTACAGGGCCAGGCCGTAACAGATGTGTCCAGCCTTACACATGCCCTGTCACCTCCCTGTCGCCCCACGGTTCTGGCAGTAGCGACCAGGGGGGCAGGGCTCACAGTCACTGATATTGGTTCGGTGGGTTCTAGCAAAAAATATCATTTTGTCAGGTACATTATTATGTTTACCATACTCAGGCACAGATAACAATGAGGTGAATAAGCAGATTTCCACTTTAAGAGAACTTACAAGTTGGAGTAATATCCATGGTTCACATGATGTGGGAACGTAGCTTCCGTTTCCGCAGTATGATCCAGCCGGACAAGCGGTTCTGTTGGTCATACCTTTGTCTGGACAATAGAACCCTGGTGGACACTCAAAGCACTCAGCGTAACCGTTGTACGGCATGTAGGTCCCTATCTCGCACTCATACTGAGCCATGGAGCCATTGGGAGCAAAGTGACCTAAAAAATCAAATATGGTTATTAACATCATAAATTTCGAAATTTATTTTTTTTAATCTCATTTTAATTCAACAATAAGCTACAGCACTGTAAAAATTAACCTCAAATTGAATAGAAACTTTAATTTATAAATCATAAAATATACCAGACTTATTTCTAAAATGTTGGTTATCAACTAAGTATTAACATAACCTGCACTGTTCTTTGTTTATACTGAAACTTAACAGAAGCAGTTATGTACTTACCTGGGTCAGTGATGTGTTGTATGGGGGTTTTGGCAGCACCTGTACAGTAGTACCCTCCCCAGCAGGCCCCTGTGGGAGCCCCACCAGCCACAGAGGAACAGTAGTACCCAGCGTCACAATCAAAACACTCATAGTTGTTGACCGCCCCTGACACATTACTGTAGGTTCCCAGGGGGCAGGGCTCGGCAACATACGACCCTGTCAAATATACACAGAGAAATATGCAACACGTGTTGGGGGACTTTATATGAACAATGAATTTATACAGATATCTTTAATTCATCTTTCATTAAATTTGTTTACCTGACATCTTAATGAAGTTTTTAAAGTTTAAAGAAATGTGATAAGAAATCCATTAGACAGTAAGGTGATTCCCTAGTACATATGTAAGTATTTTATTGAGCTATTAGAGCTATTAATAGATTTGACCTGACCTGAGACACAGAATCCTCCTCTGGGACAGAGCTCTCCGGTCGTACCATCAGTGGGGGCGGAGGTGGTGGCTCCAGAATAACAGAGATATCCTGGGTCACACGGAGCCCGGGGCTGTAGGAGACCGGGGGCATCACAGTACCAACCAGGGTCACACAGAGGGCACTCGGTCAAGGTCGGTCAGTACTGTCAACACAACAACAAAATCATGTCTCAACAGCTGTAAACCACAAGAAGACATGCACAAAGTTCTGACAGATCATACAAGACAGCAGACTTACGTGATGTGTTTCCATATCTACCAATAGGGCAGGGTTCTGGTTTGAAGGAGCCTGCTACACAGTACGACCCACGGGGACAGTCTGTGGGGGTGCTGGAGGCTAGCGGGCAGTAGTAGCCCGCGGGACAGGTCTGACAGCTGCCCACATCAGGGGTGGCTGTCACGTTGGTGTAAGTTCCCTCTGGGCAGGGCACCTATTACAGAAAAAGGTCAAAGGTCAGCTATCTTTGTTTAAATAGACTTTTATGCTCCAGATGATAAAAATATTCATTTAAATAAAATTAACAAGGACATCGTTAAAACATTAGATTTTATTCTTTTTATTGGCTCTTGCAAAGCGTATCAGGTAATAAAAGAAATAATCAATGAACCAGTGTAAGATGTTGACACAGATAAATACCTGTCTAGCTCCGTAAGATCCGATGGTAGGAGGATGAAGACCGTAGGGATTGGTGAAGTTTGTGGGGCAGTAGTAGCCGGTCTCACAGGGCCCTGACTCTGTGGATGACCCCTTCCAGACAGTAGTACCCGGCCTGACAGGGTTCACAGTGGGTGTCCACATCGTACGCCTTCACCGTTTTTCTGATGGTTCCTGTGGGACACTTCAGCTCCTCCACAGTACCTGGGGAGGGGAAACATACATGTTAAAGTCCGGAGCGGTATAACATCACACAATCTCGGTTAAGAATTGTTTTCCCAATCATAAAATGATACTAGAAAAAAATCAATTTCAAATGTATGATTTAAAATATTATTTAAATTGTTCGGATAGGAAAGACGATAATGAATAAATTGAAGAAAATAATTATTTTCCCCATAGAATTCTTTTTAAATTATATACCCTGAATCATTTATGACAATACATGTTGCATTGTACATATGATAAATTCCATTGATGTTTAGATTGAAGAACAATAGCCTGTGAGTTGTCCCTCCTTAGTTCTCTACTCACCCTCAGGACAGTATCTCCCCACGGAGCAGTCTGTGGCGTCCGGTTCCTTGGTCAGGCCAGCCAGACAGTAGCGCCCAGGGGGACACTTCTTGGTGTTGACCATGGCTTCCTCTGACGTCGACGAGTTGTCACAGTAGTGTCTAGATGAATATATCAATATAATATTCAAATCTACGTAAAGCTAAAACTCAAAATTGTTTTTAATAAACATTCTACAGTAAAACACGATTATAACGAAGTGCCAGGGACAGGGCGATTTTGCTTTCGTTAAAATTCATTACATCCATCAAGTTTACAACAAGATAGTATTATAGTCACCAGGAATGAAAATCACTTAGCTGTAAGCGTCAATTCATTATAAGTGTGTTCGCTATAACCATGTTTCATTGTATAATATTCAAATTATCAATAACATACAGGTCTAAAATGACTCTGAAGAAAAAATGTTAATTTTTAAAAAAAAGTAATAATGAGGAAAAACAAAATTCAAGTTTTGAAACTGACCCTATTCGACACGTTTCACAGACTTCCTGCCCTGGTTTGGAGTAGTACCCAACGGTACAGTCATATGGATAAATTGTCCCCAGGGGACACGAAAATCCTCCTGGGCAGGTGATACACTCAAATTGTCTCTTGGCAGGGGCACCTGCAGGAAATTAAAGTAATCAGAGGTAACAAAAATTAACTGTTATAGAGGAATTTCAACATCAGTATTAATTCAATATATCAAATGTTTACAGATGTCTCTTACTTGGAAAAAAATTCTAATATATGAATTGTTAACTGTAAGAACTGCAAATACTAACTGTTATCACTCCAAGGTAATTAAATTATCAACACTGTTATTGTAGAGAACAAAATAGTACCTGGTCCAACCAGAGCTTGACTTGTCTGGTTCACTCCGTATGGCATGTAGGTACCAGCTTTACATTTTACGGGCGCAGAGACCGAAAACTCACAATAATGACCTAAAAAGAATTCAAGGAAAACATTTTCAGTTTTGCTCTCAACAAATCACATTTCAAGGTAGGAAAATGGAATGTGCATTTTAAAATGACTGTTTCATGTTTACACATCATCCTCTATCATCTTACCTTGCCAGCAGTTTTTACACTGGGCTTCCTCATAGAGTCCCTCAGCATCATTATATGTTCCATTTGGACACCCGTACTCTGTCGCTGCCGTGGTTCCGTTGGGACAGTAGTACCCACGAGGGCAGGTGCCATGAGTGGTGCTGAGACCACCTTTTTAAAAATAAAATACATAATATTTACATCTAGTACATTTGTTCTGTCATCAGTGGCATCTATATCTTCAAGTGTCTTTAACTGTGATTACACTACAGATCAAATTTTGACATTCATCAACAACGCTTATGACATTCCCTGGGAAGTAAACAAGGCTTACATTATTATACATAATAAAAATAACGTACCATAATTAAAAATGTCAATAATAAATATTAAATTGAACAATTGGTGAAAATTATTTAAATGTAGCCAGTGGTCGAAATAAGCCAAGCTTGGGACCTTGTTATTGATATATTTATTATACAGAATAAACCTGAAATTTTGTTATTATACGAATAACACAGAATAGACACATTAAACACAGACAAACATACACATTAGACAATGAAATGAAACAGTAATATTGCAATTTAGAATGAACTTTAATCTATTACTAACATTAATTCTTACAAACTCTTAAAACTTCCATTCACTAACACTCACTCTACACACATGTACCAATTAAACATCAAGCTAGCGCTGTAATTTAAAGCTGACATGAATTCATAAATACGCATTATTTCCCTTTTATCTCCGACTACCGCCATATTTGTTGTCGAATTCTATTGTTCTGCTCATCGCTACACACCCCCTATATAAGCTGAGAGCACTATTCATGCTTCACCGCATTCATGTATTTCATGCACCCGAACACGTTGCCTTGGACGAAAAGACATGTAGAAAGCGTTTTGAAGAAAAATAAAATGACAACCACTGCACTGGCAAGATATATCCAATACACGATGAAACAAGACAGGCTGAAATCCAGGCGCAGATACTTATAAAATTCCTCGATAATTGTGGACCGTTTTCCTGTGTATGTTATAACATCGCACATGCGCAAACAATCCCACTGCGGCAGATCGAGCAATGTCAATGATCGTATGGATTTAAGAAACGGTGGAACGGATGGAAACGATGTTACATTGTCATTTTCTTGGATTTACTATCATTTATCTACTGTGTTCGATGTAGTGCCGCCGGGGTTTATTAAAAAGACGCAGACGTTATTCACTCTGTATGAAAGACACACGTGTTCGATGTGAATGCGTTGTGAGGCAGCACTGTATGTGCAAAATGATAAAGTTATCTGGAAAATCCTTTCACAGAATGAACATATTTTGTATTTCATTGATTGTTGTTTTCTTTATTCTTTACTACAAACATTTTACTACAATGTGTAGTTCATGCATTTAGAAGTCCGTGCAACCTGAATGCCTCGATCGGAAAGCAACCGACCGTAACTTTCTCAACCGATATATATACCCCAGTGGCAGTAGAGGAGCGATCGAAACTAATATGGCGACCAAATGCGTTTATGAATTCATGTCAGCTTTAATATACAAATAATATAACTGGTTACATAAATATATAAGTACTGGTAATAAATTATCAGTAGTGAGTACTTTGACCAAAGCCCCATCAACTTCAGAATTCTCCCCCCGATCTAGTTTTACCTTCACAGTAGGATCCCTGAGGACAGGTGTAGCACTGGGCGGCCTCATACAAGTCTGCTCGGTCCGAGTACGTCCCAGCAGGGCAGGGGAATTTTTCTGGGGAGGGGGACTGCAGTGGACAGTAGTATCCCGGCCAGCATGGCTTTGGGGGGTTGGTGGAGTTGTCTGCAAATATAAATGGTCATGCTTGAAAAATTTATAGTATCAAAAATGCATTTAATCTAAGTTTGCCCTCTTTGTCTTAATTAATTTAATGTACTCACTTTATATGAATTTTCCTCATCACTTTTGTCTATTTAACATTATTACTCTCAATAGTTCTGATCATTTAGAGCTAATCTGCCCCATTCACACAATTTGCCTTCATTTAACCATTCACATTATTGCCCTCACTTACTTGTTCCCCATTCGCAATATTTGCCCTCTGGACAGGCATCACACTGGTCAGCTGATGACAGGTTGGTTTTCTCACTGTATGTCCCTGGTATACATGGGTACTGGTCATCCGCAATGGTTCCAAGTGGGCAGTAGTAACCTTTAATTCAAAAAATGTTATAATGAATACCCTTTCCAATATCAATATAAACTGCTAATCTTCTTATCTACCGTATATAATTATCTGATTTGGTTTACATTGACGGGGAAGAAGATATATGTAGCATTTAAACACAACAAAAAGGAAAAATTTAATTGTGTGGTTCAAGCACCACTGCTTGGTATTGGTAGGACTACTATCTGAGCTACTACTCTCAGGTACTGACCTGGTTTACAGGGTACCACTGAGGCTGTGTGGTTAATCTCCGGACAAGCGAAACCTATATCACACTTGTGACAGTTGAGCGGGTGGCCAGTGTTGGCGTCAGGGTTGTAGGTTCCAGGCTGACAAGGGGTGGGGGCCGTAGTCGGCTGTGACTCTGTGCCCCCGGGGCAGTAAAACCCAGCCGGACACTGAATACATTGTGTCTCGTCTGAAAAAAAAATGAAAATTTTGTAAGTTTAGTACTATTCCTCTGCTTATTTTAGGTGCTTTTGATTTGGAAGATTTTGCAAGGATCAGATCATATTATCCAAGAATATTAATCAGCTGATGTACAGATTAAATCCTTGTCAACTGATTGCATAAAATTATGATTATTGAATACAATGTACCACGAGAACAAATGATAGAAGATATTTTATAAATCAAACTTCTCTACAGGAAATATGTGACAGTAAAACAGTGAAAATAAATTTTAATTAGAATGACATACTGTCAAATCCAAGGTCTGGTCCATAAGTTCCAACAGGGCAGGGATGTTGAAACCCTGAGGACTGTCCCCCTGTGCAGTAGAATCCTCTGGGACAGTCTATGCCTGTGTCTGAGGTCCCCTTGGGGCAGTACTTGGCAGATGGACATGGGAGACAAGCAGTGTCACTGGTGGAGTTCTGCTCCGGATTGTAGGATCCACCAGCGCAGGGGAACTGGGTGCTGACAGTGGTTCCCTGGAGACAGTAGTGTCCAGTGGGACAGGGGTACTGGGTGTAGGAGGTTTCACCTGGGCCAGGGCAGTAGTAACCTGAACGGATAAGACAGCATTGTAAAAGAAAATAGACTAAGATCTACTGTATGTACATGTGGTAAAGTTTAAAGTATCAATGACAAATCAAACATATGAAACCTTTATTAAATCTGTAAATAAATTTTAACAATCTAAATTATCAACTATTCAACTGTCAAATGGACCAACATTAAAATAATGTGATTATAAAGAGTAATAGCTCTAAAATGCCGAAAGTGCCAAGGGAAAGAACTTTTTATTGACTGCCTACATATTTCTAAATAGAGGAACAGTATTTCATTCAACATTTAATAAAACTATTTTTTCTTGACAAAGCAGTTAACCTAATAGTAATTAATGATAAGCCTGTCATTTCAAACTAAGAGGAATTTTGGGATATTGCCGGTTTTGACCTTGACCTACCTGGTGGACATAGTACACATGCTGTCGAGTCAATGGATCCATTGAATTGATTGTACGTTCCGGCAGGACATCGGAAGAAGGTCTTCCCATCACACCATCCCCCGGCCTGACAGATGTCTGCCGATGGGGTGGAGTTGGTGGAGCCCATAGGAGCAGGTATAGCCTGGGTCACAGGGCAGACAGGCAGTGGCGCCACCTGTAGAGTAAGACCCCGCCTGGACACTCTGATTTTCTCGAAACTACCAAAAAAAAAGACAAAAAGATATACTGTAAAAGTTAACACTTTTTCAGCATGTTGTACTGTAGTTTTATCATTAACATTCCTTGTCAACATTATGCATGGATTTAGAATTATCACATGTTTCTAGGAGAAGTCAACTTCTAGACAATGTTCCTTATAAAAATACATGTTGTTATACATCTCGTTTTGATGAACATTCAATTTTATTGATAAACTCAACAGTGAAATACACAAAAAATGGTATTCAACAAATATTGATGAAACCACAATGATTCACACAATTTGTATACTTCTAAATGAGCATATCAGTAGTTGAGCAGTGTTTGATTTGTCCTTTGTCCCTGATGAAATGTTAGTGTTGTGGGATTCTTACATTCTGGTTCTGGGCAGTAATAGCCCGGGTCACATGCTGTACAGTTGGTGGAGCCCGCTGGGCTTATGAAGCCCTGGGGACACAGGGTCTGGCCCTCGTAGGTGTTTGGACACCTATACCCCTCGTCACACATGGTACATGCCTTCTGTCCCCCCAGAGAGTAGTAGCCAGGCTGACAGGGTGTTCTGTAAAAAATCAACTACGATACTTAAATGGTTCAGAAATTAAATCAAAATCAATGAGTATGGCTATAGTGTTACATTAAATCAGAATTTTTACAGTGAAAATACTGTGAAAAATTAATTCAACCTTTTCATCGTAAAATACACAGTGTAAAATGAAATTAATTTTTTTATAAATAACGTTGTACTGACGAGCTGTTGGTGGCGGAGTCAGGACACTCGTATCCCGAAAGACAGGTGATGCAGGAAGTCTGGTTGCCGACAGAGTACGTCCCGTCCTGACACGAAATCTGGGTATTCTTGTTGGTCGTGGGACATGCACTGAGAGAAAAAAATAAAACTGAAACTGCTTGCTAGCAACAATCAATTAATACTACAGTGTAATACATCTATGAGCCCATAAGATTCAAATGGTTGATATCTTAATTGAATCCCTGTATTATTTATTGATTCTACATATACTTTTCTCACTATATCAAACATGTATGTATTAATCCCCAAGTGTGTATGATGTATCAGGTAAATATTTTATCCCTCTGTGCATGATATTCTATCTATGAACTACTGTTCTACTAATCAGGCAGAAGTGTTATCCCCCTTTTAGTGATGTACAATGTACTTACAATCCCTGCGGGGCATGGTGTACACTCTGTGGCTTTGGTCAGTGAGTAGGTGCCTGGGAGACACTGGATCATGCTGGGAGGAGTTAGTCGTGGGACAGGCATACCCTGCGGGACAGTCCACACAGGTCGACTGACCCAGCCACGGAGTAGGTCCCCGGGAGACAGGTCTGGATCCCTGTACCGTCAGCGTTCGGACACACCTCTCCTGGGTTACACTTGGTACAGGACGAGGAATTACCCAAGGAGTATGTCCCTCCTGGACAAGGAATCTCATTGGACGAGCTAGGATAGAGAAAATTGACATATAAACATAAAGCAAATTTGCACATACACTGAGAAAATCAGCATATAAACATTTAGAAACTTGATTATGGTACATGTATAAACATACAGAAAATTGTCATGTGAATTTAGAGAAAATCAACAAAGAACATTTTCTTCAAATGCCTTGTGTAAATATTTTTATTTGTAAGACGTTAAAAAGTACCAGTGTTGGATTCATTGTGTACAACACTTACCTAGTACTAGGACAGTAACTGCCGGCGGAGCAATGCTGTACAGGTCATGGAACCAGCGATGGAGTAGGAACCAGCATGACAGGCGTAGTTCTTGGTGGCGTCAGTGTTGTCAGGACAGGCATAGCCCGCCGGGCACTGAGAGCATTCTGTCTGCCCATGGGCTGCTCAGGTAGCCTGAAGGTTTCAAAATTATGAATTAAATACTGTTAATTAACAAAGTTTTTCAAGAATGATTGAAATTTGCTAGTAGCTACTGAATATCAGCATCTATGACTCGACACTGATAAGAGGAAATGTAGGTACCTGCTGAGCAGGGGGTGGGGGCAGCAGTAGTCAGTGGACACATGGACCCGCCCGGGCATAGCGTGCACGCTGAGGTTGATCCATTGATGTTGTATTCTCCTGGGTTACATGCATTGGGTGAGGCCGCAGGATTTGTACACTCGTAACCTAAAGAAACAGATAAAGATTTTCTTGAGAGATATTATTCACAAAATTCTATTTAAACACAATGTTTCTATTTCACATTCTACAAAATTACATTAAAATTACATGTATCACAAACAGTGCATTTGAAACTTCTTATTTCCCTTGTTTTTAAAGAGACATTTCACATTCTCATTATCATCTATCCAGAAGGTCCAACTATTTGGGTCATTAATTATAACTGCCTCGATCCTGGACAGACTTACCAGCTGGACAGTAGGAGCAGGCAGTGGCCATCCCCAGAGAGTAGGTCCCACTTGGACAGTCTGTCTCCGCTGTTTTGGAGCAGTATTTCCCGGCGGGACACTGAGCACAGGCATCCTGTTTGGTTGTGGACCAGAATCCATCCGGACAGTCTGTCTGCAAGGCGGATCCCTGGGGACAGTACTTCCCAGCGGAGCAGTCGGTACAGGTGATCACTGGTCAAAAGAGGAGATTGCAGTTATCATATATTTACTGTAACAAAACCCTTGGATTAAGAATGTACGAACATCTTCATGGCTTACTTTCTTTATATTTGATGGATAGGAAACATAACTTCTTTATATTTAATACACATACTTTATTATAACCAACTTCCTTTAATGCAAGTTTTCTTTACTGCATTTTACATGTGACTAACTGTACCACATAGACTTTCGTAGTCAAAATGAACAGTCTTGAAAATCAGAGAGTCTTCAGAAATAACTTCTAAAATCATTAGAATTGAAAATCAAAAATTTCTGACAACTGATAGTGATTAATGATGCCAATGATTCAAGTCCAGCCTACCTCCTGCTGCGCTGTATTGGCCGGGATCACATTGTACAGGGGTGGCATCTGGGGTGGGGCAGGACTCGCCCACAGGACAGTCTTTACAAGAGGTGGCTCCCTCACCTGAGTACTGGGCTATATCAAACATAAATGATATAAATATAATTAATTTGTATATTATTGCATATTTCAAAAACAGGTACACTGTTGAACACTATTGAACTGAGAAAAAAACATGTACCACAGTTTAGTTATCAAAACTTCTCGATTCAGTAAAAAAACACATCTATAGCAAAGTACCATGGATGACAGATTTTGATTGGTTATAAATGTATATATATCCAATGATTTTAAAATAATTTTGAAACTTTTCACTGCATATTTCAGAAACAGGTAGACAGCACAAATGAACTGAGAACAATACCAGTTATCAAAACTTCCTTATTCAGTAAAAAAAACCCACACTTATAGCAAAGTACCATGGATGACAGATTTTGATTGGTTATATATCCAATAATTATAAAATAAGTTTAAAACTTTTCACTACATGAGCGAATTTGTTAAAAAAGTGTTTGCTGTACTTATGTTTTACTGTGACAATATAACAAGACAAAAACAAATACTTGAGGAGCAGTCCAGAGGCGCGGCTGTCTTGGTGGGGCAGTATTTTCCTTTAGGACATCGTGAGCAAGTCCCATTTCCAAGAACAGCATACTCTCCGGCGCTACAGTCGGTCGGTGTCACTCTGTAAGTAATAAACTACTGAAGCAGCATAATTCAACACAAAACAGCTCCTCATCAAGATGAATTTTAAATGCATGTACATAATGTACATTAATTTTAAAGAAAAGGTTGAATCTAAAGCAATATTTTTTGTTTACATTAATTTCTTATTAATATGAAAAAAACTTACGCTGGATCGGTGCAAGCTTTTCCTGCAGGACAACTGGCGCACAACTTCTGTGTGCCATCTGGAATCTCATCTACCAATCAGAAACCAACAGATTTAATTATAATGTAGGAAGTTCATCTGAATTCTCTAAGCACAGTGTGAAATTAACAACTAATTCTACAAATGAAACTACAGCACACTCATGCAGTACTCTACATGTCAACTCTACAAACACAAATAGGATTTATCTCTCTCAACAAAGAAACAACAAAGTCATGTGACCTACTTGCGGCACAGAGAGTGCAGGTGGAGGATTCAGCTGGCGCCACATACCCTGCAGCACAGGGTGTGGGGGAGGAGGTGCCGTTTCCACTGCAGGCATTGCCCTCGGGGCATGATGAACAACTACTGGCTCCTACAAAGTTAAATTAAATTTTCGGTGATGAATAATTTTTAATAATTGACAAGTTAGATTATAACAGATGCATTGCAACCTGCTAATGTTAACTTATTAATGGTTTTAGGGGGTTAATTTTTGTAACTTTAACTTTGTTTCTACAAATGCATCTCCACTAAAATCTCTATTTTTATTTGCATCTTTAATAAATTGTAAAACCTTTCCATTTAATCTTATAAAAGAACTACCCCATTATAAATCAGACTACTCAAGCCAACTATTTACTCTCAAATTAAAAAAATTAACTCATTGAAATTAATTAATAATAAATAAATATGCAGTATCTAATGAATCCATAAAATCAATGAAAATTATAAACAAATCCCTGACAGACTTACCAGCAGCCGAGCTGTAGAAGCCCGGGGGGCAGGAATCACATATCCCCGACCCCTCCACGGAGTAATAACCAGCACTACACTGGACCTGCGTCCCTCTGTTTGGACACTCACTTCCCGCAGGACATTTCTGACAATGATGACTGAGCTGTTAAAGAGAATCGGATAGTGAGAAGCATATAGACAAAGCAAAGAATGGTGGGACTCCAGTATGACACTCTGTCAGTAATAAACCATACAGCATTTAAACAATATATTAACATTTCACATCAATTTCCAAGTCTATCTTCATTATCAAAAGATTTTTGATTTATTCAGAAAAACAATTTTTAACTAATCATAGGAAATCACAGATAACAGATCGCACCTATGATTAGCCTCTACATTACAGTCTAATTATTACTACATGACGGAGATTACGGATTATCTGTGGATGACTTGTAATAATCTCTACATTGCATGACAAGGATGGCGGATTACCTGTGGAGGACATGTAATAATTTCTACAATACATGACAAGAATTGCGGATTACCTGTGGATGACGTGTAATATCCCTCTTGACATAGAGTTGGACCCTGGTCTTTGGCGGTACACATTGAGCCGATGGGACAAGGGGTGCAGGTAGAGGCCCCAGCCAGGGAGTAATGGCCAGCATTACAGTCCGTGGGCGTCTCTGTTCCCTGCTCCACAAGATTTCCCCGCGGGACAGTCCAAGCATGTCGTTGATCCAGCACTGCTGTATTTTCCTGCCACACATGTCTATTCAATACAAAACACAATTCTATAGTGTAATTCATTTGGTTACAATTTGTGTACACTTAGGATATCCACATGTTGTGTACAAAAAGAATATGCCCATGCTAAGAATGAGTATATTTTGTGTACACTTAGAATATCTCTCTGCTGTGAACACTAAGGATACCTACATATTTTATACACTATTAATATCCACTTGTGTGTACACTAAGGTATAATCATATATTGTGTACATTTGTGGGATATGTCTCTGTTGAGTACCGGTACTCTAAAGATGCCCATTGTATGTTGTGCAAAATAAGGAATTTTTTATACATGTACACTAATGTTTTCTATGTGTTGGGAACACCTAAAATATATATACTATGTATGCTGAAGACATCAATATGCCACATATATTATTTTCCTTACTGTGACAATACTATTAGTCTTTAATTAGTTCCTGTTAAGCTATCATTAACCCTTTATTCCTTATAACTATTCATCCTGTAAGTTTCAATACAGAATTCATGCATGTTAACTAAATCATTAAGATTTTTCTATGATTAACATGATTTATATTAGTACATAATGTATAACAGCGTCAGATCCATCAATGCTGTGCAGACTGTCCAGATGTGCGAGTGATCCGGGAGACATCCGTCTGACCTTTGTGCTACTGACCCTCTTGGGGGAATTCCTCTAATACAGCATCAATACACACTGCAGAGACTGCAGAATGTGATAAAGGTCTAATGCCAGCTAATTAGGTCTCCTTTATTGAGTCTCCTATCAGACAAGCAAAACAAGATATTGCATTTTGTTCCAGGGGTCCCACAAAGGGGAAAAGGGCCCACAGAGGGGACAGGGGTCCAAAAAGGGGACAATTAACTTATCTGTGTTCCTCAGTATGTTGTTTGCCACATGAGCATTTAGTGTATATTCAGATGTAACACATTGACATCCTATGGAGATATGCAACAGTAGATGAAAAGATTCTAACTTGTGAATAAAATGAACTAAAATCAATAAAAACTGCAGAGAAGCTAATGTATGGCTTATTGAGTGGTAGCTGAAATCCACAGCTTTAGCCAGCAATCTTTGAATGTCACTGCAATAAACTGGCCATGCATCAATTCTGCATTCAGTTTTTGTCACTAAAGCAAGTCCCATTGGCCGAAAAGTTAACCTGATTTGTGAAATGCTTACATTGGTTTTTGCTAGATAACTGGTCTGATACGAGACAGAATCTGTTTCATCCTCTCACAGTTGTCTATGTATTGACCTAAACTGGTAGACTTTATAGATAAAACAGAAAATTGAAATAATCTTATGCTTTTTTTCTCTTTTACTATATAACAATTGTTTTATCAGTTTTAACATAAACCAGAGGTAGTTGATTTCAGTACATGTAATAAAATTGCAGCAACAAAGAATGACGACGAGCATCAGCAAACCAATCAAACCCTTGAATATGTCTACAAAGGTCAACTTTATAGTTCTATCTGTAACATCACTGATTTTACCTACATGCTATAAAATTTTAAATACCAGTTTTACATGTGTGTCCTATGAAAAGTGAACCAATCAAAACTCGTCAATGCTTCAGCAAGGAGTATGGAGCTTAACTTGCCATTATTGTGTGGATGTTTGTGTGTTTGTGTAAAGTGGTAGTTTTTTAGCTGGGTTTTTTTGGGGGGGGGGGTACACTTACATCACAGTCCGAGAGCTGGCCACTTCCTGTTGTGCCCACAAACTTCCCGCCCGGGCATGCTGTTTTCGGGCTGCTCCCTCCTGGGCAACTGTCAAAATAATCAGAATTATCAGCTGTGGGTTCATTTCATGGTGCAAACTATTGTGTTATAAAGATTTAATTTCCAGTTGTGCTCACTGAAAATTCAATATATCATTTAATAAGAGTTCATTTCCAATTGTGCTCACTGAAAATTCAATATATTTTTTAAATAACAATATATATTGTTTGGGTTTTTATTCATGTAAGACAATAAATGTGTGCTGCCATTTGCTAACATTTGGTATTTGGAATTATAGACCATATTCTGTTAGGCATGGTCAAAAATAAATTTCCACAATTATAACAATACAATGGCATTATTTTTGGTAATGGAGAATGATTCATGGTAGATTTGTGTATATTGTCTTCTCCATACTGACTTTGCATATAACAAATGCTTCCACGGTGGGAATTATTCCTGCAGTCTTTGATCAGAAACGTTTTAATCTCAACAGCTTTGACTTTCGGTGGTCATGTCTGCATTAGGTCCCACCTATTTATTGTAAGCCACTTGTTGGCTGAATGACTATATATTGGAAGCCACAACAGCTAGGTAGTAACTTACTCACAAATCAACAGCTGGTTACATGGATGATATTTGTAAGACCTATGTTAATGTAACTCAAAACTCAATAACATAAAGACCAACTTTTTCAGAGATCTGTTTAAAAACTTTCAAGCATTAGGCCTAAAAAAAAAAAGTTGTGTGTTTAGGGTAACCCGACCTAACCTACAAAAATGCCCCGATCCTACCAGTTTTAGATGTCTGTTTTTATCCGATTGTGAATTTTATATTATTTCTATTTAAATATCCGTTTTTAAATATGACACAAACAAACATTCTTAGGATTCATGCAGAAAAAAATATGATTAAATAAAAAAAAATCCCTACCTACCTAACCTAATTTTTTCATCAGTGTTACCCTATACAAACAAATTTTTTTTTTTAGGCCTTATCAAAAGACAACAATATATATTACCCAGTATAATATAACTATTACTTTATATTCAGTGAAGAAACCTGAAAATAATCTTTACTGTTATGCTAGTATGTGAAATCATAGTCATATTTTAGGATTCCGAGAGTGAATTTTTACTACATTGATTTTTAAAAACAGTGTCAATTAATTGATTATATGTTGAATACACACTTTTCCCTTTACAATGGAAAATGTACCTCTGGAATTTAATGTAAATAAAACAACCATTCAAAAGTGAATATATCTAGCCACAGTCAAGGTTTAGAGCAGATTCATCCACTTTAATTTATAGATTTCCACATGGGGGGGGGGGGGGGGTGTAATTCATCAAATAGGCAAAAATAAAATACAGTACATAACTGTAAAAACATTGAACATTTTTAATTGTAGGGTGCTATTTTTCTATTAATCATCTGACATCTGACTGACTGAAATTATACAAATGCTACAAACTTTGGAGTGGAAGTGAAAAATATTTGCACCCACAGAAAATCTTTCTAAAGCAGTATTTAACATGCAAACCATTAGTTTAATTCAATATCATTAAAATATACCCTCTTGTTGTATTGGTTTCAGCATGGATTTGCGTAACAATCAATACGCAGAAATATTCGACATGTTTATTGCATGACAAATCAAACTCTTTTGAGTTATTACTTTCTGTTACAGATTTTATTTTAAGAGCTAGGAGTAGGACTATATAAGAATATAGATCCTTAAGGAATTCTCATTATATTCCAATATTATAAGTTTTTTGGTTTCTTAATTTCCTATTTTATTTGCATGTTGTTTCTCTCCTTTGTTCAAGAATAAAATCTGGACTTGAAATATTCAGTGTTAAAATGAATGAATCATCCTGGCAGACCTAGAATTTCTATACATCTCTGCTAATCAATAATGTACAGTCAGGATTTTCAGTACATGTATTACACAATTATCACACATGCCATGGGATACTTTACCGATCCCAATTATTTATGGTCTCTATTTTGAGGGATTTAAGTCCCCAGGTTTTTTAAATGCTGAAATCAGACCCCTCTGTTAGCTGATTTATTGAAAATTTTGTTTTGTATAATTAAGCTATTAGAATTTTCTAGCAGTACATTTTTATAATGTATAGAACACAGCCCTGGGTGTTTAACTTTATACAACATCTTATATAAAGGTTTCTTATGTCCTGACGTCACTTGTTTTCCAAACATAAGTTGTCTCCATAAAAGTCACAGATCTGTGTACACAGAAGATTTACAATATTTGGACAGTACAAGTGCACTTTGAAGTAATTATAGAGATTTCTTCACTCAAGATCAATTCCCGAAGACATGTTCATGTACTGCCAAAAACTATCAAAAGTTTCGAAGGTCACCTGGTAATTTGATCTAGTAACAAATTAATGTAACTATATAAATATATCAGCGTTCCTCAATTATTGCCACTTTTTTAAAATTTAAATTTGACAGTTGATAGGAAGCGTACAATGTAGACATTGGGATCTACATGAGACTAACTAAAAGTATGAAGACAGATCATCTGTAATGCTTAATTAGCTAGGGAAAGCCTTGCAGGGCCTTGCTACACAAAGAATTCATCTACATTTTTAATTTCTACCTTCTTTTTCAATAAACTAATGTCATATATGATATCGGATAACTAACCAGTTGACCACATCTCTTTTGTACCATACTTCATATTTTTTGAAGACACCAACTGATATAAATCTTTCATTATATTATACTGGTAATAGATCACTTCTCTTTTCATTTTGCCATCTAAGTTAAACTTAAGCAATGCACAATAGGATGACAGTTGTCAATATATATAATTCATCGATTACTGTTAATTTATAATACGACTAGCTAGGGGACATTTAAATGGCCTGCTTTCTCCGCTGTGTACATTGAATACACAAATGAAGTAATTTTCTCAGACAACATTCCTTAAAACATGAATTTAAAATCAGACACAAAATGGACCAGTAAATTGGATTTGCGAAACTTTTATGGTTCTCAGCTGGCATTAGTCCAAAAATGTAAAATCTAACGATTTACCTATATGATGAAATATCTCCTGGCTTGGAAAATCATAGCTTCTAGAGAAATTGTGAGAAAATTTGCTAAAATATTATTCCTTGAAGTTTTTGTTTTTATAGCATGGTCACATGGAAGGGTTACAGAATTTAGAAGTCTTTGTCTTACGCAACATACTTCGTGTGTCTTGTAAATGATTGCCTGTCATTGTGTTCATTGAGTTAAACCATTCAGTGTTACTCAGTATACTGTCTACAAGAAAATATTTGCCGTTTTATATTTGGCCTCTTTTGCCCATGCTGTCAGTGCATGGCCAAATTAAGACTGGGCGAAACAAGAGGTAACACAAATGAAGCCTGTGTATGGGCGAATTATAGATAGGTCAAAACCATTTACAAGTGTAGATGGTCGAAAACAACATGGGGCAAAAATAACCCTGTATACAACACATAAAACAGATATAATCTTCTTAATTTTTTATAAGCCAAAGAAAAACTCAAACTATAAAAGTATAAGGCAAAAATGAGATTTTGGGGGGGGGGATATTGACTTGGAAGCTATACATCTTTGAGGGGGATACTTACTAGTGCCCCTGGGGACAGGTTACACAGGAGCCGCTTTCATAATGTGTTCCAACAGGACAGTTGGTATTGCAGTCGGTTGCACAGTTACACTGGGCTGTAACAGAAAAACAATGTAAATATCATCATAACACAACTAAGGCATTGGATGGATCTGTTCTTTTTTATTATTTTACTTATTTTTAAACAGTATACTAATTTTGATTTCATATACAAAGAATATCAGCAGCTATCTTCAATAAAGGAATGACATACAAGTATAAATTTAAAGAATGAATTTGATTGCTTATTAATTAAAATAATTTATATGTGTGGATTTGGGGGTGGGGTAGGGTTTGGGGTCAGGGGTCCACCACCCCCCCCCCCCCCCATATTAAAAAATAAAATCATCCTTTCTGACATCGCCCCAACATTTATAGAATACTTGTATCATATCATCAACAATAAATGATGCCACTACAAAATTAGCTGCTTTAAAAATTCCTTGATATTGTTGGAAATATATATCATTATACAATTAATACATGGATCTAGGGGGTGGAAATGACAATTTATTAAATTTACATAGTAAAATTATCCCAAATATGCCTCAGACCCCCCACCCCACCCCCGGCAATAATTCATGGCATATGACCATGACAGTTTCTAATCTTTGGTAAACCAAATAGAATAAAATTATGATAAATAAGATGGAAGAGGTTTGTTTATATAAATATCTAATGTATTTTATGCTGAGGTAATCATATCATAAGAATGAAAATATTTATGACTTTGTTGTAAATTCTTTTGTTTGTTTGGAATTGCCGCCTGGAGGTTTCTAGACTGAGGAGGGAGGGAGGGAATTTCTATAAACAAAACTTGAAGTTTTACTAATTAAAAATTGGTAAAAAATAAATATCTCAATCCATGAAAAAAAGTTCTTTATTTTTTGCTAATAAAATTTTATACCCGAGGGGGGGGGGGGGGTATTTCAATGATGCACGAGGCAATTCCAAACAAACAATAATTTTATTTTTGCCCTATGCAGTACCATTGTTGTATAGAATTACTTAAACAGGGGTAATTGTTTGTTCTTCAGTGCCTCTGAAACAGATCACAGCATTTCCTAATCATGAAATGCATATTAAATGCAAAGAACCAGAAGTATTGATTTCATAGAAATATTAAAATATTATTATTACTATCTGTATTACACCAATTTTTTTTTTATTTCATAATATGCATTTTCAACTTGATTTTAAAGTATTGATCTCTGCATTCATTGGTTGGACATTGTAGCAGTTTATATATACCTGGTACATGTAATGCTAAATCCATTTCATTCTACTGTAACAGGAAGGGAAAAACTTCAAAAGGACTACATTGATATCAAGCCCAGAACCTAGATCAACTTAACTCTTATCAAATACCCTATCAATCACACACTTAAAGTTGCACCAGAGATAAGTTAGTTCCGACTGAGCTAGCTTTAATTTAAGCTATGGGTATATTCGGCCTGATATATTACATAAGATCATTCTCTTCTATTCTGCAGTGTTCTGTGCCTAAATTCGTCAACTTCAAGATAAAAGTTATTTGGGGTGGGGAAATGAATTGGGATTAAAATTAAATTAACAAATTCTTGTTTCAAACTTCATGAAAATTTTACATTGTAGAATACTGATGATTATATAAAACCAGAGACAAATAAGACAGGTATCAATATTACCCTAAATTCAATCATTTATACGTTCTATTTCAATTTATCAGTTTATATGACTATTATTTTTTGAACACTCACCATCAGCAACATATTGTGAATATGACCAGCATACCACAACCAAAACAAATCGAAACGTATATTTCATTCCGGGCAGATTTTGCAAGACCGGCTTGCACCCGGGGTAGCAAAATTATCTTCAATATTCACCAAAAAAAGACGACGAAACAACACTGAAGAATGTATATCAATAGTGAAACAACTCTCATGCAAGAGAGGGTGGTATCCTTAAATCAATATCACATAATGATCACTTGGGGACACAACAATTTCCGAAAGTAATAATATAGCTTCTCCCCTCTTTCGTTCTACAAAACAAGGTGCTTGTTTAATCTCGCGCGATAATCCCGGAAGTAAACAATTCAATGCGCATGCCTGTCCCTTTCTTCTTAGCAATGCGTAAACAAATTTTTGACCACGTGTTGTAGGAAAAAAAGGCGGGAAACTCTAAAAAAGAAAAAAGTGGAAATCTTGGCGGCTATCCTTTTCCTTAAGGCTTTCAATATATTTGTATCTCAAATACAATTTTTGATTTATTGCTCTGTTCTTTTTTTCTCCTATTTACACCAGCAGAATCAGTCTCCTTTCAAAGTTAGAAATATTCAAAGTAGATAAAAATAATTTCTCTTTGGGCAAACGAAAAAACAAACCAAAATGCATCACGGGAATGTTTAGAAAAGGAAACCGCTTGGTTTCGTCCCCCAAATGATTGGGGTTATTCAACCCGCATGCTATGCATCGATTGTAAAGAAAGCAGACTTTAGAAATATTAGCGAACAAGACATACACATGTTTATTTGTAATTTGTCTGATCATTTCGACCTTTATTTAAAGCGATGCCAAATTCGCAATACAACCATACCCGTCTCGTCGTCAGGGGTGAAATTTAACATGAGGCGAAATAACGCGGTACCTTTCAATGTCGTTTGTTTTGTTAGCAAATTTTGTACGTATATTTCTTCATTGAAATTTGGCATAATTGACGGGTAAAACTACTACAATGTCTATTATTACACATATACTAAGCATAGGCATCGTTTAAAAGCGTGCAAAAAATTTGATATAAAATCGGACCAAGCAGCTTTAAAGATTAGCTTTTATATCTGTAATCTTAAAATGGATCCAGTACGCATTATTGGAGAAAACAAAGAACTATATATGATATTATACTCTGTCCCAAGATATTTTGGATTTACATTTGGCTTAATTGCTTGATATTCATAAATACCTCAGGGTTCAAACGATGTTCATTCAAAAGTATGAAAAAATTCCAAGATTTCTTAGTCGAAACGCCCCTGTTAGCTTATCAGGTTTCAATACAATGCTAAAAAATGTGATATGTCTACGGAGATTTTGTATTGCAGCAGCCCGGATGATAACGTTGAAAAATTGCGCGATGCATTCCGAGTGTATTCCGAATAGAGAAAAGATGTAAAATTATCTAGGAAAATATCCCTTTCAACTATTTCAATTGCACTTCTTTCACAGGTATGTGTATTTTTATTAAAAATCGTCCAAATGTGCTGCATAAATATCTTGGGACAGACTATAGTCAAATTTGGCCCCCATAATTCGCTATTTTTAAAGTGATTTAGATACATTAATTTGTTGTGTTATTTTATAAAATAGTTGAAATAAAATATATTTTTCACCTATCTATCTGATTTATATGCACTTACTGGCACTATATGACGTCAGAAGTGACACTATTTTTATAATTCAATCAAATTCAGTAAAAAATTGACAATTTTTCCATCTTTTTTTCGAATGGGAAATATAGAGCGACTCTTTGAACAAGAACTAACTTTTTGTCACTTAAAAGTACTAGGGAGATACATCTTTGGTGAAAATATGTTGTTTGTTCAAGCAGTCGCTCAATGTTTCCTCTAAGAAAAACTGCTTCAAAACAAGCGGTTTTATGCTAAAAATGCGAAAATGGCGGGAAAAGGTAAACTTTATGATTTCATATTTTTAAATTATGGGCATTAAAATCTCAAAATCAAAGTTATGAAAAAACTACAAATGTATATCTGTACAAATGAAACAAAGAATTAGAGTAAAATGACGATGTTCATTTTAGGGGGCCATTTTAGGATCAAACCATATATATAGTCCTTTTACATGTTTGATGGAGCGAGGATTTTGATTATTTAGGGCAATATCATTCTCGCAAACCACGGTAAGGCAACCTCAGCTGCGCAGCCCAACGCATTTTCCAGATTTCTGTTTGCTGCAAAAACAAAATACGGGACACAATAAGTGCATTCCAATAATTATTAGTTCAATATCGCATGATACCTTATTTTGGCAAGCTAAATTCTAGCTGCAGGTCTGTAGCTCCCGGTCTGAAAAAGCTCGGATGGACCTGGTCCATCCGCCATCCGCCATCCGAATTTTTCAGACCGGGAGCTACAGACCTGCAGCTAGCCAAATTCAAAATCAAAGTACTGATTAAGGTAATGACGTTTAAGCAATATGAGCTGCAATTTGCATGTTGAAATTTTTTTAACGAAAATGTTATTTTCTGCTAAAGTGACAAAAATATTGCTTCTAAATTTCTGTTAGCTTTATTTTTGAAAAAATTGCAAGATTGAATTATTGTTATCCTGTACAAAAATTGATTTGCTATACAGTATTCCTTATAAAAGAAATCTTTCCTGTGACAAAAATTAATGATTTTTCAAATCTTATTTATCATAAAAGTTAAAGTTATATGCAGACTTATCATTCTAGCAGGTTTTTAAAAAAAAAAATCTAAAAAAAATACAGCTCATATTGCTTTAAAAACAACGATAATGTTATTTCGCATGACAAGTAGTTTCTAATATATATATGTACTGTTAAGGGGGTTTGCACCTGAAGTACTGTATAGTGTAACGTCGATCATCCGAAATTTGACCGAAAACCACTTGGATATAAAGATGGGGACCTAAAATGTTCATTTATTTTAGAACTATTATAACAAGGCCTTGGACTTTCAGTAGGATGTAACTAGCTATTAATCTTGCGTCAAAACAAGTTAAAATGACGCTGGTTTCAAGCGAAATATACACCGATTGCGTAGCATTAGCTCAAAAGCCAGACAAATATTCTTGTTGATTTCAAAGAGCAATGACTGAGTGGCCTACAATGCAATAGACAGACGTACGTCACATTGCTGTTTGACACAACTACCCAAAGTCCACGTTCCTGTTAAAATTGATTGTTCTATTTGTCACATGCCATTTTTTGGGGAAATATGGGGTCCCAAACATAATTGATAATTTTTCTGAAATTATTGCTAAAATTTGGCATGGAAATTGATTATTTGAAGATATCAAACAAATATTTATAGTTTGAACAATTATTTATGATTTTAATCCAGTATGAAGTTGAACACACGTAGTGACAATAAAAGTAATATCTAAGTCAAAGTTTTAAGGTCAGACGACACGTTCCTCCAGGATATTTTTGTATCTCCTCACAATAAAGAGCTCCAATAAAATTATTATTATTAATAATCATTTTTATATTGATTAAAATTTTATTTTTAAATGTATGGTTGCCTAGATGGCCGAGTGGTTGGACCAGTGGCCGCTCACTGCTAAGAGTGTATGTTCCATAGGTCGTGAGTTCGATTCCCGGCCTAGGTGGAGTTCCATATTTATTTATCTATGTATGTTTATACATGCCAAATATTTTTATATTGCATATTGCATACTCTAGTATAATGCAGAAATGCCTGGTAAGGTAAGCTACTTTTTTTGCGAGAAAGCTTGTCAAAGAAGTAGCGAATCAATAAGAATTCCTGGAAAAAGTTATATAAAATTGAGGAACGTGTCGTCTGACCTAAAAAAAAACTTGCTTTGATACTGTTGGTTCCGAATACCAGTATACATAATGAACACAACAGAAGATGTTACGATTGTTACAGAATTTCGGAGCAATCAAATTATAACGCAAATTAAAAACTACATGTATTAGAATAGTAATGCAATCTTTCCAAAACTTTGTATACAAAAAGAAATACATTTAATGTCTAGTGTTAAAGTAACAAAAAAGTAGAGGTCACTTTGCAAAAGTTTGAGATATTGCATAAAATGAGCTATTTTTAGGCAAATATTGGAGTGGATTTTTACTTGTCTTCCATGACATATAAGCTAAATATGCCAAAATATTTCGATAGAAATATCAAAATATTGTTCAAATATGTTTTTCAGAACAATTTGAATATATCGTAATACACAAACTATCTGGAAGTCTGGTCTGCGCTGAAAATTAGGAAACTAAAACAGCAGTACTCTATAAAACTCTATTTTTAAAGCCCCCCCCCCCACCATGGTACCATCCGGAACACCTCGGGCCTTTCAGCGTGAAAGGCCCGAGGTGTTCCGGATGCCCATGATACGTGTCATGATATATCCCGGATGATAACGTTGGGTAATATTGTGCGAGGTATTCCGAGTAGTTCCGAATGGAGAGAGATGTAAAACAGTTCCCAATATAAATCTATGTAAGAAATCTTATTTTGTCAATGAGTATATTTTGGATATTTTATCTTTTATCGATTTCAGCTTTATTTCTTTCACAGGTTTGTGTATTTTCACAAAAAAATTTAAATCATCAAAAATTGATGGAAGCAATGACTTGGGACAGACTATATAGCATGTGATCTCGTTAACTATGGTTTACAGATGGGAATTAAAGATTAGCGTCATTAAATATAGTAAATAAATATATAATAAAGTAGATCCAGTGTTCTGTGACGTCATACTTTATTGTAAATTCTTTAAAAATTGTGCAAAATAGTTTTTTTTTATTTTATGTGAATATAATCACATGGATGTAATTAGAAATACTGTTAAGTTCAATATATTTTTGCAGCTTAAGTTTATCCTAAATTTCCAATTTTTTTATACATTTTATCTATGCTAAGGGGAAATAACTCTTTTTCTGACTTTTCTCTCAGTCGTATGTCTAAATGATATAATTTTTCTTATCCCAACAACCAATTTTTAAATGTGTTTGTAGTTTTAGTTTTCTAACACAGTTGACAATAAAATTAAAAAAGATAAACAAGTTTCTGCCTACAAAGATTTTGCTTTTAACATAAAAAGTACGGTTTTCTGATGCTAAAATATGCCCTAGTTCATGTTTATCTGACTTCTCAAAAAATGCGATGACATGTATATTTTTTCTAATAATTGATGAAATTTAAGTCTATTAAGTTGAAATCAGTTCTGTTTTTCAACTTTCATCAGAGAATTTTACGAGGATGGAGTTAAGGTACTACAGTTTACAACCGAGAAACTAGTTTATCGACTGTGAAACTATATGTTCAGCTCATTTTTGATAATTTGGCGTAT
The DNA here is from genome assembly GCA_015776775.1 of Magallana hongkongensis. Lineage (NCBI taxonomy): Eukaryota > Metazoa > Mollusca > Bivalvia > Ostreida > Ostreidae > Magallana > Magallana hongkongensis. Next base: position 302,122 of record CM027474.1, on the reverse strand, counting down.
CATATACTTTTTGTTTAAATTGACTGTGTATAAAAACAAATACGGTCGCTGGTTCAATTATCAGAACCGTGTATTTACAATGTAATGACAGTTATGATATTTAATTATTTTCACGTGGTTTAAAATTTTTCTTTTAAAATGTTAATTATCTTTGAAGTAAAATGATATATGCGACTTTGTCTATACAAATATGTAGATCTAATCATATACAGAAACTAGCTCATCAATAATTCTTTAAACAAATAATAAACTACATGGGTAATCCGGAAGTAATTCACGTTATAAAACGCTTTTTTCGTGAGCTCCGTATTACAATTTTAATTCGAATTAGAAGTTTTATCAAAAAGATCAAATACAAAATTATGTGATTTCGCTGCGACACAAAAAAACTGCTAGTTTGGCGGCTTTATATCAGAGAAATAAGGCAAGTTATGGATGGGGGGGGGGGGGCAGTTTCAATCTACACGTTTATTCGCGACAGTTTATTCTTAATAATTTTATTTCTTTTACCTACGAAAATGAGCTAAATTGGATTCGTTCATGATAAAAGTGCGTAACGCCAGGTGCCTGTGATATGTGAACAAATTTGTGTCTACACTCAGACAGACGGACAGACAGACAGACGGACAGGACAATTGACTCCCCCACCCCAACTTCGTTTGCTGAGGTATTAAAAGGACTAACGAGGAAGTTACATCTACATTGCCTGTTTTAATTACACGGTAACTCAAAATGTACAAAAAATTATTTCTTTTTAAATAAGACGCATTTGATCAAACTATTCAAATCTAGAAAAGTTGCTTCCCAAGTTAATGATAATGATGATATGGTTTCCACCTTCTATAATTTCTTTGTAACAATCATTTTGCATTGAATATTTTCATGTACAACTGCATGTATTATATCATTTTGCGAAAATAAAGCTTTGTCCATGTCATTTATATAACAAATGTTACATTAAAAGTTTAAAATCGAAGATTTCTAAACTTATCTATAACAATCATATGTTACGGAAATACATGAGGAATTTTACAATGCTTGAATGAATTTCTGTTATAGTGATTTGATTAAAAGATGAAGATAAATCAATGGCTTTAATAAAGTCATCTTGTTACATTCGGTGACTTCAGTTAGCCTTATAGGATTTGTTGTCACATCTCAAGCTTTACACAGGCACGTAGCATCGTTTTGGAAAGTGTGGGGGGGGGGGGGGGGTTGCAGACTCATCCAAAAAATCTTGACAAGCAAAAAAAAGAAAAAAGGAAAAGGTTACTTTCCAAAATCCTGAAAATCCTAATGGGGGGGGGGGGGGGGGGCTGAGGCAGGTATGTTATTCACTTCAATTTCACAGTTTATTTCCTTATTTTCACTTCAATTTTTACATGGTCACATAAAAGTGGGGGGGGGGGGGCAACTCCATGTTAATTCAATTTTTTGTATGTAAATTTAAGAAAATTCTTTGCTGCGCAAAATAGGGGGGGGGGGGGGGCTGATGCTACGTGCCTGTTACATTCACATATATATATTTATTTTTTACAAACGACAGACATTTTGAAATAAAGATTTTCACACCCAAGATAATATATATTTTCATGTTTGAAATGTTTGATATCACATGCAATGTGAAAAAAAACCTGATGTCGGTATATGTACATTATTTTAAATTTTAAGCTGATGGAAATTGAGAGATATGTTAAAATCTGTCTCGCTTTAATAGTTACTGATCACCTGTGGTTAAAACTAATGATTTATTTGTATATCATTAAATGTACTATAATTGTTATAAATGTTAACTGGCATTGTATGGCATTGTAATTGTAATATATTATGTACAAGGAGAGGACATTCTAAGTTTTTTTAAACTTGTGTCCAATCCTTTTGGCATTAGTCAATAAAATATGTTCAACTCAACTTGTGGACAGACCAAAGTAAAGTGTTTTTGTTTTGACATCGAGATTAATTACACGTGAGAGTAGGTGGCGAAAACCCATTATATTTTCTAAAATTAATTAATTATATATATATAATATATATATATAATATGGGGTTTTCATTCTGGTGATGAAATAGAACGAGTTCACACAAATTTTTGTAAAAGAATTTTGAAAGTTAAAAAATGTACGTCAAACTTTATGGTTTATTCAGAGTTAGGTCGTCTACCTATGAGTATTATACGTAAATTGCGTATCATTAAGTATTGGTTGAAATTGATTAAAACAGAAAATTGTATATTACGCAATGTATATGAGGAAATGGTCTCACAGTTGATACCAAATACATGGTGTTTTAATGTCAGAGAATTATTAGTATCTCTGGGTATGCATGAAGTCTGGCTTTCACAAAATGTGGCTAACACTAATGTTTTCTTAAAAATTGTAAAGCAGAGGTTGTCTGATTTTTTTTATTCAGGAAAGAGACGCATTTTTCGAGTCATCCTCTAAATGTTTATTGTACAAGTATCTGCCTGACACTTTTTCGTTACAATTTTATTTGAGTAAAAATATTCCGGAAAACCTTGTTGTCCTTTTAACAAAATATAGACTGTCATCGCATATGCTTTTGGTAGAGCAAGGCCGTTATAATGGAACTGTCAGATCGATGCGTATCTGTAAATATTGTAATTTAGGTGAAGTCGAGGATGAATTCCATTTCATACTTATCTGTCCATTTTATAAAAGTCTACGGGTATTGTATTTAAAAAAATATTACTGGTCTCGTCCTTCAATGTTTAAGTTAGTTCAACTCCTTGCCATTCATAATCGCAAACAATTGTGCCATCTCGCAATGTTTCTGCGTGAGGCAGGTAAAAAACGGGATGTCGGATAACTAGTACATCCAACTGATGTATTATTACTATCACTATTATTATTAATATTACTATTATTATCATTATTATCATTATTATAATCAATTGATTTATTGATTTATAGGGTCTCTCCTCCTACGAATGTACATGTATGAATAATATTTTTTTTAGAATATTGTTTAACGTCAATAGCGAACTGTTTGATTTTGATTGGATAGAGTGTAGCATTATATATTTATAATTATGTACATATGTTTCAACAGCTTATAATTCATTTGAATTTAGCCAATAAACAATACAATACAATTAATATTAACATCTCCTGGGTAAGTTCTCATCTATTGCCTAAGAAAACCGACTGTTGTTCATAGATCTGTAGAAACTGACCAGGTTATCGATCGGCCGACAGCTTCAGTACCGTAAGAAAAATCACGGCCTGCTCGAAATGTTCCTTTATATAAGACGAATTGGTGATCTGTCATCTAACTTACTGATGTACACTGGTGATAATTTAGTTATATTTTTTATTACTCTTTAAGATCAATATATTAAGAAAAAAAGAAATATAAACAATAAAATGCCTCCTTTGTATTTTTTTGCAATGTCGCTACCTTAACTGCATAAACTATTGTGTGTCTTTCTTATATTTTTTTTATATCTAACAAAAGTTGAAAGGCGGCAGGGAACCATGCCCAATATATTGGTGTATAACATATACTGTATACTATACAAAACAATATCATTATGGTGAGCAAGGGTTTCGTTACAAATCACAATCCTATTTGCCGCATACCTATGTGAACTGGACAAGCAGCAATGCGGTAACTATAGGTTGTAGATTTGGGGGTTTATTTTCTAGCTTCCTTCTGTATCACAGAGAAACAGAAGGAAGCTTGAAACACGTTATGCCTTAAATGTAATTGGACAAACAGTTTCTTGGGATTTCCAACACGTACCCAGCTATTTACAAAAGGTATATGCAAAACAGTCTACACATATATTGCAAATTAATGCAACTTCCGTGAACAATTCACCTTCTAATTTCCCTCTTAATAGAAAACGAAACAAAGCAAATTATAATTTAGAGTAACAGGATGTTCAAAAAGAAGAAAAATATGCGTATGTGTTAAAATTAAAACGCGTAATTATGCATTTTCTTAAACCAGCTAAACCTGTATCTCAGGTAAATAATATGTCAAATGCCTCGCCGCAGGTGTCTCTCTTTGTTTTTCAATGAACCAATTATAACTGTTGGATTGCGCAATCATTATCTTTTGATGTTGAAAGATATATAAATAAATGTGTTTGGTAGGGCCTTGGGTATCTGATTATCTGACTGATAGCAATCTGATGCTGGTTCGGGGGGGGGGGGGGGGGGTATATTAACAAAACTAATAACAGATAAAACTGTGGATTCAACAATGCATATCGAGTTAATGAGGCGGGGAAATCCCCGCATAGAAGTGATTCACGGAGAAAAACACGTATCTTAAATATCTTCAATAGATAGTATAAGAACACGATCTTTATGAATAAAAATTTTATTGTTTGAGGTAAATTTTATATACGTATTAAAAAAATGAACACTAGTACAAAATATGTCCAATATTATACAAGCATAATCATTTAACATGAAAAAAGTAGTTTAATGTTTTTTTAGGCATGCTAGTTCAGTGTATATCACCAGTCTGTGTCCTAAATTTCCCGCGTCCCGTGGGTGCCCCGTAGGTGCCCCGGCGCCATTACAACCCATCAAATCCAGCTCTCTACTAACTTGGCAATATTGCTGACGAATAACGCTACGGAGAAAAACTGCTCACTACAAAACGATCAATAAATGGATCTAAAAGTCCTCATTTTTACACAAAATGATATAAAAAATATAATCATGCACTGTCACACACACAGACGTCCCTGCCGCTACTCCCGGGCCATGGCCTGGGGGCTCATTCCCTGCAACTCCTGGGACTCTTGAACCAAGGCACAGAGGGGACAAACGCACCAAGTCAATAAGTCCCCCACCAAGCTTCCTTGAATTCCTTTAGACTCGCGGATTTTCCCTCGAATACTGATGACTGCCCACAAATCCACGAGGGGGACGAGGAGAGCTAGGCCACACAGCAGACAGGACTCCCCTACCGCCTCAGCATTCTTCCCGAACTGGTAGCACGGCACAAAGTAAGAGATCAAACACAAGCTGAAATTATCAAAGCATCCGAATAATCCATGCTGCCATTCCCCAGACATATTTACTCCGTTCGTTAATCGCTCACACACCTACAAACTTGGTAGAGAAACAGGAAAAAAAGTTTTGCCCAAATGTAACGTAAACTTTTGTTATAGCCAACGCCCCAGGAACGCATGCGCAGAAAATATTCTGATGGAAAGATGCTAAATTCCCCCCGAGGTTAGCGCGTCACTCGGCAATGCAAGGGATTGTACAGATAATGTAATGGACGTCCACGGGCAAACACTTATGCGACATTCCGTCAAGCTAGTGTCTCACCTGGGAATTTAGTATAATTTAGTATTTATTTTTATAATATTGATTATTAAAAGAAGATTTTTGTTAACAGTTTGTATAATTTTTCTTGTTATCCCTTCCCAAAGCCCCTTTCTCCCCCTCGCTTATCTGTAACAGCTGCGAATGTGTGCGCTAAGCAGATGAGAGAATTCCGCGCACTGTTGTCTGTATAATCGGACGATCGAGTTACCCCCGGCGGCCTGTCGATGACCAGCGTTATGTCAGGTCAATAGATGATCGGGCCTGTGTATCGCCACGCGTGTCGCGAAAATTAGCATCGCCAGATATAAAACTTTCGCGAATAATATTACAGCGGGTGGCGCGGGTAACGTTGTAGCGGGTGATTTAAATGAGAGAGAGAGAGAGAGAGAGAGAGAGAGAGAGAGAGAGAGAATATATTCAACCGGAAATCAGTGACGCATGTTATAACAAAGTCATAATTAATGGGATTTTTTTTCTTACAAAACCATGCATTTATTTTCCGGAACCCTCGGGTTTTCTATCCGTTGCACTGTTGAAAGTGGTGTAACGGATAGAAAACCCGTGGGTTCCGACGATGTTTCAAAGTATTTTCTATGATATTCGGTATCTAACAAACACATGAAACAGCTAGTAGCATTTATAAACTTGGTCGAAAGCCTAAACGCAGACCAGGCCTTAGGATAATGAAACTGTCTAAAGACAATAATCATGCAAGTAAAATTAAAAAAAAAAGATTATAAGGTTGTTTGCCTATGTTGTGGCTACGTACACATTTCTAATGAAAATCTATCATTAATAAAGTATTTTGCGAATGGTTAAAAAGACTCTTGAAAGTCTTAGATCTTTCATAACTCCGACCGCGATGTAAAGTTGTAAATTTTAGATTTACCGGGTGGCACTAAATACAAAGTTTTCACGCCTTTAAACCAAATAGTATCACATCCTCAAATTAAATATTGTCATGATATATACATATATGTAGAATATTAGATATTTATAAACAAAGTTTGTTGTCATCTTTTTCGACATCTCCAAAGAGTAGGTTATATATATCAACACCTTGTGGATAATTTTTGTTAGCAAACTTATCTTAGGAGACCGATTAATTATACTTCAAAAAAATTTATAAGTATTTTTTGAACTTCATCACACTCTTTAAATATTGAAAAAGGTCGACACAACAAGGTGCCAAGAAATGAAAGATTTTGCAATCATTGTAATAAAGAAGATTTAAAAGATGAGTTCCACTTTATACTCATATGTCCTTTTTACGCCGAATTACGAAAAAAAATATATAAAGAGTTTTTATTTTAAAAAACCAAGTGTTTTTAAGCTAGCTAAACTTTTAAGTGTTAACAATACAAAGGAACTCAATAATTTAGGAAAATATTTGTCTAGCGCTTCCAAAATGAGAGCGCAGCATTGTAATAATACTACAGTTTACGCTACTTATCATACATTTATGTCCATTCATATCTTAAGATATGTACATGATTATATTGTCTTAATATGTCCACCCACTTATACTGCACTTTGCACATTTGTATATAATTTTATATGTATTATAATTTGTATTCCGATGAGTTGTAAAGCTCAAGGATAATAAATTGAATTGAATTGATATTCTATGTGCAAAATAGAACCATTTTAACAAGAGCTTGGACTTTGGGTAGTTGTGTCAATCGGCAATGTGACGTAGGCCTGTCTATATTTCATTGCTGGCCACTCAGCCATGGCTCTTTGAAATCTAACTTGTTTTGACGCAAGAAATAGATATTTACATCCTACTGAAAGTCCAAGGCCTTTTTAAAATCTAATAACGGGATATATTGTTTCGTTAAATAAAAAAAACCAGTTTCAAAAGACAGGTAGTCCTCACTAAAATTAACTAAAAGCACTGACGTCGCCGGATGTCACGGGGGAACGAGAAGTACAAACGCCTGAAACGGTATGGATTTAACTCTGGGAACCCCCCATAGAAACTGTGAAAATGCTCGATGATGCAAATAATTTGTCAAAAGTTGCTCGCATATGTGTGTTTAACTATAATACATTTTGTGGGGTTTGGTGGTAACTGTATTTTGGGCACCAAACAGTCCGAAAGAAAATAGAATATCAGTCAAAAGAATAAGTATAGCGTCATCTGAGGTTCAGGAGATGTTCAGGAGAGGTTCAAGAAGAGATACACGGTAAAAAATGAAAAACTCGAAGAACTAACTCTCGAACAAATGTGAGCAAATCATATAAGATGTCAAGTGGTATATTGCCGTTTTAAAATGTACGAAGGCACAAGAGACTAAGCGTGATCTATAGATGGGGTATTTTGATAAACTGTGCTAACGTCATCTTGACGTCATTTTTCACCGTTTTGGACGTTACCGTGCTCCGTGGTGACAAAACCCTTTGCTTTTAAAATCGAGTAAAAAAAATAACATTTTCATCAAATGGAATGAAAGCTCATGTATCAATTAAATGAGTGTTGGTGTATAAATTAATATATTAGTTACATTGTATGACTTGTATGAAAGAAAACAACCACTTTCAATGTCTTCGTATTTTTTGATTGACCCTAGTAAAAGTGACCTTCCTCAAAAGGTTTTTACTTACTGGAAAAACTTTATTGACTGTTGATAATTTATCTCGAATGAGAAGTGGATCAATTTTTGCCACGGAAGTCAGTTCTTTAAGTCTTTAAATATTACTATAAACTTAGTAGGTGTTTTACAATATAAACATACAAGTTAGACTAGAAGGTGTTACACGGGAGAACAGGGTACGTACCAAAAGCATGCAGTGTGACATACGCGTAGATAAAGCCCATGGTATAATAATTAATTAAAGATATTGCTGTAAAATTTTCAGGGGAGGGGCCGAGAGATTATTGTGATCACGGGGGGGGGGGGGGGGGGGGGGGGGGTCCAAAACCTGTTTTATGGTAAATTTACTGTGTGAGTTTAATAAATTTGAATTTTCCCAGGTCGGGTGGGTTGGAGTTCGACCCCATCTTCTTTTGGGAATAATTTTATAGCCTGAGAGAGAGGGAGAGAGAGAGAGAGAGAGAAAAAGAGAGAGAGAGAGAGAGAGAGAGAGAGAGAGAGAGAGAGAGAGGGGAGGTTTATAATCTCTCGGGTTCGGGGTTTCTGATATTCCTGCCACAAATTCAGGTGAGAAGACGAAAACAAATGTTGACATTGTTGTTTTGTTTATTTGTTCATTGATGGGAAGTGTCAATTTGAATGTTAATCAAGACATAGGAAGTACAATTTAAGGTAAAAGAGAAGCCTTTTATTAAACATATGTTTGTAGATTGTTAGCTTCAGAACTGCAGTGCAACTCAATCGTTACCCCTCTGTCCCAGGTCTCTCGTCCCGTCACTTGCTGTCAGTTGATAAGGTGGAATGCAACGCCAAATTTTATTTCATGCATCATTACAGTACCTTTCTCTGAAAATATGAACTCATTGTTCATTGGGGGATATCAACTCCTTATAATTTGAATGAAATAATTGTAGGCATAGTGTTCTCTGGGAAATTTTCTATCTAATCTACATATATGGCAAGAAATTAGGACTATGTTTTGAGGTGTTACTTTTGTACCCTAGGGTACACTTCTATATTTTTAAAGAGAAAAAGGGTTACAAGGAGGGTACAGTGTAAAAGCATTGGAAAATGAAAGTAGCAAATTATTAAAGCACTTAGGTACAGAGAGTCAATGGTAACATAATGACTGAATGCCACAGACTAAGTAGCCTACATTTGATTCATTTAATCTTTATTTCCTCTTTACAGTTTTTCAAATTGATATTATTTGTTGTGAATAATATATAACTTGATATTAATTTTTATTTCTAGATGGGTCAGTTCTCTTTATTTGATATTATTAAAAGTTTTTCTTGAAACTAAATTGTCTATGAAGTCATGATTTTTGATATTAATTCATATATACCTATGTTAAAAACAGAAATATGAAGCCCTATATTTGGGCTTGTACACCCAATGATTATTGAAATCAATTAGTAGTAATAATACTGTATATATATATGCATGTTTTTCTTTTTCGAAATATGTACAAAATCTGTACATAAATACAGAAATATTCATTTCTTATGACATTAATATTGCAGGCTTATTCACGTCTTTGGTAAAATAATTTTTAATGGTAATTCCAGGGACATAAATAAAGTTATTTATGTCCATGGTAATTCATATAAACATATAATTGATAAAAGATGTTTAAAAATTACTGCTGAGCTATATTGGCATATCCCTTACCTGGGAGAGTTAGATAAAAATCCTTTCCAACTCCCCTACTTTCGCTTTTAGTAGAAACATATAGTGTACCCTATTTGTAACTTTTTGCTCATGTTTTTATAGTGGTGTACCCTTGGCTACAAAACTATCACCTTAAAACGCAGTCCTAATTTCTTGCCATATCTAAATTTTCTTGACAAATGTCAGATCAGCTCCAGATAATTATTTGTGGTTTTACCCAGGCATCTTTCATAATTCTGAAGTACTTGTGATGTCTTACACTTTTCAACCATTCACATATTTCATGTATGTTTCGACACAAATAAACCCAGGTAGCTGTGATTAATATAACCTGTTCAGCTATTTTTTTTTTTTGGGGGGGGGGGGGGGGTGGTTAATAGAGGAAATCTTAATATTTGTTCACGATATTTAGTTGCATTGTTTGAACTGTAAGGTATTTATAAATGTTAAATAAATGTTAAATAATCAAGCAAATTTTGCTGCATAAATATCCTAGGACAGGTTGTTGTGATTGAATATATAAATTTTTCTATAGGCCTAATCCAAGAAAATGTGGTGCATAAAATGTCTTCAGACAGGATACAAATAAATGCCAAATATGCTACGGGTACTATCTGCATATAAAATTAGGGTTGAATATTCCCAGCTCAATGTGTTTGTAATACATAGCACTTATCTTAAATTGAATTGTCTAAGTAATTTTACTTTTGCTTTGTACAGCCATGCTTCAAGCTACTTTCGGTATCCATAGTCAGTGTTTTTAAGTGTTATGCATATTCACATTTTCCAGTGAGTATCAACTAGTATATGCTTGAAAATAATACCTTATATTTAAAAAAAACACCCCAATAATATTTATGCTAATACAGGCCTTATTTACAGATCTGAATGTGTTGCTTTCTATAGCTTAAACTTGTTCTTTTTCCAATGCAATTAAGGGCTTTTTTCACTTACTGTTGAGATGCACTGGCTAAATGTGTTTAAATAAAAAAAAAACCTTGGAATGTCCCTTTTTTGAAATTACAGCTGCAAATATTGGCAATAACTTTAGATTGATTTAATACTATTCAATATGTATCTCGTACCTTGACCACTCTAGTGATAATATATTAAGTTGATTTAACATTTTATTTCAAAACATTTTACATACCTAATATATCTATCTCAGTTAGTCTGGGCTGAGATAAGATTAAGGCTTATAACCTATGTGAAAAATAATGACAAAGCCAGAGTGCTTGATTTGTTGCGGTTGTTTCAGATTGATAAAGTCCTGTATTAATATTGTGTCAGGAGAGATAACTCTGATGCTTTTCTCTGGTAAACATGTCTACATTAATTTTTCTAATGGCTTACTATCATAAGATTTTAGTATGAATACTTGATTTTTCTCCCACTATAGGTCCCTGCTATATATCACTGGGAGAAACAAATTTGTCTTTAAACTTTGAAAGGTTTTAGTGAAAAGTTCAAAATCAACTCCACTTATGATACAAATTAAAGACAAGAAAATAGATAGGTCTGATTGCACTTAACAGATTCTGCCTTGCTTAATGAACTGGAGTATTATGAGGGTAATGCTGTAGGCAAAGTGTACCAGCTACTTTCATTTATAAAATAGCTTTAGTCTGTAAAAGGGGGTGGCATTTTAGACATGTGTCTATAACAGATCATTATTTAGACCATTAGATATTAAAAAAAATAAGTTTTCAAATTTTTCATGGTCGCCATCTCAATGAATGATGTCTCATTTATTTGTGACCCATGATTCCCATCCTATCCCACCTGGCATCAACGACCCTGACTCCATGCGGACACCAAGGCTGGTTTGTCCTGTCTTTAATTGAACATTTGGACAGCGAGGCCAGTTTGTCCTGTCTTTGATTAAACATTTGGACACCAAGGCCTGTCCTGTCTTTAATTAAACATGTGTACACCGAGGCCGGTTTGTCCTGTCTTTAATTAAACATTTGGACACCGAGGCTGGTTTGTCCTGTCTTTAATTAAACATTTGGACAGCGAGGCCAGTTTGTCCTGTCTTTAAACATTTGGACAGCGAGGCTGGTTTGTCCTGTCTTTAATTAAACATTGGGACAGCGAGGCCGGTTTATCCTGTCTTTAATTAAACATTGGGACAGCGAGGCCGGTTTATCCTGTCTTTAATTAAACATTTGGACAGCGAGGCCGGTTTGTCCTGTCTTTAATTAAACATTGGGACAGCGAGGCCGGTTTGTCCTGTCTTTAATTAAACATTTGGACAGCGAGGCTGGTTTGTCCTGTCTTTAATTAAACATTGGGACAGCGAGGCCGGTTTGTCCTGTCTTTAATTAAACATTTGGACACTGAGGCTGGTTTGTCCTGTCTTTAATTAAACATTGGGACAGCGAGGCCGGTTTGTCCTGTCTTTAATTAAACATTTGGACAGCGAGGCTGGTTTGTCCTGTCTTTAATTAAACATTGGGACAGCGAGGCCGGTTTGTCCTGTCTTTAATTAAACATTTGGACAGCGAGGCTGGTTTGTCCTGTCTTTAAACATTTGGACAGCGAGGCTGGTTTGTCCTGTCTTTAAACATTTGGACAGCGAGGCTGGTTTGTCCTGTCTTTAAACATTTGGACAGCGAGGCCAGTTTGTCCTGTCTTTAAATATTTGGACAGCGAGGCTGGTTTGTCCTGTCTTTAATTAAACATTGGGACAGCGAGGCCGGTTTATCCTGTCTTTAATTAAACATTTGGACAGCGAGGCTGGTTTGTCCTGTCTTTAATTAAACATTGGGACAGCGAGGCCGGTTTATCCTGTCTTTAATTAAACATTTGGACAGCGAGGCTGGTTTGTCCTGTCTTTAATTAAACATTTGGACAGCGAGGCTGGTTTGTCCTGTCTTTAATTAAACATTGGGACAGCGAGGCCGGTTTGTCCTGTCTTTAATTAAACATTTGGACACTGAGGCTGGTTTGTCCTGTCTTTAATTAAACATTGGGACAGCGAGGCCGGTTTGTCCTGTCTTTAATTAAACATTTGGACACTGAGGCTGGTTTGTCCTGTCTTTAATTAAACATTTGGACACTGAGGCTGGTTTGTCCTGTCTTTAATTAAACATTGGGACAGCGAGGCCGGTTTGTCCTGTCTTTAATTAAACATTGGGACACTGAGGCCGGTTTGTCCTGTCTTTAAACATTTGGACAGCGAGGCTGGTTTGCCCTGTCTTTAAACATTTGGACAGCGAGGCCAGTTTGTCCTGTCTTTAAACATTTGGACAGCGAGGCTGGTTTGTCCTGTCTTTAAACATTTGGACAGCGAGGCTGGTTTGTCCTGTCTTTAAACATTTGGACAGCGAGGCCAGTTTGTCCTGTCTTTAAACATTTGGACAGCGAGGCTGGTTTGTCCTGTCTTTAATTAAACATTGGGACAGCGAGGCCGGTTTATCCTGTCTTTAATTAAACATTGGGACAGCGAGGCCAGTTTGTCCTGTCTTTAAACATTTGGACAGCGAGGCTGGTTTGTCCTGTCTTTAATTAAACATTGGGACAGCGAGGCCAGTTTGACCTGTCTTTAATTGAAGTTGTTACCATAACTAAGATCCTGGTTCATTTTAATATTTCCATCATCAAACGTCACAAGATTTATTATAATACTGTATATAATTCTCTTGTTTATGATTCCTTTATATAAAAGTAATAAACACAGGTGTAAAGCTTGTATATATCATAGATTTTATTGCAAAAATATACATGCACATAATTTCAATGCATTTAATTTTATGCATATACATTTACATATTCTTTCCATTTACAAGTAAATAAAACATAAGGTTGCTTTATATTTCATTTCATATTAACTACTTTTACTCGAGATAATGAAATACAATAATAAATAAGGTAGATAGATAAAGCAAGTCTAAATGGGATGTGGTTCTTGGAAGTTTGAAACAACCAAAGCTCCAGAATCGTTAATCAATGTTAATTATGATATGAAATTGATCTGATTCCAGAAGCATGTAGAATTTGACATTAAGGTTTTTCTAAGGTACAGACCTGATTTAAGGAATGCTTAACATCAAAGCTTATGTAGCTGTCGACAAATCTACCCAGTTTAATAAATCTCTTGTTTTAGAGACCAATATACTGAAAGAAATATTTATTGTTGTTTAAGAAGTACTATAGCTTAAATCTTAATTTATTTTTGTTCAATAGAAAGTACTATAGTTTGAATGGTGAACCGTGAACCTACACAAAGTATTTATTTTGCACATATGTGGAACAAACTGGATGCTATTAGACTGTAGCACTCGCTAGTAGGTCCGCCTCTTCCTGTTAGATGTATAATGCATGGCCTATCATCAATAATGAAAGCTTTCTTCCCTAGAATGTTCTCTTCCTTTGAATTTAATGGACATAAACAGGACAGAATGAGCAGTGTTAGGGAATCAATATCAAGGGAAAGGGCCATCTTACACTGTATATCAACATGAAAAATAATGAAAGGACAATAATTAATACTTGAAGTAAATGTGATTGAGATATATAGAAATGGTTCAATATTGAACAGGTAGATGGCCTGAGACTACAGCCAGGGCAAAAAAAGCTGAACTTAACTTATAATATTGATACATGTTCACAGTTCAGAAGATAAATTACAAAAAACTTTTACGCTATCATCAAACTGTGTTCTCTTTAAACTTATATATTTTGAAACATAAACACAATATTGCAGACACTACACATCACAGCAATAGATGTCAATATAAAATAAATCACGTGTAATCGTCGGTGAAGAATTCTGTTTTGATTTTAGAAAAATCTTGTTTCTGGTCAGGGAAGCTTAATGAAAAGGTGTCATGATTGAAAATCATCTTCGAACTTTGGACAGAAAAACTATTGATGAAATGTTAAAAAATTGACAAAAATGATACTGTAGATAATAAATAAATTGAAATGGGGATCAGCAAAGTTCACAAATGTATCTGATAATCTGAATCTATATAGTAGATTTCTTGTTTTGAAGTCCCTCCTTTGCCAAATCACCCACTGACAACAGGGTGAGACAAAAATAAAGTTGTGGGGGTGGGTGAGTGGGGGGGGGTTGGTTGGTCAGTGTTTGATCACAAGGCAGTGTCAGAAGAACAACAGAGTGCAGAGGAGGCAGAGTGGGAGAACTTGGTGAAGACCCTGACGGGAGCCGTGGTCTCTTTCCCAGCATGTCCGTTCTGTATATGTCCGTTAGGATGGGGGGAGAAATGGGGAAACCGTTTGGGGCGATTAAAAACCGGGACAGAGTTTCTCTTCTCTAAGTTAATTGGATCGGCACATGGGCCAATGTGAACTGGTAGTTCTAACAGTAGCTGGCCTCCACAGGAAGAGAAATGGACAACAATACGGAGGCTGTATGTTACATGAATGAGCCGACACCCGGGGTTGATGCTGGGTAAAATGTTGATTCCCGTGGGCAGTGAGATGTCAAAACAAGCCATGGATTGATGGGGTTTGCTGACCACAGTTCCTTTAGGGTTCTTCTCACCGAACGTGGATAGATTGAATGTGAAATGGGATTTAGGTTTAACCATTGTTATGTGCTGTTGTAAACAGCCTTCAATCATTTTTATTTGTTTTGTGTACTTGTTTTCAATTTCAAGTCTGACTTGTACGTCGTCTCCAGCCAGGAAGCAGGATCGATCCAGAATCAAGTTGACACTGGCTATGTCACTGGAGAAAAATGAACAGGATGACAGAGTTACGTCCTCCTGGTGAATCACGGGCAGAAGAGCGTTTGGAATGGAATGAATGTCAAATCTTCGCCGTACAGTGAAAGAACTTCGACGGGAGAGGATGATTTTGACAAAGTTGTTCAGGGAGTGTGTACTTCGGGCAGAGGACGATCCTATCTCAT
This sequence comes from Magallana hongkongensis, assembly GCA_015776775.1. Classification (NCBI taxonomy): domain Eukaryota; kingdom Metazoa; phylum Mollusca; class Bivalvia; order Ostreida; family Ostreidae; genus Magallana; species Magallana hongkongensis. The sequence goes on along the minus strand of CM027474.1, from coordinate 286,658 downwards.
CACAGATTCTCGCCTTCACTGTGTATTCAATCTCGGCACCAAAACCGTTTTGTTGGTTTTTGTATTTCAGTGATGAAGGAAGGTTACTGGGCAGGAGGAATTTGAACTTTGACACGTAGTGTCCAGGATTCACCACAGTGGACCATTTACCGTCGGACGTACCCACAATGTAGTTACGTTTGTTGAGAAAAACGTCACGGAATGTCTTTTTTCTTCCTGAATTTGGACCCCTGGACAGAGTAACAGCTGTGTACCCAGTTATGAGAAACTCGATGAACCTGATTTCTAACTTTCCCTTTATGTCAAACACAATCCTCCCAGATAGTTCTTCCCCTGGGCAGAAGCGGTGTTTCTCATGCTGGTCAAGCTCGATGTCAAACCGAGACACCAGGTTCTCCTTAGCCTGGTAGTTTCTCCGGAATGCCATTGATCCCTTTGTCACGGTCCCGGCAGGATATCCTCTGAGGGTTCCCCTGACTGGCCTCCGTATGTGCATGGGGACGCTGCTATGGACACTGGGCAAACTGTGAACGGTGGTGGCCCCTGCAGAATGGTGGCTCCTCACAGTACCACTTAGGTTCTTTGTCCTGAGATCCCCCGGTAATCCCCGGACTGACCCCACCTGAGAGGCCGTCATTGAGGTTGGAGACTTGGCACTCTGGGGCCCCCATGTGGAGCCTCCAGGGACCGTGATCATTTTGCTGAGTTTGGCTTTTGTTCCCTCACGGTATTTGGCTGCCCTAGGGCTGATGTTAGAGAAGCCTGTGTTGTTCTGTTTGTAATGCTGTCTTGTTTCTGAACTCTCAGAGTTCAGAGGACTAGGGTCAAATATGACATCTATTGGCTTCATTTCTTCACCTAAAAAAGTGGGATACAATGAATGGTAGATGTATTTATCCTGAACAAGAATGATTAAAAAATATATGGTTTTTAGCATACATTCTTTGGTAGGAGATTTAAAAGATTTAAAAGTTAGCTTAACTGTGGTCTTCCAGTAAAACCCAAAATTACATGGTAAATTAATACATTATTAATTTAAATATGATAGGCAAGTTGTCTTTGAATGAATCTATGTAGTATTTATTGTTAGACTGACCTTCCACATTAAAGCCATCCAGCTCTATTTTGTGAGGGGAGAGAATGTCCTCTTCCTCTGTCTCTAGCCCCTCATTTACATAACCTTGGTGTGTAGTAGCCCCCTCCTCTTCCCTGGGGGATGAGCTCTTCTCTTTCACTGTAACATTGTCCTGGCCATGCACAATGACCTTGACCTCAGTCTGACCTAGAGGGTCAGCCATTGATGAAGTCGGGACCTCACTGTTCATCTTGTACAGAAGGCCCTGGACTGGAGCCTTTGTGGGTTGAGGGTTCATGAGTCTGAGGCTTCATACTGAAAAATATCAACAGGACTTTATGTCAGACTGAAAAAAAAACTGGGGGCTCCATTGTATGTGGTGCATTATGGCAAGCTGACTGCATTATGACTGGCTGGACAATATAAAGGCACTGTTCCATGAGGTAGTTTTTGTCTGTAAAAAGGTGCTCTAATCAAAGGATATTGTGTACTATTAATCTTTGTTAAGTCAGCAAATGACAATACAAAGTTTTGGATCTTAGTGGGACCATAACACCTTGTGCCATTTCATAACATCATCCATTGATGAGATTGTAAAATGCTTGAAGAGATGGGATAGAATGCATTGAACATGATCATTGAATGGAGATTGTACATTTACAAATGAAGCTTCTGTTAGCTTTGTGGCCTTCAGAATGCCTTTGTAAATAGAGTTGCTGGCAAATGCATTACCGGTAGGTGTTTTATATAACCTACACGTATGTGGGACAGTGGCTGAATCAACTTCACGTATACCCTTTTGTATTTTTTATGGTACCTGAAAACTTCACTTATCCCTAGTTTATACGCAGTATGAGAAAAAAGAAATCACTCCTACCTGAAATTCTTAAACATTTATAAATCCGTGTGAATTTTTTCTCCTTTAAAAATTCAATGAAGACTTAGCCATGCTTGATAGGTTGGTAATATTGATTGGTTCACGGTGGGAAAGAAGTCCCGAAGCAGGTGCTTGACTGAACAGTCACAGAATACACTGGCCCAGAGCAGGCAGACACTGAGGGCCCACTAACAGGCGATGCAGTCAGACGCAGGGGGACCTGGTGAGACCGCTGGACATGTGTAAGGTGGCTAGCAAGAACAGCCTCTCTTTATGGGAGCAGGATAATCATGCTTGGTTAGGTTTTTATGGCCAACAAACAGAACTGGTTCATGACAATGGGACAAATAACTTGTTTGCATAATCATTTAAATCTACTTATCTGAAATATTTATCAATACGGCCGACAATTTGTTGAAAGGTTCTACATATTGAATTCTGTAAAAAGCTGGCAGCTCTCTCTTACGTATACTTTCGGTGCATATCTGAGTACAGAGTTCTATGAGTGTTAATTCCTGTCTCAATATTCACACTCTGCTGAGAATGGAGGCAGATTTAAATAAAAATTGAGAAGTGATCAGGAATTATCAGATTTACTCATGGATTGATCAACCTGAAGCCCTTATAGAGTAATTAAAATTCCTATCCCCCCTCAGGACTTAAAGAGCTATTGTATATTGATAGTGTGTGTAGTATGTATTTAGATCTATTTACAGGTCATTGTATCTCAGCATATACAAGTATATGGTCATCTCATTCATTCATCAGAATGAGATGCACTTACTTGTAGTTTTTCCTGTCTGGCTCAGACTTCAGAATGTAATAAACAGTAAAGATAATTTCAGGTAATAGTCAAGCGTGTGCTGCATACATGTACACAAACTTCTCTTTATAAGCAGAATTCTATTTATAAACGTGCACAGGTAAAATTGATGGTTCTGTATTCATTACCTGAGGGTGACATGGGAGAATATACTAAATGAATGATCAGACTCATTAATTACCTGGACCGTATGGCATACATTCCAACATTACCCCCCCCCCCAAAAAAAAAAATGGTATGACCATGCAGCTCCCCTTTTAAAAATGTGAGAGAGTTTTGCACCAACTGGCACTTGGGATACTTATACATGGAGACAACAGTACTTATTCTTCAATGTCTCCATGTCACTGACAGAAGGAGATAATGACTACAATGGAGATTTAATTATAGTAATTTCGAGATTTGTAATAAAAGTTGAAGGATGCGACTATATACAGAAATAAAGCTCACGTCCCACGGTCATCGCTGTCTGAATGAAACACACAGCATCCTGGTGACTTAGCATCACCACATTGTATAGTGTTATATGATTTGTATACTATTATGTTGTATCATCAGCGAGTGGAGGACACAAACCTTCAATTGCTTTGTAAACATACTGGGACCGGTAATTTTATCTGTTTTGCTTGACTTAACTCAGACCAGAAAGATTTGTGATATCATGCAGCATCATTTTATTGTTGTGTTTAGTCTTTGTCATTTGCATTTAGGGTGAGAACTGGCATCTGTTTATAATTTGAATCTATTAAACATAAAGTCCAAAATTTTTTTAGTGTTTTGAAGGTTTCACTGAAACTTTGTGATATTGTATGTTTTTGCAGGAAAAAGCCATGATAGAGAGCAGACATCGGGGTGAATAGATGTAATGGCAGACCAAAAAGATAGAGAAAAGGGGTAAGTAATTGTTTGAGGTAATTATATAAATGATGAGATGATCATTGAGAGAGACAGCTGGAAGAGTTAGGTAGTTTGTATGAACATGAGGTGAGATGGCTTTGAAGAGAGCCGGTAATTCTTACCTCAGAATGTAAGATAAAATGACCAGGTAAAGAGACAGCTGGAAGAGTTAGGTAGTTTGTATGAACATGAGGTGAGATGGCTATGAAGAGAGGCAGTAATTCTTACCTTTGGATGTAAAATAAAATGACCAGGTAAGAGACAGCTGGAAGAGGTAGGTAATACTTTGAGGTAGGTCTGTGAGGTAGTGCCCATTAGTGTGTTAGTGAGGGACCGCTTGATTCAAGAGCCAGAAGAGGAAGGCAAACATTGGAGATTCACTGGTGTTTTGTATGATTACATAAGGTCCTGTTCTCTGTTTACACATCACTCTGTGTGTTTTATGCATGTCCTGATAGAAAATTTCTTGGTTTTTCAACTATTACAGTGATGGTTGAACAATTTTGATTAAAGGTATGCATTAATCCAAGCAAGTCAATGAATTCCTGATGACTCTTGGTTTTCAAACTCAATGCAGAGGAAATAAAAAAAGTACTTTTACCATGATATCTGTCATAAAAGTACTATTGAATGTATTAGATGGAAATATTACAAATTACAATTACAGTAGTACCTTTAGAGAAAGAATTGATCGCTCATTAAAGGTATTTATAGTTACTGTATGCAGTAACTCAGTATGGGTACATTGTAGCTTCACAGGAATAAAATAAATGTAACCTAATAGAGGTATTTAAAGTATGTGACATCTCAAATGAGGTATTAGTAGATTCAGAGGAAAAATAAACACTGTCCTGAGACTATACAGTACCTTTTGTAGAATTGGTTTAGGTAAGTCCTACACAGGTGTAACAAATCGAGCCACCTCCTCTGTACAGAGCCACATCAAGGTGTGAATTGTGGAAATCCCTGAGTCAATTCAGTTTGATCAACCAGCCAAAAAAGTAGAAAACGACTCCTGTTGAATGGAGGTATACATAGAAATTCCCCGCTCATTGTTGTGCCTGTATATAGAAATAGTAGGGTGCAGGGCCTGCAGTCACTCAGGCGGAACGGAACACAGTTAACGACCGTGGGTGGAGCAAGTTGACTGGTTCACTGCCTCTCGAGGGAAAAATGTCCAAAACTTTTGAAATACTCAGAAACCAATTTTCTTTTTCTGGATCAATTCAGATCAGCTGTTAAAAGCTTCTGCTGTGTGATTTATTTTACGGCAATTAATTTATCACAGGCATGCCTGAGAACCATGATGCTAGACACAGTCCGACCCCAAAAATACTACACTACAAAAGTACTACCGGTATATTTTTAATTATAGAGGAAATCAGGAGAAGAGACAGAGATAGAGTTATAGTACCAATATTTTTATTACATATAATTTCTTGTTACAGAAGAAGTTGCACTTAAAAACCTTTTATGATCTTTTAACAACCAGTTTCACCATAATATATGCTAGTTACTATATATACATTTTTTTGGGGGGTGGGGGTGGGGGGGGGGTTAAATACAGTTGGTAGGAAGATAGGCCATGAATAGAAAAAAACCCCAACAATGACATTTTGAAAAAAAAAGAAAAATCTAAACTTAATTCTTTTATTGTAAGAGACTTAAACACCAGGCAGCAGCATCTAGGTGTGACATTTTTCTTTGTTTAATCAAGCCTTCATGGCTGGAATTGTATCTAATTTTAAATAGTCCCGTTAACAAAGCTAATACTATAACACTGTTACTGCTAATGAGATTTTGCCTGGAATTTAAATAGAAAGAGAAAAGTCATAAAGAAAGCTAATTAGATGTTTAAATTTGTTCTTGGCTTATGTTGGTTCATGTTGAAGTACGGCAGGGATCAATCCTGCTGCATGCTGGGTAATGGACGTATACATGTAACGAAACGATTTCTGTATCCTGGTATTTTTAAAGTAAATCTGTAAATGATTTACCCTATGTAACAATGTTATTCTTAGCTGGACGTAGATAGAATTTAATGTCAGGTCATCTTAACATCAAACTTTTAGATAAAGCTGTGAAATCATTTGAAATTCATTTAAGCTGCCTGATTTTAAGTGCATTAAAGATTGTCATAGAGCATGGTTTTAAAATTTTCTCTCACAGAAATGTAAATGAATATGATTAAAACATATCATTGATATGTTACTTATATTATAAAAATATTTGAAAAATTTGCAATAAAAAAAAGAAAATTCAGTTACTTTTATCAAACGACTCATCTGTCCTTTAAATTTGGCATTATATAAGCACCTTTGGCTTTATACAGGCTTATAAAAAGTGACAAGCAAAGAGGGGCTCTAAGTGACATACAAAGCATATACTGTGAGGGGTTCCAAATGACATACACACTTTATGTTGGGAGGGGTTCCAAGTGACATTCAAACCATATGCTGGGAGGGGTTACAAGTTACATACAGAGCATATGCTGGGAGGAGCTTCAAACGACATACAAAGCATATGCTTGGAAGAGTTCCAAATGAGATACAAAGCTTATGCTGGGAGGGGTTCCAAGTGACATACAAAGCTTATGTTACTGTGAAAGTTCATATCATATGTAAACAGTTCTCAGTGCAGTCTATGGAATTTTCATAGAGAAGTGCATTAATTGAATGATTGGTATAGAGAGGTGCATTAAATAAATGCAAACATGTGAAGAACAACGCAAATATTTAATAAGTGACTTATGCTAAATATGGTATGATAATAAGTAAAATTTATATGAAGAATTTATAACAAGAATATACTCTACATTTAAAATTGTACTCACCAAACCAAAATTAAAAAAAAAAACCCTCCTTTTTCGACAGATCAGTAGATAAATGGAAGGAAAAGTCCAAACATGTTAGACCCAATTAGCTTTGCACTTTTTTTTCTACCATGTCAGAGGTTTCATTTCAAATTTTAATTGTGTTTGGCCAAAATGCACAGTCACACTGTGCCTACACAGATCAAGTGACAGCTATTGTGTTAGAAAAGAATAAAGGAATGAAATCATTTAAAACATCGCAGCCATTTATTTTGACTGTTAGAAAGAAGTCCCATGGTGTCAACACTGGGACCTAGAGAGAAATACAAGAGGGGGGTGCTTTGTTTTATGACCGAGTCCTCAATTTTTAAAGTTTTTTCAATTTAGCATTGTGTATAGAGTTATAGAATATATGTCCAGATGGAATCAGTCTTTGGAGTTTAAATACCAGGAGGACTATGTCTATTGTACAGGTGTGTAATTTGACACCTTTGAGGTAGGAATCTGACACTTGTACAACGGTACACAGTACAAAGACAGCAGTGACCGTGCCAGGTCTGGTTCCTTGCCGCTGGTCCAACTGTCCCCCCAGGCCACGGTCTCAGACTGGCTTTGTATGGTGAGGTGATCTGATGTCTGAGACAGTACAGTCAATTCTGGATCTCTGGAATCCATCCTGTACAACAACAGAAACTTACCCTTGATAAATAATTTAATTGTAATTTTTCCAAAGCATTCATATACAAGACTTGTACATAATTATGATAATTCAAAATTTACAGAGTACAATAAAAATTGCAATTCATCAAGCATCAGTACAGTCATGTCTGGTTGTAGATAATGAACTGGTCTCTACCGGTATTCCTTGTCATGTACTGTAGACGGCCAAGATTAATTTTGAGAAGACTTTTGGGGGTTGGGGGGAGGAGGGGGTGGATGAAACAAGCGTAAGAGGAAGAATTGACTGCAGGCTGAAAACTTTGGTCTCAAAAATAGGTCATTCTGCAAGAGACACAGAATTTATTTTAATGCTGATAATTTGTTTGAATTACAGCAAAGACGAAAAAGATGGTCTCCTGTATATGTGGCAAGGTTACCATGGAGATGTGGAGGTGGTTAAGTTTCCCGCCCTGTTTGGCATTCCCATCAGGAAGGTTGCTATAGGGACCGACCACTCGGTTTTCTTGACATTAGATGGGCGCTTGTTTTCCTGTGGGAGCAATGTCCATGGACAGCTGGGAGTGATTACCGGAGACAAGGATCAGGCTTATGATCCTGTACAGGTGTCTGGATTATCAGGTAAATCCAGGTGTTCTTACCTGGTCAGGAAATCACATCAATTTTTAATTTGAAATGTAATTTCCTTTAAAATTGGCATACCACTGAGCATGTCAAAAAGATGTATTTTGCTGTTGAGCTTACTCATGCTTAATTGAATGGATATACTTGCAAAGTTTTTCCCCCTCCCCCATCCCCCCCCCAACAAATAAAAGATGAAAACTATACTTTGATATTCAGTTATAAAAGCAAGAATTTTCCATCAAGAACAGTGAATTTTACCGGGTACTTTGTTTTTATATATTGCTTCAATTATAGATGTCCAGATAAAGGATGTGGCTTGCGGTTGTAACCACAGTGCAGCGGTCAGTAGATTAGGACAGGTGTACTGCTGGGGGGATTCCCGGGAATTCCAGTGTGCCTCCATGGAGAAGACAGTGACTGTCCCACAACTAGTCCCGGTCCACCGGGAGACCTCCGACCATTGTCAGCACGGAGTCCCTATTGAGGACCAGGTTGACATTGTAGAGGTGTCCTGTGGAAAGTCCCACACTGTAGCTCTGTCTGGGGCCAGGGAAGTGTGGGTGTGGGGGTCAGGGGAGGGGCTGGGGATCAAACAGAAATCCACCGCCTCCCCTGTTCTGTTGGAGAGACTCGTGGGGAGAAATGTCCTGGGGATAAGTTGTGGGTTCTCCCACACCCTGGCTGTGATAGAGAGGAGTATACTGGAGGATTCGTATTCCCCGGTGAAGACTAGGAGGTCCAGGGCCTCAGAGACCAATACTCACAAAATCCTCCCAAAAACCTGTGCCAAATGTAACTCTGAGATTTATACCTATCAGGAGACCAATGATACTTGTATCATCAATGATGAACATCTGTGTAAGTGTGATAATGAATCAGAATTAGCAGATCCAGGAGACGGACAGAGGGCGCGATGTGATAGTGATGTGTTTGAAAGTGTTGAGGACTCAGATCAAAGGAAAACCAAGGAAAAGTCGGGGGTGCCTCAGATAAATGAAGAACATCATGAGGAGGAAGATATATGGGTGAAACAGGAGAATATTCCTACTGGTGAATCAGCAGGAGACAGTTCCTCAGAACATCAAGGAATGCAGAAGTGTCCAGGGTCAAATAGGCTGTCAGCAACAAAATCTGTCAGCTTCGTCAATGAGGAGGAGGCAAGGAAGTACCTTGCTGAGCAGTACGAGGACAAAACAGAGGAAGAAGAATGTCCTCAACAACAGAACACACCCTCCACCTCTACCCTGGGGAGTCTGTTGTCCTCGGTGCAGATGTACCCATCTGATGTGATCAGCCATATTTCTGCCGTTCCTCAACAAATGTCCTCCATGACCAGTAAAGCCCTCAGTAGTATCACTGATAAACTGGGCTTCTCTGCAGACAACCGACCGAGGGACACAACATCAGAGAGCAGTGGGATGGGCTCACAGCTCTTCCTGGCCTTTGATACCTCCGAGGAGGATCTCAGGTCTCAGGGAGTGGAGGCCCCAGACCCTCAGGGAGTGGAGGTCCCAGACCCCCAGGCCTTGATGGAGACAAGTTTTATCAGTGACTCAGGCATAGAGGGAAATACAAATAGGCTATCACTGCGGACAATAGAGGCCAAACAGGAAAACCTGAGTAAAAAGACCACCATTGGTAAGTCTCAAGTGTCTTCTCTATTTTTGCTTAACAGTGTTACATGTATATAAAGACAGGCACTAATGATTCCCTCCTTTGTTCTGTAATTAAGACCAGCTTCAAGTTACCTCAGAAGCTACAGAGTCCTTAGTTACCTTGGAAACAGAGGTGTGGTCCTGGGGTAAAAATAACAAAGGACAGCTGGGTCATGGAGATGAAATTGATAGGTAAGTGCATCAAAATATGTACTCTTGAAATCTTGTTTGTTATATTGATTTAATAATGCCATGTATTCATACATACTAAAGATTCCTAATTAAGTACGATGAATTAATATCCTTGTAAAATTGCATGAGGCACATCGCACAAATTTTGAAATATTTTTAGTTTTTGGACAGAATTAAATTTAATTACACTATGATAAAAATTAGGTGTTCTTGATTTTATATTCTTGTGATATGATGCACAATAGTTGAATTGCAGAATTAATTTCTTGCGTAAAATAAGGAATCCACAGTATATTCCAATCTGACTAAAATACATGTATCTAAATCAAAGAGCAATCTAAAAAGACCTGTTTTACTCTATAAAAGTAAAGAAGTTAGTGGCATATTGGTGCATGAATGTTATTATGACCAGAGGTTGCTTGTTCAATTCCCCTCTTACAGTATATGATTTTGATTCAGGGAACGTCCCGAGGTGGTGAGGATGCTTATTGGGGCGAAGGTGGTCAAGGTCTGTGGAGGGGGATTCCACTCCCTAGCCCTGACCGCAGACTCAAAGGTCAGAACAAGACTCTTGCAGATCTTTTAATGGGTCCAGAAGAAAACAAACTTAACTGAAGCTGGACTATGTCCTCTTTATTACTTCTTATGTTTATGTATCATTGAAGACTTTTGATTTTGATTGTATATTTGACCTATGATATCTATTTTAGGTTTACAGCTGGGGGTTAAATGCATCGGGTCAACTGGCCCGCACTGATAACACAGCAAAACCGTGTCCTATAAAGGTACGATAGGTTCCATACCTGGTAATGGCAGTCATCAATGCAAGGTTATATATATATAGAAAGGGTGCTGACCACTTGCAAAATAGATAATACAATATCTTTTTAGTGTAAAGGCTTTCTGGGAAGTCTCCTTTGATAAAATATTATTGATATGCAAAATACGGTAAAAAAAATTTAATAGAAGATTATGTCTCTCACAGAAGTTCATCATTTCTGAAAAGGGGTATGGTGTGGGTAATCATATCAAATTATATCCCCTGCAATGAAAGAAACTGACCACAAATCAATGTTTATCACAGACAAAATCTTTTAATGTTAATCTTTTAATATTGAAAAAAAGCAGGAATACTTATTGAGTAATTTTTTGTGCTGTACAACCCTGAGAAATGGAACGTGTTAATGGTGAATAACTTGTGTTTTGAATCTTATAGCTGATGGACCGTTGCTATGCCTGGGACATAGCTGCAGGGGAGAAATTCTCGGTGTTTCTGATGGACCGAGATGGATTCCAACCAGAAATCCACTACGTCGGGAAACACCCATGGTAGTGATGTCTCTAATTACACACTTAGTACACACACCAAAATGTTTTCATGAACTACAGAGTTTTCTTCATTATACACCTTGAATGTATTGAAGATATTTTATTGACTAAAGATGTCAAAAGGATTGGACACAAGTTCTTGTAACTTATATTGTCCTCTCTTTGTTGCATACATTATATATTACACTGACATACAATGCCATGCACCTTGAATGTGATGAATGAATCCATTCTTGATCTATTTCAGTAGAGATCTCTATGTGCCAATATACAAAACAAACCGTCTGACCTGCTTGAATTTCTTAAAACAAGTAAGTTCTCTTTAGACAGTAAGGTATCCAACAGTTTTCTGGATTTATTATTTGGGGGGTTGGATGTTCATATGATCAGATATTAATGAAAAAAAATTGGGACATATGTATTTATGTGAGAAATTAATGAACAATGATTAATTCTTGCAGGCAGGCTGGGTGCGTGCAATATCAGCAGGAGAAGACAACTCTGCCTGTATTTCCTGCTGGAGTTTTACAGGATTTACAGCTTCCCTGTTTGAGGTGGCGGCCGCTGAGAGGAGATTTTACAGCTTTCTCAACTGTATCCTCTCCTCTGTGGTCCACCCTCTCAAAGAATCAAGTAAGGGCTGCCATTCTATAAAAGCTCAGACAGAAATTGATTTATAATTCTTAGCCAAGGTCACAGTGTTAAATGTCAGGGTTGAATTGAGCAGGTTTCTTCAGTACCCTGGATGTGTTCCCGTACAAGTCCTGTACCCAGAACCTGCTGGCTGCATTTGAGAATATTACCAATCTGGTAGGTGGCTGCCAGTTTTCATGTTTCAAAAATCTTTGAAGACATTGATAATGGTTCCAAAATGAATGGTAACTGACAGAGAAAGAGTTTCCATGAGTTTTGATCATTACAGAAAGCAAGAACAAGGGTTAAATTTCAACCAGAGTGCATGTGATATTTAAAGCCATTAGATCAGACATATCATGAAATGAACAGGAAACTTATTTTTATAACCTCATAGTTGTATGATTTCACAGTATGTTTTAAGTCTACATGACTAAAGGGTTCATGAATCCTCAAATCCTTTATGTAATCTCATGTTGTTGTGTCGCATGTGCCTCATCGTTCTTGTAGATTGGGGAGAACTCTGTGGACTTGACAAACAGGATACGGTCCATGGACAACTTCTTGGAGGCTAATTTCTTTGTGAGGTGTGAGGAGATCATCAGTGAGTTCAAGGTCCTTTCCATCAGCTTCGCGGACATGTTGGCCATCGGAGGCTTTGATTACTTGTGTAAAACTGGGAAGTGAGTCCCTTTTTACTAGAACCTGATTTCCTGTATAATTGTCATTGAATCATATGTTAGTCAAGTGTATAGAACAAATTTTGTTATCAGAATAAAGCTGCATTTTTTTTTTCAATTCAATATTCAACATTACCGCGGTAAATGAAAATCAGCAGGTACATGTGCAAGAATTTGAAAAGAATGAAATGCTGTAATTAGGGTTTCAAATTTCTCTTTGGCAGACAGTTTTTTGATTCCATAGACAAGGAATTACAGACTCTGCTAGATGGATCTAAATATAGCCAGAAAAACAAGGCCGAAAAACTACAGGTGCTATTCGATCGACCGTTCAGTCACATCAAGGAATACTGTCGACTCACCGAGAAGCTGGTCTGTAATTATGAAGCCGTAAGTAAATTCTAAAAAAATTCTTAGTCAAATCAAATGCAGTGGATTACAAATAAGGACCATTTAAGTGAAAATAAAATAATGTATTTGAATCAATTGCTTGTAATTCTTGGATTTATCTCAATTATACACTATAATTCCATGATATAAATCATATACATTACATTGTACATGTACCTTACATTCAAGTAATGGACATTAAAGAATAGTATAATGTGAAAATTTTTTCGAGGGTGGTGGTGGGTGCGGTGGGGATGGGGGGGGGAGTTGGTTTGCCAGGGGGTTTCTGAGGACTATTTTGGGTAACTTCATTTTGTGAATTTAAGAACTTTCACTTTCTTAGGGGTGGGTGTGGGTGGGTCCAGACCCCCGGCCCCCCCTCTAGATCCACACATGATGTACATGTATATGCATTTCGGTATTCCTCAGGAAACTCTGGAGAACTGCCTGTTGAACAGGGTGACCCTACAGTGGCAGACCCTAAAGCGGACCACCAGCACTGACCACAGACAGGCCAAGAATACCAAGGTCTTCTGGGAGGCCCTCAACTTCCCCAAACTGATAGTGAGTGGTACTAATGTACTAGTGGTACTAGTATTATGCCAACATACCCAAACTGATTGTGAGTGTTACTAATGTATGTTGTACTAGTGGTACTAGAATGATGCCAACATACCCAAGCTTACTGTGACTGTTACTAGTGCACTTTCATCTACTGGTAGGGTCAAATGAGTTTTTCTGGTTATAATTTGAGTGGCAAAAACTGGTTTGCCTACATCGGGATACACATATTTTTTTATCAAAAACTGCTTTATATGCGGACAAATTATCTTACTTTTTCACTTATTTGTTCATTTTGAAACTGCATCTGCAACTAAAAAATGGAATTTAAAAATACTATACTTTGTTAACTAGGTGTTAGTAGTAATTGGGTAGCTTTAGAAGTACCGGTCAATGTTTCACCTTTGAAAGCATTGTAAGCAGCCAGGAAGGACAACTCTGTTAAAATGGCATATTCTGTACTCTCCACAGGATGCAGTGAAGATACCCACACGGCGTTTGGTCCGGGGCAGCAGGGACCACCCCCTCTCTCTGTACGGGGCGGGGCGCATGTCCACCCACGACTTTTTCCTCTTCAATGACCTCTTTGTTCACGCCCAGGTCAGTGGACCCACATATTTGTTGTACATTACATCATTGAATGAATAATTTTTGACTTTGTTGTGTCAATAACTGCCATCTGGCGAGCAGACAAATTATCATAACACGCAATATTCACTTTGTCTGCTCTTTTGATGGCAGTAATTGACACGACGACATCGAAAATAATTCATTTAATGCTTACCGTATTTTTCCGACGATTAGTCGGTATTTTTTTCCTCTGAAGCAGAGCACCCGACTTATCGTCTTGTTCGACTTGTCGTAGGCTCGATGTCAGAAATTTTTAAAAAATAGCATTAAAAATCTTGGTTTTAATCATCTTGAGTTGGCTGTGTGATTGAAAATTACGTTGTTGAATTCACTGTTCATCTTTAATAATTATCATTTTCACTCATCTGTCAACATTTAAATACATTATAATAACAACAGTTATTAAAAAATGTTACATTGTCTTTAATCAATTAAAAGTTTTACCGTTCCGTTTTTATAAACACATCGTCATGTGGTTTTATGTATCACTAGTAGGAAGATAACATTGCGCAGTAAAATTGAAACCAAGTTTGAATGGAAGAAAATATTGCAGTAGGTCCGGGGGATGTTTTTTTAAATTTAATTATTTTATTTGTAAAGAGTTGTTAGTGGAAAGTATAAATCAGAAATATTTAGTGGTCAAATTCAATCTTAAAATACGTAATCGACAATTATCAATATTACTGTTTATACAATAGGCTGACACCGGTTGTGTTAATAATCTTGCCCTAAGGCTCAGATCTTTACGGCAATTTCACTCCCTGTGTATATAAAGAGTACCGTTATAAGAGTGATTATAGTTCACTGATTAGTTCACTGATTAATTATTGTCCAATTCTTTGATTATTTTTAGATAATTTTTTTTAGGAAACGTATGTATGTCGTATATCGTCATTATCAAGTCGTACAAATGATCGATCTATTTCTAACCGTGTCTATGTAAAACAATAGCGTGTAACTGCATTACTGGATACAAAGTAAACAAGTTTCATCAAATCATATAGTAATTGTTAAGCTTTCTGCACTTGAGATCCCCCTTTGAAGTCCGACACGAGACAGGTGCATGCCTATGACACCGGAAATTGTTAAACAAACATTGACCACGCGCCGAGTCAACAGGTGGCTGGTTACGTAATGGCGAATACACTGGCGATAGTCAGAGTGGATACTTATTTTAATGCCTGGGAATAAAATATTTCTGACAAAGTAAGTTTAGTTTTGCATAACACGCGATATCGGGAATTGTTTAAAATGCAAGCGACTTTGTAGAAGTTGCCGGTATTTGAAAATTTGATGCATTAGTATAAAGCGTAATTGTTTAAATGTTAATCATTAATAATAATTGGTAGCAATATCGGTGACATCGTGGCATCATACACTGATAATGTTACTGCAGTTTTATAGGCCATTTTGAAGTGATAAGATCGACGTATGGTCTGAGATCGACGTATCGTAGGATTTTGTTAAAATTTTGGCTAAAAATGGGCAATTCGACGAGTCGTCCGCATCGACGAGTCGTCGGGAAAATACGGTATATTTACATTCCCTTATTGATGGAATAATTTATTTTATTTAATGAATCAGTATAAACCGTTGATCATTGAGGGAGTAAATTTGTAACAGCAAGAACAGCTATTTTCTAAGAGATGAGTTAAGATGAGCCTTGAAAATATAATCCATGAAAAATAACTCATGAAATTTTGCTTTTAAGAATAGAATCAACTTTATTGTTGAATAATTGGAAAACAAGGTGTTTTAACAACATGTATGAAATATATTTTTAATTTGATTACAAAGAAACAATGTTCTGGAGCTACTTATGTAAACTACATGTAAATTCATACGCAGTGATTAGGTTGTTGCATTTAGAGGCATTTAAAGATCACAGAATTTGATAGACAAAGCAGTAGATTGTGAATATTATTTTGTAAACAATGGATTTTTTATATTTTAATTTTAATGATTGAAGAAAACAAAAAGGTATTTTTGTATCTAAGTAATTTTCATTTCCTGACAATCTAACTCTGAAGATGTTTATATACATGTATAATGAAACTGTGAATGCAGAGCAATTCTGATTTTGTAATGTTACATGTAGCTTAAAAAGCATCAGTTTGGTCAATCAAAGGTAGTATGATCTCCTTGTTTGAACTTCATCATTCTATGCTAATACAATACATCATCAGATGCTATTAATTCTTTTAACTAACAGCATTCAACAAAAACTATCATCACTTTTATATTGCATTATTGAGATGCTTTAAGATTAAATGAATAAAAATATTACAACATGTACTGGAGTAGATGGCAAGTGTCTATGTTTTTATGTAATAATTTAATAGCACATGTTATACCCATGTTTTAATACCAAGTACCTGAGACATTGCCTGCTAGAAGTGGCATGACATTCCAGTACAAACAACAATATAATTACATGCCCCATAAAATCATTATCCTTGTTTATAGATCATCCAGTATATGATAGGTTTGTCTGAGGAAAACACATGTAGAATTTTATACCAGTGAAAACTTTTGAATCTATTAAAACCATTCATAAATGCATGTACTGCCTGAATTGTCATACATCCATTATGCTCATATTGACCTTTGTTTTATTCCCCTCCAAATAAAGGTTGGAGTATTATTAGAATGTATTGGAAAGCGCAAATTATTTTGACTTTGATTTTGTTTATGTTCAAAAGCCAAGTTTATAGCTGATTCCTTTGTGATTAACATGTGGCGAATCACCATTTGTTTACAGTATTCAGCATTCCAAACCTACCCCTTGGAGACCCTATGGGTTGAAACACCAGAAAATGAAAAGCAAAGGTAATAACTCCTTATATTTCACTAAAAATATTATTTTAAATTCCTACAATATAGTAAAAAAAATATCATCTAACGAACTCTGTAAAGCCGCGGCCAGTTGGCTACAGGACTTATTATTCAAGATTTCTTATGGTGCACATCTCCATTCCAGGAACTTAATCTCCTTGATCACGCCGGAGGAAACACTTGTATTGTCTACCGCTGACAGCAACGGAAAGGTAAAAATTCAAAAAAATAAAAATTCTATAAATGCTCAGTTGTAGTAAATTTCTGTAAATTAGCATCTTTAAATCCTACTTTCATTTTATTAAGCAGACAATTTAGCTGCTTTTAAAAATGTTTACAAGAAGTTTATCTTATAACTCTCTCAATTTTAAGCTTCGTGAATCCTGTGATGTATTTTATTCTATACAGACGGAGTGGCTGATCGCTCTGAACTCCACTATAAACAAAGTTCTGAGTCGTCAGAAGTCTGTGACACGTAGAGGGAGCCATGATCGCTTGACTCCACCTGACATCCGCTTTGCTAACCACCAGTTTATAAAACATGGCGTGTTCAAAGGGGCCACCTACTCCGGCTACTGGTTGTCTGGGAAGTTACACGGCTTGTATGTTTACATTTCACAGCTTTTATGTTGGATATTATTGAATGATCTGGAAAATTACACAGCTTGTATATTTAATATTTTTTGGAAGATCTAGGAAATTAAGTTTAGTATATTAACATTCTCACTCAATTGAAACATGTACATTACACAAAATAGTGCCATAGAAATGTCGGAGTTACACTTGATCCCAAAGTTCTTCTGATCTTTGTCTACGCCCCAGTATAGATGATAATTGCCATGTCACCATTCCTCAGTATGGCTGCTTTGTTCTTTGTCTCAGTATCCACACACCAATTTGGCCGTATTGGGGTATATGTGTCCTCCATCACAACATCATAATCCACGGTTATCATATGAATGGTTATTTTTCTTAATGTTTCAGCGGTGAGATGAAGTGGGCAGATGGACGGAAATATGTTGGACACTTCAAGGAGGGATTACAGCACGGGTAGGAGAGAAGGAATGATCAAGTCTGAGTCAGCTGTTTCCTATAATGGACTTACTAGTAGACTACGTTGTAGTCGATCAGTAGGCTATTATAACTAAGTTTACTTGTTCATTGATTGATTCACTTCCTTTGCAGACACGGCAAGTTAATTCTAAAGCAGAATGACGGGAGTGAGAGAACTCAGGAGGGGTACTGGAGAGATGGACTCCTACATGGACTAGCTAAAGTCAGGTATGTTATAGATAAAGTAGTTAATGGATGGGGGGGGGGGGTACTGGAGAGATGGACTCCTACATGGACTAGCTAAAGTCAGGTATGTTATAAAGATATAGTAGTTACAGGACTGGGGTGGGGGGGGGGGGTACTGGAGAGATGGACTCCTTCATGGACTGGCTAAAGTCAGGTATGTTATAAAGATATAGTAGTTACAGGACTGGGGTGGGGGGGGGGGGTACTGGAGAGATGGACTCCTTCATGGACTGGCTAAAGTCAGGTATGTTATATAGATACAGTAGTTTAAGGACGGGGGGGGGGGGGGGGGGGTCTGGAGAAATGGACTCCTTCACAGACTGGCCAAAGTCAGGTCAGTTATACATTAGATCAAGGGATGGGGGGGAGGGGGTACTGGAGCGATGGACTTCTACATAATGGACTAGCGCTAAAGTCAGGTCAGTAATATAGATATAGATATTAAATAGATAAAGTTATATAGATATAGACATTTCTCTCTGATAACTGTAATCTTGTATGCCCTCTGGGCCCAAAATTGGAAAAAAACTATTATTATTAATATATTGATACAGTAGTTAAAGGACTGATACAGTAGTTAAATTACTTGAGGGGGGGGGGGGGAGGTTGGGTTCTGGAGAAATGGACTCCTTCACGGACTGGCCAAAGTCAAGTCAGTTATATACATTAGTTCAAGGAATGGGGGAGGGGGATGGGGGATACTGGAGAGATAGACTCATACTTGCCAACTGACCCGATTTCGTCGGGTCACACTCGATTTTTCGACCCTTCACCCGATTATTTTTTATGACCCGGCGGGTCATGCTTTTCAAATTCAAAATCAGCAACTGTTAGTTAAAATGCTTCTTTGCAATAAAGTATTACACATAAGTTTTAACACATATTTCTATTGTATATATCTATGAAATGCATGATAAATATGTCATGAATGTCGTTACGCGCTATGACCAGATTTTTTACTTTCCAAATCTGGTCATGACCAGATTTTCTCATGTTGGAGGTTGGCAAGAATGGATAGACTTCTACATGGACTAGCTAAAGTTGGATCAATTATAGATGCAGTATTTAAAATACTTGGTTGGGGGAGGGGGGGGGGGGGTTGAGAGATGGTCACTTTCACTCTCACTGTTTCATTATTCCTACATATAATACATATTGTATTGTTTACAAATCATCCTTGTATTCTTGTTTAATCCAAAGTAGGTCCATAATTGAAAAGAGAGATTTTATTATACTCCTTATTATTTATTCTATTCTATTCAGATATTCTTATTATTTATCTTGTTTCTGTTAAGGTATTCTAACGGTGACCTGTATGAGGGAGCCTTTAAAGATGGACAGAGACACGGTCATGGCATCTATCGCCAGGGACAACACGCCTCAATGGCCGCCAATGTTTACATCGGAGAGTGGGTGTCAGACAAAAAGCATGGCTATGGAATCATGGATGATGTCATGAAAGGTGAGGTTGTACTGTCCATATGATGTCAGACACTTGTTTGAGGTTTTAGTTTTGAAGCCTTAAATATCATTTGTTCAATGTTTTTCTCTGCCCAGTCTGACAGATTCAGTTCATCCTTTGTTACGATACTCTGGCAATTAAAGCCCATATATATGTATTTCCATAATTTCAAGAATACTAGATGGCGGGTATGATGACATTATAATCTTTATATTTGTTGTTGTCGATAGGAGAGAAGTACATGGGGATGTGGCAGGATGACGTCAGACAGGGCAGTGGAATCGTGGTCACTCTGGACGGAATGTACTTCGAGGGCAACTTCACCAACGACAAGCTGACGGTTAGTAGAACAGAAAGGAATGAAATACACGAAAAGTCTTCATGATATTCTCCGTGAATAATCATCTATACATAACTCTTTATGACTATGTAAGCTGTGCGACTGACTTTGGCTGTTTCTTTGACAGGGGTTTGGTTTGATGATGACGTATGACAACAGCTGTTACGAGGGAGAGTTTGCAGGAATTACACAGCTACAAGGAAAGGTCAGTAGTTTGGTTGATATGATACGAGATGTTTTGATTTTTATGAAAAGTTTACTTGAACAAGTTTGAAAAATGTTTGTTGTGATATAACAAAATTAAGGAGATTTTCCATAAACTATTTTTTCAAAGATAATTATATGATGTGTATGTGATACAGGAAACTGGGGATCCCTTACCCTGAAACCATTAAAGGAGAGTTGAAAGTGTCACTATGACATTAATATGTCCATAATTTAATTTTAACATTATTCTGTTGCACTTGTATGATAACTTAGCATTGTGTATGGTACCTATGAAGAGTGTGAACTAAATTAAATCATTTAGTGATGTGTTTATGTTAATTAAATGATGTGTATATGATAGGGCAAGCTGAGAATGCCAAACCGTGACACCATTGAGGGGATGTTTAGTGGCTCGTGGAACGAAGGACTGAAAATCAATGGAGTCTTTAAGAAAGCTGAATATACAGACAGCAAGAAAACGGGACACAGACTCTCACAGTAAGTCTATGGATCTGCTACAGGGGCATAGTATGTCCTTGCACCAATCCTTGTACATACTATATGTAGTTATTGTGAACCAAGTAATATACATGTTCATTAAAATCCTTGAGATTTGACAGCAAGTAGACGAATATTTGTTGCATGCAGGTATAAAACACACTTTTCGAAAAAAGAGAATAAAACTGCTTTCTGGGCGTATAGAAAATGACACATATATTACGGTACTTGGTTTAGAGTATTCAGCATATCTTGTTCAAAGATGATTCATTCATTGAGTCAGTATTATCAGGGATTTTGTTTGCAATTTTGTAAAGGAAATTATCATGTCTAACTATATGAAGTTAATTCAACATTTCTAGTTGCTGTTTTATTACCTATTAATTTAACATTCTCTGAAAGTTCCTTAACCTGCAGTCATGCAGCTTCAGGACTTAAAACCCTATTGCTTTTCTTACCTGATATTTTTCACTCTCTGACATTTACCAAGTCAGTTTTACCTTATATATTCAAGGATCTTTGGCACCATGGCCGTTCCTGCCAATCAAAAGTGGGAGGGCATGTTCCAGCAGTGTATCAATGTATTCAGGGTCAAAGGTCAGGACCAACTTAATACCCAGAAAGCCTGGGAAAATGTGGCAGTTACTCTGTCAAAGGGGAAGAAGAACATAAGAGAAATCCAGGCAAAGTAAGAGATTATTACAGAGAACTTGCTGATATCAGCTTGTATATGTACATGTATATATTATCAAAACCGATTTGGTGAGGTTTTTCTGATAGCATCAGGATCAATTCTGATGGTTATGTCAAAGGTAACCAAACCGCTGATGTTAAAACTCTATGATTGATCAACTTGTATTCTTAGGCGGAGTTATCTATGCAGGCTTACGCAAGGCCAGAGCTTATGGATTTCACCGAAACGTTATTTTCCCACATCATTGGCTATTCCCTTGTGTTTAAATTCTATGAAAAATTCTTTCTGTGTAAGCTGGTGTTAAACCATAGTCTCAAGTCATCCTCTAGAGTACGCACAGCTCTCTTCTTGGTGGAAGAGGATCATTGATGTTGGTTTGTGACAATGGCATTTAAACAAAATACATGCATGTCTCAACGACATATGGTAAAGAAGTTTTTATTGAATGTTTTATTTTTTTTTTTTTTTTTTTTTTTTTGTATGTATTTATTAAACACAGTACATTTGGATTCGAGATAATACCTCCGCAGAGGCTCTCTATATATACATCACCTGGGGTGCCAGGGGCCCCCTGGATCAGTAATGCTAATCAGCGATATAAATGAATCAGTATTTATAATTGTATTTTTTAAGCGTAAATAGACTTAGATATGAAATAACAATTGATATAAATATTCGTATCAATATTGTATATACATTTGTAGAGCATTAAAATATATTGTACAAGGTATTTGTTTTCTTCAATATGTATAATTGTATTTTTTTAAAGCGTAATTAGACGTAAACATGAAATAACACATTTTGATACAAGTAATAGTAAAGTAAAATAAGAGTACTATTCGGGGAGGTATCATTCAGCCAATTGATATAATATTCGTATCAATACTGTATATATATTTGTGGAACATACCTGTTCAATAAAATATTTTTAGCAATAAATATACAATCGGAACATAAAGTAAATGCAATGCGGCAGGACTAACAACAGCATCACAGTCCAAAATTGCCTACCGCATATATGTGAAGAGGGACAGGTCTCCCTCTTGTACATTATAATAGTACATTAATAAAGTTTATAATATTTCATTTATCATATACTATTTGATATTTTTTCAAGAATGCTGAAGTTTAATTTTACACATTTTGATTTTTTTACAGTAAGATACAATTGCATTAGCGCATTTTTTAAAAAACAGCGCATATCTTCAGATGACACATGTTCGTTTGAGATTCTACGTTTCATTTTATATTTGTAAATTTTGCATGCAATGAATGAAAAAGTGTTGTCTAAGATAAGAGTATATTTGTTGCTCGTGAAAATAAAACCAATGACAATCAATTTCCATGTAACATCAATATTTAGTATCAGAGAAATGTTCCGCCAAAGTGGCATTGTCAAGTCACACTCGTAGATTAAATGTTTTATATTTTCTGGCGTATTGCAATTATTACAGTTCCCATTAATGTTTTTATCCCATTTACTAACCGATAGATTCGTGGTCAACAAGTTGTGAAGTAATTTATAATTAAACTCTGATACAGATTTATCAAATAATGATCGAATCTTGTTCTCGTAGATTACATTAAAGTAGTACTTGTCTATTTGGAATTCCTTACACCATATATTTTCCATAATAGGTTTTTGGGATTTCTTGTTTATAAGAATATTGTAGAAAAATTTAGACTTTTTATTTGAAGTATCTTCTAGCTTTCCTTCAAAATAGAAATGTGACTTAGTGAGCGAATTCGTGAAATTTATGGTTTGTAAATCTATTCTTGAAAGGTGCAACTTTATTGCATTTTTAACTATAAAGTATTCACATAAAAAATTGCTTGTTGATGCCAAGCATTCTTTTATGTCGTTTATTGTTTTGAAGCCATTCTCATTAAAGAGGTCTTTTACTAGTAATAAACCACCTTTTGTCCAACTTGAAAAAAATATAGATTTACCCTTAAAACATATGTTTTTATTGAACCAGATATTTTGATTAGCAAAATTGGTTAATGAAATATCTTTGCATTCGTTAAAGGCCACAAGGACCTCTTTATAGAACACAGGAAGGGAGTTTAATTTAAATTCTTCGTATTTTGTAATGCTTGAATTGATCAAAAATGGAATATCGATATTATGTTTTACTACACAAGCGTTTAAGAGTGAAGATAGACTACTTCTATTTTGAATAATTTTCGAAACCCAAGAAGCTTTTATAGCTTTGAGTTTTGATTCAAAGTCTGTAATACCAATGCCGCCTTCATTTATGTTTCTAATTAAGGTGTTACGCTTGATGCGCTCTCGGTTACCCCAAAGGAAGGAGAAAATTATTTTATTAATACTCTTTATGAAAGATTGTTCAGGGTTTTCTAAAATAGTAGCCGTGTACAAGACCTTGGAGATTAAAAGAGAATTTATAAGCTGGCATTTTCCAAAAATAGTTAATTTTCTACATCGCCAAGAGTCAAGTATTTTTTCAAATTCCTTAAGTTTACATAACCAGTTTCTTTCATTATTTTTCGGTTTTATTATGCCCCATATATATACCCAGACATTTAATTGTTTCAAAATTAATTTTTATACCTTTAAGAGTTGTTTCGCCTTCCATAGTATGTTTAAGCGCCCCTAAAGGAATACATTCCGTCTTTGATAAATTCAACTTTGTTCCTGATACAGATCCAAAGTTTTCAATAATTTTGACAACATGTTCAAGGGATTCTATGTCCTTAACAGGGAAAGTACTGTCATCTGCATGTTGTATGCATTTAATTTCATTTCGTGTGTTGCTTATTTTAAATCCATTAACACTATCAGAATTATTAATTCTTGTTGATAAAATTTCCATTACAAATAGAAATAAAATAGCTGAGACAGGACATCCTTGTCTAATACCTCTATACATATGACATTTTCTAGAGATCCAACCATTGTTTTTTATATAAAAATAAGGATTTGTATACAAAATTTTGATCCATTTAACAAAATTGTCGCCGAAATTAAATTTCATCATTGACTGCAACAGAAACTCCCATTCAACAGAATCAAATGCCTTCTGAAAGTCAGCAAATAAGAGGATTCCTGATTCATTGCTTTTTTCCCAATAATCAAAAATATCTAAAATAAGCCTAGCATTTGTTCCTATATAACGTCCTTTAATATATCCAGACTGATCGGGGTTTATTAATTTGTCTATAATTTTTTTTAAACGTCGAGAAAAAACACAAGCAATAATTATGTAATCACAATTTGTTAAACTTATGGGACGATAGTTTTGAAGTTCATCTAGTTTTCCTTTCTTATGAATCAAAGACAATACAGAGCATTTTTGCGTATTTGTTAGTTCCTTATCCTCAAAAGATTTTATTAGCGCATCGAACATGTATTGCTTTAGGTGTTTCCAAAACATTTTATAGAACTCAACAGGCAAGCCGTCAAGTCCGGGAGATTTATTGTTTTTCATTTCAAGTACGGCCTCAGAGCATTCTTGTATTGTTGGAGCTTTATCAAAGAACTCTTTGTCTTTTATTGAATGTTCAAAACTTTCAGGGGCATTAATTGCCAGAAAGTTTTAAGTCTCTATCTCTAATGGTTTCTGAGAAGTGGCAAAAACAAGCACTGATATAATAGAGGCATTAACTCTATAACTGTTTCAAGGTGGGGGCTGAAGGGCTATATTTTTAAATGCCTTAAAGAGTCCTATCACATTCATGATATGTTTTTCTATACCAACATAAACAATAGAAATATAAAAAAAATCATTGATTTCCTGACTTTCAACCTTGACCTTAATGTTATTTTAATCAGCCAAGGTGGACACTTCCATCCCATGTGGTCTGATGTCTCTATGATGAATGGTTCCTGACTTGTTTGTGTTTTTATTGAAGTTTAGGAATTTTTAGGGGCAATAACTGCTACTAGGGGTCATCAAATCGTTTCAGTATGAATAGATTGAAGAAGCCTCTTGGTGAATTACAGATATTGGTAAAAGTGTCAAGTCTCTACCTGTAATAGTTTAAGTGTTAAGTGATTACAATCATATTGTAATATAGATGTAATAACTTCATAATTATTTCAAGGTAGGCGCCGAAAGGTTAGATTTTGAAATGTCTTCAGAATTCTACTACATCCATAATTGAGTTTTTCAATACCACTATTTATATGAAATCTCATTAATACATGTATACAGATTTTTGAATGACCTTGACCTTTGACCTTATGCCAAGGTAGATGTTTCAATCCCAAGTAGACCAATATCTCTACAATGTATGGTAAAAATGCTGTGTTTTTGTTGAATGTACGAAACTTTCAGCGGCAAGAAACTGCTAGAAGGGGGCCTCAGGCCCATTTGTTATGAACAAATTAAAGGAGCCTCTTTGTGAACTAATCGCAAATCCAGCATCGATTTAGATGCTACAGTTAATGTTGCATTGCATTGAGTGATGACACTTTTTAATGGTGTTTATTTCAATTGCGATTTCCAACAAAGATTCTGATTGGTGCATTTATATAGACCCACTCATTATCAAATGCATGTGGAAAACATGATGCTATCATGTGGAAACAAATGTTGGAGAGAGAAAACTTATAATAAAGTTGTACATGTACTTGCAAGTTAAAAATTACAAACAGAGTTATTTGAGAGTAAAGGGAACGCAATGTTTTGTATATGTGTTATAATGTTAGTGGGAAAAAAAACAAAGAAAAAGTTCTCTAAAAGCAGGGATACTGGGATTACGGTATTCTCTTTTCAAAAGTGGACAGGCAATGTCAGGCATAGCCTACATCTACATGTTGGCTAATATTGCTTATATTTCAAAAATAAAAAAAAAAATAAAAATTACATTAAGTATATCGTTTTTAGCATGATCTACGAAGTAAATAACATTAGATAAGATTTTCCGTTCTCCATTCCGTTCCGCTTTCCGTTCCGTTTTCCGTTCCGCGTTTTAGCAACACCCTTTGAAAACAGATGTGTGTAATTGATCGGTTGAAGTTCAATAAAATGCAATATTTATGATCAGTATCCATTGAGAACTCTATGGAATAAGCTACAACAAAATAAATATTGCCTCAACTTAAATTGATGGCTGACAAAATTATATACCCTATTGAGCAATTCAGCAAGCTATTAAAATATACCAGTATTCTGGAATTTGCTGTAACTGATTTATCTTTCCTTGAAATAGGCCCTTGAAGGAAAGTGAAAATAACACTTATTTAAAAGTAAATATTTATCTTAATATATAATTTTTAAGTTCACTACACTTCAAGACAGACCAAAGACAATAAATAAATAGTTAAAACAAAATGAAAGTACAACACCTGGATAAGAAAATTACCACATCTAAAAATAGCACAGTAATTCCACAGGTAAGGTGTTGTCCTTCAAAATGGAGTCATTTCCAACAAGAGTGTAAGTGAAAATCAATATTCTAATTCTTATTTAAATTAAGTCATATTGTTGTAATAAATGTTCATTTTTTTATGTTATTATATTCTTTTGTCTGTCATTTGATTTCATTTTGACTGTATGCCAATATGGTGATGTCAATAAACCATTGAAATGTTCATTTCAAATATGGGTGTTAATTGTCAATAATTGATAGATTTTTAATGTTTCTCTTTAATTATAAAAAAATAAAAACTACATCCTAAATGACCTATTTTATAAGCAGTCTCCAAGCCATTTCTTAAACCCATTGAAAAAGCCTCTTGCCTCCTTTCAAATATGACAAAAACTTGAAACAAAGACTATCAATTAGTATCATAAATTTTAGGATACATAGAATCTCAACTCCACTTCAACATTAATTAACTGCCATCCAAAAAATTATATGTCTAATAGCAATGAATACATTAAATAAATGGCAAATTCAAGAGTATAATTTCTTCTGAATAGCTAGGACGTACTTCATTGTATATATTATAATTTTCACAAAATCAAATGCTACAGTATTATTATTTCTGCTGACTAAAATTCCTAAACACAAAGGTGCAAAATGATTTTGGAACCTAAAATTGAATTGATATTTCAGGGTGTGAATTAATTCTATAAATTGTTATGTTGTAAAAATGAGACATCTCATCTGAAAAACAAATCTTACTTATTTACAGTATACTGTATACATGTAAATCTTGATGTTTCTATTGATTGTTGCTCATTGTAAGAAAAATGCATTCTTTCTAGTAAAGGCTAGTCAAACATGTGAATTAAGGAATGAGAATTCATTCTTTGAGTATTATGAGGTGATAATTTTGGTTGGTGTGTGGTCAAATCCAATTAAGTCCGAAGAACTGTAGCTCCATTGGAAATTCAGGTTGATGGACCGCAGAGTTACAGTTCCATCCATACAAAAAACTGTACAATTATTGTACATAAAAAATTGTGCATGGTTTGCCTGTTGAGCTCTAGTTCTGCAGCTAAAAATGTTAATAAAAAAAACACAATTTATTTAACTTCTTAAGCTTTCAAAAATATGCATATTATCAATGACAGATATGAGGGAATGCAGCTGACGTCAGAGTCTGTGTTTGTGGGACTGTGTGTGATAGTGGGGACCTCACAACAGGTGGCCCTCAGGAGGGAGACAGAGGACATCAGGGAGATGGTGAGGATACGAGTGATGCCTAATGATGGGATGATTGAGATGGTGAGTGGAAGTAATGAGAGAAGGGTTCAGACTGAAGGGATCAGATCTGGACTATATGTACTGGCCAAACAACCACCGAGTGATCATGGACATGTCTCAGTCTGAGTACTACAACACCGCCAATACAACCTTGATTCTCTCTAACAGTTCTGAGAGTCCACCAGGATTCACTCTACTTCAGTTACTGACACCATCAAGATATAGAGAAGTCCAGTCAGCACGTGTCAGAATGAATGACAGAGTATATATATCTAGTTCTATATACAGACAGTTAACTTGTTCATCAGTTTTTCTCAATTCTACTGTACATGGACCCTGTGGTAGTGGTGTGTATGGAGGAGTACTAGAATATGACCATGCCTTTCTGTTTTGTTTCCAACTTTTGGTCTCCGTCTGCCTCATCATGGATAGACAGATGTCACTCATGGCCTGATCCTGAAGTTGTTGATGACATTGTCAGAAATGGATGCCACTTTGTAGCAATAGGACACCCATTAGGACCACATGGAAATAGAGAATGGAGAATTTCATTTTCTCTGGTAGAATATAAACTTGTGTCATCAATGAACCACTGTCAGTTTTTGACTTATGGGTTGTTAAAACTTTTCTTAAAAGAAGTAATAAATCATCAGTTAGAAGAATCCAATAAACTGTTATGTTCCTATCACATGAAGACAACAGTTTTTTGGGCGATTCAACAAAACACACTACCTCACTGGTGTCCACAAAATCTCCTGGCCGGTTTCTGGGTCTGCTTTAAACTTCTCCTTAAATGGGTGCATGAGGGAGTTAGTCCAAACTTTTTCATCCCACAAAACAACCTATTTCTGACAAAGGTCCATGGCTCAGCACAAAACAGATTATTCCTACAGTTACATGAATTGTACAAGAAAGGTCTGGCCTGTCTGTTACAGAGTTCCTCAATCAGGTCCTACATCATTGATGTACTGTACAATCCTAGACTTTCTATATGTACAGATGAAAGTATAATGATGTCTGAAGTTGATTATGATGTAGAACTTGTCAGGGAGTCCAATAGAGCTGTTGTTTCTGAAGTAGATCTATTTGGTCTTACAAAAGCCATACACACAATAGAACAGTTGGTAGAGTCACCCCTGACACACTATCAAGTTGTTACATTACAGAGTGTTACAGCCTCTTTACTTCAGTGTACTGCATTTCAATTACAAAAAATGTACACCAACACAGGTTACAACAAGCAGATGTATATTGCAGACAAAATGTCCTGTCACATGCTGAAATTAGCAGCCAAGTTAGGATGTGTATCTGACATGTTGTACATTGCCATGTATTATTACAAGACACTCAGATACAGGGAAGCCTTATCTCTTATAGAGATGACCAAGGTCAAGTTAGCACAGCCATATCTGATGTATAGGGTACATGTAGACAGAGAGAGGTATACTGAGGCTGTAGGGGGACAGTCCTGGTCTACAAAGATCAGACAGGCTGTAGCAAGAGATATCACACTTTACCATGAAATCTGTTATATCAGTGAACTAATGTCAGAACAACAGTCTGCTCTACAAAACAAAGATGATGCATTATATATCCCAGTGTTTGTAATGTTACACTTCCTAGAGTTCTTGTGTTACAGACACATTGATACAACATTATCACAAACAGCTCTAGATGAGCTACAGGTCCTAGTCCACCATGATCAGGGATTGTATGTATGTGATCTATTCAGAGACATCTCCTGGGAGATCCTAGGGATCTGTCAACAGATCACAGGGAACCTCCAGGCTGCTCTATACTCATACCAACAGTCATTCACACAGTATCCGATGCACAGAATACAAACTGCTACACACAGGAGAATACAGGACATAGTTGGAACAATCTCACACCAGTAAATAATTACCTAAAATATAGGAAACGTTCTGAGATTGAAAGCTAGTAACAAACTTAGTATAATTATGTATAAAGATAAGACAGATTGTATTACGACATTCCTGCATTACGACAAATCAATCCTTGAATCACATGATACTTTGGGTCTATTTCAGGGGTATTTGACAACTGTACATGTGACTTATATTTTTATTTGTTAAATTTCTGTTGTTTGTTAGCAGTAGATGTAACATAGCATTGCCTCTAAGTTATGTATGACAGAATGAGTGAGTAGTAATACATTGCAGTGCGTCTGGGTTTAGCAGTGTAATACAATACAGATCAATTTACTACAATATCCTTGAACTGATAAAGATCTGTGACTGACGGAATGAATGTACTATGCTTTGCTAGTCCAGTTTGAAATACTGTATTATGGTTTACATTTCTTATCAACAGTGTACTGTACTGCTGTATTTATGCAATGTTTATTGTATTTCTAATTTTTTCGTATTAAAACAATGCACTGAAAGAAAGCATTCTTTTTCAAATGCACTGATGTTTAATCAATGTCTTGACATTTATATTTGCAATCTACAGTATATGCATTTGTTGCAATACATTTTAACTTTTTTTATCATGACTGTTGTTTATATATATCTGCAAGTTGTGAAAATATGTAAAAGTCTCTAAATCTTTCCACACATATGTTTTATCTTTTATACCAAAAAAGGGAGGCTCAGGAGACAAATAGCTCACCTGAGTAACATTGGTCATAACTCTAATCAGCAAGCAGGAATATGTATTTGGAATCAAAAGACATACTATCTAGTTTAATAAGAACAAAGGACTTTCTCTCTCTTTCTATCTGTCTGTCTGTCTCTGTGTGTGTGTGTCTCTCTCTCTCTCTCTCTCTCTCTCTCTCTCTAAGGAGGTGATAAACAAAAGTCTCATACCATGGTCCAGAGTACGCATAGCTCTCTCCTAGATAGAAGATGATCGTACATGTTGAATGTGGTTTGCTTACTTACCAGTCAAGTGATTGAGATGAATTTCTCAATTTCTACACCTTTCAAACGGAAATCGACAGTCAATAAACAAATTAAACGATGACATGAAAGAACTTTAGACAGAAGTGGAAAGTGCAAAGGGGTCTATCTACACGTAGGTAGAATTGAGCAATCTTTGCTTATCAAGTTTCCAATTCGGTCATTCTTCCTTACCCTACCACATGGTATAAATTTGCACACGTGTAAACATACATTACCATACATTTTACCACAGATGTTATTTCTTCACTTGTCTCTAAATTCCTTTAAATGCCATCACTAGCCCCATACTGTGGCATGGTTTGTTTACATGTAAAAATGATGACTCCTGATCTGCTTTTTGAGGTCGATTTGCTTAAAGATGATTTATTAGGAGAGAGTTTGGGGCAAGTTAAATGACAACTACATTTATGAACAGTTGTAAACTGAATGAACAATTTTTAATTGATTATTTGCACAGAATGTGGTATGATATAATGTCAATTATATTTGTTCACAGGGCTTCTATATATGTCATAGAGCACAGTGGATATGAACCCCTGTGATCTGATCAATCCTAGCATAATTCATGCAAAGTAAATTGCAAGTTTTTCATAATTGAAATATGCACTGTACATTTTATAGTTATTTACATGTATAATCAAACCCACTTTTATTTAATTGAGCTACACCAGCCATATTTATCGTGTGATTGTTATTGTCACAACAAATGCCCCAATTCTGATTGCCATGAGAAACAGGCGAATTTTTCATTTTCTGTTATGTTGTTGTTTTGTCTGTACATAATTTAGTCTGCACCAGCGGCCAATCAGAAGTAAACTGAGTCCACCAATAAGAAAGTTTGTGGTCATGAACCGGGTATGGTTTATGCATGACGTAGCTGACAGACTTGAACGTAATGCTATACCGGTATTGAAAAAACCTCACCAAATTCATTTTGATAATAATACTGTAGGTATTTACATACAAATGTGTTTTGTACACTTTGTCATTAATATTTCCATTGATTATAAATGTATAAGCTGAAAAGCAGATATTCTAATATGGATAAAAATTTTGGTATGTGATCTGAAATGGTTTTGTTGGAATTTAATTTTGTTCTTAACCATATAAACGCTTTGATTTTATTGAAGAATATGAACCCCCAAAAGAATATTTCTGTTTTAATTAAATACAGTACATTCAAAATGTCTAACACGTCAATTGTGATAAGGAATCACATATATTGTAAATTTGCAATGTGTACTCAGTGTTTCCATTAAATATATAATCATGTTTTTTACCTGATGTTCACCTGTTTTACCTGTCTTACCTGTGTTTCTGATCAGTCCCTCCAATAAGATACGGAGGATTCTGACCCTAGCGGAGGAGCTGGAGACGATCCCTCCTCACAGCAAGGGTAGGCTTACTGTGGAGTACTACCACCAGATCAAGACCTACCTACACAAGGTCAGTCAAACGGTCATACCATCACAGAATAGGCCACTAGTACTACCGCCATATAATTACATACTTACACAATGTCAAACAGTGTCATCACAGAATAGGCCGCTAGTGTTACATTTTTTTATTTTTTTTATTTTTTATGTATAAAATGGTTTACTAGTGCATTTTAAATGATGGACCAAAATATTGAATGTTTAAGTCAAGTTACAAGCGAGATACAGAGGTAAGAATTGGTTGTTATGTAAACAAAGCTCGAGTCTTATAGTTGTTTACAAAAAATGTAATGTAGAGAATTACCATTTCTTTGACAAAATGACATGTAAAAACAATTTAAACTAATTCAGTATCTTCATAAATACTATTAATGAAAAAAGAAAGATACATATGATTGAAACTTGCACCAATACAACACATGTAAAAATGACAACATTCGGGCTTTCTTTACAAAACAAAGAATTATGAACTCTACATCTTGCTTATAACTTAATATTTGACTTTCAAATTTTGACAAAGCATTATTTATAAACTTCTATATTTATCAGTATAAACATTGAAAATAGAGAAATAAAATTAGAAAATTTTAAGTCAAATCGTGTCCAAGTCTCTTTAATACACAATGTCGGTCAAACATCTCATCACTGAATAAACTATAGTTTTATATAGTGATTTTTACCTGAACGATAATTAAGAATTAAGAAATCAGTCCCAGGATATACATGTATAAGGATGTGAAGTATTTTGTTCTTTCCAAAAATAACTATAGAAGATTGATAACTATAGAAGATTGATAGGTCTGGATTACAGTAAAACACGCTTATAATGAAGTGCCAGGGATGAACCATTTTGCTTCGTTTTCAGCGGAATTCATTATATCCGTCAAGTTTACAACATGTAATAAAGTTTTAGGGATTGAAAATCACTTCGCTGTAAGCGTCAATTCATTTTAAGTGTGTTCGCTATAAGCGTGTTTTACTGTACATACTTTTATTTTGTGGTACTTTCACTTTGTGTTGTTCCCAGGCTTTTGACCTGCCCATTCACCCCCTGGGTAAGCTAATGGAGGGCCTGGTAGATGTATTCCGTGCGGCGTATATCGGAGTGGGAGCCCACCCCAGACTGTTGGACCACGCTGTTAAGGAGATCACTTCATTTGTGTCCAGACTCTACAATTGTGTCAGGTAATGCTTTTTGCCATACACTGTACCATCAAGTAACACTTTTTACTATACACTTTGCCATCAGGTAACACTTTTTGCCATACACTGTACCATCAAGTAACACTTTTTACTATACACTTTACCATCAGGTAACACTTTTTACTACACACTTTACCATCAGGTAACACTTTTTGCTATACACTTTACCATCAGGTAACACTTTTTGCCATACACTTTGCCATCAGAAAAACTTTTTGCCATACACTTTACCATCAGGTAACACTTTTTGCCATACACTTTGCCATCAGCTAACACTTTTTACTACACACTGTACCATCAGGTAACACTTTTTGCCATACACTTTGCCATCAGGTAACACTTTTTACTATACACTTTACCATCAGGTAACACTTTTTGCCATACACTGTGCCATCAGCTAACACTTTTTACTATACACGTTAACATCAGCTAACACTTTTTGCTTTACACTTTACCATCAGGTAACACTTTTTGCCATACACTTTGCCATCAGTTAACACTTTTTACTATACACTTTGCCATCAGCTAACACTTTTTGCTATACACTTTACAATCAGGTAACACTTTTTGCCATACACTGTGCCATCAGCTAACACTTTTTACTATACACGTTAACATCAGCTAACACTTTTTGCTTTACACTTTACCATCAGGTAACACTTTTTGCCATACACTTTACCATCAGCTAACACTTTTTACTACACACTGTGCCATCAGGTAACACCTTTTGCCATACACTGTGCCATCAGTTAACACTTTTTACTATACACTTTACCATCAGGTAACACTTTTTGCCACTGTACCATCAGATTACACCTTCTAACATACAAACATTGTGCCATAGGATTTACATGTATTTGTGGGAACACACAAGTGAAATGCCTTCCTCTAAAATCTCTGTAGGATTTATCTGTAGTCACTACAGTATTTACTTGAAGTTCTTTATAGAATTTACAAGTAGTTGTTGATAGGAATTACATGTAGTTGTCTTTAAGAATCATCTGTATTCATCTATGAGAATTGCCTGTAGTTATCTATAGGAAATACCTGTAGTATTTTTTAGTAATTACCTGTAGTATTCTGTAGGAATGACCTGTAGTTATCTATAGGAATTACCTGTAGTATTCTGTATGAATTACCAGTAGTTATTTTTGCTCTACCCACAGGATCCTGTTCCCAGACCTCTCAGAGACGGGGGGCCCTCTGCTGATTGAAGCCGAAGCAGCCAGTGAAGGAGGGACAACTCCAGAGACGGACGACATTTCGTAAGTACCCCGCTGTCTAACACACTCTTTGAAGTATTTTACAAACTTATTCATCTGATGACATTTTTTTAAAGTTTGATTACACAGTCCATTTCTTCTTATTTAATTTTAAGTAGAGGTACTGTTTCTCAAAAATGTTATTCAAAGCAGGTTTTATTTTTATTACCGGTAATTAAATTTTCATATAGGATGAGCCTTACTATACACATAAGCAATTAGGCCTCACAATAGGCGGAGCTCTGTCATGTGACATTTTTGTAAAGAAATTAATTGATGATACTTAATTCAGTGTTAACAGTTATAGGCTGTAATTGATGATACTTAATTCAGTGTTAACAGTTATAGGCTGTAATTGTTGATACATAGTTCAGTGTTAACAGTTATAGGCTGTAATTGATGATACTTAATTCAGTGTTAACAGTTATAGGCTGTAATTGATGATACTTAATTCAGTGTTAACAGTTATAGGCTGTAATTGATGATACATAATTCAGTGTTAACAGTTATTGGCTGTAACTGATGATACATAATCCTAATTGTTACAGGCTGGTGGTGAGCTGTGGTACCCTCATACACCCGATCCTTCTCCCTAAGATCTACCCACCCCTGTTTGACCTTTATGCACTCTACAATGACAAAGATGATGAGAAGTATTGGGAGAGGGTGAGGAAACTGAACAAACAAGGAGATATAGGACTAATGGCATTTCTAGGAATTGATCAGTAAGTATAATCCTGGAGATATAGGACTAATGGCATTTCTAGGAATTGATCAGTAAGTACATGTATAATCCTGGAGATGTAGGACTAATGGCATTTCTAGGAATTGATCAGTAAGTATAATCTTGGAGATGTAGGACTGATGGCATTTCTAGGAATTTATCAGTAAGTATAATCCTGGAGATGTAGGACTGATGGCATTTCTAGGAATTGATCAGTAAGTATAATCCTGGAGATGTAGGACTAATGGCATTTCTAGGAATTGATCAGTAAGTATAATCTGCGATATATAGGACTGATGGCTTATCTAGGAATTGATCAGTAACTAATAATGGCATAACAGGGAATTTCAAATGAGTTAAAAAATTTCCATTCCTTACTTTTCTGAAACTTAGCATATGAGTGACCAATACATGTGTTAGAATCTCATCTTTGTATTTCAGGAAGTTCTGGTTGATTGATGCAGTGTTAAAGGAAAAATCTCCAGTAGGTACCCTGTTTTCTGTACTTCACTGTTGATAAATGTTGTGTCTCTGCCATGACAGTTGTTTGATGCACGCTGTGTTCACATACTAGCTTTGTCTATGTTGTAGAGTCTGTCAGCCTTGAGAAACCAGAGCTATTGTTCTGCCATAGAGACACTGCAACACATAAGGTTGGTAGAAACAATTTAATCATTATTATTTACTGGTATATCGATAAACTTCAAGACAATAACACAATCTTTTCTAGCTCACCTGAACCAAAGGTTCAAGTATTCTTTTCTTAACACGTGTTTTCCCTCATCCATCCACCCCTAAATCATTAGCTCACCGAGACGAAGTCAGGGGGAGCTTATGCTATACCCTCGGCGTCGGCGTCCGGACCTGGTTAAAGTTTTTGTTGCAGGTCCTGTATCTAAGCTATTACTTGTCCTATCTTCACCAAACTTGCATGGATGATGCATCTGGACCTACTTATGGACTTGAAAGACTTGGATGCTGTATCTGAGTCCTAAATTTCAGATGCTGGAGGAGGTTAAGGTTGTTGGACCAGGTTAAAGTTTTTGTTGCAGGTGCCCTTTGATAGCAATATCTAAGTTACTGCAGGTACGTACTTCACCAAACTTGCATGGATGGTGTGTCTTATGATACTGATGCACCAAACAGGCTTGAGTGCTGAATCTGAGCCATAGGTTTCGGATGCTGGAGGAGGTTAAGGTTGTTGGAGCAGGTTAAAGTTTTTGTTGCAGGTGCCCTTTGATAACAATATCTAAGTCACTACAGATCCATACTTCACCAAACTTGCATGGATGGTGTGTCTTATGATACTGATGCACCAGACAGGCTTGAGTGCTGAATCTGAGCTATAGGTTTCGGATGCTGGAGGAGGTTAAGGTTTTTGGAGCAGGTTAAAGTTTTTGTTGCAGGTGCCCTTTGATAGCAATATCTAAGTTACTGCAGGTTCATACTTCACCAAACTTGCATTGATGGTGTGTCTTATGATACTGATGCACCAGACAAGCTTGGGTGCTGAATCTGAGCTATAGGCTACAGATGCTGAAGGAGGTTAAGGTTTTTAGAGCTTGTTAAAGTTTTTGTTGCAGGTGCCCTCTGATGATTATATCTTAGGTACAACTTGTACTACCTTCACCAGACTTCAATGGATGGTGCGTCTTATGATACTGATGCACCAGACAGGCTTGAATGCTGAATCTGAGCCATAGGTATCGGATGCTGGAGGAGGTTAAGGTTTTTAGAGCTGGTCATAGTTTTCGGATGCTGGATATGGTTAAGTTTTTTGGAACAGGTCACATGTTTAATAGATAACAGTATTATTTCAAACTTGCATAGTTGATTAAACTGTAATATGAATGAATCACAGAGGAAGCTTCAGATGCAGAGCTTGGTCTCCATTATCAAGGATGCTAAAAAATATATCTTAGTTATTACAGGTCCTGACTTCACCAAACTTGACTGGATGGTGTGTCTTATGATACAGATGCACCTGACAGGCATGGATGTTGAATCTGAGCCAAAGGTTGCAGATGCTGGAGGTTTTAATTGCTAGTGCCCTCTGATGATGATATCTTAGTTATTACTGGTTGGAACTTCACCAAACTTGCATGGAGATGCGTCTTATGTATACTGATGCACCTTACAGGCTTGAATGCTGAATCTGAGCCATAGGTTTCGGATGCTGGATGAGGTTTAGTTTTTTTGGAACAGGTCACATTTTTATAGATGATAGCTTGCATTGTTGATTTAACTATATTATAAATGAAACGCAGAGGTTGCTTCAGATGCAGAGCCTGATCTCCATTATCAAGGATGCTAAAGAAATCTCCTCACTCAAACCTGCTCGATACATAGATGTGTTTGTTGATAAATGAAACAACATGATTCCTATGATATAGTATTGTATGGTATGAAACAATATTGTTTAATATGATACAATATAATATCATATGTAATATTATAAAAAGTTATATGATACGATATGATATTGTATCAATTTTTTTGATAATTTATGTTATGATATTGTATCATGATATCGTTATGTATAGTATTGTATATTATGATACAATATTGTATGATATTATATTGAATTATTAATTTATTATTTTATCACATGATACTATTACATAAGATATTGCAAAATATAATATTGTATCCTATGATACAATATTGTATATTCTATAATATTGTATCATACGATATTGTATTATATGATATCAGTTTCTGAAGTACAGAATTATATGACATGAAATTGTATAATATGATACTGTTATATTATATGATATCGTATCATATGATATTGTATAATATGAAATTGGTTTATAATATGATATATTATCACATCACATAAAATTGTATTGTATGATATTGTAAAATATATTATTGTATCATATGATACAATATGTATAATATAATATTGTGTTATATAATATTTTACTTTATCACAGAATATTGTATCATATGATACAATATCATATTATGTATCAAAAATGATACAGTATCATACAATATCATACTATATTATACAATATAATATCATATGTGTCAATGTTATGATGTAATATGATATTGTAATATAATACTATATTGTTTTATATATTATGATATTGTATTATGTGATCAAATACAATAACATATAACACAATACAATGTCATATCATACATTACAATGTTATATCTCATCATTGTTTATTATGGTATTTTATTGTATTATATGATATATGTTGTAGATACGATAGGATGCAATATTTAATTTTATATTATTGTATTGATTAACATATGAACATATGATTATCATACAATTTTTTTAACAGATGATATACGATATTGTGTCAAAACAGAATCCATGAATATCCAAGATCATAAAGTATTCATGATTTTCATTTAATATGATAAAGGTGGTCTCATAAAGGTGAAGTCTCATAAGGGTGATGTCTCATCTCGGTGAGCTTTGTAATCTGTGATTACCTATGTTTTTTAACATATGATTGGAACAGCTCTTCATTAAAACTTGGGAGACATCCTTGTTAATAATAAATATTTACTTAATTTCTTTATTTTTCTTTTTCAGCACAGCCTTTAGTCCCAAGGAAAAATTAGAAGTCATTCAGAAAACATTTTCAGAAATAACAAAGGTAATCTAACAGTATTGTTGCTCTCATAGAGTTTTTAAGAGGCTCTACACCAGAAGTTTTTTTTTGCACTGAAAATAAATAACTTTTAGTTGGACAAGCACCAACTGTCCAGGATTTCCATTTTAAACGGATCCGTAATCGAAATAGGAAACAAGACATTAAACTGCATTGGCTGACCTGTCATCATCAAATTCAAAATTCGAAACTGAGGATTTTGCAAAATATACAAAAGTTTATGCCTAATATAAATATCAAAATACAAATGATGAAAAAATCTTGTTTACTTTGACAGACAGTTGAGGAGAGTATGGGAGACGTACAGGTTTGGTGCATGGATGATCTATTCCCTATCTTCCATTACGTCGTCATCAGAGCACAGATACGCCACCTAGGGGCAGAGATTCACCTCATCCAGGACTTAATGGAGCCCCATTTAGAAAATGGAGAGTTAGGCATCATGTTTACAACACTCCATGTAAGTAAGATAATAGAGAACTTTCACCATGTTTGTAACACTGCATGTAAGTAAGAAAATAGAGACCTTTCACCGTGTTAACAACACTGCATGTAAGTAAGAAAATAGAGAACCTTTCACCATGTTTACAACACTGCATGTAAGTAAGAAAAAGAGAACTTTCACCATGTTTACAACACTGCATGTAAGTAAGAAACTAGTGAGAACTTTCACCATGTTTACAACACTGCATGTAATTAGAAACTAAAGAACTTTCACTGTGTTTACAACACTGCAGATAAGTTATAAAATAGAGAACTTTCACCATGTTTGTAACACTGCATGTAGGTAAGAAAATAGAGAGAGCTTCTACCATGTTTACAACACTGCATGTAAGTGAGAAAATAGAGAGAGCTTTTACCATGTTTACAACACTGCATGTAAGTAAGAAACTAGAGAGAACTTTCACCATGTTTACAACACTGCATGTAAGTAAGAAACTAGAGAACTTTCACTATGTTTACAACACTGCATGTAAGTAAGAAAATAGATAACTTTCACCTTGTTTACAACACTGCGTGTAAGTACAAAAATAGAGAACTTTCACCATGTTTACATCACTGCATGTAAGTAAGAAAAAGAGAACTTTCACCATGTTTACAACACTGCATGTAAGTAAGAAACTAGTGAGAACTTTCACCATGTTTACAACACTGCATGTAATTAGAAACTAAAGAACTTTCACCGTGTTTACAACACTGCAGGTAAGTTATAAAATAGAGAACTTTCACCATGTTTGTAACACTGCATGTAGGTAAGAAAATAGAGACATTTCACTATGTTTGCAACACTGCATGTAAGTAAGAAACTAGAGAACTTTCACCATGTTTACTACACTGCATGTAAGTAAGAAACTAGAGAACTTTCACCATGTTTACAACACTGCATAAAAGTAAGAAAATAGAGACCTTTCACCATGTTTACAACACTGCATGTAAGTTAGAAACTAGAGAACTTTCACCATGTTTACAACACTGCAATTGAGTTATAGTCTGTCCCAATGTATTGCTTCCATCACTTTTTGATGATTTTTAATAAAAAAAAAAATACACATACCTGTGAAAGAAATGCAGTTGAAATTGATGAAAGGGAAGCTATCCAATATATCTTTATTGACAAATAAACGAAAACAAATTTCTTAAGAAGATTTATAATGGGAAATGTTTAACATCTTTTCTCCATCTGGAACTCACTCGGAATACCTCGTACTATTTTTTAATGGTATCATCCGGGCTTCATTATGGCTGATTCAATGCAAAATCCCCGAAGACTTTATATTTTTGGATGTGTATTGAAACCTGGACATTTTTTCATATTAGTGGATGAAGATAGTTTGAGCACAAAGGTATTTATTGTTAAAATATCAAGCGAAAAGTGGTGGAAGCAAAAACTTGGGACAGAGTATAGAAATGGAGAACTTTGCACCACGTTTATAACACTACATGTGAATTAGAAGATAAAGTAATTTGCATGTAAGTTACAAAATGGAAAATCTTATTTACAAAATTACGGTTAAAGTCAAAGTTAAACCAAACATAATTTGCCAAACAAAATTTTAATATAAATAATAAAACATGTCTGCATATTTCAAAATCTTATGTCTGCTTGTTACGTGCTGTTTGATTTACCAAAGTATATTTAAGAAATAAACAACGTTATTTAGTGAACATGGCGTTATGAATAGCAATTGCTCTGTTGGCATATTCCATGATGCGCGCTAGATAACGTTACACCTTTATGACGTCATAGTATACTGACAGAGCAATTGCGATTATAGAGAAATAATTGCAGTTCTTACAGTGGGAAAGAACAATGGAAATGCAAATATATAGTTATATTCCGTAAATGTTCTTGCATATGTTTCATTTTACTGAATATTAGAAAATTGAGTTTATATGATGATTAAATTTTATCTAATAATAAAATAATATTATATACAGTGACAAGCATTTAATTTGTAAAGATATATAGTCTGAGATTGAATGGTGGTACACAAGAAACTCTGTATTTATTTCCTGACAAGTATTGGAGATACATTGTTAATAATCCATTATATTGTTGATCTCTTTATCTAGGCCTGTTATTTTCAAATCCAAAATGAGAAGATACCCAGTCACGGTTGATGGCCGTCCGCTGGGTCAAAGTCTCCGGGAAATGCGCTCCCCCCTGATTCTAGACATTCCCTTCAACCAACGCATGTCCTGGTGCAGTTCATCATGGTTGATGGCCGCCGCTCGGTCAAAGTCTCCGGGAAATCTTGACATTCCTTTCAACCAAAGCATAACCTGGTGCCGTTCAGTGCTTTCTGTTATCATATCATTTATTTTTGTGTTTTGTTATTTTTTCCTTTTTGATTTTTTGGGTATTTTTGTATAGATTATGTCTTTGATTTTTGATATGGATGATGATAAATATATTCTGAGCTTTCTTCACTGTGTTGACTCTGAATTATGTGAGGGTTCACGGTACATGTATTAAGATTACATACCATGATAAATAGTCTTATATCTTGATACGTTACTTTCAAGACTTTTAAGTCCAGCCTGTTAGAAAAGATTGGTATTTTTTTCACTAGAATTTGATTAATTTTATTTTATCACATTTTATATTACATATTCTGTTCATTTGAAACTGTTTGGTAATGTACAGAAGAGTTACCGGGGATTATAGCATGTATATCACTATTATAAATTAATCATATAGTACACCCACTCACCCTCCTCATGATAATTGCCTTCTTAGCCGTGAAATTTTAAAAACAATGATATGGTATGCATAATAACATAATAAAGAAAATTATCAGATCTATCAGGTATACAGATTCAAGCTAGTGAGATTTTATCAGTTTGTTAAATTTGAAAAAAAAAACATGTGATTTAAGGTAATCATAGTTTTGATTCATATCATTCTTCATAAATTTAAGCATAAACAACACAGTAAATCAAGGTAAATATGTTTGTGTTTGTGTAACGTTATGCATGATACATTATGCAAACATTCAATATTTGTTGAGTTTTTGCATATCTCTTGGTAATAACTATTAAATATTGAAAATATTGACACTTGAAGCAGAACTATTGTTTCTGAATTTATTGAACTAAGGAGTATTTATGAATATTTTATCATTTTTGTTATTACAATTACGTAAAAATCAATCAAAGCTGTAATAAAGTGAAGATAAAGAATTAGAGACTCCAAGTTAACCGTTATTTTGATAAATAGGGCTGACTTTTGAACATATTATTGCGCTACGCTTGTTAGACAATAAACCCGTGAGAATAAATAGAATTATTTTATTGACCCAAAGCCAAAAGAATTGGGCACAAATTCCGAAACTCATAAAGTCTTCCCCTTACATATTTTTCATAATGCTAAAATGTGAATACAATGTACGTGTATATCTATATAAATATATAGATAGTCTACTACATATGCGTAGTACTAAAAATTAAATGATATCTTGATTTAATCTACAAAACACGAATTTTCATTGTAAAAATTAAGCT
Organism: Magallana hongkongensis; assembly: GCA_015776775.1. Taxonomy (NCBI): domain Eukaryota; kingdom Metazoa; phylum Mollusca; class Bivalvia; order Ostreida; family Ostreidae; genus Magallana; species Magallana hongkongensis. Next base: position 243,645 of record CM027474.1, on the reverse strand, counting down.
TATTTGTCTTTGTCTGTGAATACACTACTAATCGATTTTGTAATGTACACTCCATAATTTCAAATAACGTATTGTTGAAGCGCCAGCGGGGTTTGCGTTTTTAAAAGAAATGATAATTACATACATTTGTCAACATTCTAATATTTAATCGAACTATTGCTGAAAATGATACAAATATTATAAATTAATAAGGAATCATAGTAATATTGTATAATATTATGAGTTGATAATTTCGGTCGGGACATAATCAAATCTGTCCTAAAGACGTTTGGGCTTTATTGGATTTGACCATGCCCCGAGCAAAATGAACACCTCATGATACTCAAAGAATGATTCCTTATTCCTTAAATAAAACACCGCCTACATTCATTTAGAGCTTCGCCACAAGGAGATCAGTAAACTCTAAAAATGGCGACGATCATCCAATCCTCTTGGAGTATAATTGACGATATTAAACGATAGTTTAGAGATGGGATTTCAATCATTTTATAAATCAGAGTCTATCGCTTTAAACTATTTGTTTACAGGTGTTTACAGGTGTTCAATACAGATTATGAACCAAAAATATATGTTGACTCTGGAGGTTAACAAACAAGAAGCCCAGAGGCCACATCGCTCACATGAGCAACAATAGCCTCTGACTAAAGTAACCTAAAAACTATGCACATTGTCGTTAACTGTAGTTTTTAGTGTAAAAAATATCTCTCTCTAGTACAAATTAAAGCGCTAAAACTGGCATTAAGGTGGCTCAATGGTCGAGGTCATTTTGGGACTGTATTGGTCTAACTCTTATAAGAGCTCTATATAAAGATGCCGGTGTAGGAAAATACACACAGATTTCAATGGGATTTTTCCTCACTTCATGATAGTGAATAACTAAATAAATCCTATCTATAAAAAGCTTGTAAAACCGAACTCATCAGATACACTGTTTGATTCAGAATAGTTTATGCTTGTGAAACATTAGGTTAGCTTATAGAAAACTTTAAAGACGTGAAATAAAGATGAAAGTCTTAAACAATAATTTACGGTCCGTAAACCATTATTTACAGTCTATAAATCTAATTATCGACTGTGCTATGTGTTTTTAATGAATTTGGCTATATACCGAAAGCGTCTATTGGGTCCCTGGTTCGTTTTCTTACATATCACCGCACAATGGGCGGAGCCACGCGTGTAATAAAGCTGTCAGTATCGGTCACCTCAATTGAGACTGCTCCTTGTATAGGTACCATTCCTTAGCGAGTTTAACAGAAACACGTGACTGCTAGACAAGAAAACCGAACAGAAACAGATTTTCAAACGACCACACAAAAATGGAAGCTCTGATGAGACTAGTTTTGATTATTTGTTTATTTCAAGGAGTACAGACAAACTTAATTTTTGACCAGGGCACCTGGAAAGTGATTGACTCTATGTATGACGTTTACACCAACTCGTCGGTTCTGTCCAGCCATCAGGACGTCACGTGTATTGAGTGCGCCGCCAGGACCCTGATGCTGGACGGACAGGGTTACTCCTGTAACCGTGGCGACCAGATGTGTATGATCTACAGTACCTGTCACATTAAGGACCGCCTGGCCTCCGGGGACTGGGAGCCAATCAGGGGATGGCGACTTTTCTGTACAAGTATGCATCTCCGTTTTCTACGTAGGCATCCCGTCATTATAAAGCAATCTTTAGAATTTAGAATGTGTATAGTAGGACCTTCAAGTGGCACAATTAGATTTTATCACAGAGTAAATATTTCGACGTTTATGATATACGTGAGATTGCTGTGAATCCCTATCCTGTTTCCAGTAACATTTTTTGTATTTAACTTTTTTAGGTATTAAATTGAATAAACTTTTATGCCATATATGGATCTCATTATATCGTCAGATATTTACATTTTCCAGTGTTTTTGTCTATAAAACTACAATTCTGTTTTATTTTTCAATAATTTCATCATTGGCACATTGCCAAAAATGGGAGTTCAACAGCATCACGCAGTTGCTTTTCATCTCATGGTAATACAGTCTGTATTACTTGAAAAATTCAAATGACGTACACTGTTGGGACACAAGCGGTGTTTGCATGATAGAAATAATGTAAATATATACATATTTTTAATTGTACATATTAAGATAATTTTAAAATAATATAAATATAAGTAATAAGGAATTATTTTTGACTTTTATGGGATGATCATTACAGTCGGGCACGTATTCAAATCCTTTAAAGCTAGAAAGGCTTTATGATAGATTTTATTATGTACCTATTATAATTATTAACCTATAAAAGTCAAAGAATGATTCTATGCCAATAATAATACTATTGATTAATTAAGTCAATACATAACAATTTGAACCATTTCAAGTTTTTGACTACTACAAAATATTTTGGTCGGCCATAGGCCATAAACTTATTGCCTATTTTGCTGCTACTGGTGGAAGAGATTGCTAGAGGGCAAGACAGTTGGTTACATGTATACATCAGTTTGCTAACTATTAATTCGTCTTAGATTTATACTTTATTACTTAAGGTGCCTCGACACACCAACATATTATTTGATGGATTGATAAAGAATATTTTTTGAAATATGATTTCACAAAAATAGACCAATAACGGCTTTTAATATTATTGTATTATTTACCGCAGAAATTAAATTAGCTCCAGGATTGACAGGGACCTGGCTTGATCTCGGAATACAACTCAGCAGGAGGAAATCGATACGCTTCCAGGTCAAGGCCACTAATGATGTGTATATTGGACTGGGTTCTGGACACAACACGGACAGTCCCGGCTACTGGGTTGTATTAGGAGGGTGGGACAGGACAACATCGTGTCTGAGGGATGGATTTGTCGCTAGGAGTCAGTGTTATTCAGAGTACATCGGACCTGTTTAAGTGGCGAACAGTATAGATCGTTCTGGGTCACCTGGAATGAAGGTCATGTAAGAGTGGGGACAGGGGAAACAGTGGGTAACGGAACAATCATGGACCAGCGTGTTTCCTAACGTATATACCGTGCGACATGCTCTGATCAAACACGATGGTGTAGAGGGGAGTGGGTAATTTACCTGTAATGTACCTGCAGCCTTACACAGAGAGCTTAAGACTAAAAAAAAAGACTAATTAACTAAATCTTTCACGTTTATATGCAGACTTTGAGGTATCATTGTCGAGGCATTTATAAAAATTTAAACAAGTTTTTAAGTTTTTTGCAAGCTTTCTTTGCCATGTTATTGTATTTTCTGTATCAAGGTTCTTTCTTGTTTCAGACGATCAAAATAAATATTGATGTTACGTATCTTAAAACCAAATGCATGTCTATAGGAAAATTTAAAATGATTCCACCTATGTATATATGATACCACAAAAGTCAATGTGATATTGAGGAAATGATCTTCTCATAACATTCCCTGAATCAAAGCGCAGTGATTTTGTATGTAGAATATAGTGGATTCTGTATGCATGATTTACTTATTTGTGTGCTTCTGCTGATAAAATGGAGCACCATAGAACGGATCTCGGACGATCTTTTCTATTTATGATGAGATCTGAAAAAATCATGTTTAACCTCAGAAATTGTTATACATTACATTGTATATATTCTCAATAAAAGTTTATCTCGGCGTCCATTTTTAACTAAATCATTAAATAATAAATAAACATGCTTAGCTCTGGATGGGTGAGTTCGTTGTTGATTTCAGAGGCTGTAGGTTGAGACAGATCTAGACTAACTCTGAAGATTGGGATACATTGAAGAAATGTTAACTGCACATGTAATATTTTTTTCTACGGCGGTACCGATGATACATATACATGTAATGAGAAGCACCACAGAAATCATTCACTATTTATCATTTACACATCTTTGACTTCCTAAAGGTATCCAAATGAATCTATGTGAAAATTCTGGCAGACAAAATAGATTATTCTATTGAGCAGAAAGCTATGGAAAACTCAACCGGTATATTCTGTATGTCACTGTAAGTATCTATTAATTAAACAGTTTGTCTTACATTTCAGCAAAAATGTTTTTCGCCCTTTGATGAGTCGGATACTTAAGAACATAATCATAATTCGAAATCTACACAAATGTTGGAGAAACAAGTTTTTATTATCAAATGCAAAACCTAAATTGGAGAACTAAAATTTTCAAATTGTAATTAAATTGGAATATAATCAAAGTAAAGTACAGGAACGTTGATACCTCTCAAAATCAGTACTCTATATGCCTTCACAATTAATTATAATTTAACATTTAACAGAGTAAAAAAAGGCTCAGGGGCTTCATCGCCCACCTGAGCAACAATAGTGAACCGAAAGAAACCTTTAGACCTTCTTTGGAGTATCAAATACAAAATAATTTGAACATTATGCTCCTTTTTTTCGTTTGAGTTTTTAAGAAAACGATTTTAAAATTTTTCACTCTATTTATTCCATTCCAATGTTAAATTTCAACCCCGTCCTATTGAGGACCCATCCTTACCCGGGGGTCACGATTTAAACAAACTTGAATATACACTACTGAGGATGCGTCAACACAAGTTACAGATGTTCTGGCCATTTGGTGCTTAGACGATTTAAAAAACAAATTCTATTTATTCTTCTGTAAAAATTTGACCACTCCCCCATTGTGGACTCAAAATACCCCCGGGGATCATTAATTGAACAAACTTGTATCTACTTTACCTAAAGATGCTTCAACCGTCCAAAGTTAAAACTTTTATGCCCAAATGGTTTTTGAGAAGATGATATTTAAAATTTTTCACTATATACTCAAGTATTCCTGTGTCCTAGTCTTCCTATGACACCAGCTATGGCCATACCCTACCTCGGGATTCATGATCTAAACAAAATTGATTCTACACTACCTGAGGATGCTTCCACACAAGTGTCAGTTTTTCTGGTCAAATGTTTTTTGAGAAGAATAAAAAATAAGTTCTCTTTATATTCCTATGTTAAAAATTTGCCCCCCCTGTGGCCCTATCCTTACCCCGGGAATGATGATTTAACAAACTTGAATTTACACTACATAAGGATGCATCCACACAAGTTTCAGCTTTTTTGGCCAAATGTTATTTTGAGAAGAACATATTTTAACAATACCAACAAATTTCCCATCAATCAAAATTAATTAATTAATTCTCCTTTAAAGAGGGCGTGGCCCTTCATTTGAACAAACTTCAATACCCTTGACCCAATAATGATTTGTGCCAAATTTGGATGATGAAATTTGGAAAAGAAGACGAAAATGTGAGAAGTTCACAATGACAATGACGACGACACCAATGGCAGACAAAGGAAAAATTTTGATCAAACTCTTCACTTGAGCATTCGGTTCAGGTGAGCTAAACATTTTTTCACTAAATTTTAGATTTTGCTTGGTTTTATTGTACATTCTACATTGTCTGAAACAAGTGTATGCAAAAATATCTTTGTTTAAATGGTTATTGGGAATTTTTTGTTAACATTACACAAATTACATATATAACAGATCCAGTTAATATTTCAAAATTTATATCAGAATATATAAACGTTACACTGTATATACACTACAGCCAACGCGGATCCCGTATTTTCCCGCGACACCGTGATGGTGTTTTAATCCTTTCCGCGATACACCGTCGCGGTATTGTCATCGCGGTGATCGCGGGGCCACGATTTTACCGCGATGGTGTAAGACACCGTAACAGGCGTGTTATCTGTATTAGGGATTAAAGTAAGAAGGAGAAAGCAAGCGCTGTTTTAATTATTGTTCGAATTTAGAAATAAATATTATTAGAAGAAAAATTCATTATTTTTTTTGAATTGTTTTTAACAAAAACTTCTAGAGAACTATTGCTGCATGTATTTTGTTAATGTTGTTCAAGAGTTCCAATCATAGCAATGTATTACGCAAATCATGCATATACGTGTACTTGAAAATTAGTATTATTTTTTGCATATGATGAGTTGAAAATATGCCACAGATTTAAAGAAGACAAATATTCCGCGATGTACTATTATAAGGTCGCTAACGTAGACATCAACTCAATTGTATATGTTTTCCCCTCAATCTTACTCTTATTTAACTCATTAAATACTTTCCGGCCTCTTTCTCTCTCTCTCTCTCTCTCTCTCTCTCTCTCTCTCGTTTTAAATAAATCATATTATATGTACATTTAGGACGATCGGTGTTAATTATAGTCTAGGCAACGGTATGGAAAATCATGGAACAATTATCACCTTGCAGGACAAGTGTCACCTGAAGAAAATCCCGTAACACGGGTCCCGCGTCTAATGCCTTGAGCCATTTAAATGACAAAGTAGGTGTTAAAATTAGGTAACGCTTGCATATACCGGCCACTTCGGGGTATTGAGGGTAAAAGAACAACAGATTATGAATAACGGGACTGCAGTTTGACTTCCATGGATCCAGGGTTTTGAGAGATCAAGAGAGTAGATTTACTTGGTAATATAAGGGGGTGGAGGATATGGACCGGAGACACACTTCGAGCAAAATAATGCTTAATTCAGACAGGTACATTGACAATCAGTCATCCCTGTGTTTACGGGTGTGTGTAACTATTACATAACACTTCCTGACCATGGCAGCACCCGTGCTCTGTCCACGTGCCGTGAAGAATTTCATTGAATGCTGAGGATCTCCCCTCCCCCCCCCTCTCTCTCTCTCTCACTTCAAATAACTAATATTTTATGTGAACTGCTAAAGTAGTACATGTAGCCGTAACGGCATTCTGATTGAAATGCACATAATAGCACATGTTTTCGTAATGGGCGTTTTAAGAAATATCATACCATGGACGTATATATAAAAGCCCCTGATCATACGCGCCTTCTATCTTTACTGCATGAAGATAAAATAATGCCTGATTCAGACAGGTATATAGAAAATCACAAGTACGGCACAATTTATAGAAAAGCTATCCCTGTGTTTACGGGTGTGTATAACTATTACATAACACTTCCTGTCTGTGACAGCACCCGTGCTCTGACCACGTGCCGTGAGAAATCTTATCGAATATTGAGACAACTCTCTCTCTCTCTCCTAAATCAAAATATATAAAGTTCTAAGGAAATTGAAAATTAAAACTTTCTAAATTTTAACATGGCTAGAGAAATAAAAAATATACCACATATCGCGTAAAGAAGTTTCTTTTAAACTTACATGCAAATATGCACACAAACACACATCTTTGTTCATATGTTTCCCATTTGATTCATTCAAACAATCACATTTTTACCATTTTAAAAAGTACAAATACTAGATGTGTATATAAAATTTACTTTAGCTGTGTTCTCAATTGCTCTCTCTATTCCTGATTAACCCTGATTATAGTCTGTTCGTTAATTGTATTTCAATCGAGTACAAAGTATATCATTAAAAGGTAATTTTATGGATGTATTTTGTAAACACTGTGTTATGAATACGCAGAATAATTTCCTTAAATTTAAATTGGAAAACAAATGTTCATTTGTTTGAAATAAATTATTCTATCAAGAACATTTTGTTGTTTGAAAGAACGGACTATATACTTCTATTTAGCTGACCCCAAGTCACACTAATTGCTGCAGGTCACCCACCCTGACGGCAACCACCAAAATACTATACACACATACTGTATACGTAATGTTACGCAATTCACCTTCCTCTGTTGGTCAACTGACACTGCGAAATTTTAACATGTGAAGGATACCCCAGAATAGATAATCATTCTTATTTTTAAATTTCTGGTTTTGAACGACAAACATAAATATTGGGCGACCCACTGAACATCATACCTTTTTGTTAAATCGGATAGGAAAGTCAATTTTTAAATACACACAATTTTAACATTAACATTTTCGTAAACTGATTGAACTTTTTTTTTTTAAAACGTTTGATAAACAAGTTATACAACTTATATTGATATCTTTTGTTGGCACGGATGTAAGCGCGAGGGGATCACTTTAAAACATGTTATATCTACATGTATTTTGTTATTCATTAAATAAGTTCTTTGAATGTATTTAAGAGAAATGACCAAGTATAAGGTATGTTTTAAAGGTAAGAATTAAATATGAAAGATTGTAAATGAAACGCTAATTAGTATCCCTTTCTCGAGGCGAAATAAGATATTTTTGTGAAGCGTTTATTACCGGGTATATAATTATAAATCAAATTCATTGATAACCAAGAATTGTCAGTGATGAATGTGCCAAGATTAATTTATATGTAACACCATCAAGTATACAAAATAGTATACGAAATTCTGTATTAGCATAATTACACGTTCCTTTTATTTCTCCCACTTTTTCAAATAATAATAAATTGTAACAATCAGCTCCATATATAAAATAAAGGCATATGAATCAATATTCATTAATTCTCTCAATAATATTTCCCGTATGAGAAGAAATTGGGGGAGGTAACTCGCGTTAAAAACATGACTAGATTTCACCTGGGACTGTTTTCACACTACCGCGACGGTGTGGTCAAGGTGAGAAGCTGTACCGCGAGGATGCGCGGTTTTACCTGAGTTACCTGTGCTAAACCGCGATCAATTTCACACCACGAGGACTCGCGGTAAATACGCAAACCGCGTTGGCCGTAGTGTAGGTAGCTTAATTAATTAATGATGAAAAATGACATAAAAGATGAAAGATCAGGTAAAGTTTCATTCAATAAGAACGATAAGGTCAGTACTTATCGGTACTTATCAGTACTTCTTTAATTTTTTCTGTACCGTCAGTAAAAAGTGTCAGTAATTCTCTAAGTTTATCAGTACTGTCTAAATTTGTCAGTGCTTTTCTAAGTTTCTCAGTACCGTCAGTAAAAAAGTTAGTACTTTTCTAAGTTTATCAGTAATGTCAGTACATTGTCAGTAAATGTCTAAGGTCTGGTACACACAAAAAGGCCTTAAAACGTCAGTTTTTGCCTTGCCGTGTGTACAACCTTAATACACGTTTTTGCTAGCCTTACAAGTCAAACTTGCGAATATAGCACAGTTCTATTTCCTATTACAAGACTTAGCTGACCTTTGTATAGTTGCCAATGAAAATAATTTACCCTAATGTCAATCAATCTATATCAAACCGTACATGTGGGTAGATTTGGGTGACCGCATGCTATCGAGCAGTTAAAAGACTTAATAATTCTGCAAAGCACTGCTGATCGATTCGAACACAGTTCTTAAAGGTGCTAGGGTCTTCTGCAGTGCATTGTGTGGACAGTAAACAGCTCTTTTTTGACCCAAAGACATGTCCATACCCGTCTGTGTACCCTTTTGCTCTTTTTAATTAGTTTAATTGCCCTAGCCAATAAAATAAATACTGGTACAGTTATAATATCGCTTCCAGTTTTGTATTGTTTAGAGAATTAAAAACAAAAACAAAAACACGTAGGAATTATGGAAATGACGTTTCAAGTCATATAAGGTTTGCCTTAGCGTGTGGACACTACAGATGTAAGGCTCGCAAAAACGTAAGTTTAACACTTTTAAGGCAAGCCTTATCGTGTGTACCAGCCCTAACTTTATCAGTAAAAAATGGAAATGTCAGTACGTTTATGACTTAGTACTTGAAGCAATAAAGAAGATTGCTGGGTCATGAATAATCAATTTTATGGTATCTGAAAAGAAACAAATCAGATTTATCACTTGTGATTCTGCCTATAAAAGAGCCAGCAACTTAAATATCTAATTACCTCTCGTGTTATCTATAGTTATATTCAAAGAATGCTTTAATAATTACATGTTAACCGGATATAAAAGGTACAGTTTTGTAACTGAGAAGTGCAATGTATGCTTTGAGTGCGTAAAACCAATACTAGGAATTCATTTGCTCTTCAGTCTTGAATTAGTTAAATATATAAAATTGGGATGGACAATTCCCTGTATACAATAGTAAGGGTTGCTTTAGTCAGACCGCTGTTTTGTTCTCTGAAGATAAATGTAGAATATTAAAAGGTCCCGAATGAGTTTTAGTTGACTCTCATTATGCATGCTTTCAATTTAAGTTGTTTCCAGGCTTTTGACTCACCCATTCACCCCCTCTGTAAGGTAATGGAGGACCAGGTGGATCCATTCCGTGCGGCGTAAATTGGGATGGAAGCTCACCTATATAAAGAGAGACAACCCGAATTAAAAAGATCTTCAAATAGTTTACTGTTTTGTTTTTATCATTTAAAATTTCATACAGGATGAGCTTTACTACTACACGCCGTATAACCGCTTTGAATCATTTCATTCAAGTGCCGTGTGATACATTTAAAATTGTTTGCTAACTTGGACAGCAGACGTTCACTGAGGAAAGAAATGTTCTTTATTATTAATTTTAACAAATATTAATCTCATAATATTTGGTTGAAAGAAGAGTTATATAGTTGCTCTTTTATGACCAGTCTTGGTTTTTAAAAACCATTGTAACATGAAGAATTTTGGGCCATTTTCTAATGCATTCTTTTTGGGAGGGGGATGCAAACTTTGAGGTTTGGACACTTAATTAACAAACTAAAACGGCGTGTGCTATCAAAACAATACAACATCAGAATGTTAGCCTATTATCTAAGCTTTAAATTGAAATTTGCAAAAGTTTCTATAATTCATTCCTGTAGCTGTTATATTAAGTTAAGCAACACACCCTCGAAGAAAAATGATACGGTCAACGTCCGTTGGATGACACATTAAAAATATGTTTTAAACCAGTAATGATTCACTCGTGTGTGTGTGTGTGTGTGTGTGTGTGTGTGTGTGTGTGTGTGTGTGTATATATATATATATATATATATATATATATATATATATATATATATATATATATATATATATATATATATATTTTCTAAGAACTGCTATGATATTTGCTATAATTATGCAATTAAATTATGAGGTAGCTTGGGAGGTTTAAATATCAGTTTAGGAATATATGTGGAAACAATCTGTAAAAATATTTTTCAAAAATCCAATGTATATGATTATTATTGTCTTGAAATAGTTTTGATTCTAAATTGTTAAATCAACACTGGGGCTTAAAAGGGGCTCAATGTTTAACACAGATATGTTATGAAAAACTAACAATCAATTAAACAAGGTATACTAAAGATCCTCTAATCAAAGTTATATCCATTGTTGCTAAGATGGTGAGAAATGTGACCCCTGGGTATCTTGTATACTTGAAATTCGATGAATTATTATGGCCGGGCTCTGCACTTGTTCGGAAGATATTTTTCTCCCCTTAGCCCAATCTGGCTCATACTTCACCTACATATATGGGTGTGCAGTGACATTGAACCAATTGTCTAGATCTAAGGTGAAGGTCATATAGCAGAAATATCTTGAAAATCCTTATCTGGATCATGTATTCTCTCCCCTTGGTCCAATCTGGCTCACACTTACATAGTGCCTTTAGTCAAAGGGTGTACAGTGATCTTGAATGAAGTTTCTAGGTCAAGGGTCACAGTCACGGTCATATCAAACCATGCAAAAGAATCAGAACATATTCCCTCTCTCCTTAGCCCTATCTGGCTCATACTTTACATAAATAGAACTCTTGGTTAAAGGATGTGCATAGACCTTAAACCACGTATCAAGGTCAAATGTGAAGGACAAAGCCGATCCCTTTAGAATTCAGTTCTAGACAACAAATTATTTCTTTTTGGCTTATTCTTGCTTATATTAAACCTAAAAAATTTGTTGATAAGGAGTAATGAGCTTGAAGTTCTATGCCGACCTGAACACTGCTGAATCATAGGTCAAAGTCAAATCATTATCCTTTGAATTGCTTTTATCCTATTTTCCATTATTTAAGCGGGGCCCTTTGAGATGGCCATAATCTCAATAATGTCTAGTTTTGATATATAATCCTATGTATTATTTTTAATAGCTGTTCATTGATTTACCTATACACGAAATGGCAAATTATGAAATGAATATTCTATATGTAGAAAAACATATAATTATTTTATTTAAAAATTCGGTGAATTGTTATATTGCAATTCTCTGCATCATTTGTAATTTATTTCGTGATATTCTATCATTGGTGTTAAAAGAATGGTACAATACAAAATGAATATTTCATATAAAGAAAGATAATGCGTCGAATTAAAATTCATGGAATGTTTTCATTGCGATCCCATGCATCATTATGATATATACTCAGATTAATTTGATACGGAATGGTTCATTATTTTAATTTAAAATGTGATATAGATGCTAACAGGCAAGTTATGTGTGCTGTCAAACATTTCTCGGAAATTATCTTTTGACTTTTTATATTCACAATAAACCGGTGTTCAATTTTTTTTGTATCTATTCATGAAAAATCAAGTTTTTTTTGTTTGTTATACACATAGCTTATCCTGATAAAATGAATTTTGTTTAGTTGTTATATGCAGACACAATCTATTATAAAGACTGGATAAATACAATCCAGATATACTTCCTATACTATCTATTTGTAATAAAACTTAAAGTATATACTTGTAGTTTATTTAACTGTATATATTTCTATGGTTTACACAAGTTTAATTCAATGTTCTTTAGAATATCACATACTCAGTGACCAGGCATAAACTTATATTATCATTTAGTTGAGATATTTTTAGTCAACAAATTGGATTTGTTTAACTTGTCGGATAGGAGAGGTAATACGAGTTCATCGTCCTCTTCCTCAAGAGAGACAGACGACGGAGGAATAGATACAGACAGACAGACAGACACATAGACAAAGAAATCTGTGACTTATATGATTGAAGTTAATATAGTATCACGACACAGGGCAAGACAAAAATATGGTCGAACCCACAATTTTGGATTTTTTTTGGGGGGGGGGGTGGGTGGTAGGGTTGGGGTTGAAATTAAAAGCTATTGCATTAAAGTTGAAACAATATTGGATGCCATATTTCTTGGATTTTTTTGCAGCTTTGATTATGTCAAATTTAAATGTTTGAAGTTCTTTTAATTCTTGACTTAAACACAATTTGAGCTTAAATTTTTGAATTTTATTTTTATCTATTTTTAATGCTTTGAATAGTTAATATGGGTAGTTTTAATGTTGTGTCATAATGTAAAAGTCAAAAATTGAGTTATAAGCAATATACAGAGTTCGACATTCTTTGTTTTGTAAACACATCTCGAGCCTTGTTATTGTTTACACATGCGGTTTAATGGTATAAGTTTCAAATAAAAGTTGCTTCTTTTGTTGATATTTATAAACAAATTTAATCAGTTTACCCTGTTTGCCATGAGTCATTTTGACAAAGAAATGGTAATCCCATATTTTACATTATTTGTAAAAAATATACGATTGGGCCCATGAGAAAAGGGTCTAATGGCATTTTTGACAAAACAAAGAAATAACGTCACAAACATATGACGTTACTTCATTACGTCTCTCGAAAGCTTAAAGCGCGTTATTTTCATAACGATTAGTATTTTTTACCTGATTTTTGTTAATTTAACACAAAAAATATTGGCTATGTTGAGGAAATATTTTGTTATTAACTTTGGTGCGTATATACGTGTTTCTATCTATTATATCATATCGATATTTATGAACAGCAAAGGTTAAATGATTCAGATAACCTGGTATTGCTTGATTTAAAAAAAGGGTATCCCTTATATGAACCTATATACATGTAATAGCGAAAACGTTCAATTCTGTATGAACATGACGTCACAATGATCATAGCAAGCGCTTGTCGCTTGGATTACTATAAGCATAAAATCTCGGTATTATTTATAGTTAACTGAACGATTTCTCTTCTTAAAACGTAAATATAAGTAATAAACAGCAATGTTAGAATAATACAAGAGACTTGAATAACATCTGGTTGAACGAGCTCAATAGCACAAAGTCTTCACTCATATTTCCCTTTTATGAAAATGAAAGAGAATCCTGGATACAATCTACGTGTTGATTGAAACGCCGTATGTGTTATAAATGCAATGTTTAAGATTAGCTTGGCAGTGTGCATACACGGTGTTATAAATACAATGTTTAAGATTAGCTTGGCAGTGTGTATACACGGTGTTATAAATACAATGTTTAAGATTAGCTTGTCAGTGTGTATACACGGTGTTATAAATACAATGTTTAAGATTAGCTTATCAGTGTGTATACACGTCGTTATAAATACAATGTTTAAGATTAGCTTGTCAGTGTGTATACACGGTGTTATAAATACAATGTTTAAGATTAGCTTGGCAGTGTGCATACACGGTGTTATAAATACAATGTTTAAGATTAGCTTATCAGTGTGTATACACGTCGTTATAAATACAATGTTTAAGATTAGCTTGTCAGTGTGTATACACGGTGTTATAAATACAATGTTTAAGATTAGCTTGGCAGTGTGCATACACGGTGTTATAAATACAATGTTTAAGATTAGCTTGGCAGCTTGTCATTGTATATACACGGTGTTATAAATACAATGTTTAAGATAAGGTTGTCAGTGTGTATACATGGTGTTATAAATACAATGTTTAAGATTAGCTTGTCAGTGTGTATACAAGGTGTTATAAATACAATGTTTAAGATTAGCTTGGCAGTGTGTATACACGGTGTTATAAATCTGAGCTTCAACATTTTTGCGTACTTATGGTCATCGAAGAGGTCATGGTCTAGTAACTGTAGTCTGAAGAATTATTAAACTGATGGTCAAGTAATCCGAAGGTTCAAAGGTTCGTTGGTTCATTAGTTTGAAGGTTAATACATGTAAGTTTAAAAGGTTCAGTACTCCGAAAAACCAAATAGTACAATTTCCTGAAGTTTTGAACCACACCAAAATATACCGATTAGAAGTAGCATTATACGTAACTACACAGTACTATATTAAGTCTCTTAATCGAACAACATCAAAGGGTGCCAATATCTAAATGGTTAAACACGCAATCTTTTTTTCTTGTCTTTTTCTTTAAGGGCGGGGGGTGGGGGGGGGGGGTCAGATTTGAAGCATACGATTAAACAATGTTGTTTACTGTGTGGGCCAATTTCCGTGGAATGCTATTTTTGGGAGGTGATTTTAATCAACTCTCTTATGCAGTTACTCTGGCAAACCGAAAGTGAAACAGTGTTTGGACCTAAGCACAAATCATCACCGCTGACAAGACTTAGTTCTTGGAAATAATTGATAAATTCGCTGTATTGAATTATGAAGCATTGTTTTTCAAGGAAACTTATTTATTGATACCTAAAAAATAGTCAGATTTTAAATGGTAGAAAACAATTTAGACATTTTTTGTAGTGGTATGTATTCCTACACTAGAGTTTACTAAAGTATCGTTCAACCAGACGATCAGTGGTTTCCGTAAATCTTCGACAAGCAGAGAAAGCAAGAGTTCAATATTGCTTGGATCCATACAATTTTTCAAAAATATTTCGATTACTGATACGTTTGTTGGTGGAATTATATAGTATCTTTAAATATTACACGACATGATTCATATGGGGTTTTCTCGAAATTCTTTTCGGAAGAGTCCGAGTATTCATATTATATAAAATGTGTGTAAATCAAATACATATAAGAAACCATTTGCCAATGATGCAAAATAAAATTATCGTTGATTATAAAATACATAATAATCGATAAAATCAACTCCCGTCAGTACTTCAGTACCTTGATTTAGCTAAGTTTAACCCCTAGCTGCTATGTTAACTGATCATATAACCCATATTCTGTGAGAACATAATTATTTACCTCTAAGCCTAGCAATGAACTCGAAGTTCAAAGACCTTCTATGATAATGTTATGCTTCATTATGTCATGTACAAAATCATTTTGGTAAAGAGGAATAAGTGTTAGAAATCTTAGATATAATAATGTATGTCAATGAAATATTTCAATTATATGAAAATAAATCGTAATTGGCACAATTTCAAGATTTTCAATCATATATTTACATTCCTTAGCAAATACTTATTCATAAGTTGCCAGTGGTATTTTGTACGTATGAACTTGACTTTATTGAATTTGACTTTGTTCAAGCTGTAGTCTATGATATACTAAAATGCAGCAGGCGACACTGCTTTTAAATTGCTGCTTTTAAATTGCTTTAA
The DNA here is from genome assembly GCA_015776775.1 of Magallana hongkongensis. Taxonomy (NCBI): domain Eukaryota; kingdom Metazoa; phylum Mollusca; class Bivalvia; order Ostreida; family Ostreidae; genus Magallana; species Magallana hongkongensis. The sequence continues at coordinate 227,617 of CM027474.1, read as the reverse complement.
TAGGAAGCTTTCATTATTATGTAGGGAATTAAAAAATCTAAGGAAAACATGTAAAATGGTCGACTTCTAGAAATCTTTTTATTCGCGGTCTTTTGATATACAGAAAAGATTGTTTTTTTATTTAAATTTCTGATAATTCTTTCATTGCAGTCATCTGCATCATTTGTGATTTTTTTTTATTGATTAACACGTACTGACACATCTGAATTAATATTTTATAAAGAAAACACATTTTTGTTTTACTGAAAGTGTAGATCAAATGATTCTTTTATTGCAATTCCCTGCATCAATTTTGATTGATTAAAAGGGAATGGTACTTTATGAAATTAATATTTTACACAAATTTTTTTTTGTGTTTTACATTAAATTCCGAGAATTCTTTTGATACAATTCCCTGCACCATTTTTATTGACTTTTACGGATTGGTACCTTAGGAAATAGATATTTTGTACAGAAAAAAAGATTGTGTTTTACTTAAAATTTATAGACTTCTTTAATAACAATTTCTTGCACTATTTTTAAATACGGAAAGAAAGAAACATAGTTTGAGATTGGTTTTTGATTGATAACACGAAATTGCACATTATATAAAAATGCTCCTAAACAGGCACTTTTTATTTTATTATACTGATCGAATGTCTCAATTCTAGAGAATATATAGAAATGACGTCAACTCTACGGCGAACCGTACGCGCATAATTTACGTGCATGTAACAACTCGTTGTGTTACCCGTTGCCAAGTGTGTTAAGGGTAATACAACGGATTATAAACTGCGTCTAAACCAATCAGATTTCAGTATTTAACATGAAAGTATAATAATATGAAATGAATGATTTTAACGACTTCTTTCGTTGAAATCCTCATCCTACATCGTTTGTAATTTATTTTGATTAGTTTTCACGGACTGGCACATTTTAATTTTTTTTTCTTTTTTTCATATCTGTTTATCGGCAATTTGTGCGTGCAAACGAACGTAGCTGTGCTATTTAATCACCTCTAATATTGCCCGACATTCCAGTTATCATTCAGTTAGATGGATGACACAGGCTCATCCTGTCATCATGACTTGAATCTTTATAACATGTAACATAATTAAATCAACCAAGACGAACCGGAAAAGAATGAACCGGAACACCCCACTTTCAAAAATAATGCTACGGGCCTGACATCTATACCTATGATTGCTCAAAACCGACAAAATGTATCATGATAAAAAATGATAACAAAGAATAATACAACTGTATTCGAGACCTTATCGATACTGGCACTGTACCAGTATATTTTATTATGTACACTAAATTAGATACAGTTTAAATGTTTGCCTCCTTATATTATGGGCGGCGGAAAGGGTAAAAAAGACGTTAATGCAAAACAATTTATTTTAAAGCAATATGAGCTGCATTTTTCATGTTGAATATTTTTTTTACTAAAATGTTCTTTTCTACTAAAATGACTAAAATATCATGGTTCTTTAATTTCTGTTAGCCATATTTTTGTGGAAAAGGTCGTTAAGAACCCTATTTAGAGCAAAATTGAATTATTGTCGTCCTGTACAAAAATTGATTTGCTATATATATTCCTTAGAAGAGAAATATTTCCTTTGACAAAAATTATTGATATTTTCAAATCTTAATTATCATAAAAGTTTAAGTTATATGCAGACTTATCATACTAGCTGGTTTTAGCAGCAAAATAAAATTCTAAAAAATACAGCTCATTTTGCTTTAAAAACATGCTGAAACACGAAACGGGTTTAAATATCAGTATAGGAATATATGTGAAAACAATCTGTAAAAATATTTTTCCAAAATACAATGTATATTATTATTATTATTTTTAATATTATTATTTTTGTCTTTAATAAATTTGAAGTTCTTTTAATTCTAGATCTTAAACGACTTAAATACGACTTGAGCTAAAATTTTTGAATTTCATTTTTTTCTTTTTTTAATACTTTGAATAGTTAATATGGGTAGTTTTAATGCTGTGTCAAAGTGTGAAAATCAAATATTGAGTTATAAGCAATATATAGAGTTTGACATTCTTTGTTTTGTAAACAAAGCTCGAGCCTTGTTATCGTTTACATATGTGGTTTATTGGTATAAGCAATATACAAAGTTTGACATTCCTTGTTTGTAAACACATCTCGAGCCTTGTTATTGTTTACACATGTGGTTTATTGGTATAAGTTTCAAATAAAAGTTGCTTCTTTTGTTGATATTTATAAACAAATTTAATCAGTTTACCCTTGTTGCCATGAGTCATTTTGACAAAGAAATGGTAATCCCATATTTTACATTATTTGTAAAAAAAAAAATACGATTGGGCCCATGAGAAAATGGTCTAACGGCAATTTTGACAAAACAAAGAAATAACGTCACAAACATATGACGTTACTTCATAACGTCTCTCGAAAGCTTAAAGCGCGTTATTTTCATAACGATTAGTATTTTTTACCTGATTTTTGTTAATTTAACACAAAAAATATTGGCTATGTTGAGGAAATATTTTGTTATTAACTTTGGTGCGTATATACGTGTTTCCATCTATTACATCATATCGATATTTATGAACAGCAAAGGTTAAATGATTCAGATAACCTGGTTTTGCTTGATTTAAAAAAAGGGTATTCCTTATATGAACCTATATACATGTAATAGCGAAAACGTTCAAATCTGTATGAACTTTTTCATGACGTCACAATGATCATAGCAAGCGCTTGTCACTTGGATTACTATAAGCATAAAATCTCGGTATTATTTATAGTTTACTGAACGATTTCTCTTCTTAAAACGTAAATATAAGTAATAAACAGCAATGTTAGAATAATACAAGAGACTTGAAAAATATCTGGTTGAACGAGCTCAATAGCACAAAGTCTTCACTCATATTTCCCTTTTATGAAAATAAAAGAGAATCCTGGATACAATCTACGTGTTGATTGAAACGCCGTATGTGTTATAAATGCAATGTTTAAGATTAGCTTGGCAGTGTGCATACACGGTGTTATAAATACAATGTTTATGATTAGCTTGGCAGTGTGGATACACGGTGTTATAAATACAATGTTTAAGATTAGCTTGGCAGTGTGTATACACGGTGTTATAAATACAATGTTTAAGATTAGCTTGGCAGTGTGTATACACGGTGTTATAAAGTGTGCATACACGGTGTTATAAATACAATGTTTAAGATTAGCTTGGCAGTGTGTATACAGGGTGTTATAAATACAATGTTTAAGATTAGCTTGGCAGTGTGCATACACGGTGTTATAAATACAAGGTTTATGATTAGCCTGGCAGTGTGCATACATAGTGTTATAAATACAATGTTTAAGATTAGCTTGGCAGTGTGTATACACGGTGTTATAAATACAATGTTTAAGATTAGCTTGGCAGTGTGTATACATGGTGTTATAAATACAATGTTTAAGATTAGCTTGGCAGTGTGCATACACGATGTTATAAATACAATGTTTAAGATTAGCTTGGCAGTGTGTATACAGGGTGTTATAAATACAATGTTTAAGATTAGCTTGTCAGTGTGCATACACGGTGTTATAAATACAATGTTTAAGATTAGCTTGGCAGTGTGTATACACGATGTTATAAATACAATGTTTAAGATTAGCTTGTCAGTGTGTATACACGATGTTATAAATACAATGTTTAAGATTAGCTTGGCAGTGTGTATACATGGTGTTATAAATACAATGTTTAAGATAATCTTGGCAGTGTGTATACACGGTGTTATAAATCTGAGCTTCAACATTTTTGCGTACTTATGGTCAACGAAGAGGTTATGGTCCAGTAACTGTAGTCTGAAAACCAAAATAGTACAATTTCCTAAAGTTTTGAACTACACGAAAATATACCGACTAGAAGTATCATTATACGTAACTACACAGTATTATATTAAGTTTCTTAATCGAACAACATCAAAGGGTGCCAATATCGAAATCAAATGGTTAAACACGCAATCTTTCTTTTTTTCTTGTCTTTTTCTTTAAGGGGGGGGGGGGGGGGGGTCAGATTTGAAGCGTTAGGTTAAACAATGTTGTTTACTGTGTGGGCCAATTTCCGTGGAATGTTATTTATCGCTTAGTTTAACCACTGGCTGCTATGTTAACTCTGATCATCAACCCATATTCTGTGAGAACATAATTATTAACCTAATGAGCTTGTGTAGGAGTTACAGATTTATTAATTATGAAATTAATAAATCTATAATTAAAAGTAATTAATTTATTGATAATTAAATTAATATAATTATGTTTAATTATTGTACAAATAAACTTAAAACTCAATACTAAAGTATATAATGAAATCTTTGATAAACTTAAAATTCTGGTCATGGTGAATTGAATAGAACAGGCAGCTATCTTGACCATGGTATAAATTGCCTTAGGGTTGTCATTAAGGTTCTGGCCAAATATATAATGTATCTAGGTATTAAATTGGTTTTTAGTTTTGTCTTCTTAGATTTTATTGGTTGTTGATATTTCCCTCCAAATTGGAGCTGGTTTGTAATATTTCTTTTTCACATCAAAGAGAGTGGAGGTTTTTCATAATCTGAAAGCTGACTTTTGAAACGTAACAAACTCTACCTCTTGGTAAGTTAACATTACTAATTCTAATAATTTTGATTAATAGTTATACATTTCATTAACAGTGAATTCTATAATTTTGCCAAATTAAAACAATAGCTCATGCACAGTAAGAGTGAAAGATTTTGTGAGATATCAACTTTTTAATAGATAAGAATAACATGAATATGTTCCCTGTTTTTATCCTTTTATATTGTGAACATAAGAAGAAGTTTATTAATGTAAACTTTACAATAATTTGTAGTTGTCATACCAGATAGTATATACCATAGAGTTATAATACTGTACAAGAGCGCATCCGCATAGAATGGTATGTTTAACTGTGTTTAATGATTTAGAATATTATAGTGATGTCTTTATTTGTTTATAGACATTACAGATATCATTGTAAATCTATTTTTAGATACATGAATTAATACATAATGTAATTCATACCTGTATAATAGATTACTGTAAAGAGTTGTTCCCCTTTAGCGCAACTTGCCGTATATTTATATTGTTGTTATTCATTGTAGGGCCATTCATTTGTTGGTATACCATCTATCTCGATAAATACTGGAGATGCCCAGAACCCGAACAGGCGTTGTTTGATTTCTTCAACATTCAACAAATATATACCCCCTGTTACATTTGGCGCCCACGTTGGGACATGGGTATTCTCTGGCGGGTGAGAGAGGTTGTCTCTAGTACTTCGCCCCATAGATGCTGGCACTCCAGGAAAGTCGAGGACGCCTCTTTTCTTGGCAATGTGGTAGAGTCAGATATATGGCATTCCTACTAGCTCTGGCTAGTGGGTTAACCCTTCAGCTTGATCGGTAGAGTGCTGGACTGGCGTCCCAGAGGACCTGGGTTCAAACCCCAGCAGAGGCAAAAAGTGTCTCTGTTACACTTGAAGTTGAAAGACCTTTTATGATAATGTTATGCTTCATTATGTCATGTACAAATTCATTTTGGTAAAGAGGAATAAGTGTTAGAAATCTTAGATATAATAATGTATGTCAATGAAATATTTCAATTATATGAAAATAAATCGTAATTGGCACAATTTCAAGATTTTCAATAATATTTTTACATTCCTTAGCAAATACTTATTCATTAGTTGTCAGTGGTATTTTGTACGTATAAGCTTGACTTTATTAAAAATGACTTTGTTCAAACTGTAGTCTTTGATATACTAAAATGCAGCAGGCGACACTGCTTTTAAATTGCTTTATTAACAAGCTTTCTTTATTATGTAGGGAATTAAAAAATCTAAAGAAAACATGTAAAATGGTCGACTTCTAGAAATCATTTTATTCGCTGTCTTTTGATAAACAGAAAAGATTGTTTTTTTATTTAAATTTCTGATAATTCTTTCATTGCAGTCATCTGCATCATTTGTGATTTTTTTTTAATTGATTAACACGTACTTACACATTTGAATTAATATTTTATAAAGAAAACACATGTTTGTTTTACTGAAAGTGTAGATCAAATGATTCTTTCATTGCAATTCCCCGCATCAATTTTGATTGATTAAAAGGGAATGGTACTTTATGAAATTAATATTTTACACAAAAAAACATTTTGTTTTACTTTGAATTCCGAGAATTCTTTTGATACAATTCCCTGCACCATTTTAATTGACTTTTACGGGATGGTACCAAACGAAATAGATATTTTGTACAGAAAAACATATTGTGTTTTACTTAAAATTTAGAGACTTCTTTAATAACAATTTCTTGCACTATTTTTAAATAAGGAAAGAAAGAAACATAGTTTGAGATTGGTTTTTGATTGATAACACGAAATTGTACATTATATATATAATGCTCCCAAACAGGCACTCTTTATTTTATTATACTGATCGAATGTCTCAATTCTAGAGAATATACAGAAATGACGCCAATTCTACGGCGAACCGTACGCGCATAATTTACTTGCATGTAACAACTCGTTGTGTTACCCGTGGCCAAGTGTGTTAAGGGTAATACAACGGATTATAAACTGCGTCTAAACCAATCAGATTTCAGTATTAAATTAAAAGTATAATAATATGAAATGAATGATTTTAACGACTTCTTTCGTTGAAATCCTCATTCTACATCGTTTGTAATTTATTTTGATTAATTTTCACGGACTGGCGCATTTAAAAAAAAAAATTCATATATGTTTACCGGCAATTTGTGCGTGCAAACGAACGTAGCTGTGCTATTTAATCACCTCTAATATTGCCCGACATTCCAGTTATCATTCAGTTAGATGGATGACACAGGCTCATCCTGTCATCATGACTTGAATTTTAATAACATGTTACATAATTAAATCAACCAAGACGAACCAGAAAAGAATGAACCGGTCCACCCCACTTTCAAAAATAATGCTACGGGCCTGACATCTATACCTATGATTGCTCAAAACCGACAAAATGTATCATGATAAAAAATGATAACAAAGAATAATACAACTGTATTCGAGACCTTACCGATACTGGTACTGTACCAGTATATTTTATCATGAATACCAAAGGTAACTCCGTACCTATAAAATCATGGGTTCAAAGTTAAAAACTTAACTTTTTTAACTTATTGGACTTGAATTTCATCAAAAAATAAATAATATATATATATGTATCCATACTATTTAAGATGGAAGGTAATAAAAACCGAAGGCTGAAATTATCATCTGAAAATCACACTTTTTTTTGTTTATAAATTAAATATTAGTGGATGGATACTTGTTTGTCTATTTAAATTTTATTGCTTACTAAGCCAGAAAACTAAAATTAATTAAAAAAAAGAAAAAATTGTTTACATTAGAAAAATTGTTGCATTTAGATATATCACGTAGAGAAAAGTAGAAAAGAGTTATTTCCCTTTGTCATTATTGAATATGTCGAATATAAGGATGAAAAACGCTTATTAAATATCTCCAAGTAAACAATGATTTGAGTTTTTGATGTGTTCCTATGATAACATAGAAATTACAAATCTACTGGCAAGAATTTTAATGAATTCATGGTTTATGTAAAATGTATGACGTCATAGGAGGGTGGATTTACAAAGAACTTATTTTAAAATCAGGCTGAAATACGAAACAGACTAGCTTAAAACAAAAACCAAACTATTACCGATGCAAAACCAACAGCAATTGATAATCTGTGGGAACGAGTTGTGTAACTCGAGACCTCGAATTACTTTTTGCTTTTTTTAAAAATCAGCATGTCCCTTCAGGGCTTTCGTACGTAGGTGAGCATCAGTTATCAAACTGACGCTCCTTTATGCAGAGGATCAGCCTGTTTTGTAGGATAAACTGCTAGTTTGTTTCGCATTGGCAACTGTATGTTCAGTTTAGTTGAAACTTAGTTGTTATTGTTTACAGAACTATAGTTTACGGTCCGTAAACCATAGTTTATAGTCTACAAATCTAGTTTATTAAAGGGACATGGACACGATTTGAAACCAAAATTTTTACTTTTTATGTATAAAATAGTTTAATTGTGCATTTTGAATGATTGACCAAAATTTAAATGTTAAAAATCAAATTACAAGCTAGATACAGATGTAAGAAATTATTGAAAACAAAGCACGAGTCTTATATTTGTTTTCAAAATTCAAATATGTTATGTAATGAAATTAGCATTTTTTTGACAAAATATTCGTGACAAAAAATAAACTGACTCAATGTGTTCATAATAATATCATCAACAAAAGAAAGCACCATAATTGAAACTCATACCAATACTACACGTATGTAAACAATAACAAGACTCGAGTTTTGTTTACAAAACAAAGAATTTCAAAGTCTGTATCTTGCTTGTAACTCGATATTTGACTTTTAAATTTTAAGGACGCCATACCCATATTAACCATTCTGTACATAAAAATTGTAAAAATCAAATAAGATTTTAAGCTCAAATCGTCTAAGTCCCTTCAACTGTGAAACTGTTTACAGTGAATGAAGGTACTATAAGTGTCTATACTGGTTCACTGGATTGTTCAACTTTTTGGGTTTCAATGCAAATGGGCAGATATCTGCAAGTGTTTTTTAAAAAGCTAGTTTAAGGGCGAAGCTGTCTATTCGCCAGCATCGTTTGAGGGGAAAAATTGAGCGAAAGAAGAAAAGAGAAAAAATGCGGCAACCATGAATTGAACACAATTTGATTGAATTCATCCGTGAATTTAATGATTTTCAAAATGGTACGTTATAAGAGGTGATGTGTTCAAGCATAATGTTTAAGAGCAATTGAATTAAACTTGAGTTTTGAATGTTTGAATACTTGTGGACTTCAATAGAAATAACTACTGTTTTCATACAATTTCAGGGAAAGCAGAAAGCAGAAACTATTTGAAAAACAGATACCAAACAAGATGTTTTATACAATTTTACGGAAAACTGAAACGATTTGAAAAAGCAAATACCAAATAAGGTGTCAGGAAATATCTCTCCTGTCAAAGATCTCATAAGTTGAGTAAACTTTTAACACTCATATTCAATAGCTGCTACCAATCTTTAACATCAGAATAATTAAAGCTATAGTGAAATATCAAAACAAGAGGAAGTAATAGTTATCGCGAAAAATCCTTTGCTTCAATTATCCGGCTATTGAAAAAATTAACGAGGACCCCATTTAGTGAAAGTGTGCCTTCACGCAATCGAAAACTTCGATGAAAATGCATGCTAACTGCAATTGATGGTCTGGCACTCACCTAAGCGTAGAAAACGAATAGCTTGTGGTGGCCCCGCCCCTCGGCCCCTGCAATGGAATTTAGTGTTGCTATGGCAAGCATCATACCTACTCTGGTCTGCATATCATTTTGTTCTAGGTACGCCCCTGGCTATGGGTATATCTATCGTGAATCGGCTGAAATTGCTAGAACTCTGCTGGACGGTTTCTGATTTAAGGCTGATCGGAAACATACCTACAAACCATCACACATAATGGACGTTTTGCTGAGACAAGTTTTGATTATCTATTTATGTAAAGAAGTACAGGTCAACTTTGTTCATGGCACCTGGAAAGTGATAGACTCCATGTCTGACGTTTACACCAACTCGTCAGTTCTGTCCAGCCATCAGGACGTCACGTGTATCGAGTGCGCCGCCAGGACCCTGATGCTGGACGGAGAGGGTTACTCCTGTAACCGTGGCGACCAGATGTGTATGATCTACAGTACCTGTCACTTAAAGGACCGCCTGACCCCTGGGGACTGGGAGCCAATCGCAGGATGGCTACATTTCTGTACAAGTATAAATCTTCATTTTCTAGGCTCTCCGTCATTATGAAGCAATCTTAATTTATTCTTTGAAACTCAGAATGTGAAAGTATGACCTATATGCATTTTAGATTGCACAATCAAATTTAATCACAGAGCAAATATTTCGACGCTTTTGTTATATACTAGAGATTGCTTTCCTATATTTTTTCCGAATTCCAAAGTTTAAGTAAACCTTTTTTTTAAATAGTTAATTATATGTAAACTTCTGTAACTTGTATGCCATAAATGGATCTGATCAGTCAGTTATTTCAATATATATCAATTGAACCATTTCAAGAAGTTTATTGGACACTTTTGGTTACTACACGATATCTGGACGGCTATAAACCACTAACTTATTGCTTACTTCCAAATCGCTGAACATCAATAGTACAATCGATTGCTACAGGGCTAGAAAGTACTATAAGTTTGCACACTAATCCTCATCAGCGTCGATCAAGGTTGATATCTTATATTTTAATATTTGTCTTTTTAGAAATGAAATTAACTACGGAACCGGAAGACACCTGGCTTGATCTCGGAATACAACTTACTCAGAGGAAGTCAATACGCTTCCAGGTCAAGGCCACTAGTCATGTGTTTATTGTACTGAGTTCTGGAAACAACACGGACAGTCCCGGCTACTGGGTTATACTAGACAGGTGGGACGGGACAACATCGTGTCTGGGGGGAGATTGTTATTCAAGTTACATCGGACCTGTTTTAAGTGGCGAACAGTATAGATCGTTCTGGCTCACCTGGAATGAAGGTCATGTAAGAGTGGGGACAGGGGAAACAGTGGGTAACGGAACAATCATGGACCGCGTGTTTCCTAACGTATATACCGTGCGACATGCTCTGATCAAAACATATTTGGAAAGAGGGGAGTGGGTCATTTACCTGTAATGTACCTGCAGCCTCACATGTATCATAATCGAGGCGCTTTTTCAAAACTGAATCAAGTTTTTGAAGTTTGCTGTAAGCTTTACCGTCATGCGATTGTATACTCTCTATGAAAATTCTTTCCAGTTTCAGACAATTTTTAACTGTGATGTACCTGCAACATCTGACATAATTCTCTCCGGTAATAGAGTTATACCAAATCTGTCACGTTTATATGCAGAATTTCAAGTTTCATTGTCGAGGCATTATTATAAAAACTGAAACAAGTTTTTGAAGTTTTTTACAAGCTTTCTTTGCCATGTTGTTGTATTTTCTGTATCAAGGTTCTTTCTTGTTTTAGACGATTATAATTAATTAATCAAATAAAAATTGTTTTTACCTATCTTAATACTTAGTGTGTATGTGTGTGTGCTATCACAAAGGTCGTGTAATTTTGGAGAATATAACTTAGCTATAAAATAAAACAAAGCACCATAGAACAGAACGGTCTTTTTCTATCTCTGATCGTAACAAAACATGTTAAAGTTATTATGTATAAGGTATCAAGGATTATTACATAAGGTATTCTGAAAACAATACATCTAACTTTCATGATATAATGAAACAGCATGCACGTAGCATCGGAGAGGTGGGGGCTGGCTTGCAGCGAACATTTCCCCCCGCCCCCCCCCCCCCCCACCACCACCACACCACGGATTTTCAAGAAGATGCTTTTTTAATTTGTTTTGCTTGTCAAGATCTTTTGGATCAGCCCCCCCCCCCCCCCCCCCCCCTCAAAAACGATGCTACGTGCCTGCATGTACAGATATCATTGAGAAATAAATTAAGCTATTAAAAATCCTACCGGTATTCTGTATGTCACTAGTTTTGATCGAGTAAACAAGTTAAGTTAACATATCTAATCAGCGGTTGTTGTTTTTTTTGCTCGTTGGTAATTGGGATACTGAAGCACAAAATCAGCACAGGCAATCTATACAAATCTGTCGATCAATGAAAAAAAACGAGGGCTAAAACTTCCAAATTGTAATTTTGAATATAAATCAAAGTAAAGTAATAGAACAGAAACTTTCTTCACATTTCTCAAAGTCAGTACGGTAGTCTATATCTATCAATTCGTAATTTCAGAGTTTGTTATCACTTAACATTTTACAGGGTGCAAAAAGTTGTTAGAAAATACGCCCCCCCCCCCAACAACAAAAGAAAAGCTGTCAATGTGGCAGCAAACCGGGTTTCCTTTTGTGTGAACTGTATTCATAATCCGTTTGTCAACACCAAATTAATGCCTTTATGGCTTCCGCTACATCTTCCTGTCCAGTCCATATCATTTTTATGAAAAAACATTGAAAGTTCTTACTTCACACTAAGATTGCTTATAACCTAAACGTGTGTAATGATTTTGTTCTAAGGTTATTTTGTCAAGTTCAATGTCATTGGAAGAAAAAAGTTCATAATTTGTGTCTGCTTTATACTGTTTTTAAGGAGAAACATTTGAAGTTGCTTTTTTAAATAAAGATTGTTGATGGCCCGAGGATGTGTCATGAACTTGACCTAGTGTCAGTTGTGGAAGTTCAAGTTTGCATCTTATCTTGCATACATGGAATTTATAAGAAGCTAAAATTTGACACAAAGATTGCTTGTGACATGTACGTAAATATGTCCTGACTTGAACTTCGATCATTTGTGAAAGTTCAGTGTGACTAAGAAAAAGAAGCATCTATAATTTTCTAATATGAAAATATTTAAGTTATGATATTTTTTTTTAGTGGGGAGGGGGGGGGGGGGTATTTGTGAGCTTGCTCACAGAACATCCAGTTGGTCCAGCAGGAGCACTCTCTCCCTTTCTTGCAACCAAAATTTCCCTTAAATTAACATTTAGAAAATTAAATTTTGGAGCATTGTTACCCCCTCCCCCAGCTCACATTTTAGGTTAAGGCTATATAAAAATTTTGGGAAAATTTAAAACAAAATCATATTAAACAAAAGAAGTTATAGCTGCCTCACAACTCCCCCTCCCCTACCACTACCACGGATTAGGATTTTAAAGGTTTTAGTAATTTTTTCTTTTATTGCTTTTTAATACATTTCGGATAAATTTGTTCCCCGAAGCAAAAACGATGCAGAGTGCTTGCATGGCCAAACATTATACGGAGAGTTGTCCCTCCGTCCCACTGAGCACCTCTCATATAGCACACTCTCAATATGGAGAAGGCGTCATCGTTTATTTTTTATTTTCTGAACTTACTTTCATCTTATTGACAATCCAGTCTGATTAAAATCACCACCTTTTTCCTTACACCCATCAGGGTTTGATAGGTATCGATAACAGGTCATCTTCACGTGACCTCCATATTTGCACACAACCTATATATACTCCCAGTTACCAAATACATGCCTTTATCTGTTTAATAAGAGGTGCAACCCTTCAATACTCAGTCTGGGGGTTACCGTACATAGAAAGCAGGATGAATATGCCTGTCTCCATTTTAAAAGTTCAAATTAATTTTCTAAAGCCCTGAATGGTCAGAAGTTTAGGTCATGTGAAGATGACCCCTTATCAATACTTGTCAGCCCCTGTAAGGAGAAGAAGGGTGCTTTTAATCAGACTGATTGACAATCCTTTCCCAACAGGAAGCTGCAACGGAAGACCTCTTCGTTGCTTTGCAACGAGCTTGGCTCTAGTTTTGTCAAAAATTGACAAAGTTCAACAGCTGATATTTTTGGCAAAAATTATTAAAATCAAAATCCAAATATTATGCATACCTCTGATATATGACCATTAATCTGCAAAACAAAAACTTCCTATCTTAAAACCTGTAGGGAAAGTTATCTGTACAATAGGGGTACCCTATATGGAATATTTTGCAACAAAATGGCCAAGTTCAACAGCTAATATTTTTCGCAAAAATTAGCAAAAATCAAAATCCACAAAATATGTACATCCTAAATATATGTAAAATTGATCTGCAAAACAAACAACTTCCTGTCTTGAAAACTGTAGGAGGAGCTTCCTGTACAAAAGGGCTACACTTTTGGCACTCACCCACCTGCCACCTTTATCACCAATCGGATTTTACCTATGGAAATCCTGCTTAGAAATAAAAGCATTGGAAAAAAAACCATATTAACTTGTCAACATTATTTATGCATTATCTATACATGACAAAAATAAGCTAATATACTAGTCAATAACAGTATTTAGTATTTAATCAAAAATCTAACAAAATGCATCAGATTTATTCTGAATGACACAAACAGTATAAATCTCACAAGTCTAAATTATCAAACACAGACCAAACAATGTTAGTAAATGAAGCAATAAACAGGATGGCCGGGTCAGGAATATTCTATTTCTTGGGATCTGAAAGGAAACAATGAAAAATTAAAGATTTAACAATGGTGATTTTGTGTTTAATAAAGAGCTTCAACATAATTACCTCTTCTATCACATATAATTTAAACATACTTTATTGTTATACTTTCATGTTAAATACTGAAATCTGATTGGTTAGGACGCAGTTCATAATCCGTTCTATTACCCTCAGCGTTAGCAACGCACTTAGCAATGGGTAACATTAAAAATTGTTACATGCGCGAAAATTATGCGCGTACGGTTCGCTGTAGAATTCATGTTATTCCTATATAAAAGCAGTAAAATTTTCTTAAAAATTAGGACATTCAATATAACAAAATAAATAGTGCCTGTTTGGGAGGATAGCAGTTGAAATTGACACCCCTCGAAAACCATTGTCAACCGACGCGAAGCGGAGGTTGACAATGGTTGAAATAGACACCCCGAGAAAACCATTGTCAACCGACGCGAAGCGGAGGTTGACAATGGTTTTCGAGGGGTGTCAATTTCAACTGTTACCCTCCCAAACAGGCAGTATTTATATATTGTATAATCCTATACAAAAGGTTTGATCGCAATTTCTAAGTAACAATACTGACTAGGTTTATAAGATAAACATCTTTACAACTGTTTGTGTATAAATATGAAAATTGCAAGTACACAAATAAGAAAATGAAATTGCATAAAGTACATGAATATATAAATAGTTTTGTTTGAAGTTGATTCTAGCCAGTAATACCTAAGAAATCTACCGAAATCTCTTAATTATAAATATTTGGTATACATAAAAATTGCTTTAATATTATACTGTTCTCAACATAAAAAGTTAAGGTGCAGTTATTTACTGCAGTTCCGCTTGATTTGAGCATTTAAAATTAAAACTGGGTATTCATGTGCTCCTAAATAAGAGTTGCAAGATGTTACAAGATAAAAAAAGCACCATAACCGGTTATCAAAACCAACCCCACCCCCTGACAATCCCACTGACATTATGACCATTAAAGCACTATGCCAAGGTTTTTCATGTTTTGGTATTTTTATTTGACTTAATTACCCATTAGAATATCACATCCAGGCTTACATGTTGTAACTTCTATATGAGCCTGATTGTTGTGTTGTACGAGTTTCTCCTTATAAACTAAAAGACTATTAAACTATTCCACACATTACAATTACAAATGCACTCACTTGCAGTTTAGACAAGTAAAGAAGACAGTCTGTCCTTCGTCAGCCGATCGGGTTTGGCGAGTTGTGTATGACATCTTCTCATGCCCACACTTGCTGCATTTTCTGTCAGCCTGTGAATTATTATTAGTACATTAATAATCCAGAAAACACTTGTTATATAACAAAAATAACATGGCATCACTCTCCTTTTAGAAAGTTTCCAATTTTTATACCACCAAAATTATCTATCCAGAAAGCAAGCAGCTGGAGGTTTGATGAAGGAACAATCTTACTTTGATTATGAATGAGGTCGTTGTGTATGCACCATAAGAACACACTAGAACTGTACATTATACACATATTGTGTATGCACCATAAGAACACACTAGAACTGTACATTATACACATATTGTGTATGCACCATAAGAACACACTAGAACTGTACATTATACACATATTGTGTATGCACCATAAGAACACACTAGAGCTGTACATTATACACATATTGTGTATGCACCATAAGAACACACTAGAACTGTACATTATACACATATTGTGTATGCACCATAAAAACACACTAGAACTGTACATTATACACATATTTACAAATTCAATTATTGTTTGGTATGAAATGTATCTTAATTTGCCTTTCATATACCGGAATTACTTTCACACAAGATCGCTTTATACATTGTTGGCAGTCACTACAATTAAATAAAAATACTGTATACAGGGTTATTTTGCCCTTTTTCATTGCAAACAATTTTGTCCCATCTTTAATTTGCCCAGGCACAGTTGTGTTAAAAGAGAAATAGTTTGAGACATTTGAATTCACCCAGCCTTAAAGGCTGTTTACAACAAGAGCGAAAGCAGCGAAAACAAGATATCTGTGAGCCAATGCTCACTAGTGATACCCCCGCTCTGATGTGAATATGCAAAATAAGCAAAGTCGACATTTAACAGAAAGCTGGCATCCGATTGGTACAAAAATATATCCCACAATATGGCATGCCTAAACTAATAGTGTGTTAAAATTTCAAGCATCTGCAATAAATAGCTGCTGAGAAATCTTTGAGGAAAATTTGTTTGAAAATTTTGGCTAAAATAAACAAAGTACTCATTTAACAGGAAGTTGACGTCTGATTGGTACAAAAATATATCCCACCATATGGCATGCCTTAAAAAATACTGTGTAAAAATTTTAAGCATCTCTGATAAATAGCTGCTGAGAAATCTTTGACGAAAATTTGTTTGAAAATTTTGGCAAAAAATAAACAAAGTCATTATTTAACAGGAAGTTGACGTCTGATTGATACAAAAATATATCCCACAATATGGCATGCCAAACGCAGCACAGTTAAGGCTGTCAATAAACTCCGTTCAGACAAAAAGTACGGGAAATGTGCATTATGACATCACAGTATATTACAAACCTCGAAAGTACTTATTTATCTATTTATTAGTAAAATTAACTTATACTAATCTTTTAATTAAAAACAACAAATGCTATTACTTACAATTTTGATGTCCGTTATTTCGTACACACTAAAAAATAAGCGAGATGTCGTTCTCGCTGTACTACAAAATATGACGTCATATGCTTCAAAATGACGCATCAAGTTAAATCATTGAAGGCTATCGTGCAGTTTTATAGCGAAGAAAAATAAATGTCATAAATTAACGGAAAAGTATAAATGAATATTTTGTTTAAAATTATTATTAGTAGAATGCTACCTATATAGTCTTATTTTCATTTTGTTAAAAGTATGCATCGTATAAAGAAGCCACCTCGGTTTTGTATAAAATATCGTATATCTAAAATCTGAGTACCTAAATAAATCACTTAATTGCAAGGGCATACACAGGGCATACACATCCCGACAAACTTTTACATGTGAATTTGAAATATGCTATGTAACTTAAAAACTTCTACGATCCTTGTAAAATCTTACAAATTAATTATTTTTTAATGAAATTAACCCTGTGACCTTCAAAATTATTCAACATATGCATTATAAATTACGGTTTCTACTAACAAATATTCTTATCTTAAAAAGTTCGCACCGTTATTCAAAATCTACGATATAACATCAAGTTATTTCATAATACAGTTGTGAATTTTGACATGATTATGCCCTTGCAATATTGAATTTTTTAAATGACCTCAAAACCACAAATACATCTGCTTGTACCATGCGACTGCCATATCACGTGACCACTATGAACATAAAATATTGTACTGTTATATATATATTTAAGAAATATATTGCATTTGAGTGACTGTTATTGATTTTAAAAAGGACATGCCAGTTTAACTAAAGTATACGTGTTTTCATCACAAAAATTTGCCCATATTTTTATTGACGGCCTTAACTGTACTGCGAAACAAATAGTGTGTTAAAATTTCAAGCATCTGTGATAAATAGCTGCTGAGAAATCTTTGACAAAAATTTGTTTGAAAATTTTGGTTAAAAAATAAGCAAAGTCGTCATTTAACAATAAGTTGACGTCCGATTGGTACAAAAATATATCCCACGATATGGCATGCCTTAACAAACACTGTGTTAAAATTTCAAGCATCTGCGATAAATAGTTGCTGAGAAATCTTTGACGAAAATTTGTTTAAAAATTTGGTTAAAAATAAGCAAAGTTGTCATTTAACAGGAAGTTGACGTCCGATTGATACAAAAATATATCCCATAATATGGCATGCCTAAACAAATAGTGTGTTAAAATTTCAAGCGTCTGCGATAAATAGTTGCTGAGAATTCTTTGACGGAAATTTGTTTGAAAATTTTGGCAAAAAATAAACAAAGTCGTCATTTAACAGGAAGTTGACGTCTGATTGGTACAAAAATATATCCCACGATAAAGCATGCCTTTACAAATACTGTGTAAAAATCTCAAGCATCTGCGTTAAACAGTTGCTGAGAATTTTTTGACGGAAATTTGTTTGAAAATTTTTGCTAAAAATAAACAAAGTCGTCATTTAACAGGAAGTTGACGTCCGATTGGTACAAAAATATATCCCACGATATGGTATGCCTATACAAATACTGTGTAAAAATTTCAAGCATCTGCGATAAACAGTTGCTGAGAAATCTTTGACGAAAATTTGTTTGAAAATTTTGGTTAAAAAATAAGCAAAGTCGTCATTTAACAGGAAGTTGACGTCCGATTGGTACAAAAATATATCCCACGTTATAGGCATGCCTTAACAAACACTGTGTTAAAATTTCAAGCATCTGCGATAAATAGTTGCTGAGATAAATGCGACAGAAATTTTTGTTACGGACGGACAGACAGACGGACAGACAGACAAACAGACGGATGGACAGACAGACAGACAGACACACAAGGGTAAAACAGTATACCACCTCTCCTTCGGAGCGAGGGTATAATAAATTGGGGATAAATATTTCATACCGCTGTAGTTGATGATATTGTAAACAGATAGCCATGCTATGACCTTGAATTGCTAGTATTACATAATGGTCACTATGATATTTAAGTGTACCTAGGTACTGCGCATTGAATGGTGTTAATGATAATTAATAGAATGAACTCTGTGAATCTTGTAGCACTGCGTAGTATTCCTAAATGATGTTATAAAACCAGGCGAATAATACGGGCATAATAATATCCAGATTGAGAGTTTAACAACAAGTGACATATTTGGCGATTCTGTGTCTGCAACGATAGCTCTAGTACTCTATATTGACTCATGTATTGTGTATTCTATATATTAACCTTTGTAACCTATTATTCTATGTATGAATGAACGTATTATGAGTAAGTGATGCCTCATACTAGGTGGGGGACTCCGAGACCCAGGACTCGGAGACTCAAATCCTGCATCCAGACTCTTTGATTGGCAGTTTTGACGGTTTTGTTACTTTATTTAGAAATAAAATATTAATCTTAATTTTGAACACTAAATGTTCACTCATGATCGTCGAAGATGGGCCGAACTAGTCAGAACTGTCCATCATAAGTAAAATCTTAAATATACCAATGTGAAATGAGGTTGAGCAGACTCTTACTTTGGGCTGCTTTTAGTTGATGTAATTCTAACTGTACGATCACGATTGTTAATAAACTATTGGTCAAAGAAGTACTGGACTTCGAGTTGAGTATCATCTCCAGAATATAACAAAGTCTGAAGGCTTACAATATTTTAAGGTAATATGTTTTACAGTGCAACCGTTGGGGTTATGATAAATCAATAAAATTATTATGATAAATCAATAAAAATAAAATTAACAACATAAATAAATTTGATTGCAAAATAAAAATACAACACACCTATTTTTTCAGTAAATTTACATTATTCATAGTTTATAAGATTTGTTATTTATTTATTTATAAGCAGAACAATAGTTCAATCTCAGATACAATGTTGTTGAATAATAAAGATTTTAATATAAATGTTCATTGCACTCTATATCCTCTTTTAAAGTGATTGTAACATACGTCAGTTCATTCCTTTTTTTGCAGTAGACATTTTTTCTTAAACTTACATACAGAAATTGACTTATCATAGAGCCCCCCCCCCCCTCCCATGTTAAAATTTTTTTTTTTTTTTTCAATTTACAAATAGAAAATCGACTTATCATGGAGTTGCCTCCTCCACTTTCAAAAAATAAATTAATTTTTATTTTTTAATTTACGCTTTAAAAAATTTGCTTATCATATTATACAAAGAAAATGGAGTTGCCCCCCCCCCCCCACCTTGGGATTGGGAGCATGTTATAAATGGAAGTGAAAATAAAGAAACCATTGAACTGCTTAAGAGCTAAAGGATTAGAATTTTTATCGTTTTGAGAATTAACCTTTTTTCACTTTTTGCTTGTAAAGATTTTTGGATGAGGCTGCTATCCACCCACCCACCCCCTTTAAAAAAAAACGATGCAACGTGTACGTTCCTGGAAATTAACGTTACCGTAATTATAGTGAATAAAATAAATGTGAGCATTCATCCAAATGAGTGCAAGTTACAACTGTTTCCTATATCTGAAGAAATGTCCTCATTCTTTAGCTTTGCAAGATTTTGAGAGGATTTTCAGCAGATTTACAATAACTTCAGTTAGAGTAATTTCCCCTTATTGTGACATCAAAGTCCACGTTGGTTAAGTGTCGTATGACTTTTTAAAACTCCCCTGAAAAATAAAAGTGCGCGAAGTATGCTGTTTTATTTACTTAAAAAGCATGATGTTCTTAAAATTACACATCTTAAATGCTTCTCAAAAGTTTTACTTTGATTCTCGCGAGAACGTGAGGTTGGAAACCATTGGTACTATGAATTGTGGGTCAAAATTTACTGACACCGTAAAAATCTATCGGATCAATGTGTAACATTTGTGACATCACTCGATTATATTTGATCGAGTGTACTGAGGTGAACTTTAGTGGTAACATTGATTGTATGTCGTATACATCGTTATTGTTTTTATTGTCTTGCTGGTTCTCACGAGAGTGTGAAGTGATAACTAGTGCAATGATTACAGGGAACTACTGGGACGATTAAAACAATGCATTATTGGTCCGATTTACTGACGCCAAAAAAAATGTTGAATGAATGTGCAACTAGTCCGAATTTTCTATTCACACATGCCTTGCCGGTAGAGCTCGCTGCACGCCAGTGAGCTGTGCTCGCTATCATGATCTGAAGAAGAACTCACCAGAGGTCCGCTGCTTGTCTCCCCTTCTTCAGCATTTGTCTGCAGAGTTTCAGGGCGGTTGAACACAATGCTTGATGTGATTTTGACTCCATCAAATTCTGTTTTGAAAAAAGAGATATAAAAAGCAAAGATTATTGTGTTATAATACTTGTAAACATTTAATCTTACAACATTAACACCTACCTTGGACATGGATCTTGTAACCACACAGTTTACATGTGACGTAGTCGTCCATTCCAGGAAGAGGAAGAATTGTCCCGCATGTTGGACAAAACTCCAGGTCAGTTACAAAGGAGTTACTCTTCTTTGACATCACCCTCTCTTGTAATTGTTATCTTACTGTATATGTAGTATTGTAAGAAATTTGAAATTCAAAGTCAAAAGTCACAATAACAAGTCAGCCGAGTGTACATCAAACATCATGTGCAGATGATGGGAGCTGCCATATTGAATTTGTAAAATTTAGGAATGGCAGAGGGAAAATTGATAAAAACGAATATATTTATATGTTGTAAATTAATAAAATAATAATAAATATACATATATTTTAGTTCGAAATATTTTTTCATATATTAAAATTAACTCTGATTAACAAAAGTCAATGTCAAAAACGATAATTGTGTAATACTTTTTTTACTATTTCGTTTTGTCATAAATATTTGTAAACTTGTTCAGTATCTATCACCAACATGAAGCTGCTAACTCACAATTTTCTGACATCAAACATCATAAAAGGAGTCAAGAATGGATATCCTTTGAGTATTTTGGTATGAATGTGATTCGTTATTTTATATATATATTTTTGGTTGTTTTTATGCTTATGGTAAGATGAGATAATTTTCCAAATAATGCGCCCTTTTGGGCATGCTAAGCAGAGACATAAATAAATAAAACAGATACAACAATAAACGTTCTTACTATAATACCGTGGAAGAACTCATATATTTTGGCCAGGTCTAGTACAATCACTAGTTTTAGCTATGTAGCTTGATTTACCTACATACATGTAGCTTTAAATATGTATACCTACATGAAGTATGTGTATTTAGCTATCTTTTTCAAATTTTGCATTTTAAGTAAAACACACAAAAAATGGCATGGAACTAACAGCCTATATTTGTACTGTGTAGTTTTAGAAAAGCAACACAGAGCAGAAATAGTTGAGCAGTTTTAAGCAAAACGTGCCTTTCTATAGTTTTAGTTTGAGTAAATGCATGGGTAAGGATGATAACTTCACGTTGTGCTGAAGTATTGCTAATCAATTAATAAATTATCATGTTAACCAGAGAACTGCTCTTCTTTGTTATTCCATTTTTAAAAGAAGTAGCTGTTTGATAACACATACACAGTTATTCATAGCCTCAAACTTTTAGAACTTTGAAAGCAATTGCGCTGAAAGAGCAACATTTTCAAGAATGATATTTTTCATGAATTGTTTTTAGATCAGTTCAAAGTTGAAAATTATTGCTGCTACTAAGTGCGACTTTTTGTACAGCTGCCCATTTTAGAAGAATGTATGATTGAGTAGCTATATAAACCTACTTCAGGTAGATAAATAAAGCTTTATATGTAATTCAAGCTAAGTAGCTAAATCTATTTATTGTACTGCACCTGTTCGTGGTATTAAACACATTCTTGAGGAGAGCAGCAAAAATCAACAAATTTTAACTTGAATGCTGCTAAACTATTATTTGTTTCTAAGAATTTGGATTTTTTTTTTCAGTTTTATTTAACATGAGTGATTGTGTTAACATTTAAACATTTATAAAGTCAGAGCTCACTATGACGTGTGTAATAGATCGCACAACAGTACTACAACACATGTATAGGGCCTCATTGATTTAGGGCCTTCCCTGATATATCTAATAAAATCTGCACCACATGTATCTGCCAAGTTAAATAAAATGACTGTGTTTCCCATTCTTCAACCTACACTGTACCCTGTTATAACTGAAGAACCTGATTTTTTATTGACATATTCTAAAGAAAAGGAATTATTATTGGTTTCACTTATGCTTATATCATCATTAAATCAAAGTACTGAAAGTACTGGAAAGATTTCATAGAGGGGCACTGTAGAATTCTTATACAAAATAAAAAAATCCAACATTTTCCTGTATGCAGACCAGCCAATATCTTCCTTTTTCCTGTAATACAAGCTTCTAATTTCTCTTTAAAATTTCTCACGTCGATTTATTGCAAAGAAGTACATTTTCTAAAAAGTGTTTTTAGGAACAAGGAGTCATTCTTTGAGTATTATGAGATGATCAAATACAGTCAGGGTGATCAAATCCAATAAGGCCAAAAGGGCTTTATGATAGGTTTGATCATGCCTGACCATATCTAATCACCTCATTATATTTAAAGAATGATTCCTTATTACTTATATAATTTTCAGCCATTGTATGATTTAATTTTAAAATACCGGTAATCATCGATGAACTGTATTGTACCTTACATTACAAATTCAATTCTTAGTGTTATCACAAACAAAAACACCGGAAAAGGTAAATATTCAGGTTTGAACTCCCTCAGTGCATAAGTAACTGCATGTTATAAAAAAGTAGGAGAGGGCAATAAATCTGTAAACATGAGATGACTCAGTTGTGTTGATTAGGAATTAGAAATCTTAATATGAAATATGGTGGGTATGCATTATTGGGAATGCATATTTTCATCACAAAGTTTCTGATATTTTCATTGCCAATCTAACAATAATGCATACAATGATGTTTTTTTATGCAATGATGCATTTTTTTTATATTAAATGTCTTTAAACTTCTGATCAATTCATTTGTCATAATAAAAAAAAAGTGATTTTAGTATCCCATTTTAGGTATTAAAAAAATCAGTAAATGTTTGCATCAATTAAAAGAAGAATCATTATACATGTATTTAGATAAATGAGAGAGAGAGATAGAGAGATTATTTACCGGTAATTTTATGTTAAGTTATTGGATCAGCCACAATGTCTGCCATCAGAATTTTAGACAAAATAATTTCAATACCTGCTTTAATCACCAATTACTCTAAATCTGACTAGTGACTTTTTTTTCAGCCAGGAAAAGTGGAGATGAAGGAAGTTGACTTTAATCCAGAGTTCATCACAAGAATGTTACCAAAAATAGAATGGTCAGCTCTCCAGAAGGCTGCCAAGGAGGTAAGTACAGTTACACTATACTAGGGAACATGTTAGGTGGCAGGGGACAGTTTTTTTTGATACAATTCATTGTAGCCAAGGGATGCATGTCTTCGGAACTCTGTAACTAGAATTTCCTCAGTTCCCATTCAGCACAAATACCTTTAATTCACTCTTTATAAGGCCAATCACCAATTTCTGAAGAAAATTACTAATCAAAACCTGTAAAATTCTCTACATACTGGTTATTATGAGATTTTGACCCTTTCATATTTTGCTAATTTTTCATGATTTTTCAGCTTTTTAGACCTCCCCCAGCTATTTCCCTGCAGAGGGTTGACCTTCCGTACCACGTGCATGTTGCACTATCACATGTCAGAAACTTTCCGGTGTATAGTTTACAATGTCCCATCCACCTACTTTTCGTGTTATTTTACCTCCCGTCTGTAACTTGCAATTTCACTGTTTAAAGTCAGCACAACAGTCATAGCCGCAGGTTTCGCATTTTACTTCTGACTCTCATGTACCTAACATAAGGGGCCTACATATTGCATATCAATTTCAACAAGAGACACCCCTCTAACTAATGATAATCATTAAAAATCATTTCATGAATTTTAGCAACACTCATAAGCCTTCAAGTATAGCAACTCTCAATTATACGTCAAAAATATTGACGGGTACTTTATTCGAAACTGTCCCTTGCTACCTTAGATTGTTGGTTCCATTTTTGTGTATGTGAATGGAGACTATGTGAAAAATTAACAACAGTAAAACTACTATCATTAAATGTAATGAAGAAGAGGCATTGCTTGGATATATTGGATCGAGCAAAATTATTGCAGTGAACCCTTTCTCTCCGTTATGTAATCTACACTAAATGATACAGAATTCTTTGTACCCCTGGGTACTGTAAGTTCTAATTAAACACAAGGCATTGATACCTGGGTAAAAACGAGAAAACTGTCACTCATAAATTTTAAAATCTCATCTCTATTTTTCTGACAATAGTTAACAACCTTTATGAAATTACAACAAAGTTTGACGCCCCCAATTTTAGATGATCAGAATTAGATTATGAACCCATAAAAAATAAATCTACAGTAATTTGATTTCTGGTTAGCAGGGTTTGAGACAATACCTTGCAAATCAAGTTCTATTTACATCATTTAAAAGTACCAGTGTTGCAGACTTTCCATTTACGTGTATAACAAAAAGTAACTCAGGAAACATTGTCATTACTTATCAGTTTGACATCAATGCTAAATGGTTTGAAAATAAGTGTATGGATCAACTGTTTCAATTCCTAAGTAGGTTTACCGTGTTGAGTTTTAATCATAATTTATTATAGATTACATTTTACAATTTGTTAGATAATAAGCCCACTCAAAAAACAATGCCCAAGATATGAATTTGCCTGTACATGAATTTGATAATAATTTAGAATGAATGCATTGTAATTTAAACATGCACCACCCTCTCTGATACTCTTATACATGCAACTAGATTGGTGAATTTTGAGCTTCTATTATAGTCTCTGTGATTGACTTTACAGTGTGGGTTTGAGGAGGGCTTACCCGACACTGTTGGGGAGGAACAACTTGGAGACACAGACCTCCTGAAGAGAGTCCACAAAGCATTACTGGAGGTAGGTGTACAAGTCTCGCAGTCTAAACAACAAATGACACTTACCTGCATGAATTATGTATCTGATTGTAACTTGGACACCATGTTCACTCTCAGTACTTTGATTTTTGTCTGTAGATAGAGGTGATTGAGGGAAAGTTGGTGTGTCCCGAGTCAGGCAGGGAATTCCCCATTAATAACGGGATCCCCAACATGCTGTTGAATGAAGACGAAGTGTGACACAAGGGGTCATCTGTCAATGTAGACACTGTTAAAGGAAGTTTTCTCTGCGTTTCTTCGGCAAGTTGTTTAAATCAGAGGAGGAGTGGTGGGGTCACAGTTGTAAAGATGTGTGTGAACAAAGATGTGTGTGGACACTTGGATTTTAACAGACTGAGTGGGTCGATGTTACTTCTTGTTGCTGAATGTATGTACTTGATGTGTGAGGATGTTTGTTGGTGAGAGTAATGTATGTTGGTGTGTGCAGGGTTGTATGTTGCCAAGTGCCGTTTGTGTGTTCATGGAAAAAGCATTACATTGTATCTGTTGTTTTTGTAAGTTTTTGTTTATTTCATTATCATGAATGAAAGCATCATTTAGGTTTGTGATTGAATAAACATCAATATATAATTAAATCCTGGGAATCAAAAAGTCTTATTCATTTCATCCACTGTGGAACTTGATTTTCCATTTGTGAAAACAAGAAGCTCCAATATAGGGGTCGTTTGATATCTTTCTTAAGTGGTTTGTTAATTTTTATTAAGTTTGTTGCAGAGAAATTATATCAGTACTACATACCTGTATCTGTACACCTACATGTATATACCTGTACCTGTACACCTACATGTATATACCTGTACACCTTCATGTATATACCTGTACACTTACATGTATATACCTGTACCTGTACACCTACATGTATATACCTGTACACCTTCATGTATATACCTGTACACTTACATGTATATACCTGTACACCTACATGTATATACCTGTATCTGTACACCTACATGTATATACCTGTACCTGTACACCTACATGTATATACCTGTACCTGTACACCTACATGTATATACCTGTACACCTACATGTATATACCTGTACCTGTACACCTACATGTATGTACCTGTACACCTACATGTATATACCTGTATATGTACACCTTCATGTATATACCTGTATCTGTACACCTACATGTATATACCTGTACACCTACATGTATATACCTGTATCTGTACACCTACATCTATATACCTGTACCTGTACACCTTCATGTATGTACCTGTACCTGTACACCTACATGTATATACCTGTATCTGTACACCTACATGTATATACCTGTACCTGTACACCTACATGTATATACCTGTATATGTACACCTTCATGTATATACCTGTATCTGTACACCTACATGTATATACCTGTACACCTACATGTATATACCTGTATCTGTACACCTACATGTATGTACCTGTACACCTACATGTATATACCTGTACCTGTACACCGACATGTATTAACCTGTACCTGTACACCTACATGTATATCCTGTACCTGTACACCTACATCTACTATAGTATATACCTGTACCTGTACACCTACATGTATTAACCTGTACCTGTACACCTACATGTATATACCTGTACCTGTACACCTACATGTATATACCTGTACCTGTACACCTACATGTATATACCTGTACACCTTCATGTATATACCTGTACCTGTACACCTACATGTATATACCTGTACCTGTACACCTACATCTATATACCTGTACCTGTACACCTACATGTATATACCTGTACCTGTACACCTACATGTATATACCTGTACCTGTACACCTACATGTATATACCTGTACACCTACATGTATATACCTGTACCTGTTCACCTACATTATATATACCTGTACACCTACATGTATGTACCTGTACATCTGCATGTATATACCTGTACATGTACATCTATGTTCTTAAGACCCAGGTTATTCAGTAGACCTCTATTTATTACTTTTAAATATTAATTGATAAGACAACTCATGTTTTATTCATTTTATCACAATTGATTGAAAATGAGAAAAGGGTACTTTTTTGCATATTTTGAGATTTTGACAGAATTGAATAAAACACATCTCAAAGTTGTCAAATGTTTTAGTGAATCTATTTCAACAGGAAAAAATGTGACTTCGTGTTATGCACATGCAACGTCAAAACAATTTTAATTAATGTAAAAGCGACCGTGAGATTGAACCGTAATAAATGTTAACTACAGCACTCTGTAAATTTATTTATTTATGGACTTCTTTGTAGGTCGATATGTGGTTATAAAGACCCATATAGATATAGACCGAGCTTGCAAGGTCGATATATATACCTCGATATACCTGTCATGATGACAGGATGAGCCTATATTATGATTTGATTTGAACATATTTTATTATGCAAATATATACATGTATTTAGGTATTTACATATAAGTAGATTAGGCAGCAGGCAATGCCCATGTAAGCCTTCTCCATAAGGTGCAAGGTAATACATATAAAGTCCAAGATATAAATGAAAAATTGAATAATACACTTTTTTAAAAATAAAATAGTATGATGTAGCATAAGAATACATATTCAGATGGGAAAAAAAGAGCAAAAACCGGTTCGTGGAAAAAAGAAATAAAAAAACAAACCCAAAAACGTAAATAGTACAGTTACAGCATAAGTATACTACTTTTGCGTACATGTATTAGATGTATAGCTATAGTTACGATCATTTTAAAACTAAATCTCTTCATTATATGTAGGACAGTCAAAGAAAAAATGATATGCATTTTCAGTATGATAGCCACAATTTTCACAGATTGACTTTTCACGAATAAAATCATCAAAAAGGTCACCATTTAAACTACTAGCATTGTTTCTTAATTAACAATGTATACTATTTTCTCTACGATTCCCAAAATTTAAGAGTTTATTTGGAGTTTTGAAATATTGTTTCTTAATGGAGTTTGAGAAAGAAGACAATGATGGGAGACTTCTAATGTCCAGAGGTAATTCATGCCTATGTTATCCATCCAACTGAATGATAATTGAAATGTCGGCGACTAATTAGCTACGTTTGATTGCACGCACATATTGCCTGTAAACATCTAGATAAAATATCAATGTTAAAATGTACCAGTTAGTGAAAATTAACAAAAATAAACCACAATCGATGAAGGGTGATGATTTCAACGAAAAGAGTCTTTTAAAATATGCATATCATAATGTACCATTCCGTTTTCATCAATCAGAACCAATCTCAAATTATGTTTTCTTTATAAAATAATAATTTCATTATGCATCGGCGCACCACTCCATGTAGATCAAGAAGATGCAGAGAATTGCAATGGATTTTTTCTAACTTTTTATCTTTCCGTGAAAATCATCAAAATTGTGGTAGGAGATTGTAATTCAAATATCTCTGAATTTTTTAGTAAAACACTATATGTTTTTCCGTATAAAATATTCATTTCATAATGTACCATTCCGCGTAAAGCAATCTAACTTGGTGCAGGGAATTGCTATTAAAGAGTTCTCTGAATTTTAAGTAAAACACAGTATGTTTTTCTGCATGAAATATTCATTTATAATGTACCATTCTATGTTGATCAATCAAAATTGATGCAGGAAATTGCAATAAAAGAATTCTCTCAACTTTCAGTGAAACGAAAATGTGTTTTCTTTATAAAATATTAATTTTAATGTGTGAATCAATCAAAATAATCACATATGATGGAGATGACTGTAATTACAAAAAAAATAATGAATTTTAAATTTAAAAATCTGTATATTGGAAGACTGCATGCACTTTAGATTATAAAAATTTCCAGAAGTTGGCCATTTTACATGTTTTATTTAGATTTTGTGATTCCCTACATAATAATGAAAGCTTGATATTAAGGTCAGACGACACGTTCCTCAATTTTATATAATTTTTTCCTGGAAATTGTTAATGGTTTACTACTACTTTGACAAGCTCTCTTGCAAAAAATTAGGGTACCTTACCAGGCATTTCTGCAAAATACTAGAGTATGCAATTTCCTATATAATTTTCTTGAAAATACACTTTAATTGCTGATATAAAAATAAATAAATATACAGCACAGCAATATTAATATATTGGAACTCTATCTCATGCGGGGCGGGGCTTTGAACTCACGAGCTCTACAACCTATACGCTTCTGGCAGTGAGCGGCCACGGTTCTAACCACTCGGCCATCTAAACACATAACCATACCCAAGTAAATTTAATCATTTTAAAAATAATCATAAAATTAATATTTTTTATTGGGACTCTTTATAACGAGGAGATACAAAAAAGATTGACTCTCCTGATTTAACATATGGCACATATTATTTACAATTAGTCCCGGGCGGGTACTGTAGACTCGGGCGCTGCTAACTATGAATAAAAGTGATATTTTGTTCATCCCCTAAGTTATAAGTATTTTAACATGTATATTTCCGCTTAAAATTAACAAATTATGTCAATGTAATTAGTCTTTGGTTGAATATTTCCAACTTCAAATCTGTGACCTAACGGCTAACTTACCGGTCTGCTCAAAAGACGTAGATATCTACAACCTAGCGGCTAGGCTAACTGTCCGCTCAATAGACCTACATATCTAACGACCTAGCGGCTAGGCTAACTGTCCGCTCAATAGACCTACATATCTACGACATAGCGGCTAGGCTAACTCTCCGTTCAATAGACCTACATATCTACGACCTAGCGGCTAGGCTAACTGTCCGTTCAATAGGCCCACATATCTAACGACCTAGCGGCTAGGCTAACTGTCCGCTCAATAGACCTAAATATCTAACGACCTAGCGACTAGGCTAGCCGTCCGTTCAATAGACCTACATATCTAACGACCTAGCGGCTAGGCTAACTGTCCGCTCAATAGACCTAAATATCTAACGACCTAGCGACTAGGCTAGCTGTCCGTTCAAAAGACCTACATATCTACGACCTAGCGGCTAGGCTAACTGTCCGTTCAATAGGCCCACATATCTAACGACCTAGCGACTAGGCTAACTGTCCGCTCAATAGACCTAGATATCTAATGACCTAGCGGCTAGGCTAGCTGCTACGATCTTATACAGGACAGTGGCCGCTTCGATGACTACATATAAGTACGCTAAAATACCGAAGCTCGTGTTTATTACACGGATTATTGTACATAACTTCAGAATGAATGCAAATTATGAACATTCGGTATTTCTAATGGTGGATGCGGTCAGAATATACGATTTTTCATCAGTTTTCTCATCCGATTCGCTTTCGACTAAAATCGTACTGTGTGACCAAAAAAGTCGAAAGCAAAGTCTGAAGTCGATTGAAAATCTGAAGTGCGTCCGATTTTCAATCGACTCCCAGACTCTTTCATTTCCATAAAGAGGGATATATGAGTGAAGACTGTGTGCTTTTGAGCTCGTTCAACCAGATATTTTTAAATTCCCTTTTATTGTTCAGTAATTCATCAAGTAATGATTTAAAAAAATCTGTATAGTGTGCGCAACGTATTTGTCCGATCATATTATTGCTTTGAAAAGAAATTATTTTGTGCCTTTATCGATTTTAAACAAGCATTTGACACTATTTGGAGAAGTGGATTATGGTACAAAATGTCAAAAAATGGTATTAGTGGAAAATGTTATGTTTATATTAAAAATATGTACCAGGGTATTAAATCTCTCATTAGTATGGATGGTACCACATCTGATTTTATTAACTGTAATGTTGGAGTTCGCCAAGGCGAAAACCTATCACCATTTTTGTTTTCATTGTATATCAGTGATTTGGAGAATTTCTTATTAGACAAAAACATTGAAGGTCTCAAGAGTATTTCTGATGCTATAGAAAATGAATTATTTATGTATATGAAACTGTTTATCCTTTTTTATGCTGATGATACTGTAATTATGACTGAGACTGCCGAAGACCTCCAAAATGCACTGAATGAATTTTATGTATATTGTAGTCAATGGAAGTTACAAGTCAATACTGACAAAACAAAAATTTTGATTTTTTCAAAAGGCCCTCTACCGAAAAATGTGTTTTATTACAATAAGGTTGCTATAGAAAATGCCAAAGATTTTAAATATCTGGGTATAATCTTTTCCAGAACAGGATCATTTGCTAAAGCTAAAAAACATTTGTGTGAACAGGCACAGAAAGCAATGTACAGTGTTATTAGAAAAATAAGACAATTTAATTTACCTGTCGATTGTCAGTTTGACTTATTTGATAAAATTGTAGTCCCAGTGTTATTGTATGGGTGCGAAATTTGGGGTTACGAAAATATAGAAGTTATTGAACGTGTACATTTAAAATTTTTAAAATATGTTTTTAATTTAAAAAGTAGTACACCATCCTATATGGTTTACGGGGAAACAGGTCGTTTCCCTTTATGTATCAATGTATATACCAGAATGATTTCCTACTGGTCAAAGTTATTTACAAACTCCGAAAACAAAATTGTATCTGTTTTATATAAGTTTTTGGTCTTGCAATATCAAAGGGGAAATATGTCAAACTCTTGGATTGTAGGTGTTAAAAATATTTTAGATATGTGTGGTTTTTCAAATATTTGGTATGAACAAAATATTGTAAATGTAAAGTGGATTTCTACAATTGTAAAACAAAGGTTACAAGACCAATATATCCAAAAATGGTCTAGTGACATTAATGACTCGTCAAAAGGGCAAATTTACAAGATTTTTAAGAAAAATTTTAATTATGAAAATTACATTAATATATTGCCACTTAGGCTCAGAAAGGTTTTTATGAAATTTAGAACTTCAAATCACCATCTCCCAGTGGAGACTGGGAGATGGTACAATACACCTTTAAACCAAAGAGTGTGTAAACTGTGCAATTCTGGTCAAATTGCTGACGAATTTCATTATATTCTTGAATGTAAAGAACTATTGACATTTAGACGTAAATATCTTGATGAAAAATACTGGTCAGCGCCAAATACTATTAAGTTTTGTGAACTTATTTCTTGTTCAAATGCTACAAACCTGAAAAAATTATGTTATTTTATTATCAAAATATACAGTTTGATATAATAGTCTGTCCTCCATTATTATACTTTTTCCTATCTTCATTGTATATATTGTATATTTATGCTTATTTACTATTTATTTACTACTTATCTATTCATTTATACAATGTACCTCTGACTTTTGAACTGTATATAATGATTGACCTCATGTACCATTCCATGGTGTGAGCGAAATAAACTGAATTGAATTGAATTGAATAAAACTACTTAGGTATACGTGTGATTGAAGAGACCAATTTTATGTTTCTTTCAATGTTAAATATCAATTCAATCATATTAATTAGGTGTTATAATAACTAAACCTTAATTGGTGATTGGGCACACTGACAGGACAATGACTTAGCATGGAACACAACACGTTTGATTTGCCAGTGATGATACAATCTAATTAGATTAGTGATGATATGAAGCCCAGATAAGTTTAAGCGTCACAAGAAAAAGGAAAAGCCAAGACAGTTCTTGAGAAATGTTCAGAATGTTAAAAAACTCTTCGATCTAATTTTTGATGAAGTATATTTATAATAAATTTTAAATGTTTCGAGTTAAAGATATGATATACTTATTTACGTTACAGTAGCATTATTTTATCTGAACATGCAGAAAGAACACACAGTTTCAAATAAATCAACGAGTACTAAACATCGCTCCACTAAAACCCGAAAAAATCGACTAGTCTCTTCGAGTAAAACTGACATCCCTAAAAAATTATCGAAGTTTTATAGCTAAATGACGGGGTAAAATCATATGATAAAGAAATCTTTCTCATGATTCTATCCAACTTGAGTGTTTGTGTGATAAATATGTAAGCCTTCAACCTTTGTTATCTCCTGGAGATGCTAGTCAAGCTCAGTAACCACGAAGTTCAGTACTTATTTCACCAAAACTTTATTAAAGCGTGATCGTATAGTCAAAATTACAGCAACTAAAAACAGCCCAAATCAAAGAGTCTGCTCAACATCATTTTACATGGGTTCATATATAACATTTTACTTTTGATGGACAGTTCTGACTAGTTCAGCCCATCTACGACGATCATGAGTGAACATTTAGTGTTCAAATTTCAGATTAATATTTTATTTCTGAATAAAGTAACAAAACTGTCAAAACTGCCAATCAAAGAGTACGAATGCAGGATTAGAGTCTCCGAGTCCCCCACCTAGGTATGAGGAATCACTTACTCATAATACGTTCATTCATACATGGCATAAAAGGTTACAAAGGTTAATACATGTATATAGAATATACAATACATAACTCAATATAGAGTACTAGAGCTATCTTTGCAGACATAGAATCGCCAAATATGACACTTGTTTATAAACTCTCAATTTGGATATTATAATGCCCGTATTATTCACCTGGTTTCATAACATCATTTAGGAATACTACGCAGTGCTTACAAGAGTCACAGAGTTCATTCTGTTGGTTATCATTACCACCATTCAGTGCGCAGTACCTAGGTATACATAAGTATCATAGTGACCATTATGTAATACTAGCAATTCAAGGTCATAGCATGGCTATCTGTTTACAAATAGCACACAACTCGAATAAAAATCATGTACCATCGCAAATCATGAGATCCAATATATACATCCTTTCACTATTCAAAAGAACTGAATAGTGTCACAATAAGACATAACGATTGGAGATTTATAAATCCAATGAAATGAGCAAGCTTAAAAACTGTTTCAACATGGCTTCATTTTTTTGGAAAACAAGTTAGCTGGATGAATATGTACACTTGTACCTGCCTCTACCTGGAGAATCCCTTCACTAGAGTATCATCACAAAGGATCATCCAAGTCAGACCAACTTTTGGTTGACTAAATTGGAATAATCTATAGCTATACATGCACAGTTGGGGCTATGTGGACCGTGGATATCGGCCTGGGTAGCTCAGTGGTAGAGCTCTTGACTAGAGTTATCAGAGGTCCTTGGTTCAATTCCCAGTCTAGCCATATATTTTCAATGTAGTAATATGCTCATTCCTCCTTTCCTACTTTATATGCAATGAATATAAAACAAAGAGTGGATGTGAAATTCAAGTATATTCAAGTATTCAAGTCTAATACAAAAAGTATCCATGAGATACATATATACCCGGTAAAACAGGATTAATACAGTGCTATTGCTGTTAACAGCTAAATATACACAACAGTGACATTCATCCCATTATCATTTGATTAAATAAATGCAAGTAGATACTAAATCTGGGTAAAGAATAAAAGTTAGCATTGCACGTTGTCAGTTAAAACCCCCTGTACCTGTACCAGTACATGGAAATCTATTCACAAACTGCTATTGGCGAATATCAAACTCAGAAGCTATAAAAAAAAATCCAATTTCTTGCGATGAATTCGAATGTTCAATCTGTAATGAACTTCAATCCTAAGTCCTGGGGTTTTTCCATTACACTGAACAAGCATCACAAACAACATCAATATGTCAAGGAACCTATTGGAATCATGACAAAGTTCTCGACCATGTCTCTGCCTAGACAGCGCTGATGATTAGTCTGGTGGGACTCGCCTGGAACATGGGGCCCTGAACCAGGTCAGGATTGGGTCCAACAGCGACCGTTCTCTCCCCTAGTCGACTCTCATCTGGCCCCTGTTGAAGGTCTGGATTAGGACCCATGGCAACCAGGCGATCAGTTCTAATATATATTTTTAAAGTACTAGTACATGAACAATGTGAATAAATAATGATAATTTTTTGTTATATTTAATCTGCACTTCATCACCAAAATATGTCACTTAGGTTAATATAAATGGGTGCAAGAGTTTTTATGCATTTAGATGGTTTAAAACAAAACTTTGATTGATGACAAATCTGGCAGTCTTACATGAGGAGCGATTCATCAGGTCCATTCCTTAGTTCAGAGTTCGGCCCCACTGCCATCGTCCGGTACTCAGATCTGGCAAAGTGCTGCTCCCTGGTGACAGGAACTTGTGTTTGTTTCTTCCTATGAAGACAATCAAGAGTTGCACTTAGGGGTCAAATATTTGAAGACTTTGCCAAAACAATGAGATTAAAAAGGGAAAAAGTTTCTGTAAATACTTGCTTTGGAGAAGACTTAGCTGACTTGGGTGCTGGTTGTTGGCGAGTCCTTGAGGATGAAGGTCGGTTTTCTGGTGTCCTTGAGGATGAAGGTCGGTTTTCTGGTGTCCTTGACCTATCCTTTGTTTGCTTCTTTTTCTTGGGGGATCCTCCTTTCTTAGGTGTTGGCGTACTAGTAGTTATTACAAAAAATACCTCCATTTAACATGTACTTGATGCACTAAATACTTTTCAAATCAAATACATGTACTTTAAGCATTGGCTTAAATACGGGGAAATTTTGTTAACATACTGAAATATTGGGAATATATATATTCATAGGAGTAATGTGTGAAAGTAAGAGATTTAAAGAAAACATAGTGTTTTTCTAAACTATCTTTTATTTATTGGTGGTAAAAATATAAGCCATTTTTTTTAGTTTACTGTTACAGTAACATATGGAACACTTCACATTGCCAATTTTTTTTCCAAATTGTTTAAAATCTTTATATTATATAAGAATTCTTACTTAAAACATAAACAGTTTCTTACTCTACAGGATCTAGCTCCAGAGTAACGGGCAGCCCAGCATTCATATCTATGGGGACCGGCTCAGTCGACATGGATGTGGTTGGTCTACTGCTGAAGTCACTGAATCCTTTGGAAATAAATTATTACTATGTAACACAATTACACACAAACTGCTAGAAAACTCATGGAAACCATCATAGAATCATCAACTACTGAAAACCTCTTAAATATCTGATTTTACCTGAATCCTCTGTTTTTGACCTTGAGCTCCTGAAAAGAAAATCAAACTTATATTATAGAAATACAGCATTCAAACAGCATAAGTATATGCATGATTTTACATGTATCAAACAAATCTGAATTAATTACTGTAAGTTTTATGAAGATGCTATCCATCATATTCAATGATCTGAACTTAGAAATAAAATATATAAATATATATTTTAACAGCTGGGTTACTTACATCTCGGGTTTCTTCTTTTCGTTCCAGCCTTTCAGTAAGGTGCGACATTCTCCTTCTTTGTACTTGCAGATGTTTAGGGCGATGTCAATCACATCTGCCTCAAGTTCTGGGAATGCCCTAATCACTCGCTGTTTGACTAATAAGAAAAGATGTTTACAAAATCATAGTCATTTTTTTCTCTATCTAAAGTAGTCCATTCATTTTAAAATATTCGGTACATGTACTGGTAATACACTAATATGAACTTTTATTTTCACTGTATTTTTTTCTTTTAAACTTAAAGCTTAGTGTAATATACCTGACATTTTAATATTTCTTATTTTGATCAATAAATAACTATTTAAAATTGACTGGACCTGGATGATTACTGGTAAAGATGATGGTACTGTAAAAATATGGTACTTTTTTTTTTTATACTTGACCTACTTTTTTTCTTTTCATCCTCTGAGATGGTCTCTCTTTTGGGAGAGGTGTGTCTCTCTTCTCTGGCTGGTGTAGCGGTGTAGGCATGCTTGGTCGGGATGTGGTCTCTATGGGGAGAGGTGTCTCTCTCTTCTCTGGCTGGTGTAGCGGTGTAGGTATGCTTGGTCGGGATGTGGTCTCTATGGGGAGAGGTGTCTCTCTCTTCTCTGGCTGGTGTAGCGGTGTAGGTATGCTTGGTCGGGATGTGGTCTCTCTGGGGAGAGGTGTTTCTCTCTTCTCTGGCTGGTGTAGCGGTGTAGGTATGCTTGGTCGGGATGTGGTCTCTCTGGGGAGAGGTGTCTCTCTCTTCTCTGGCTGGTGTAGCGGTGTAGGTATGCTTGGTCGGGATGTGGTCTCTCTGGGGAGAGGTGTTTCTCTGTTCTCTAGCTGGTGTAGCGGTGTAGGTATGCTTGGTCGGGATGTGGTCTCTCTGGGGAGAGGTGTCTCTCTTTTCTCTGGCTGGTACAGCGGTGTAGGTATGCTTGGTTGGGATGTGGTCTCTCTGGGTCGTCTCTCCTGACATCTCCGTACTATATGTGTGTTTTGTCAGTGATTCCCTCCCCTGAGTTGTATCCCTTTTCGTGGAGCCCTCTGCACTGTCTGTATATCCCATGGCTCTTAGGGCTATTTTTGCTTTAAACTTGTCATTGTCACAACTAAAAAAACGAAGAAAAAAATTGAAAATTCTCTATACTTTTTAACCTTCAAAAAAGAAAAATGAATGTATTTACAAATATATATAACTTCATTCAAGTAAAAAACATGTACGTTAGAGAACTAGAGGCACTGTGAGCAAGCTCGCAGATGATACCACCTGCTAAGAAAATACATTATCTCAATTAATTCTCTATTGTAAAGTAATGGATGCACCAGTTCTCTTATAGTGACCTTGAAATTGCACAAATGATAAGGACATTATTTATTTACAGGTCACAGGCAATCTTTGTGTCAAATTTCAGATTCTAATCATTTTCCATTTCAAGATATGACCTTGACAGTATTTAAGCATTTTTTTAAACAACAACCTTCACAAATGATCCTGGGTCAATTTCATGACACACAGGTCATAAGCAATCTTGATGTGAAATAGAAACATCCTATGTTTACTCATAAGAAAGGTACAGACTAGATACAAACTATGAACTTTTTCTTCCAATGATCTTGATCTTGCTCAAATGACCTTGGGTCAAAATCATGATAAACCCTCAGGTCATAAGCAACCCTTGTGTTAAGTAAGAACTTCCAATGTTTCTCCATAAGAAACATATGAACCAGATACAAATTTTGCACTTATTCTTCCAGTGACCTTGAAGTTGCCCAAATGACCTAGGGTCAAAATCATGACACACCCTCAGGTCATAAGCAACCTTTGTGTAAAGTAAGAACTTCCAATGTTTCTACATTAGAGAGATGTGAAAAGAACATGATTGTACAGACAGACAAACCGACGAACAGACAAGGTGATTCCTATATAACCCCCCCCCCCCCAAACTTTGTTTGCAGGGGGTTTAATAATATAACCTTTTTTTTTTTTTTTTTTTTTATTTACTTATAATTTATTTACAAAAGTACATGTTAATACAATATTCAAATGTATTTGTAGTAACAAATATATAATAATTAATATATTAGTGACAATGATAATAATAATAATAATAATAATAATAATAATAAGAGTAATAGTAGTAGTAATAACAGCTATTATATCTGACTAATTATCATATATATATATATAAAGTTACAATAATATTTTATACAAATCACTGTTATTTTTTTTTTTTTACAAAGATAATATTATTATTGATTGATCTGAATAAAGAGAAGTGTACAGAAATATTGAAGTTGATAGGTTGTAATAAGAAAAGCGTTTTGTAGGGAGGTAGATCCATCGTCATCACAGTCTCTTTTTACCTCCCTATTTATGTGAAAAACCACGGGCCAGGTCACCCATGGCAACATAAAATTATCTACAATTTATCCAAGAGCATTTTGAAGAATGAATAATATCTAGTATTTCCGATACAATGTAGAATTTCTAAGTATTTCTGAATGCATAATTTCAAATTACATACGATTCCTTCTGATGTTTCTACAATATTTTCTAGTCTACAAAACATTTTATATTTGTAAATTTTTAATGCAACAAAAGATAAAAGTAAATTATACATGGCAGTGGTTTCATTTCTTACAGAGTAAAAACCAATAACTATGTGTTTCCATTTAACATCAAAACCAAAAATATTGCTCACTATCTTCCATGTATGTTGTACATTCACACACTCAAAAATAAGGTGGTGTGAATTTTCAATTTTTTCTGTACATATTTTACACATATAATCACAATTTTTATTTATCTTACTCACAAAATAATTATTTGAAAGTAAATTATTTAACAATTTATAATTAAATTCCGAAATCTTTTTGTCTTGTAACAAAACGATTTTATTCATATAAATATTTTCCCAATCGCTTTTGAGAATATCAAATTCTTTATTGTATTTTGATTGCATGGTTGGTTTTTGAAATTTCTTCTTTATAAAATGATTATAGAAATCTTTAGTTGAGTATTGATTGTACGAAGGGGAATATAATTGTACTTGATTCATATACTGGCAAACTCTAAGATCTAATTTGTTTTCATAATCCTTGAATATTGTTTTAATTATCTTATATTCGCACAACCAGTTATTTTTGTTTATTAATATGTCTGCTATTTCCTCGGGCGATTTTAAAGTTCCCGCCTCAGAGTATAAGTCTTTAACAAATAAAATATTACTTTTAAGCCAAGTTTTGAAAAATATTGTTTTCCCTTTGTATAAAAACATCAGGTTTGACCATATCGGTTGCTTCAAAAATGTTTCAGGGCTTAGTTTGTTTTGTAAGTCTTTGCATGTGTTAAAACATGCAAAAGCTTGTTTATAAAATAGCGGCATAGATTTTAATATTTCATAATTTTCAATTTTATTTTCAGTTGTATTAATTAAATAGTTTATGTCTATGTTGATTGGAGTGCAATAACTATTTACATAACTTTTAATACAATGTTTTGTTTGTTTTAATCTGGGGACCCATGAGGCTTTTAATGCATTAATCTTAGATTCGACGTCAGTAATACCTAGTCCGCCTTCTTTTACGTGACCAATTAACGTATTTCTTTTAATCCTATCAGTTTTATTCCAAATAAAATTATATATCAACTTATTAATACTTTTGATATAGTCTTCATCATATATGAGTTTTGATAGTGCTAAAGAGTTTATTACGGTGCCAAATAATGTTAATTTTCTTCTTTTCCAAGATTCGAATAAAGTATCTATATCATGAAAAATTTTCATCCAATTTTTATTATAACATTCAATTTTATCATGACCTACATGAATTCCTAAACATTTTACTGCTTTGTTCGTGACTGATATACCCTCGATTTCTGTAAACATGTTTTTGAAAGGACCAAGCACAATACATTCAGTTTTACTAATGTTAACCTTAGACCCCGCATGAATACAGAACTTGTTTATTGTTTCTAAAGCATGCTTAAGTGATTCAATATTCTGTAGAGTTAATGTCATGTCGTCGGCATGTTGTATATTTTTTACTTCTTTTTCCATGAAGTTAGCTTTAAAGCCTTGTATATTTTCATTATTCTTTATTTTTTCAGATAAAATTTCGGCAACAAAAAGATATAGAATGGCTGATATTGGACAGCCTTGTCTAATTCCCCTTTTCATCTCGCATGTTTTTGAAATCCATCCGTTATTCTTTAATCTGAATATTGGGCTTTGATATAAAATTTTTATCCAATTTAGAAAGTTTTCCCCGAAGTCGAATTTTTCTAGTGTTTTAAATAAAAAATTCCATTCTACTGAATCAAAAGCTTTTTCAAAGTCTAAAAATAGCAAGATCCCCTCTTTGTTAAAATTTTCACAATATTCAAAAATATCTAAAATGAAACGGGCATTAATACCTATATATCGGCCTTTTATATAAGCTGTTTGCTCATTACCAATTTGCTTTGAAATAAAGGTTTGTAATCTACGTGCAAAAATAAATGCTATGATTTTGTAATCTGTATTAGTAAGACTAATCGGTCGGTAATTTTTCAAATCATTTTTACTTCCTTTTTTATGTATAAGGGAGATAACTGCAAGTCTTTGAGAAAATGTCATTTTTCCGTTCAAAAAGATTTCTTTTAACATGTTATAAAATAAGGAGGATAGTTGGTGCATTGATAAAATTCATTGGGTATACCATATACCATATACCATACCATAATAATATAACCTGATGGGCCTCTTTTGAGTAGATGCCGTATTGAATATAATATGTGACACTGACCTTAGTAGATTGGCCTCAGATAAAGGTCATGTCAGAGGTCATGTCACAATCTCAAGTACAATAACCAACCACTGTGCCAAGTTATTGAGGTGTCTTTTAAAATTATAGACAAGACACAAAAGTAGGAGGTACAAATGGACAGACAGACATGATTCCAATATACCCCCTAACAATTACATGTACATCTGTTGGTATTTAACAAGTAACAACTCACAATACATTCAAATATCAAATCATTGAGATCTTAACTTATTATGAATTATATTGCAGCTCTCTACCCTAGCTTCAGACAAAGACACTGTCTGTATTGGTTTTACCTGGCAAGGACATCTTTGACCATCTGCTGGCCAGCCCCGGGACAGCTCTTGACCAGTTCTTTGATAGTTTCCTCTAAATGATCATCAGTGGTCTCAGGTGGAGGGTGTTTGACCTAGAAAGCATGATGGAAATAAGTCAAAAACTTCTGTATCTCACCCTCTCCATTCTCCCCAATACACTGTAAAGGTTGACTGATTAAATCAATCTGCCAGTCACTTTTATTGAAAACCTTTGACAATGTTCATGTTATCTATAGCAAGCTGTAATGAAATATATCAAATGGCATGTCAGCAAATGAGAACAAGCAATGCTACTTTTATTGTTAGCTTAATTTCTACATAAAAAATACAGGTGCATGTATACATTTGTACTATTATAAAAAAATTTATTTGAAAAAACATCAATTGCAAACATGACATTTAATGGTATAAACAAATATTCAGTTTAAGAAACATACTTTAATAAGCTGATTATTTGAACAATAATTAAAAAGTTTTCAAAAACCACATTTTTTTTAGGGAACTCTAAAGCTACAATAACCAACTTTCTGATTGGAAAAGCGTGCACAATATATTTTCTCATTTAGTAAAATCTATAAGCTTTAAACTCTGAAGCTCATGCACCTTCAAGGTATCTGAGCAGGTAGTTTAGAGTGGATACTAATCTAGCAAGCTTTGTGGTGTGCTTACAGAGAATCGTGTCGTGTGATCCTTCCCAGGGGTGTGGTCTCTATTGTCAACTCTGTTTAATGAATCAAGGGGGATTTCTCGCGTAGAAGGACTGTTAACGGATGATTGGTTTAAAAGCTGAATAGGATCGTAAAGAGAATGAAGAGTCAGAGAAAAAAAAATAGATCACCCAGCAACATAAAACAACTAAAACTTACAAAGCAAGCAACAATGGCATCAGGGTCTAATTAGGCAAAAACCTAAACTGAAATCTAAATAACTACAAGAAAGCAAGCAGATCCCTCTATCCCCTAAATGCACAGAAATGGAACTTTATGAGATAAAAATGAATGGGTTCTAATGATGAGTCTTCTTTACAACTATATATTTGCAAAACAATACAACATGGGATAATCTGCATTTTTACTTGTTCTGAGATAACACTGTGCCGATCTGAATAAAATCAGATTCCCTGGATGATTCAAATGATATGGTTGATTAGACGGACCTTGAGCTATATATTTCTTTAAAATGCATATCCTTATAGTTAAACAGAAATACAATGATGGAAAGTAAATGATTTAACGAGCTAACAATAACCTGAGCAGCTGCGGCATGCTGTCCACCATGTTGGTGCTGTGCAGCATGTTGCTGTCCACTATGATGCTGTCCGCCATACTGTTGAGGCTGCTTTGGTTGCTGTGGCTGATACTGTAAATAAACAATTAATATTGATGACACTGTAAAATTGTATATGAACATTAAAAATGACTGACACTATAAATAACCACTATAAATGTTGGTGATACTGTTAATTAACAATAAATGTTGCTGATATAGTAAATAATTTATGATGCTAATACTTTAAATACCTGTAAAACAATATATGTTGGTGACACTATAAATAAACAATGAACTAACCACAGCTGAAAGTGAAAATGAATTATGTTGCTGATTCTGTAAATACACAATAAATGTTACTGATATTTTAAATAAACAATGAATGTTGCCGATACTGTAAATATAAACAATGAATGTTGCTGATACTGTAAATATAAACAATGAATGTTGCTGATACTGTAAATATCAACTATGAATGTTGCCGATACTGTTAATATCAACTATGAATGTTTCTGATACTGTAAATATAAACAATGAATGTTGCTGAGGATACTGTAAACAAACAATCATTATAAAAAACCAAAGGTTAATATAAATTACCCAGCTGTATGATTAATGAATGGGTTACTGCAACACTTTTGAACAAAAGTTAAAAATAATATTTGATAAAGTAAATATATAGAATAAGAATTATCACTAAGAGACATTGGTATTTACCACACATCTGTAAATATGAGGGAAATAAGCATTAAAATATGAATTTTAATTCATGCTATTAGACCATAATTAAATGAAATGTCATATTATAATCAAAGGGTTTAAATGGCTACAATCTTAATTCAGATTAGTACAAAATTATATTTAAGTAGTTGTGAGAAATGGACATCAAGAAATTTGAGCAGCACATTTACACAGAATATCATACCATAGCAATTCGTGGATCTATCCATGTTGTCTTTTTAGTGGAGTGGTCAATGAAGAAACTACAAAACAAGTTGGAAAATATAAAAATTATCATCAAATTCCTCTGCATACATAAAAATTCTTATACAAAGAAAGACAATTATGTTAAGGCTTGGTAACACAACCCTTCAGTTTAACAGTATAGCCACAAAACTCAAGAGTTTTGGTTTTTAAATTAATTGAATGGTGAATTCGAGCTTATAACCCCGAGTTTAATTCAGAACGTAACTGTGACGGATTTGGTTTTATTCTTAGTTTTGCCAAACATAAGACAAACGTTTTCTTTTTCAGTTAATTAAAAGCAAATTTCCAAATTTTTCAGCTTTAGATAATGTTCAAAAACTATTTTTTGGTTACTCAATATTGAAGACAAGGAAATTCTTAATAATTTAGGCAAATTTATCAATGATAACATTCTATAGTACTCCTTTTAAATCAAATATTGTTGGAGTTAACATTGTCATTTGCTGTTATTGTAATACATGCACTTCAGTAATTTTTGGGAATTGTTTTTATTCAACTCTCCTATGCAGTTACTCTGGCAAATTGGAAGTGAACGTTTGGACCTTAGCACAAAT
Source organism: Magallana hongkongensis (assembly GCA_015776775.1). Classification (NCBI taxonomy): domain Eukaryota; kingdom Metazoa; phylum Mollusca; class Bivalvia; order Ostreida; family Ostreidae; genus Magallana; species Magallana hongkongensis. The sequence continues at coordinate 182,819 of CM027474.1, read as the reverse complement.
CATCACCGCTGACAAAACTTAGTTCTTGAAAATAATCGATAAATTTGATGTACTGTATTCTGAAGCATTGTTTTTCAAGAAAGCTTATTTAAAAATGGCTTGAAAATTGTCAGATTTTAAATGGTACGAACAATTTAGATATTTTTTGTAGTCGTATGTACTCCTACGCCAGAGTTCAATATACGGGTAGTCTCGTTCAACCAGACGCTCGGGCAGAGAGTCTATCTTGCTTGTCGGCGATTATCAGAGACAGCCGAAAGACTCGAGTTCAATATGCTTGGATCCATACAATTTCTCAAAAAAATTTTGATTACTGATATGTAGTAAGTTTGATGGAATTAATTCTATCTTGAAATATTACACAACATGAATCATTAGGGGTTATCTCGAAATTCTTGCCAGAAAAGTCCGAGAATTCATATTATAATAAAATATGTGCATAATTCAAATGCATATAAGTGTCACCGGGTTCACAGTGTGTGACTGTCAGTCAATATATCGGGTCTCAACAGCTCAGTGGTTAGAGCGCTGGCACGGTACGCCAGAGGCCCTGGGTTCGAGTCCCGGTTGAGACTTGACTTATCACCACCTGTGACATAAGAAACTACTTGCCATTCAAAATAACATATCTTTGATTTTTGAATAAAAGATAACCGATAAAATCAACTCCCGTCAGTACTTTGATTATAATATTCATTAGCATGTCTTTCTCTTGTACTTATAATATGTGACATGCCTACTTGTCTGTACTGGACTCTGAATTAGAAATAAATAAAAATCTGTGTATCTGTATCTAAAGCTAATTTACCAGGAAAGCATTGTTATACCTTTGAAGTTTCAAATTAAATTATATCGCTTTGAAAATGCATTCACTGAATGTCGGACTGGTTGGTGCTATGCTAATATCGCATGTATGGAATGTGCTGATTTCCCATACATTATCATCAATGGTCATTCTCAACACAAAATAACGGTAAATAAACAGTACGTACTAAGCTCCTTGATTGCGGTCCCATCTCGCTTCCCATCCCGGGGGTAGCGGTGGCCCAGCTGCATTCATTTTCTTATAGTGATTTCGAAATACCCCAGAATATTGAAATAAGCAAGATATCAAGCTTATTTACATCAAGAAATACCCGGATCTAAAAACAATCAAGGTCAAGGACGAATGAAAGAATGGTGTAAATTCAGAACCATACTCAGATACGAGGTATAGAATAGGGTACTTTTTATATCCTATAACCAGGCACTATAACCAGGATGTGCGCATGCGTGAACCAACTTTCCATCGGGATCGGTAAACGATTGGGAGGAAATTCGAAAGCTATTTGGAGGAACTTCGAACTGATATATGTGCAATTTAAAAATGCGATTTTTATATGAAAAATATGATCAGAAGTGATAAAAATGTTATGTACATTAGATTTTACACCAAAAAATTAAATAAACAATTGAGAGAACAATCAAAATCAATGTTACAGGAAAACAACAGGCACTTAGCATCGGAGGGGGGTTGGGGGTTGGAATGGGGGCGGGGACAGGGGGACGGGACTGCCCCCCCCCCCTCCAGCACACGTTTTCTCGCAGCAAATATTTTTTTTGAATTAACTTATAAAAAAGTAAATTAACATACAGTTGCACCCCCCCCCCCAATATTTTTGGGACCATGTAAAATTTGAAATGAAAGAGAGGAAATAAACTGTGAAATTGAAGTTAAAGGTACACTTAGCCCCCTGCCCCCACGGATTAGGATTTTCAATTATTTAAAAAGTATTTTTGAGATGGGGTTTTTTTTCAAGGCAAGATTGGATGAGTCTGCCCTCAACCCACTTTGCTACGATGCTAGGTGCCTGAACAAAATATCATGGTTTCATTACATACATGTATGCTAGTATAAAGACTTTATGTAAACCAATATTATCTCGTGCATTGTTCCTTTCACCAGGTTCTACAAACACCTTAGTCCAAAATAAATAAAAAAATCCAAGACTAAGAGGGGAAAAAAGGAGAAATCTATTTTCCTTTTTTTTTTTTACTCAGGACCTATTTTGTTGGGGGGGGGGGGGGGATTTGGGGTGAACAGGTCACTGACCCCTTGTAGATCTACCCATGACCTATCACCAGGGTCTGTATACACATAACCAGGGTCAGTATACCCATCACCGTGGTCTCCAGGGTCAGAGTACGTATCACCAGAGTCTGTGTGCCCATCACCAGAGTCTGTACACCCATAACCAGGGTCAGTATACCCATCACCAAGGTCTTCATACCTATCACCAGGGTCAGAGTACGTATCACCAGAGTTTGTGTGCCCATCACCAGAGTCTGTTTACCCATAACCAGGGCCAGTATACCCTTCACCAGGGTATCTATACCTATCACCAGGGTCAGAGTACGTCTCACCAGAATCTGTGTACCCATCACCAGAGTCTGTACACCAATAACCAGGGTCAGTATACCCATCACCAGGGTCTCCATACCTATCACCAGGGTCAGAGTACGTATCACCAGAGTTTGTGAGCCCATAACCAGGGTCTGTATACTCATAATCAGGGCCAGTATGCCCATCACCAGGGTCTCCATACCTATCACCAGGGTCAGAGTACGTATCACCAGAATCAGCGTGCCCATCACCAGGGTCTGTACACCCATAACCAGGGCCAGTATACCCATCACCAGGGTCTTCATTGCTATCACCAGGGTCAGAGTACGTATCACCAGAGTCTGTGTGCCTATCACCAGAGTCTGTACACCCATAACCAGGGTCAGTATACCCATCACCAGGGTCTCCATACCTATCACCAGGGTCAGAGTACGTCTCACCAGAATCTGTGTGCCTATCACCAGGGTCTGTACACCCATGACCAGGGTCTCGAGGGTCAATGTACGTATCACCAGAGTCCGTGTGTCAGTCACCAGAGTCTGTACACTCATGACCAGGGTTAGTATACCCATCATCAGGGTCTCCATAGCTATCACCAGGGTCAGAGTGCGTATCACCAGAGTCTGTGTGCCCATTACCAGGGTCTGTACTCCAATAAGCAGGGTCAGTATACCCATCACGAGGGTCTCCATACCTATCACCAGGGTCAGAGTACGTATCACCAGAGTCTGTGTGCCCATCACCAGGGTCTGTACTCCAATAACCAGGGTCAGTATACCTATCACCAGGGTCTCCATACCTATCACCAGGGTCAGAGTACGTATCACCAGAGTCTGTGTGCCTATCACCAGGGTCTGTACACCCATAACCAGGGCCAGTATACCCATCACCAGGGTCTCCATACCTATCACCAGGGTCATTATATCCATCACTAGAGTTTTTGTGCCCAACAACGGGGTCTGTACACCCATCACCAGGGTCAGTATACCAATCACTCGGGTCTGTACACCCATAACGAGGGTCAGAGTACCCAACACCAGGGTCTTCATTTCTATCACCAGGATCAGAGTACGTATCACCAGAGTCTGTACACCTATAACCAGGGTCAGTATACCCATTACCAGGGTCTGTACGCCCATAACCAGGGTCAGTATACCCATAACCAGGGTCTCCATACCTATCACCAGGGTCAGCGTGCGTATCACCAGAGTCTGTGTGCCCATCACCAGGGTCTGTACACCCATAACCAGGGTTAGTGTACCCATCACGAGGGTCTCCATACCTATCACCAGGGTCAGAGTGCGTATCACCAGAGTCTGTGCACATCACCAGGGTCTGTACGCCAATAACCAGGGTCAGTATACCCATCACGAGGGTCTCCATACCTATCACCAGGGTCAGAGTGCGTATCACCAGAGTCTGTGTGCCCATCACCAGGGTCTGTACGCCAATAACCAGGGTCAGTATACCCATCACGAGGGTCTCCATACCTATCACCAGGGTCAGAGTGCGTATCACCAGAGTCTGTGTGCCCATCACCAGGGTCTGTACGCCAATAACCAGGGTCAGTATACCCATCACCAGGGTCTCCATACCTATCACCAGGGTCAGAGTACGTATCACCAGAGTCTGTGTGCCTATCACCAGGGTCTGTACACCCATAACCAGGGCCAGTATACCCATCACCAGGGTCTCCATACCTATCACCAGGGTCATTATATCCAGCACTAGAGTCTGTATGCCCAACAACGGGGTCTGTACACCCATCACCAGGGTCAGTATACCAATCACCCGGGTCTGTACACCCATAACCAGGGTCAGTATACCCATCACCAGGGTCTTCATATCTATCACCAGGATCAGAGTGCGTATCACCAGAGTCTGTACACCCATAACCAGGGTCAGTATACCCATCACCAGGGTCTGTACGCCCATAACCAGGGTCAGTATACCCATCACCAGGGTCTCAATACCTATCACCAGGGTCAGTGTGCGTATCAACAGAGTCTGTGTGCCCATCACCAGGGTCTGTACACCCATAACCAGGGTTAGTATACCCATCATGAGGGTCTCCATACCTATCACCAGGGTCAGAGTGCGTATCACCAGAGTCAGTGTGCCCATCACCAGGGTCTGTACGCCAATAACCAGGGTCAGTATACCCATCACTAGGGTCTCCATACCTATCACCAGGGTCAGAGTGCGTATCACCAGAGTCTGTGTGCCCATCACCAGGGTCTGTACGCCAATAACCAGGGTCAGTATACCCATCACCAGGGTCTCCATACCTATCACCAGGGTCAGAGTACGTATCACCAGAGTCTGTGTGCCTATCACCAGGGTCTGTACACCCATAACCAGGGCCAGTATACCCATCACCAGGGTCTCCATACCTATCACCAGGGTCATTATATCCATCACTAGAGTTTGTGTGCCCAACAACGGGGTCTGTACACCCATCACCAGGGTCAGGATTCTAATCACCCGGGTCTGTACACCCACTACCAGGGTTAGTATACCCATCACCAGGGTCTTCATATCTATCACCAGGATCAGAGTGCGTATCACCAGAGTCTGTACACCCATAACCAGGGTCAGTATACCCATCACCAGGGTATGTACACCCATAACCAGGGTCAGCATACCCATCACCAGGGTATGTACACCCATAACCAGGGTCAGTATACCCATCACCAGGGTCTTCATATCTATCACCAGGGTCAGAGTACGTGTCACCAGAGTTTGTGTGCCCATCACCAGGGTCTGGATACCCATAACCAGGGTCAGTATACCCATCACAGGGTCTCCATACCTATCACCAGGGTCAGATCGCGTATCACCAGAGTCTGTGTGCCCATCACCAGGGTCTGTACACCAATAACCAGGGTCAGTATACCCATCACCAGGGTCTTCATACCTATCACAAGGGTCAGAGTACGTGTCACCAGAGTTTGTGTGCCCATCACCAGGGTCTGGATACCCATAACCAGGGCCAATATACCCATCACCAGGGTCTCCATACCTATCACCAGGGTCAGAGTACGTATCACCAGAGTCTGTGTTGCCCATCACCAGAGTCTGTACACCAATAACCAGGTTCAGTATACCCATCACCAGGGTCTTCATACCTATCACCAGGGTCAGAGTACGTATCACCAGGGTCTGTGTGCCTATCACCAGGGTCTGTACACCCATGACCAGGGTCAGTATACCCATCACCAGGGTCTCCAGGGTCAGAGTACGTATCACCAGAGTCTGTGTGTCAGTCACCAGAGTCTGTACACTCATGACCAGGGTTAGAATACCCATCATCAGGGTCTCCATAGCTATCACCAGGGTCAGTGTACGTATCACCAGAGTCTGTGTGCCCATCACAAATGTCAGTATACACATAACCAACAATAAAAAATCCAAGACAAGGAGGGGGAGAGGGTGAAATCTATATTTTTTTTCTTTTGCTCAGGAGCTATTTTGTTGGGGGGGGGGGTATAATGGGTGAACATGTCACTGACCCATAATAGATCTATCCATGACCTATCACCAGGGTCTGTATACACATTACCAGGGTCAGTTACACATCACCACGGTCTCCAGGGTCAGAGTACGTATCACCAGAGTCTGTGTGTCTGTCACCAGAGTCTGTACACCCATAACCAGGGTCAGTATACCCATCACCAGGGTCTCCATACCTATCACCAGGGTCAGAGTACGTATCACCAGAGTCTGTGTGCCCTTCACCAGAGTCTGTACACCCATAACCAGGGCCAGTATACCCATCACCAGGGTCATCATACCAATCACCAGGGTCAGAGTACGTATCACCAGAGTCTGTGTGCCCATCACCAGAGTCAGTACACCCATAACCAGGGCCAGTATGCCCATCACCAGGGTCTAAATACTTATCACCAGGAATAGTTTACGAATCAATAGGGTCTGTGTGCCCATCATTAGGGTCAGTATATCTATCACAACAGTCAGTGCACTTATCATCAGGGTTTGTACATCCATTTAGACTTTCACCAGGATAACTGTACCTATTACCTATCACCAGAGTTAGTTTACCTAACGGCCGTGTCAGTGTACGCATCCGTGGGTCTGAGGGCCCATCTCCAAGGTCAGTATACCTATCACAAGAGTCAGTACATTTATCACCAGTATATCTATCACATTCTCTATTACCAGGGTCAGTATACCTATCGACAGAGTCAGTGTACGTATCACAAGGGTCTGTAGCCAATCACAGGGGTCAGTATGTATCCATCACCAGAGTCGGTATACAAAAACGTGTAGATATTCTAAGGGTCAGCATACGTAACACCAGAATCTCAAAATCTATAACCAGGGTAAGTATAACCATCACCTGAGACAGTATACCTATCACAAGGGTCATGAGTGTCCGTATCACTAAGGTATGTGTAATCTTCACCAGGATCAGTATACCTATCACCAGGGTCACTCTACTTATCAACAGGGTCAGTATTACCTGACTCAGGTAATGGATATACAAACCCTAATGATAAGTGCACTGACTGTTGTGTTAGGTATACTGACCCTGGTGATGGGCACACAGACCGTATTGATGCGTACACTATCCTGGTGAAAAGTATTAAGACCCTGGTGAAGGGTAAACTGACCTTTGTTATGAATATACAGACCATGATGATGAGCACACAGACCCTAGTACTACGAACACTGACCCTACTAAAAGGAATAATGACCCAGGTGATATGTTTACAGTTCTGGTGATACGTACTCTGACTCTGGTGATAGGCATTATGACCCTGGTGATAGGTATTGAGACCCTGGTGATGGGTATACTGACTTTGGCTACGGATATACAGACCCTGGTCATGAGCACACAGACTCTGGTGATACGTACTCTGACCCTGGTGATAGGTATTGAGACCCTGGTGATGGGTATGCTGACCCTGGTTATGGGTGTACATACCCTGGTGATGGGTATACTGACCCTGGTTATGGGTGTACAGACTCTGGTGATACGCACTCTGATCCTGGTGATAGATATGAAGACCCTGGTGATGGGTATACTGACCCTGGTTATGGGTGTACATACCCTGGTGATGGGTATACTGACCCTGGTTATGGGTGTACAGACTCTGGTGATACGCACTCTGATCCTGGTGATAGATATGAAGACCCTGGTGATGGGTATACTAACCCTGGTAGTGGGTGTACAGACCCGGGTGATTAGAATCCTGACCCTGGTGATGGGTGTACAGACCCCGTTGTTGGGCACACAAACTCTAGTGATGGATATAATGACCCTGGTGATAGGTATGGAGACCCTGGTGATGGGTATACTGGCCATGGTTATGGGTGTACAGACCCTGGTGATAGGCACACAGACTCTGGTGATACGTACTCTGACCCTGGTGATAGGTATGGAGACCCTGGTGATGGGTATACTGACCCTGGTTATTGGCGTACAGACCCTGGTGATGGGCACACAGACTCTGGTGATACGCACTCTGACCCTGGTGATAGGTATGGAGACCCTCGTGATGGGTATACTGACCCTGGTTATTGGCGTACAGACCCTGGTGATGGGCACACAGACTCTGGTGATACGCACTCTGACCCTGGTGATAGGTATGGAGACCCTCATGATGGGTATACTAACCCTGGTTATGGGTGTACAGACCCTGGTGATGGGTACACAGACTCTGGTGATACGCACACTGACCCTGGTGATAGGTATGGAGAACCTGGTGATGGGTATACTGACCCTGGTTATGGGCGTACAGACCCTGGTGATGGGTATACTGACCCTGGTTATGGGTGTACAGACTCTGGTGATACGCACTCTGATCCTGGTGATAGATATGAAGACCCTGGTGATGGGTATACTGACCCTGGTTATGGGTGTACAGACCCGGGTGATTGGTATACTGACCCTGGTGATGGGTGTACAGACCCCGTTGTTGGGCACACAGACTCTAGTGGTGGATATAATGACCCTGGTGATAGGTATGGAGACCCTGGTGATGGGTATACTGGCCCTGGTTATGGGTGTACAGACCCTGGTGATAGGCACACAGACTCTGGTGATACGTACTCTGACCCTGGTGATAGGTATGGAGACCCTGGTGATGGGTATACTGACCCTGGTTATTGGCGTACAGACCCTGGTGATGTGCACACAGACTCTGGTGATACGCACTCTGACCCTGGTGATAGGTATGGAGACCCTCGTGATGGGTATACTGACCCTGGTTATTGGCGTACAGACCCTGGTGATGGGCACACAGACTCTGGTGATACGCACTCTGACCCTGGTGATAGGTATGGAGACCCTCGTGATGGGTATACTGACCCTGGTTATTGGCGTACAGACCCTGGTGATGGGCACAGACTCTGGTGATACGCACTCTGACCCTGGTGATAGGTATGGAGACCCTCGTGATGGGTATACTAACCCTGGTTATGGGTGTACAGACCCTGGTGATGGGCACACAGACTCTGGTGATACGCACGCTGACCCTGGTGATAGGTATGGAGACCCTGGTGATGGGTATACTGACCCTGGTTATGGGCGTACAGACCCTGGTAATGGGTATACTGACCCTGGTTATGGGTGTACAGACTCTGGTGATACGCACTCTGATCCTGGTGATAGATATGAAGACCCTGGTGATGGGTATACTGACCCTCGTTATGGGTGTACAGACCCGAGTGATTGGTATACTGACCCTGGTGATGGGTGTACAGACCCCGTTGTTGGGCACAAAAACTCTAGTGATGGATATAATGACCCTGGTGATAGGTATGGAGACCCTGGTGATGGGTATACTGGCCCTGGTTATGGGTGTACAGACCCTGGTGATAGGCACACAGACTCTGGTGATACGTACTCTGACCCTGGTGATAGGTATGGAGACCCTGGTGATAGGTATACTGACCCTGGTTATTGGAGTACAGACCCTGGTGATGGGCACACAGACTCTGGTGATACGTACTCTGACCCTGGTGATAGGTATGGAGACCCTCGTGATGGGTATACTGACCCTGCTTATTGGAGTACAGACCCTGGTAATGGGCACACAGACTCTGGTGATACGCACTCTGACCCTGGTGATAGCTATGGAGACCCTGATGATGGGTATACTAACCCTGGTCATGAGTGTACAGACTCTGGTGACTGACACACGGACTCTGGTGATACGTACATTGACCCTCGAGACCCTGGTGATGGGTATACTGACCCTGGTTATGGGTGTACAGACCCTGGTGATAGGCACACAGATTCTGGTGAGACGTACTCTGACCCTGGTGATAGGTATGGAGACCCTGGTGATGGGTATACTGACCCTGGTTATGGGTGTACAGACTCTGGTGATAGGCACACAGACTCTGGTGATACGTACTCTGACCCTGGTGATAGCAATGAAGACCCTGGTGATGGGTATACTGGCCCTGGTTATGGGTGTACAGACCCTGGTGATGGGCACGCTGATTCTGGTGAGACGTACTCTGACCCTGGTGATAGGTATGGAGACCCTGGTGATGGGTATACCGGCCGTGGTTATGGGTAAACAGACTCTGGTGATGGGCACACAAACTCTGGTGATACGTACTCTGACCCTGGTGATAGGTATGAAGACCTTGGTGATGGGTATACTGACCCTGGTTATGGGTGTACAGACTCTGGTGATGGGCACACAGACTCTGGTGATACGTACTCTGACCCTGGAGACCATGGTGATGGGTATACTGACCCTGGTTATGTGTATACAGACCCTGGTGATAGGTCATGGGTAGATCTACAAGGGGTCAGTGACCTATTCACCCCAAATCCCCCCCCCCCCAACAAAATAGGTCCTGAGTAAAAAAAAAAAGGAAAATAGATTTCTCCTTTTTTCCCCTCCTAGTCTTGGATTTTTTTATTTATTTTGGACTAAGGTGTTTGTAGAACCTGGTGAAAGGAACAATGCACGAGATAATATTGGTTTACATAAAGTCTTTATACTAGCATACATGTATGTAATGAAACCATGATATTTTGTTCAGGCACCTAGCATCGTAGCAAAGTGGGTTGAGGGCAGACTCATCCAATCTTGCCTTGAAAAAAACCCCATCTCAAAAATACTTTTTAAATAATTGAAAATCCTAATCCGTGGGGGCAGGGAGCTAAGTGTACCTTTAACTTCAATTTCACAGTTTATTTCCTCTCTTTCATTTCAAATTTTACATGGTCCCAAAAATATTGGGGGGGGGGGGGGTGCAACTGTATGTTAATTTACTTTTTTATAAGTTAATTCAAAAAAAATATTTGCTGCGAGAAAACGTGTGCTGGAGGGGGGGGGGGGGCAGTCCCGTCCCCCTGTCCCTGCCCCCATTCCAACCCCCAACCCCCAACCCCCCTCCGATGCTAAGTGCCTGTTGTTTTCCTGTAACATTGATTTTGATTGTTCTCTCAATTGTTTATTTAATTTTTTGGTGTAAAATCTAATGTACATAACATTTTTATCACTTCTGATCATATTTTTCATATAAAAATCGCATTTTTAAATTGCACATATATCAGTTCGAAGTTCCTCCAAATAGCTTTCGAATTTCCTCCCAATCGTTTACCGATCCCGATGGAAAGTTGGTTCACGCATGCGCACATCCTGGTTATAGTGCCTGGTTATAGGATATAAAAAGTACCCTATTCTATACCTCGAAAGAGGACTGGTTTTAACGAAATGGACGAGGTATAGAATAGGGTACTTTTTATATCCTATAACCAGGCACTATAACCAGGATGTGCGCATGCGTGAACCAACTTTCCATCGGGATCGGTAAACGATTGGGAGGAAATTCGAAAGCTATTTGGAGGAACTTCGAACTGATATATGTGCAATTTAAAAATGCGATTTTTATATGAAAAATATGATCAGAAGTGATAAAAATGTTATGTACATTAGATTTTACACCAAAAAATTAAATAAACAATTGAGAGAACAATCAAAATCAATGTTACAGGAAAACAACAGGCACTTAGCATCGGAGGGGGGTTGGGGGTTGGAATGGGGGCAGGGACAGGGGGACGGGACTGCCCCCCCCCCTCCAGCACACGTTTTCTCGCAGCAAATATTTTTTTTGAATTAACTTATAAAAAAGTAAATTAACATACAGTTGCACCCCCCCCCCCAATATTTTTGGGACCATGTAAAATTTGAAATGAAAGAGAGGAAATAAACTGTGAAATTGAAGTTAAAGGTACACTTAGCTCCCTGCCCCCACGGATTAGGATTTTCAATTATTTAAAAAGTATTTTTGAGATGGGGTTTTTTTCAAGGCAAGATTGGATGAGTCTGCCCTCAACCCACTTTGCTACGATGCTAGGTGCCTGAACAAAATATCATGGTTTCATTACATACATGTATGCTAGTATAAAGACTTTATGTAAACCAATATTATCTCGTGCATTGTTCCTTTCACCAGGTTCTACAAACACCTTAGTCCAAAATAAATAAAAAAATCCAAGACTAGGAGGGGAAAAAAGGAGAAATCTATTTTCCTTTTTTTTTTTTACTCAGGACCTATTTTGTTGGGGGGGGGATTTGGGGTGAACAGGTCACTGACCCCTTGTAGATCTACCCATGACCTATCACCAGGGTCTGTATACACATAACCAGGGTCAGTATACCCATCACCATGGTCTCCAGGGTCAGAGTACGTATCACCAGAGTCTGTGTGCCCATCACCAGAGTCTGTACACCCATAACCAGGGTCAGTATACCCATCACCAAGGTCTTCATACCTATCACCAGGGTCAGAGTACGTATCACCAGAGTTTGTGTGCCCATCACCAGAGTCTGTTTACCCATAACCACGGCCGGTATACCCATCACCAGGGTCTCCATACCTATCACCAGGGTCAGAGTACGTCTCACCAGAATCAGCGTGCCCATCACCAGGGTCTGTACACCCATAACCAGGGCCAGTATACCCATCACCAGGGTCTTCATTGCTATCACCAGGGTCAGAGTACGTATCACCAGAGTCTGTGTGCCTATCACCAGAGTCTGTACACCCATAACCAGGGTCAGTATACCCATCACCAGGGTCTCCATACCTATCACCAGGGTCAGAGTACGTCTCACCAGAATCTGTGTGCCTATCACCAGGGTCTGTACACCCATAACCAGGGTCAGTATACCCATCACCAGGGTCTCGAGGGTCAATGTACGTATCACCAGAGTCCGTGTGTCAGTCACCAGAGTCTGTACACTCATGACCAGGGTTAGTATACCCATCATCAGGGTCTCCATAGCTATCACCAGGGTCAGAGTGCGTATCACCAGAGTCTGTGTGCCCATTACCAGGGTCTGTACTCCAATAAGCAGGGTCAGTATACCCATCACGAGGGTCTCCATACCTATCACCAGGGTCAGAGTACGTATCACCAGAGTCTGTGTGCCCATCACCAGGGTCTGTACTCCAATAACCAGGGTCAGTATACCTATCACCAGGGTCTCCATACCTATCACCAGGGTCAGAGTACGTATCACCAGAGTCTGTGTGCCTATCACCAGGGTCTGTACACCCATAACCAGGGCCAGTATACCCATCACCAGGGTCTCCATACCTATCACCAGGGTCATTATATCCATCACTAGAGTTTTTGTGCCCAACAACGGGGTCTGTACACCCATCACCAGGGTCAGTATACCAATCACTCGGGTCTGTACACCCATAACGAGGGTCAGTATACCCATCACCAGGGTCTTCATATCTATCACCAGGATCAGAGTGCGTATCACCAGAGTCTGTACACCCATAACCAGGGTCAGTATACCCATTACCAGGGTCTGTACGCCCATAACCAGGGTCAGTATACCCATCACCAGGGTCTCCATACCTATCACCAGGGTCAGCGTGCGTATCACCAGAGTCTGTGTGCCCATCACCAGGGTCTGTACACCCATAACCAGGGTTAGTATACCCATCACGAGGGTCTCCATACCTATCACCAGGGTCAGAGTGCGTATCACCAGAGTCTGTGCCCATCACCAGGGTCTGTACGCCAATAACCAGGGTCAGTATACCCATCACGAGGGTCTCCATACCTATCACCAGGGTCAGAGTGCGTATCACCAGAGTCTGTGTGCCCATCACCAGGGTCTGTACGCCAATAACCAGGGTCAGTATACCCATCACGAGGGTCTCCATACCTATCACCAGGGTCAGAGTGCGTATCACCAGAGTCTGTGTGCCCATCACCAGGGTCTGTACGCCAATAACCAGGGTCAGTATACCCATCACCAGGGTCTCCATACCTATCACCAGGGTCAGAGTACGTATCACCAGAGTCTGTGTGCCTATCACCAGGGTCTGTACACCCATAACCAGGGCCAGTATACCCATCACCAGGGTCTCCATACCTATCACCAGGGTCATTATATCCACCACTAGAGTCTGTGTGCCCAACAACGGGGTCTGTACACCCATCACCAGGGTCAGTATACCAATCACCCGGGTCTGTACACCCATAACCAGGGTCAGTATACCCATCACCAGGGTCTTCATATCTATCACCAGGATCAGAGTGCGTATCACCAGAGTCTGTACACCCATAACCAGGGTCAGTATACCCATCACCAGGGTCTGTACGCCCATAACCAGGGTCAGTATACCCATCACGAGGGTCTCCATACCTATCACCAGGGTCAGAGTGCGTATCACCAGAGTCTGTGTGCCCATCACCAGGGTCTGTACGCCAATAACCAGGGTCAGTATACCCATCACGAGGGTCTCCATACCTATCACCAGGGTCAGAGTGCGTATCACCAGAGTCTGTGTGCCCATCACCAGGGTCTGTACGCCAATAACCAGGGTCAGTATACCCATCACCAGGGTCTCCATACCTATCACCAGGGTCAGAGTACGTATCACCAGAGTCTGTGTGCCTATCACCAGGGTCTGTACACCCATAACCAGGGCCAGTATACCCATCACCAGGGTCTCCATACCTATCACCAGGGTCATTATATCCACCACTAGAGTCTGTGTGCCCAACAACGGGGTCTGTACACCCATCACCAGGGTCAGTATACCAATCACCCGGGTCTGTACACCCATAACCAGGGTCAGTATACCCATCACCAGGGTCTTCATATCTATCACCAGGATCAGAGTGCGTATCACCAGAGTCTGTACACCCATAACCAGGGTCAGTATACCCATCACCAGGGTCTGTACGCCCATAACCAGGGTCAGTATACCCATCACCAGGGTCTCCATACCTATCACCAGGGTCAGTGTGCGTATCACCAGAGTCTGTGTACCCATCACCAGGGTCTGTACACCCATAACCAGGGTTAGTATACCCATCATGAGGGTCTCCATACCTATCACCAGGGTCAGAGTGCGTATCACCAGAGTCTGTGTGCCCATCACCAGGGTCTGTACGCCAATAACCAGGGTCAGTATACCCATCACGAGGGTCTCCATACCTATCACCAGGGTCAGAGTGCGTATCACCAGAGTCTGTGTGCCCATCACCAGGGTCTGTACGCCAATAACCAGGGTCAGTATACCCATCACCAGGGTCTCCATACCTATCACCAGGGTCAGAGTACGTATCACCAGAGTCTGTGTGCCTATCACCAGGGTCTGTACACCCATAACCATGGCCAGTATACCCATCACCAGGGTCTCCATACCTATCACCAGGGTCATTATATCCATCACTAGAGTTTGTGTGCCCAACAACGGGGTCTGTACACCCATCACCAGGGTCAGGATTCTAATCACCCGGGTCTGTACACCCACTACCAGGGTTAGTATACCCATCACCAGGGTCTTCATATCTATCACCAGGATCAGAGTGCGTATCACCAGAGTCTGTACACCCATAACCAGGGTCAGTATACCCATCACCAGGGTATGTACACCCATAACCAGGGTCAGTATACCCATCACCAGGGTATGTACACCCATAACCAGGGTCAGTATACCCATCACCAGGGTCTTCATATCTATCACCAGGATCAGAGTGCGTATCACCAGAGTCTGTACACCCATAACCAGGGTCAGTATACCCATCACCAGGGTATGTACACCCATAACCAGGGTCAGCATACCCATCACCAGGGTCTCAATACCTATCACCAGGGTCAGAGTACGTATCACCAGAGTCTGTGTGCTCATGACCAGGGTCTGTATATCCGTAGCCAAAGTCAGTATACCCATCACCAGGGTCTCAATACCTATCACCAGGGTCATAATGCCTATCACCAGAGTCAGAGTACGTATCACCAGAACTGTAAACATATCACCTGGGTCATTATTCCTTTTAGTAGGGTCAGTGTTCGTAGTACTAGGGTCTGTGTGCTCATCATCATGGTCTGTATATTCATAACAAAGGTCAGTTTACCCTTCACCAGGGTCTTAATACTTTTCACCAGGATAGTGTACGCATCAATACGGTCTGTGTGCCCATCACCAGGGTCAGTATACCTAACACAACAGTCAGTGCACTTATCATTAGGGTTTGTATATCCATTACCTGAGTCAGGTAATACTGACCCTGTTGATAAGTAGAGTGACCCTGGTGATAGGTATACTGATCCTGGTGAAGATTACACATACCTTAGTGATACGGACACTCATGACCCTTGTGATAGGTATACTGTCTCAGGTGATGGTTATACTTACCCTGGTTATAGATTTTGAGATTCTGGTGTTACGTATGCTGACCCTTTGAATATCTACACGTTTTTGTATACCGACTCTGGTGATGGATACATACTGACCCCTGTGATTGGCTACAGACCCTTGTGATACGTACACTGACTCTGTCGATAGGTATACTGACCCTGGTAATAGAGAATGTGATAGATATACTGGTGATAAATGTACTGACTCTTGTGATAGGTATACTGACCTTGGAGATGGGCCCTCAGACCCACGGATGCGTACACTGACACGGCCGTTAGGTAAACTAACTCTGGTGATAGGTAATAGGTACAGTTATCCTGGTGAAAGTCTAAATGGATGTACAAACCCTGATGATAAGTGCACTGACTGTTGTGATAGATATACTGACCCTAATGATGGGCACACAGACCCTATTGATTCGTAAACTATTCCTGGTGATAAGTATTTAGACCCTGGTGATGGGCATACTGGCCCTGGTTATGGGTGTACTGACTCTGGTGATGGGCACACAGACTCTGGTGATACGTACTCTGACCCTGGTGATTGGTATGATGACCCTGGTGATGGGTATACTGGCCCTGGTTATGGGTGTACAGACTCTGGTGAAGGGCACACAGACTCTGGTGATACGTACTCTGACCCTGGTGATAGGTATGGAGACCCTGGTGATGGGTATACTGACCCTGGTTATGGGTGTACAGACTCTGGTGACAGACACACAGACTCTGGTGATACGTACTCTGACCCTGGAGACCGTGGTGATGTGTAACTGACCCTGGTAATGTGTATACAGACCCTGGTGATAGGTCATGGATAGATCTATTATGGGTCAGTGACATGTTCACCCATTATACCCCCCCCCAACAAAATAGCTCCTGAGCAAAAGAAAAAAAATATAGATTTCACCCTCTCCCCCTCCTTGTCTTGGATTTTTTATTGTTGGTTATGTGTATACTGACATTTGTGATGGGCACACAGACTCTGGTGATACGTACACTGACCCTGGTGATAGCTATGGAGACCCTGATGATGGGTATTCTAACCCTGGTCATGAGTGTACAGACTCTGGTGACTGACACACAGACTCTGGTGATACGTACTCTGACCCTGGAGACCCTGGTGATGGGTATACTGACCCTGGTCATGGGTGTACAGACCCTGGTGATAGGCACACAGACCCTGGTGATACGTACTCTGACCCTGGTGATAGGTATGAAGACCCTGGTGATGGGTATACTGAACCTGGTTATTGGTGTACAGACTCTGGTGATGGGCAACACAGACTCTGGTGATACGTACTCTGACCCTGGTGATAGGTATGGAGACCCTGGTGATGGGTATATTGGCCCTGGTTATGGGTATCCAGACCCTGGTGATGGGCACACAAACTCTGGTGACACGTACTCTGACCCTTGTGATAGGTATGAAGACCCTGGTGATGGGTATACTGACCCTGGTTATTGGCGTACAGACCCTGGTGATGGGCACACAGACTCTGGTGATACGCGATCTGACCCTGGTGATAGGTATGGAGACCCTGTGATGGGTATACTGACCCTGGTTATGGGTATCCAGACCCTGGTGATGGGCACACAAACTCTGGTGACACGTACTCTGACCCTGGTGATAGATATGAAGACCCTCGTGATGGGTATACTGACCCTGGTTATGGGTGTACATACCCTGGTGATGGGTATACCGACCCTGGTTATGGGTGTACATACCCTGGTGATGGGTATACTGACCCTGGTTATGGGTGTACAGACTCTGGTGATACGCACTCTGATCCTGGTGATAGATATGAAGACCCTGGTGATGGGTATACTAACCCTGGTAGTGGGTGTACAGACCCGGGTGATTAGAATCCTGACCCTGGTGATGGGTGTACAGACCCCGTTGTTGGGCACACAAACTCTAGTGATGGATATAATGACCCTGGTGATAGGTATGGAGACCCTGGTGATGGGTATACTGGCCCTGGTTATGGGTGTACAGACCCTGGTGATAGGCACACAGACTCTGGTGATACGTACTCTGACCCTGGTGATAGGTATGGAGACCCTGGTGATGGGTATACTGACCCTGGTTATTGGCGTACAGACCCTGGTGATGGGCACACAGACTCTGGTGATACGCACTCTGACCCTGGTGATAGGTATGGAGACCCTCGTGATGGGTATACTGACCCTGGTTATTGGCGTACAGACCCTGGTTATGGGCACACAGACTCTGGTGATACGCACTCTGACCCTGGTGATAGGTATGGAGACCCTCGTGATGGGTATACTGACCCTGGTTATTGGCGTACAGACCCTGGTGATGTGCACAGACTCTGGTGATACGCACTCTGACCCTGGTGATAGGTATGGAGACCCTCGTGATGGGTACACTAACCCTGGTTATGGGTGTACAGACCCTGGTGATGGGCACACAGACTCTGGTGATACGCACGCTGACCCTGGTGATAGGTATGGAGACCCTGGTTATGGGTATACTGACCCTGGTTATGGGCGTACAGACCCTGGTAATGGGTATACTGACCCTGGTTATGGGTGTACAGACTCTGGTGATACGTACTCTGATCCTGGTGATAGAAATGAAGACCCTGGTGTTGGGTATACTGACCCTCGTTATGGGTGTACAGACCCGAGTGATTGGTATACTGACCCTGGTGATGGGTGTACAGACCCCGTTGTTGGGCACAAAAACTCTAGTGATGGATATAATGACCCTGGTGATAGGTATGGAGACCCTGGTGATGGGTATACTGGCCCTGGTTATGGGTGTACAGACCCTGGTGATAGGCACACAGACTCTGGTGATACGTACTCTGACCCTGGTGATAGGTATGGAGACCCTGGTGATAGGTATACTGACCCTGGTTATTGGAGTACAGACCCTGGTGATGGGCACACAGACTCTGGTGATACGTACTCTGACCCTGGTGATAGGTATGGAGACCCTCGTGATGGGTATACTGACCCTGCTTATTGGAGTACAGACCCTGGTAATGGGCACACAGACTCTGGTGATACGCACTCTGACCCTGGTGATAGCTATGGAGACCCTGATGATGGGTATACTAACCCTGGTCATGAGTGTACAGACTCTGGTGACTGACACACGGACTCTGGTGATACGTACATTGACCCTCGAGACCCTGGTCATGGGTGTACAGACCCTGGTGATAGGCACACAGATTCTGGTGAGACGTACTCTGACCCTGGTGATAGGTATGGAGACCCTGGTGATGGGTATACTGACCCTGGTTATGGGTGTACAGACTCTGGTGATAGGCACACAGACTCTGGTGATACGTACTCTGACCCTGGTGATAGCAATGAAGACCCTGGTGATGGGTATACTGGCCCTGGTTATGGGTGTACAGACCCTGGTGATGGGCACGCTGATTCTGGTGATACGTACTCTGACCCTGGTGATAGGTATGGAGACCCTGGTGATGGGCATACTGGCCCTGATTATGAGTATACAGACCCTGGTTATGGGCTCACAAACTCTGGTGATACGTACTCTGACCCTGGTGATAGGTATGGAGACCCTGGTGATGGGTATACTGACCCTGGTTATTGGTGTACAGACTCTGGTGATGGGTACACAGATTCTGGTGAGACGTACTCTGACCCTGGTGATAGGTATAGATACCCTGGTGAAGGGTATACTGGCCCTGGTTATGG
The DNA here is from genome assembly GCA_015776775.1 of Magallana hongkongensis. Lineage (NCBI taxonomy): Eukaryota > Metazoa > Mollusca > Bivalvia > Ostreida > Ostreidae > Magallana > Magallana hongkongensis. The sequence goes on along the minus strand of CM027474.1, from coordinate 163,073 downwards.
GTAAACAGACTCTGGTGATGGGCACACAAACTCTGGTGATACGTACTCTGACCCTGGTGATAGGTATGAAGACCTTGGTGATGGGTATACTGACCCTGGTTATGGGTGTACAGACTCTGGTGATGGGCACACAGACTCTGGTGATACGTACTCTGACCCTGGAGACCACGGTGATGGGTATACTGACCCTGGTTATGTGTATACAGACCCTGGTGATAGGTCATGGGTAGATCTACAAGGGGTCAGTGACCTGTTCACCCCAAATCCCCCCCCCCCCCCCCCCAACAAAATAGGTCCTGAGTAAAAAAAAAAAGGAAAATAGATTTCTCCTTTTTTCCCCTCTTAGTCTTGGATTTTTTTATTTATTTTGGACTAAGGTGTTTGTAGAACCTGGTGAAAGGAACAATGCACGAGATAATATTGGTTTACATAAAGTCTTTATACTAGCATACATGTATGTAATGAAACCATGATATTTTGTTCAGGCACCTAGCATCGTAGCAAAGTGGGTTGAGGGCAGACTCATCCAATCTTGCCTTGAAAAAAAACCCCATCTCAAAAATACTTTTTAAATAATTGAAAATCCTAATCCGTGGGGGCAGGGGGCTAAGTGTACCTTTAACTTCAATTTCACAGTTTATTTCCTCTCTTTCATTTCAAATTTTACATGGTCCCAAAAATATTGGGGGGGGGGGGGGTGCAACTGTATGTTAATTTACTTTTTTATAAGTTAATTCAAAAAAAATATTTGCTGCGAGAAAACGTGTGCTGGAGGGGGGGGGGGGGCAGTCCCGTCCCCCTGTCCCTGCCCCCATTCCAACCCCCAACCCCCCTCCGATGCTAAGTGCCTGTTGTTTTCCTGTAACATTGATTTTGATTGTTCTCTCAATTGTTTATTTAATTTTTTGGTGTAAAATCTAATGTACATAACATTTTTATCACTTCTGATCATATTTTTCATATAAAAATCGCATTTTTAAATTGCACATATATCAGTTCGAAGTTCCTCCAAATAGCTTTCGAATTTCCTCCCAATCGTTTACCGATCCCGATGGAAAGTTGGTTCACGCATGCGCACATCCTGGTTATAGTGCCTGGTTATAGGATATAAAAAGTACCCTATTCTATACCTCCAGATACTGCTCGTCAAGCTTATATATCAATTTTTATTTATGTATGAGAAATTTATTTCATTCTATTGCATAATTCATACTACTAATGTTAAATGTTAAGAAGAATATTGAGCTTAGCCACAAAACCATATAGAGCTATGGAATTTGGTTTATGTCAGGTGCCTGTCGTTTCGCTCTTAGACCTTTCGGGTCCGGCATGTCAGAAGTATATACTGATCATAACCTTATTTTTTTTACTGTGTTGTAAAGAACAATCCAAGATAAGGAATGAAATAAAATCCCAAAGTTTCAGAATGGAATTTAGGCCTACTTTAGGGATAGACTTTATAGTTAACTGCAGCATAATGATAGAAATCAATACCTTTGTTTCTAACTGTGTTGATTTTTAGGTGAATTAAAATTTTGTCAAAAAAGTTGGATTGAGTTTAATGTACATTAGTGGAAGTTTTAATATTTAGTTTTTAAATTGAAAAATTACCAAAACATGTTTCTCAATGGGGTCCCGTTTTTTTAAGAAATCAGGAATCATGCAATGATTCTTTGAGTATTATGGAGTGATCAAAATATGGTCGTAGGTGATCAAATCCAATAAACAGCCCGAAATGCTTTATGATTAATTTAAGAATGATTACTTACATTGATATAATTTTCAGCAGTTTTATGATTAAATATTAAAATAGTAATTTTGTATATATATAATCATAGACTTATACATTCCTAAATCCATTTGTAGTGTTACAATAGCCATGCTGGTAAATGCAGCAATACTTGTGGGTTAATTTATAAATCAACACAAATTTAAACTTAGATCCCCCCTCCCCAATCATACTGGGTAATTAGAAAAACACCAGTAAATGAAGATCTTTATCTAATTTATTCTTTTCACATCACATAAACTAACAAATAGTAATGCCTTAATAATTATGTTTTGTAAACATGAATAATCAACACAAAAATTCCAGTACAGAAGAGACAAATTGACTAATTTGCCTTCCAAAATTGTGATAACATTACCGGTAATTTGAATTTGATGTTTTACTTTAACATTCAACAATCACATGCAGGCCAAAAATTAATTACATTAATTGACTTATATTTTTATTTCACCAACAAAATAATCTAGATATTACAGTACAAGCAAGTTGTTTATAATATACGCAAGTTGTTAATAATTTATCATGACCTTCGTATCAAGATTATATACATGTATATTGGAAACACAGATGCACAGTTTATATATATGCATTAAATAGATATAAACACAGGAATGTCCACACACCCATTGTTTTTTAAGAACAAGTGAATTGAAATGGTTCTGAATCAGTGATAAAAAAAAAAAGTAAGCTGTATCATAACCAAATCAAATATTAAAGTGAAATGAATTGGAATAAAAAATTTCCCCAGAAGAACTGTGTCAAAGCCAATTAATTGGAGAACTAATTGTGTAAGTAGCTGTTTCACAAAATAATCAAAAATGTATCCTATCAAACAAGTGCCAGTATATGAACATTAAATCTGAGAACTATCATACATGTAATACAAAATCATATATTTACATTCTACTGTGTTTTTCCATTAAATTCCAAGATGTTTAAATGCCTCTAAATGCAACACCTATTCACTGCGTATGAATTTACGAGTAATTTACATAAGTATTTCTCAAACAGTGATTTCTATGTTATCGGTTAAAAAATACATTTCATGAATGTTGTCAAAACACCATGTTTTATAATTATTCAACAATAAAGTTGACTTTATTGTTAAAAGCAACATTTCAATAATTATTTATCATGGATTATATTTTCATGCTCGTCGATCTCATCTCAACAGTCTATGCGAAAACCAGTTTAAACCGGTTTTACACAACAGCTGTTCTTGCTGTTACTTATTCACTCCCTCCGTGATCTGCACTTTATATCGATTTATTTAAGTAAACAATTGATTTATTCAATAAGGGAATGTAAATATAAGCATTAAATGATTTATTTTTGACGTCGTGGTGTCAACGCGCGTTATTCAATTTGTCTGCTCACCTGACGGCAGTTATTGACACCACGACGTCAAAAATAAATCATTCAATGCTATAGTAACACATGTATTTAGTTATCTAAACTGTTCACTGACAGGGAAATGATGTTAAATACACCCTAGAAAATCTTACTGACAAGAATATATTCAATGTTTCTAACACAATCTACTAAAATGATATGCAAGTTACGTGGGTAATTAAGTTCACACAGTATATAACACAGCACACAGCACGCTTTCTCTTCCCCTCTTGGCTGAGTCTACAATGAGTTGACCACCGTCGGCCGGGCACTCCCACCACGCACAGGACCGTGAACTAGGTCACGATTCGGACCCATCACCAGGATCCTGTCTCCACGGTTATGGGGGTTAGGTCCATGTCTGTTCTCTACATTGGGACCGGATGCCTTTACACAGTCTTGTCTACAATACATTTTCATCTGGATCAGACTCAATCAACTATTGTACATTACTGGTATATATAAAGAAAGCAAAACATAATCGGTACCTTCTAAATAAAGCATGCTACAAAAGAGAAGATAAATGAATTTGGTATGCCTCTTTCTAGATAGCTTACCTTTAAGATTAGATATCTAAATCATATCCAGTATTTAAAATTTATTCAGTCTAAAATAGCAATATCTTTCTATTCAAAGAAGCTATCAGTTTTATCCACACATGCAAATTTGAAAAGATTAAAATACTGGTAATCTCTGCATAATTGAATATATGAAGGATGCTTTAACCAATCATTACCTGGTGCAAATAGGAATATACTTAGTACTGAATTGATTTTAAATTTTTATAGGACACATGTTTGTTACAAGTACCTGAGAAGGGACTTATTAGGACCTTTCTGTAGCGCTGGATTTGGTCCATGTGGCTCGGTTTGATGAAACGAATGGTGAATTGTATCATGGGTAATCACTTTCGTAGTAAGCCCTCTACAACAGGAGTAGACTAAAATTTAACATGTGAAATGAAAATAATTCTGTTTATGATCTAAACAATATTCTATAATTACAATACAATGTAAGTATCTGTTGGATTTATACAAAAGTATCGTTGACTGCACTAAGTTTGCAATTACATCAGCTTTAAGTAAGATCCTGAAAGCCAGCTGGGATCGTCTAGTATACAGGGATTCTCTTATTACCAGTGTATGATTACCTTACCTGTAAGTGAATTATCTTACCTGTAAGTGAATTATCTTACCTGTAAGTGGATGACCTTACCTGTAAGTGGATGACCTTACCTGTAAGTGGAGGACTTGAAAGAACGCAGACAACACGTCACTCCAGGCAGCTGGCTCATCCAGCCCCCGACCGAGGATCCGACTCTACCAGACAAAACAGAACAGTGTCTACATGACTCAAAATCTAATACCGTAGTTCACAATAATCAAGTAAGGAATTAAAATTACTTGAGAGGTAGCACATCAACTGATGTCTTAGTAATCAGATGGTTACATTTATTCTTCCAATTTTAAAGATTCCACTACATTAAGAATGGGTGTGGTGATCAATTTCCTTACTGTGATGTTACTAGGAGAGTTTTCATTGATATCTTCCGACTTCGTAAACTTGGGTCATTGCTGCTATAATCTGTGCTGCAATTGTAGAAAATTGAATCAATTCTTGGGATTGTTTTACAGTGAAAAAGATACAACATTGATCTAATCCTATCAATCTGCCCAGCCCTTTGCTGGATTGTTGCAGTAACAAAAGTACATTTACTTACCCATGCTGACCAAGTGCATTATGGGACTGTCCTGTTGGAGGACCCAGCGGCCGGTGGGAATGTCTTAAAAGACTTGTACAATTCTGTTCTCTCCAGCTGATCTACAAAAGTGCAAGGGTAGACCATATTATTGCTGTATAAATGTTTGTACTTTAAATGAAATGTAATACTGCTTCAGCATCATACACATCTCTTGATACACCTGAGTGAACTCACCTGCACATGTTCTCTGCTCTTCACTGAAATGTATAAAAATGTAACAATCATAGAGGAGTAAAATTGTGAAATCAATGAACCTGAGAAAAACCTTAATTGCATAAATACATGGTGTTTGGAAATTTACATCCAACTTATAATTAGACAATATCTAAGGAATAAGGAATCATTTTTTGAGTATTATGAGGTGATAATTTCGGTCAGGGCGTGGTCAAACCTGAAGGGCTTAATGATAGATTTGACCATGCTCCGATCTAAATTATCACCTCATAATATTCAAAGAATGCATGATTCTTTATTACTTATATCTATATTATTTCCAATTTCTACACTTTAAAACTTTAAAACAACATTTTTAAAACCACTATTTTTTCATGCAAGCACATATTACCGGTATGTAGTATTACTACGCGCCGCAGCCAATACCGTTTTTCATATATGCTATAAAACACGCCCATTTTGTGTCGCTCATCTTTTATGAAATTATTGGGTTATATGCTTCAAGATTGATTCGTAATTTTATCCCAGAAAAAGACAGTTGAAAATGTAAATATTAGTATATCATGACTACCTTTACAAGCAACCTAGAAAATAAACTTGCACATACTTGTTTAATGTGTTTTCCTCCCACTTTTTCAACAAGACTCTAGTGGCTACCTCATCATGGTTGTTGGATAAAAGAGTTAACTCCAGAACCAGGGGATCCTGGTCAGGAAACTCCTGCAGCAGCCTCCGTTTCACTGTTGTTTACAAAGCCATTACATGTGTAAAAGCATATACATAGAAGTTAAAAAGCCATTCAATTCATTCAAAGAGGAAGAATTTGGTTATACATGTATATTGAATAAACTTTTCAATTGATGCTCGTAGAAAGAGTTTTTTTATTACACTAAGAATTTCTTACTTTTTCTCTTATCCTCTGTTGACATTTCCTGACTTTTGACATGGTCCCTTTGTTTCTTGGAGTTTGAAGGAGATGCTGATGGTGTTCTTTGCTCTGTAGTCACTTTAGCGTTTGTTGTTGGATTCAATCCAGAAAACTTCTGTCGAGACAAAGGGGAGATTGAGTGATTTGTAGTTGTTACAGAGTTTGCTTTACTCTGGTCATCCCTAAGTTGTTTTGCTGTACTGGAATCCTGCTGATTTTCTCCCCGTGACTTCATTGTTACATGTACCTCAGAGATGTGCTGATCGGTAATGTACTTTGGGGACTCACTCTGGTTGTGGTTTCTTGGCATTGGCTGTGAATTTTGTGGAAACTCGTTTTGAGGATGGTTTGGAGTAGTCTGAGATCCACATTGGTCTGCTTTCATTGAATGTTGGTTTGGCAGTGCCTGTTGTGGATTATGTCTGCCATGGGGTGCCTGATTTTGATTAAGTTGGGAAGGCAGTGCTTTATGTTGATATTTTGTAGACAGATGAGGACTGCTATGACCAGAAAATTTTGGACTTTGATTTTGAAACAAAGAGGGCCATGGCTGTAGTTGCCTTGGAGAAGACTCAGTACTCTGTTGTTGCTTGGGAGAGTTAGGGGGCTGTTGCCCTGGTGATGACCTCTGAGGGTTAGGAGACACTGGCTGTTGCTGGCCATCCTGATTTTTGAGAGAGGAATTCTTTCCATCTTTTCCAAGATCCACATTGTCGTAAGGGCTTAGCTCTGGGGTCTTAGTACTGGCCACTTCTTTGAATCCCATGGAAACTAATGTCAATTTAGCTCTAGTGTGGTTGTTCTTGCAACTAAAAACAGTCAATCATCTTGAACAGCACATATTCTAAACAGACAATTAACCCCACCTTTCTAAATAATATTAATTAATTTAATGCATGAATGTCCAACAGTTAATGAAAAAATATAACCTACGTACTGTTTTAAAAGTGCCATGCAGTAATCGAAATATCTTTAATGCAGTATTAACTTATTTAGTGGTAAATATACAAGTTAATGAAAATCACTTATACATCTAGCTGAAGTATATGAAATGTGATCAATACAATCCCTGAGCTGGTACCTGGTCAGCACGGCTTTGAGGACATCTTGACTGGTGTCAGGAAAGGCACTCTGTAAGAGCTGGACCGAGGACTCCAGACTGACATCTGACTGGTCAGTGACTGGGCGATTCACCACCTGGATCATAGGTCATAGTTAGACCTCAGTGAATTAGAAACATTTTAACAAGACCTTGGACTTTCGGTAGGACGTCACTATGTTTTTCTTGCATCAAAGCAAGTTAACAATGACGCTGCTTTTAAATGAATCAAAAAGCCATTGCTGAATGGCCAGCAATGAAATAGACAGGCCTACGTCACATTGCCGTTTGACACAACTACCCAAATTCCAGGCAAGCTCTTGTTAAAATGGTTCTATCTTGGTTTGCATGGTCGAAACAATTTAGATCTAGCTAACAGCTATGAGTCATGAAATAGCTCCATTAATACAAATTTACATGAATGAAACAAAAAGATCAACACGAAAATCAGTCTTTCTTCTTTATGCCTAAAAAAGGAGAAGTGAGGGGCTCTTTTTGACAATAGACTGGAACAGATTACTTATAAAAAACACAATGACTTGGATCGGTTGGATTGTTGACATATAATGCGGTATTTGAGACATGTTTGATAAGTTTTCATATTTGTGGCATGAGACTGACTCAAATGAGGAATTATTGTTCAGTAGAATGAAGTACACATATACCTGTTAGGGGCTGGAGGACCACCTGCAAGTGGAACTCTGAAATCAAACCTAAACAAAGCAACAACAGAAGATAATCAAATCATTAAATCATACATACCACAAACAAAATTAAACAGAGTAAACAAGCTTAAAAAAAATCAAGTTATTTCAAAATCAAGTATAATACAGGTACAAAACAATTTCAGCCACACTGTAAGATTCTGATCCCATCATTGTAAAGTTCAAGCAATCATGTAATTTACAAGGCTTTGTTTTAAAATTTCAAACTGAAGATATTAACATCATAATGAATAAGACGATCCACTTCATACCCAACTTTTTCACGCATCTATACAGAAATGAATATCAGCAGCAGTATCGGAACGTTTACTTCTGAATAGTTTAGTTAAGAAAAATATATGAGCAGAGAACCAGAAATATTAAATTTACTTGTGCGGGTTGCTGGATTCCATGATAGCGATTGTTGTAATGGGTTCTCTGAAAGTAAAAAATTCAGTATAATGTAAGTAGTTGAATTCCAAGTCTATGATTCTGACCTATTTAATGTTCTCATTAAAACCTTGTGCTAATTAAATTTTATTGTTATATTCAGTAGTATATTCTCACTATATAACTCTATATAGACGAATAGTCAATAATAATTGTAATATTAGCTCGTCCGAAAAATATTGACCGGTCAATATTTTTTTGATATTGACTGGCTAGGAATAATATCTAGAGAACATTCCCTCTACTTAAAATAATCGCCTCTGATTTGTTGATTCGTAAACGATGACGTAAATTACTCTTCGCAACTCCAAAACAAGGTGACGTCATAATAGACAGTCAGTCAAGGCAAGTAAACAACGGACGCAATGCGACGGTTTGCTATCATAAAGGATATAAGGATTTGCGAATTACTGTGAAGTAAAACAGGTAGAACATCTGTATGTTAATTCTTACGGTCGGCAGAATATCACCAGCGACCGTTTGATGCTGAGGATATTTTGGAAATGAACTTTGCACAAAATTGAATTCGTGAATTCTTTGTTGAGCTAAGAAAATTACGGCGATTTGTTTTCAATTACTTTCTTAAATTTTGGTTTGTTTTTCATATAACAAAACAAATGTTGACTGTGTTTTCGAGCAACATTCATTATATTAGCCCCCTTGGGACGAAATATTGCCCTCCGCAATATTTCGCCCCTTGGGGGCTAATATAATCAATGTTGCCCTCAACCCCAGTCAATATTTGTATAATATTACACTCGAGTCATGTATTATAATACCACATATCATTCGCGTATATTTGGTTAGAGGAGTTATTGAAGGCACTTCAAGATCAGTGCTGTATAGTCTATTTATCCAGAAATAACGATGTCTGAATTTCATCTATAGTTCTCACAGGCGCTTGTTTCATACAGGAGGTCTATAACATGTAACTATACACAATTGCACAATAACATTATTGTGTATTATAGTTAATAGACCTCCTGTATGAAACAACCGCCTGTGGTCACTGGTGGTTATTTACCTGAGGGTTTAACCTTGGATCCACCCATGTTGTTTGTCTGCTGTTGTGATCGATATAAAAGCTGCAGAATGCAAGAAAAATAATACAGATAATTGAATACAGAGAAAATTCAAGCTAAAGGGGCGGGTTTGCATTCATTAATGAGATCTTTTCGGTACTTACTATGCTTTTTGTTTGGCGTTCCATCTGGCTTCCCAGCCGGGTGGTAAAGATTCTTGATCCACCATTTTCTTCCCCAAAACCTTGGCTTCCAAGTAGGTCTAAATCTTTTAGGTTCAGATCGAATTTACGTTACCTGAATAACATCGATTACCATGAGCTAAATATAAACCACTGCATACAGGTAATAATTGGTCTGTTAAAAATTAAGAAAGTAGGGACGTATGAAGTCCCCGTAGCGCAGCGGATAGCGCGCTGGACTTCTAATCCAGAGGTCGCGGGTTCGAATCCCGCCGGGGATGCTATTTTTTCAAATTGTCATTTATCTTTTCTTCATTACTTACCAATTAAATTCAATATACCTAATCTCATCGGTGACCCACGTGTGATTCACATCATCATTTGAGGCAGCTTATGGACTCAAAACAGTGGTTTGCCACGATGACCCAAAGCTGTGCATATAGTACGCTCAAGTCACTTAGTCAGAACATTATAACCAAGATCTTGGACTTTCGGTTTGACGTAGCTATCTATTTCTTCAGGCACGTAGCATCAGGGGGGGCCAGGAGGGGCCTGGCCCCCCCACTTTTTCTCGCAGCAGCAAATTTTTTAAAATTTACATATAAAAAAATGAATTATAATGGAGTTGGCCCCCCCACTTTTTTGGAAGTTAGTAAAAAATTGGTATGAAAATTAGGAAATGAGTAGTCAAATTGAAGTTACCCCCCCCCCCCCCCCCCCCCACGGATTAGGAATTTCATGATTTGGAGGGGAAACATTTTGGTAGGGAAGATTTTTTTTTGAGCTGAGCCTTCCCCCCCTTGATTTCATCTTTTAAGGTCCACTTCACGCACTGAAGTGTGAAGCAGACCCATCTTTTGTCTTACCGCCTGTAAGTTGCCCCTTGTTTATTCCAAATACATATGTAGAGACATACACTTGGTCATTTTTCAGGAGTGATTTAAGATCTTCTTTCTATGTCTGCGCTATGGGTCAGCCTGAGGTTTGCTTGGGGTCAGCTCTGGGTCCGCCATAGCAGAACAACGCAGACCCTGAGAAGACACAGAAAGCTGACACAGAGTTTGGTTATGGTCTGCTTTCTGTTAGGTTGAGTCTGGTTAGTACTGTACAAGGCTATATGTCTTGTGCATGAGATAATATGTCGTGTACACAAGATAATACGATGTGTGAAAACAATATACGTTAAATGTACGAGATATTATGTCACAAGATAATACTTGTCCATATTCTTTGACAAAATATTAATTAATGCTTTGGTGTATTTTTGTAGAAACTATAACCACAATCTAACCCCCCCCCCCCCCCCCCCCCCCGTATTTGCTTACATTGGGAGAGTGGAAACATATTTCACTGTATCAGTATGACTAAATATTCATTGTTGGAAACCTTTGGCCCCAGTCAGAAATACATGTATGCTAATTAAACTGGTAATGGTACAGATCTGTACAATAGCTGAAGTGCAAAAAGGTCAGATTTTCTGCACTTTGTTCCATTAAAGACCTCTGTATTCTAATCAGATTGGTTAATCAACTTTTTTCTCAAAATTATCCTTAATCATGCACACAATTTTAACATACCTTGTTACCATAATATTGACAAAATGTCATGGAATATTGTTACAATCACATACAACCATAATGAGAGTTATTCCCCTTTTCATCGTATGCAGACCCACTGACTGTGGTTTTCATAGATATTTTTTTTTTCAAAACCATCCACAAGAAAATAAATTCTAATTTTATGTAGAAAAGAAAAATTAACAAAGTATGAAAAATGCATGGTAGTTGTTTATAGGTGCACATATTAATTGCAATTAGTGAAATTACCTTCATGAAAGTGTAAGTGAAACAATAGATTTGGGCATGATTTATTTATAGGGGCAATAAAAACCCCACCAGCTTGGCCCATAATCAGTAGGTGAATGTGGCTATGCGCTACATTTTAGTTTAAACAAAGTTTTGTCACAAACTAATGAAGAAAACAATTCCTTCAAAATGACTTAATTTTATTTCAACAACAACAAATGGTCAGAACAATTAAATTGATCCATGCGTCATTCACTCTAAGTGTTGAGTACATAGGCCCTGACAATCTAATACAGTAACAGAAACTTCTTTTTTCTGCTCAAGTGTCTATTTCATTTTCTTTTTCCTGACTAGAATTGCCTCCTCCTTTCTTCTTTAACCAGCCTTCATTAGGTTTGAAAGGGATACCATCTACAATGCCACCTTTAAGAGAAGTCTGCACCAGCTCTTGAAAATTTTCATCTGAACAGCAAATCAAGCTCAGAACATCATCAAAGTTTGGCTCATAGAAGAGAAAAAGAAGAGACTGGATGCAAGTCTCAAAGTCAAACTGACTATCCCAAGTACAGAGATCGAGGGCATTCACACAAACATTGGAGTACTCCCCTTCGTCAAAATTATCAATGTTTGGATGGTAGATATCCGTTAAACATCGTACAGTTGGTGGGTCCTGGGGCCATCGATTCTCATTCTCAACAACAATCTGAAATGTTGAAGACAACATATATAAGTAAACTACAAACTTACACTACTGTACCAAAATTTTAGAGATATCTTCACTAGCCAAGGGGAACAACCCATTAAATTCCTCTGTTCATTTAAAAAGGAACAATAAAGTGTGGAACAAATTACATGTATTTAATAGCCTTGTCCTTGTGAGTTGTAAAATAATTTTATTATGATATGAAATAACTTTATTATGATATAAGACAAATAAGAGCTATACGCTCTTTTCATTTTACAATAAGAGACTTTTTCAAGCCTTGCTTTAATTACTAATTTAAGTAATGTCTAAATTGAAATGTTCCTCATAATTCTTAATTACGGGTTTTTTTCTTTATCTTGCATTCATAAATATCAAACAGCAACTATCTTTAAAATTGTATATACCTTGAATCTAAAGGTACCTCCGAGATAGGGTCCCCCATTTGGAGTGATGTCTACTTGAAATGCAAACTTTGCATCCTCTCCAACGTCAGGATCTGTGGGCGACCCTTCATTTTCCAGAATTTTGGCCTGGCCATCTAAATCAAAAGATAAAAAGTTTTACTTTTTTTTATATGCATCCAAAATTGACCCAAATGTTCGAAAAATCATCATCATGAGCCATATTGTTTTTCTGCCCACTCCGACAAAAATAGGTTTACACAATTTAAAGAAGGGCAAGGGCAACCAACTGGAAACAGTATCTGTTTATGGGGAGAGGTAATCAAACAAACTTTGGGTGTGCCAATCATACTGGCACGCCAGTATTGTAGCAACACAAAGATACACAGATCAATTTTTTAAACAATACAAATTCAAAGTTCTCTCACCTGAAAAGCTGGTTATGTTCTTCAGCAGACGGTAAAAGTCTTTTACTACTTTGTGTGTAGTTCCCATATTTATGTTGCACTTCAAATTTCCTCAGCTTTTTGGTAGGATACATTTTAATTTTTTGTGTTAAAACGCACTGGGCAGTGCGTGAAGAATTAGGTTCACATTGTGTAGGTCATTTTTCAGCCTTCCCCATCGTTGATTATCAGTGGTATAAACATGAACGTGTAATTCACTGTTATATACCTTAATGGAATGGATGATGAAATATCTCTGCAATATGGAACTATAGGTAACATAGATAAACAAACTCTTTGCCAAAATGTTCCGAACGCATCAAATACATTCCGAATGGAACAAATGTATATTATACGTCAAATTTACACTTTAAAAGTTTAAAAACAAGTGCCTCGGTAGCGCAGTAGGTAGCGCGTCAGTCTCATAATCACAATATAAGAGCGATCTGAAGGTCGTGAGTTCGATCCTCACCCGGGGCAGATATTTTTCCTTTTTGAAGAATTTAAAATTCCGTAAAAATATTCGCAAGAACTCATGCGTAATGCAGACCATAATGCAAAAGACACAGCAGAAAGGATATTGATCAAGAAATCATCAGCAGGTTAAAGTCAATGGAGTTCACCGGGATATGAACTTAGTTGGTCATGACATGTGATCAAATCCTGTGAAGCTCAGTGGCTCCATCTTCGCTACTCAGAGACATATATAACATATAACATAGTATATACGTTCCTGATATACTCTCCTTTTAACATAAAATTTCTACCAATTTCAAAGTTCAAAAGATATATCTAATTCTAATTTATCAGCCAAGGGGGCTGGCTGATAGCAGTGTTTTAAGAAGTTTAATATGTCTGACAAGCTAAGGTTCAAGAGTACAGAGCGGACTAACATGCACGGTTCTAGAGGGAGGGGGGGGGGGGGTCAATATTCAAATTTCTTTAAATATACATAAATCTACATGCCTCAGACAACCCCCCCCCCCCTGCAAACTGAAATAACCGTCGGACTCTACCCCCCTTCGGGAAAAAAATTCTGGAGTCTCTAATATTCAAAGAAGTATATAGGACCCTCGGCCTTTTGACGTAATTAAAATACAATGTAAGGCCATAATTTCTCCTGGGATTCGCGTTCGTATTTTACCGTCTTCCAACGAACGATAACTTCTAATGCATGTCCAGAGTGATTCGATCTTTAACCCCATTTGACCTCAAAATCAACATCAATCAACACAGTTTAAACCGTGCCAAATTGTTTAAACTGTGCCAAGTTTCACGTCTGTCTAAACCCTGATTGAAACGTAAAAAGGATTGGGACTATCTTCTATATAGTGTTAATAGTACGATATATACGATAGTGGCTTATAATGTATACATGTAGTATAGTATGGTAATAAACTTTTATTATTTACCTCTACTTATTTTTTACTATATAAGAGTAATTCGATATACATGTATTTCGCTGTTCCCCGGAGAATCGCCGTAAACAGACTGAATCCCTGCAAAACAGACTGATTCCCTGCAAAAAGGTGCGTCAGTTCGATGAATTGATACATCCCCGATCGGAAACACTTAGTAATTTCTTTTAACCAACGAAAATCTCCGAAATAGCTTATTTACTTTCCCTCGGACTGAAATGTCACTCTTTCATTGGCATGTGACTGCCTCATATATTTCTATGTTTGTCGGCGAGAATTAATATTCGGCAATATGGCCGTCGACGCTTTGCCTATATACCTATTTCGACATTTCATAGAAGCTTTTTAAAAATATTTGGAGTAGCCTGCCATTTGAATTTCTTTTATTAAAACTGGATTCTGCCTTGAATATTGACGTCAAATTGTTGTTTCTGGAGCAGAACAAAATATAGCAGCGTCGAGATTTGCTTAATTCTCTGCATAGGAAAGGGGGGAATGTTTAAAATTGAATAGAAACTAGACATTGTAAGTAAACATTAGTAAAAGCGAAGATTTTCAAACAGTATTTGAAAATTTTGAAGAGTTTAAATGAGTTAAATATTGGACAAGATTGTGGGCAACTTATGGGCTTCGCCTCGCCATCTTTGAGATTGACCAACCCGTTATATTTCTGTAGTCAGTCAGTAACAAACCTCACAAGTAAAATAGTGTTCCAGTTTTGACTTCTGACAAGCCAGGATTCGATAGATACCTAGCTACCCTTGACATAATTACCTCCACTAATCTTTATTTGTATTGAAAGAACAATGCACTAAGTTTGATACCTTAGCGGACAACACAGATGAACCCACCGACCTACACGTGTAAAAAAAGGTCCTTTGGCAAATGTAGGGTATAAAAACTGAAACGTACAAAAATAAACAAGAAAATATATGTTGGATTTGAACAATATACTGTGCTGAAAATAGTGCATATCTATATATACTCATGCCGTTTTAGACCGAGATCAACTCAATGCGCGGATCTAGGAGGGGTGGGGTCAGGGGACCCCCTGCAAAATTCAAATTCCTTTGAAAACGAAAGATGTCAGCTCGGAATTTAAGGCAGGAGAAGCATGTCAGGACTGGCTGAAAAAAATTAGCCTCGGACACCCCCCCCCCCCTCCCACCCCCGGCTAACTCAAATAACCGTCGGACCCCCCCCCCCCCCTCTGGGAAAAATTTTCTGGATCCGCGCATGAACTCAATGAGTTTGATTGGGCTGATACACCCTATAGTTATGTTTAAAATTGCAGGTAATGATGCAGTAATTTTACAAATTAACTCGATGAATGAAGCGCTGAACAACACTATATTATTGTTCAGTCTACGACAAGATCTTTCGCCGAATTCCTTCAGATGTCTGATCCAGAAATTCCGGTGTTTCTAATCAACGGACACATACTTAAAAAGACTAGGCGCTCAGTAAATAGCGTTATCAGAGCCTCAATGCACGGCCCCCAGTCTACGGAAACCCACGATTTTTACTTATGTATAAATAATTTACAGACAACACCCTCCAAAAATGTCGTCCAAGAAAAAATTCTGCGAGACACAGAAGTGTCTGTTTGTGATTTTGGTGGCGGTTGCGGCGGCGATTGCGGCAATTTGTGTGGTGACTTTGACGGACGAGAACTTACGTGAGAAGAGGTCACTTGAACCGCTGCCCTGGTGGAAGACGAGTATAGTGTACCAGATTTACCCTCGCTCCTTCCAGGACTCGGACAACGATGGGACCGGTGACCTCAGAGGTAACGGGCAATAATTGTTATACTATCTAAGTTCTATCGCTCGCTCGCTCGTTCCATCTTCGCAAAAGTGAAATTAATAAGACCCAGTTTTAACTTAATTTAAATGCATTTCAGATATAAAAAAATTGTGAATGTCACTCATAAAATTACACAATATTTTACGTGCAAATAATTTATTTCCAAACGTCCCTTATTTTACTTTTACAAGTCAGTCATTATTTCCTGGGTAGATAATAAAACAGCAGAATGTATTTCTAATGCGTTTTAACCAGTCAAACTTTTCAGTCAGTTTTAACCTGCCTTGTAGCAATATACTTATATGTATATTTAGCTTAAGGTTGCTGCTTAACAAAGAGACGATGGTTATACTCTCTGAGTCTCTCTCTCAACACGTTTGTGCAAAAAATGTTGAAAAAAAAACCCCAGATATTCCCGTTCAAACAATATTCCTTGACTATAGTGAAATTAATCTAAGATTTTTTTTAAAATTTAATATGAAACGAGTGCAATCTAAATGGCTTCAATCCAACATGATATTCGGTTCGAGGTTTGCAGCTTAAGATATCAGTAAATACTTTTTATTTTAGCTCGTGGCATATAGGTCTTGCAGGCTCGCGGGACATAAGGGTTGCAAACATTGCAGTGAAATGTTTATAACCCACAGATAAAGTTATTCCATTCACTAGATCGACCAAAATGTCTGAATTTAAAGCCCCCCCCCCCCCCCCCCCCAAATACATTACTAATCCTCGTTGAGAGGCAAAGAAAATAAGGTAGATTTTACTGAGACTTCAAACTTTTTGGTGATTTGTACAAGCCTATAACTGCTATAAAACAACTCCGCTTATATTGCTGCCATTTGTCAGTGATATTTGAATGACAACGTACTTCCATATCTTAATTTGTAAAGAAAAAATATTATACCATCTATACTACAAATAAAGGGCCTTTTTTCATTTTAACAAATTAAGATGGGGAGTACTTAAGATCATAATAGGGTTTTTGCATATATCCAACATACATTGTATACTATAGTCTAATAAGTCTATACATGTGCAGCTTTTAATTCCAGTACAATCTTACATGCTCTGTTTCTTCAATTTTTAACATGAGGTTCCGACACATATACTCTGTCAACCGACGGACAGAACCCTTCATCTGAGCAACTCAGGTGAGCTAAAATATAGACAATGCATTTATAATTACCTTGAACTCACCTGTTGGTACTTCAAAGTTGGCGACGTCAAGCCTCGGTAGCGCAGTAGGTAGCGCGTCAGTCTCATAATCAATTAAACACAGAGCGATCTGAAGGTCGTGAGTTCGATCCTCACCCGGGGCAGATTTTTTTTCTTCCTTTTTACACTGGATAATTTTAATTTCACAGGAATCAAGGAGCGTCTGGGATACCTGTCAGATCTTGGGGTGGGTGCAGTGTGGCTCAGTCCAATCTTTCTGTCCCCCATGCGAGACTTTGGATACGATGTCCGGAACTACACAAATGTGGACCCACTTTTCGGAAACATGGCTGACTTTGAAAATCTGATATCGGAAGCAAAGGATAAAAGTAAAATTGTACAATAAATTCTATTCAACGGTCTAATATACACAATAAAACATGCCTTATTACATAAATACAAGTAATTTACCTGTAATAGAAAATAAAAATCATATATAGAATCGTTGGTGATTATAAAGGAAATTATCATTTTTCAAGAAGTCTATATATCGCTTTCCAGTAGGAAAACCAATTGATTTAGAGCATATGGGTATATACTTTTTAAATAAATAAACCCTGGTTTCGATGAGTGGCGCCTATGGTAATAAGTTGCACATCTCTACACTCTATGTAATGCCCAGCACGGCGACCAGTCGAGAGGAGATACACAAATATATTACATAACAGACCTCCGCAGTTCACATGGACGTAGTCCCGAGACACGGGTACGGCATCTATTTATAGAAATGCAAAGCATTGACTGGCAAGCCCTAAACAAATTAACCCCCATGATGTGAACTTTCATAACTACTGATAGAGTCTAAATATCATGTTAGGCAGAAAGTCAACTGACCGTAAAAAGTCATTTTGTTTTAAAAACCTTGACTATCTCTACTTACTTAGTTACTGCGTCTGTTCTCATTTTCGCGCCAAACGCCATCACCTTGATAACCGCTTAGTTTGACTGTGCATCACCAGAATAAAGCTCCTTACGATCAAAAAAC
This sequence comes from Magallana hongkongensis, assembly GCA_015776775.1. Classification (NCBI taxonomy): domain Eukaryota; kingdom Metazoa; phylum Mollusca; class Bivalvia; order Ostreida; family Ostreidae; genus Magallana; species Magallana hongkongensis. The sequence goes on along the minus strand of CM027474.1, from coordinate 144,786 downwards.
CAAGTTTGTCACACAATTAACCAAACAATTCATCTCCATAATCAAGGTAAAATTGTTAATTACTTAGCAACAACTGACCATCGAAAACTGGAGCTGTAGAGAGAGAGAGCGACACGTGCCTTCTCCATGTCCATCGGTATCAGAGAGAGAGAGAGAGGCTACGTTTGATTTAAATTGACCAATCACATTCAAGATCTAGTCATGTGATTATTGGTAAAGCCTGCAACCACAATGTTTACCAATCAAATTTCACCTCCCGGTGTACCTTGAATGAATTAGATATTAGCAAGATGGATACGTATACTGTAATTTGTTCAACATTAATTATATAACTGAATAAAGGGTTATGGTCAATACAGAGACATTAATAACAGTTATTTGTGTCTCTGGGTCAATATAATGATATATGATCTTCCCCGTAAACCGCAAAGGAAGTTTATATAATGTAAGATTGTTTCAGATTTGCGAGTGATTTTGGATTTTGTTCCCAACCACACGAGTAACGAGAGTGAATGGTTTTACTGGAGTGAGCGAGGGCACAAGAAGTACAAAGATTACTACGTCTGGAACAGTGGGATAGAGTGTGCAGCCGGGTGTGACGACACGGGCGGGAGACGCCCCCCAAACAACTGGGTACTGTAGTAACTGAGCTGTCCGTGTTTTCATACCGAATGATTGAACTCCTTACTCTCGTTGCAGACTTATTTATCCATTTAGTTACAAGTAAAGCCATCTTCGCTTCCCAATTTGCTTCTCTTGAAGACGGAGAGAACAGACCGCGTAATGATGGGATAAAAGAGATACATTTTTTTTTTCATTTAGCTGAGTGTATTCGGGGGCTCTGCTTGGAAATGGAGCGGCATCCGTCAGAAGTTTTATTACCACGCCTTCTTGGACTCCCAGCCCGATCTTAATCTACGAAATAAAAATGTACAGACGGAACTGCAGGTGACCTCAATTATCTCATCTCTGTGTTAAAATGTATTTATAAACTGATAGAGATGGAGAACTGTAGGGTGCCTTTTATCTTCACCCAACCTAGCCAGTGTCCCATCCCCGTGTTTTGAGTGTTCGCACTCAGCGGAATGTTACCCCACCCCCTCCCAACCCGCCATACACACGCACCTAGCAATTCGACACTTAAAATTCCCTTAACTTTTTTATGACAAGTTGATTCTACAAGATTCTACAAAAGATATACCTTACTTTACGCAGTTTAAAAAATTAAACCCCCCCCCCCCTATGCTTAAAACAATTTTTTTTATATTAATCATCTTTCGATATTGTCTTCCACACTAGTGTACTCACGGTATCTGAATATGATGTTTGACTTTTAGATAACGAATTCTATTTTAAACAGGACGTTCTGGGGTTCTGGTTACAAAAAGGGGTGGACGGATTCCGCGCAGACGCACTCAAGTTTATGTTTGAATCACCAAACGTCACCGAAGACGAGACTGGCCTAACGGTAACTCAAGATTCGCCGTCACCAAAATTTTCAAATCACTCAACTAGGTTCTGACGCCTCAAAGTGTCAAATCCTTAAAAGGAATAGTGCGTGAATTTGGGATCAAAACTCTGTTTTGAAGTTGAATTGACTTGAAGTTTGGTGACGGTGGAGCCGGATGACGTGACGTCGACCATAATGTCAATGCTAAACTGAAAGTCAAACTCAACAAGGACGCCGACGCTACTTACGTATAAAGCTAAGCCGTTTATGCAGTGAAGATCATTCAGTCTAAATACAGAAACCAAAGATAATTTATAACGTATACACAATATATATCTTTTGTTACTGTCCTTGCTGATTGTATCTTTATTTCACGGTTAGGACACCTTTACATGGATTGAGGCGGATAACCACAATTTGACCACGAACTTGCCAGAGGTCTATGATATTCTCAAAGGATGGCGCGCTGTCCTGAACAAATACGGCAAAGACAAGTAAGCAAAAACTAAGAAAGAAAATAATTAAATGTAAAGAAAGTGAATTGCGTATAGACACTCACTGTATAAGTCTGTGAAGGTATCGCGCAGCAATTCTTAAAAAATGAAGTTATTTTCCTAGTTAAGTAATAATGATATCTATGATAGACGTATGTTCAACATACCAGTAATACCAATGCATACATGAAGTTACAGCGTTTAGCGATGATTTGCTTATTAATCAAGACACCGAATGATTTGACTTTGTAAAACTGTTAAAACAGTTTATTCCATGTTTTAACAGGTTTCTGATAGCGGAGTCCTACGGCATCAGTCATGAAATCCGTGACAAGTATTACAAGTCCGGTTCCATCCCATTTAACTTTGCCTTGATTCAGTACCTCAACAAAAGTTGTAACGCGCTGTGTATGAGAGACGTGATACAGGACTCTCTGGGGGGACTCAATTCTAACTGGCCTAACTTTGTGGTAGGCAAGATGTATTAATGTAAAATGTGAAAACAGAGAGAGAGAGAGAGAGAGAGAGAGAGAGAGAGAGAGAGAGAGAGAATACTACGGTAAAAAGATATATAATTTCATTGCTAGCTTGGAAACCATGACAACAGCCGGGTGGCCAACCGATTTGGGCCGGAGACAATTGACGCCTTCAACATGCTGCTGTTGACCCTCCCCGGGACCCCCACGTCCTTACTACGGGGAGGAGATCGGGATGAGAGACACGTTCTATACGTACAGGGAGACCAAGGACACAGCGGGCCTCAATTATAACGAGGTATAGGAGATATATACACGTGCTTGCATTTTCATTTAGATCAGATATCATGAAGATATGGAATAATGCTCACTTCAACTAACCACGTGCTATTAGAAAAGAACCTTTCCTTTTGTAGAAATATCGATGTCATTTCAATTCTCCTATAACATTTTGGCATTCCAGTTTTGGTTCTGATAAATGTCAGTAGTTTAGCATCAAAGAAAATAATGTACTTGGTATTTTGAGAGTTTTATAAAAAGCAGTTGGCTACATTAGAATCTAAACTAAGGACAAGAGAGAAGGCAACTGAATTTATTTACCTATGATCACACAAAGAAATTCACATTGTTTGTATTGCGGCGAGGGTATATTTTTGTGTGATGCTCAATTTTTGCTTAGACCCAGTACATGGAGCATTCCCGTGACCCAGAGCGCTCCCCCATGCAGTGGGATGACGGCCTTAATGCGGGGTTCTCCAACGGCACGCCATGGCTGCACGTCAACCACAACTACCAACTCATCAACGTCAAGGTACGTGTGTCAGAAGTAATGTTGTAACGTGTTAGATTGTAATGTGTAAGATTGTATCGTGTAAGATTGTAACATTCCAGATTGTAACGTGTAGTATTGAAAATTGTAAGATTGTAACATTCCAGATTGTAACGTGTAACATTGAAGGGTGCAAGATTGTAACATTCCAGATTGTAACGTGTTAGGTTGTAACGTGTAAAATTGTAATATGTCAGTTTGTAATGTTTAAGACTGTTATTTGCCAGATTTTAACTTGTATGATTGTAATGTGTAAGTTTTTAATATGTCAGATTGTATACGCAACGTGTAAGATCGCAACGTTTCATGTTCTAACATGTATAAGATTGTACTGTAATTAACGTGTAACATTGTAATGTGTAAGATTCTAATGCTGTTTGGTCATGTCCGTAAAAAGATATATAAGGACGTTTTATTTCCTTTCATAGGCACAAAAGTTGGCGGACAGGTCGCATCTAAAGGTATACCAACAACTGGCCAAGCTGCGTCAGGATCCTGCTTTTACCCATAATTCTGTGCAGTTTGTAAATATCAGTGACGTTGGCGGAAACGACAAGACAATCCTAGCCTACATCCGGGCCCAAATAAATTCAGACAAGTACCTGGTGGTCATGAACTTCGGCCATCAGTACGCTAATAACGTGGACTTGAGTAAAGGGGCCGGAAGTGAAAACGGCATGGTGGTCGTCAATGCCATGTCTGCTTATCAGAAAGAAATGATAGACTTAAAAAGTGTCACGTTATCTCGGGGTCAAGGACTAGTCATAAAGGTCATGTGAGGGAGATAATTAATGCAAATCGAATAAATATTTCATTTTTAGACTAACGCTGTTATAAACAGAACCTAAATATACATGTGCGGATCCAGAATTTTTTCCAGTTGGGTCTGATGGAAGATTTTGGATTACCGGGGAGGGGGGATTCCATAGATCTATTTTTAGTAAATGTAATATGAAAATTTAAGAAATCTGAATTTTCCAGGGGGTCTGGACTCCTAAAACTCCTCCCCCCACCTCTAGATCCGCGCATGTCATATTATGCTGTTTCAGAATAAGACTATTTTGTTGTTTACATCTCAACCGCAAACCCCTAAGCCCAAGGCAAGTTGTTGCATTTAAACATTAGATTAATCACATGGGGATTTTTTAACATGTACATAATTGTATTGTTTACCGTTCGTGAATTGAATGCTTTGATATGTATTAATCCATATAAGTGTGCCATTTTTTTCACCCATTTATAAACATTTGTCATATCTAGCATTTTTTAAATATATACTGTATGCTTGATTAGTTGCATATGTTTTTAATTTTAATACTTTCCCTATATCGGAAAAATAAAGTTTTTTTTAAAATATACATGTAATTATATTGAGTTGCATTATATTGTAAACACATTTTTTTAGAAGGATGTGAATCGCTGCGTGAACTGGTGGGTTTCTTGTATAAAAACTTATTGCTTACGTACATATATTTTCATTATTGGACTATATATTTCAAGATTGTCTCAATGATTTTTTTAGAGTATGTATTGAATATGTAGATGTATAAACAGAGTAAAACTAATGTTTGCGTTCTCTCTCTCTCTCTCTCTCTCTCTCTCTCTCTCTCTCTCTCTCTCTCTCTCTCTCTCTCTCTCTCTCTCTCTCTCTCTCAGTTACTATGAAACAAAAGCTGGTCACATAAAAATGTAGCTGCAGGTCTGTAGGTTCCGGCCTGAAAAAAAATTGGGATTGACGTCCCAGGTCCTCCGTTGATTTTGTTCAGACCGAGAGCTACAGTGTCTGTAGTACAGACGTGCAGCTAATCAAATGGTAATTTGCTGATGTATAAATGGGATGTTAGAAATGTTTGAATTTGGTCTTAGAGGAAAGTTGAGTTCTTTGCGCAGATGAAACTTTTATGAATAACAAGTCATGAAGTGACATACTGATTTATTCATCTGAATTCATGCTAAGACATTGGAGTAAATTACTAGTATATGCAAATGAGGATACACCTCGTCTTCTTTACCACTTATCACTATTAAAAACAGTTTATGCACCATCGATTTACAATTATATCTAATGATTTTCACAATGAATATATGATTACAGGTTGGAGATTCCAATTTAGAAAAAATTTAGGCCGCATCACAGTGCTTATTAAAGATCCGATTATGCAGTGGTAAAGTTTTCTTACGCATGAAGACAATACAGATTTCTTCATATGTTACGAAAAGTTTGATAAACGTTTTGTTTAATCAGTCTCTAATTTTAAGGATTCCGATTTTGAAAGCTTAAGCATAATAATTGCCTTTTTTCAAAATTTGTAAATGAAAAAAACTCGTCTTTTTTTCTTCTAACATGTATTCATTTATATTGTTTTATAGACAACTTTTAATCCTTTTACACAAATCTCGTGTCCGTACCGTGTCTATAACATAAAATCACAGACATTCCCTGACAACAATGGATGTGAAACAATCTACACCCTATAGTTTATTTCTGATTGTTGTCAATGATCTTCCTGATATCTACACTCGGCTGATGCAGATCCTGTGTCTATATAACAGTATATAAGATCTAAACCCAGTATGCTTAGCCTAGTTCGAAGATCCCTAAAAAGACCCGAAATCATGATTCAAAACCAGAGTTTCCATTTTGTTTCATTTAGCCTAAGTCTTCAGCTGCAGTGTATCGTAATCCGGTGTAAAATTTAATACAAGAACTTTATTTAGTTGAATAATAAAAATGGGGGGGGGGGGGGGGGAAATCGTACCTTTTATTGAAAAAAATCTAACCTTCGTAAAATATTGGAGCTTTCTCGATGAATTGTTCTTATCAAAGGCGTCAGAGCCGGCGGGGCTAGGGGAGGGGGGGGGGGCTTAGCCTCCCCCTCCCACCTGTTTTGCAAAGTTAGACCTAACCATTAGGCTACTAGCATCATAGAGGGTTCAGCCCCCCCCCCCCACTTTTTCTCGCAGGAAACATAATTGTTCTTAAATTTTCCCTGAAGAGATTGAAATATTGAGAAGTTGGAGTCTAGGTATAGGTATACTAGCCCCCCCCCCCTCCCCCACGGATTAGGGATTTCATGATGGGGGTTGGGGGGTTGGTAGGTAAGAATTTTTTGGGAACTAAAGGTATAACACCCCCCCCCCCCCACGGATTAAGGATTAGGATTTTCATGATTTTGGGAATAAGGTTTTGTCAAGATTTCTGAGGATTAGTTTAGCCCCCCCCCCCCCCCACACACTTTCAATTTGCTTCCGACGCCACTGCTTATAGTAGAAATATCATAGGCGGTCGGAGCCGTAGGGGGGGGGGGGCGCTTTTGCAAAGTTAAACATAACCATAACCAAAACTTTGGGGGGTTTTTTGCTTGTCAATAATTTTGATAAATCTAGCCCCCCCCCCCCCCCCCCCACTCACACACACACACACGCCTTCAATTTGTTTCCGACGCCACTGAATTTAAATCCCACGAAATTTAGATCGCGGAATCTCCCACTCAACCGAATTCCATTAGGTGACTGCGACAGGAAAGTTTTACAATTTTAATCAATATTGGCCTCCGTACATTTGCTCTCGCGCGCCACCTATTTTCCAAATAAGGAAATGTTACTCTGTTGGGACACTACGCATTGACGCTGTTCATTGACCAACTGCTGAGTAATAGAGTAATACACTACCAAAGTACTGATTAATCGTCACAGCTTATATTGGTACTAACGGAGCACAGCAGTCTCACGGATCACTTGCTTTGGTTACCTGCTTTACCTGAGACAGGTGTGAAACAGGTAAGACCCTTTTGCAGTGCATACCGGCGTATTCAAGGCCGGATTTAGGTGGTTTTGCACATGCGATTTTCTGTAGCTGTGCGCTTATTTTTGAATTTTTATAATCAATAGTACTTTTTTCAAATAGGCCATTTTGAAATTTTTGTATCGTTTATGGACCCTATCACGCCATGTGTTGAAATCTGCTACCTGGGAATGTGTGGAATGTGTCACGCCGTAGTGCCGCATTCTCCCTTCTCTACAAATATGAACTATACATGTACACGGGACGACCGTTACCTCAACTGGCAGCATCAGAGATATATCAATATCTGATTTCCAAGGACAGCATTGTCAACTTTTTAGGAAATGTTTTTATTTACTTTTTAGCATGTCATCAAGACATGTCCTGTTGGATAATTCTTGTGTCACCAGAAAGGTGATTTTGGGCTTGACTATCCCCGGCGGTGTATAGACATGTCTACAGGACATACTAAAATCAGGAAGAAACTGTTAAACGGCCACCCATAAACAGATTATACTATTCACTAACAAAATAAAGGCCATGATGATTTTGTTTAAAGTTCTCTTCAAGCTTTGTTGATATTTGTGTCATAAAACCTTAGCTGGGTACACAGATTGTTCTGTCACACCCTTTTGACCCCTGCTTTATCGTTTGTTATGGTACTCATAGATGCAGACATTGTTTTGACATGCGAAAATGTGTAAGTTAGCTAATTACCAACATCATAAAATGAAAACATTTTAAATGTTAGGGAAGGTTTTTCCATAGGCCTGGTCCATGAAATATGTAAATTATATTTCTTTGTTGTTTAAGTAGATTGATATTAATTGTCTTTTTATTATTTCCTGTCCAGGTTACATAAGGAACACATTTTACAGAAAAATGATAAAATTCAACAGGTCAATGACTGGTAGCTATTAACGCTGCTCCCCTTCTCTTCTTCAAAACTTTTGTATGTGTGTCATTGTTATACAGAATTTAAACTGTGTAGTAAGAAAAAGCCATTTAAACAACAGTGGTTATTTGACTGTTTATCCGGCTACAGACAAGCACCTGACAGTAGTGTAGAACTGATTCAGTTTCCTGTGGACTGTAGTACCACTCCATTATACACCTCCACAGTCACAAAGTCAGAATCTCCACAGCTTGTAAGATTGTCAAGAATGGAAGGACATTTTACTGTCCTATATACAAGTGTTGTGTTTTCAGATTAAAGCAAATACTTGATCCATTATATAAGGGACTCTAACTGCTAACACAGCTCTACTACTGTGTGGAGAGTGAGGGGCCATAGGGACTTTCAGTGGTGGAGATAAGCTTTAAATGATTGATAAATAGCCGCATTATTATGCAACTAATCTGGCTTCATACCAATTTCGCCATGATTGTTAATTTGCTTAGGTAATAAATGACTCCCGGTCTGATTTCACTGTGGTGTAACACACAGTTCTCCATAGGAATCTCAAACTACTGCAGATCCTTACATAGCACTTGTATGAATTGTAATAAAACAGTCATCAGTCTGTACCTCTGTCAGGGACCTGCATAGTACACACTGCAGCTAGTACCTGCACTTGTAGTCCCTTTTTATGTGAATGAAAGAGAAGCCAGGGGGCACCTGTTGCAGCTAGTTTATCTGGTTGCTTCATGGATGTGCTTAAGTGTCTTGTGGTCTCAGATTACCATGAATCTGAATGAAGACTTTATTTCTCATGGTGTCACCTGAGACTGAAGAAGATATATGTTCTTTCATGCACTACTTGTTGTCTTTATCAGGCACCGACCTCTCATACCCCGTCAAGTAAACGTGTATATTAATACACCATAGCACAGCTAATGAACAGTGTAGCAGGAAGAGAGAGGAGAGAATAAAAGTACATGTATTTTATCTGAGTTTTTGAGTTTTGGTGCCCTTTAAATAAATAAAGGTGTATATGTTTATATACATAATACATAAAAGCAGAGATATATCATTAACAGGAAGGAAGTAAAGAGGACTGAAGATCGAGTTACAACTGTTTATGGTGTCTCTGTAAAATCTGTCCACATAATACATGTATACAGTAACATCACAAATAAACATAGATAATAAGGAAGGAGGAGAGAATTGGTTTAAAGCTGGTATCATCTGAGTAATTTTAATTACCTTCCAAAAGATGCATTTCACACTTTTACACTGTAAGCTAATAACATAAAGCAGGAAAGAGGATAGAGGAGTATATATGTATTATTGGTATATATGTATATCGTTCTCTGAGTATTAAATTTACCAATGTAAGTGCTCCTTCAAACAAATGCATGCTGAACAAACATGTACATAATGGAGACAGCTAATAAGCATAAAGAAGGAAAGAGGAGAACCATGCACATTAATTAATATTTTAAAAGCAACAGGGTATTTATTTGTTATTGCACCATTCAAAATTGTATTTTACATCACAGGAAAGATGAGAGAAGCATACATGTATCTCCATATCATTGGCTAAATTAATTCCTCTTTAACAATTAGACTAAGCATAAAAACTTGTGCATTAGATAAAAAAACCCACACAAGTGTATCTTCAAACAACATATAAGGTACATGTATTTGATACTGCTTTAAAAAAGGAATGCATCTTGTTATACAATATTCATGATTCTTATTTTCATTTCAGACGCCATGGCTCATAGGCCCCACGCCTTTGGATTGACTGGCGAAGTCCAGAGAAAGGTGAGAAAAATCGCAAAACTTAACCCTCTGTTGAAAAAATACTGTACCTGTCTCAGATTTCAAGATAGTGTCACCTAGCTATTGGCAATGTTATAAAGGCTCTTTTTATGAACCTAGGTCATTTCCTCCTTCCTTATGACTTCGGTTGGATCCTCTGAAAAATTTCTTGTCAGGAGGATGTTTTTCTCTCATGCCTCTTAGTTAATTTACGCATGTGCCCTTGCTTCTGTAAAAATAAAGGGAATTAAATATAAATGACATGTTTATTCATGACAGGACATCACAACATGGAAATAAACATTTTTGCAGAATTATTCATGCCTACAGAATTGTTTATTTGGCTTCAGTTACACATATAGAATCAACTCCAGAGCTTGAGCCCAGCAGAAGCTTTTGTTGATAAATTAAATAGATTAAATTGACATTTAAATTCAGTCATGCTTTTATACAAAATTTATACATTTGTACCAAAATTTCCTGTCTTTTCAAATCTGTATACTGATCATTTAAGAACCTTTTTGTAAAAATTGAACAACTAGTTCCTGCTGATTTAAGAAACTTTTCCTGAAGGCATCAAAGGCCCATTTATGTTTTGACCCTGACCTTCCGTATGTTATATACAGCGTTATTAATTTTGATATCCTCTCGCAATGACATCTTGTGTAACTTGAATCTGTTATTTGATCTTCAAATACTCGTATATCAATTTTAGAAACAGTCGAAGATTTTGTTGGGGTTGGCTGTTGATACTTACACAAGAGGGATTTTGGGGCTTTTAAGTTGAAAGGTCACCAAGTATATGGCAAAGACTGAGATCTGAAGCACCCCTCATCTTATTTCTGTTTTATGAATGAGTTATGGATGGTAGGTGATTAGATCAAAGGTTTGAGGATCAGGTGATCCTCTCTCCTATCTGTCAGTCATACATTTAAAACAGTACATTATGTATTGCGGCAAAGAGGGAGTAGTCAAGGGAAGTAAATGCAATTTGGAGTATGTATCATTGCATAAAAAAAGCATACAGAAATAGTTCCTAAACGTTTTCATTTGTTAATAAATGTTAATCAAAACTTCATTGAAATAATCCAAGAAGACATCAGTGAATAAATGCAATTTGCAGTGTCATTGCTTATGAAAAGGTGCACAAATGGTTTTTAACTTTTATTTGAGTTAATAAGGTGGTATGGGACATCTGTCGATATTAATGTGAATTAAAAGTACATTACAATTAAAATACTTTTAACAGTTTAGAATTTTAAAATTTTACAATATTTAACCAAAAAAATATGTTTAAAATCTATTTGAAAGGTAAAAATTTTAAAAAACCCCAGCAGGATTCGAACTCATGACTTACAGATTCATAGTGACCAATCCAACCCACAGCGCTACACTGTTAGGTGACAATTTTGGGAAAGAAACTATTTATAAAGTTACACTTCATTTTATTGCTTATTTCTATAAATAGTACGTCACATTATGGAAGTGTCCCCTCCCTCCTTAATAATTATCAACTTCAAACTAATTTTAGATTAAAGGAAAGTACAGTGAAGAGCTTGGAACAGGGTGCTCGGACATGGATAGAGGCGGTCCTAGAAATCGAACTAGTGCCTGTAAGTACTTGATAGCTCCACTGACTAACAATTCATTGTCATAATGGATATATATGCTGCATTATATCATCTGATCTTGTCTTTTAGGGAGCGGATCCAAATACTCCACTTGGAGAACGGGCGTTTCAGGAGTCTCTGAAGAATGGAGTAGTTCTATGCAAGTGAGTTGGCTTAGCATTGCTTCATTAGTACATCTTGCTTCACCCTTTTACTGTCGTTGGTTTCTCCTGTATACAATAAAAATGTTTTTTTAATTTAAATTATACAGAACTGTAGATTCCATTAATATACATGACATTGTGGATTTAAAATCCACTTAATATGATAATAATAAGCTCTCTTTATTGAGTCTAAAATCTCCCGTGTATCATTTTTTGTAATTGTATAATTCATGGAATTATTGCAAAAGTTCAGCACTTGGATGTAACGTTCTCGCAATTTGATACAAATTGGCAAAATCATGGAATTAAGTACATGTATTTGCATAATGATCAGAATCTATAGTATAACAAGTCAAAGGATTAGAGACAAATACTGTAGTTTCCTTATTTTACGCGAGTACTTAATTCCGCGATTGAACGATTTTCCAACAAACCGCGAGAACATAAAATCGCGATTGCCGAAATTTTATCATAGTTTCATGTAATTTACATATATCCGAAAATTAAAAGCAAGATTTTAAAATTCGCGAGATGTGCTTCTCGCGATTTTACGCGACGGATATTAATTCCTCGCGTTTAATTAGGAATTTACAGTATTCAAACTCATAAACTAAAGAAACTTTGATATACATGATGATCAATTAGTATTTTTTTATTGCAGTTTAATGAATACGATAAAACCTGGTTCTATCAAGAAGATTAACCAGAGCAATATGGCCTTCAAAATGATGGAGAACATTGAGAACTTCCTGAGGGCGGCAGAAAACTATGGCTGTAAAAAAATAGACATCTTCCAAGTCGTGGACTTGTATGAGCGCCAAAATATGACACAAGTAGTGAATGGAATTTATGCATTAGGACGAGTTGTAAGTCTTGGTACATTCCAAAGTGAACAAAAATTGTAAATTGGTTTTTACTACATGATTATTTTAACTAATTTATCCTTAATAACAAACAGCAAAATTAATTCATGCAGTAATATTTTTATGTTGTAAAATCATTTTTTTTTTAAAAAAAAATCCTTTATTTTCAGACACAAAAGAATGGTTTTATGGGTCCCTCATTAGGGCCCAAAGAAGCGGATTCCAATCCTAGGAATTTCGATGAGGATGTATTAAAAGCGGGTCAGACTGTAATTGGGTTACAAGCGGGGTCAAATCGGGGGGCATCTCAGAGTGGGATGAACTTTGGTAAAACACGATCCATTTTAGACTGATTGCTCCACCTCTGTATTGTGTGAATTGTGAGATCCACCTCGGCATTCTACCAGCCATTGCTAGTGCCATCAGATGTCAATCAAACAACCATAAGTTCAGTATTAGCAAAGCCCTCCCCCCTCTCTAGCTGACTTGATATTAAATGAAGGGGGAGTAAAAAGGAAAAGAGCAATGGTTCACAAATGAACATTCTGCAAAAACTGAGTTTCTCTTCCAAGTAGTATATTCTTTAGGTAGTAGTGACAAGGTGTATTGTTATACCCTTCAATGTATCCAGTTTGTGTTGAACTTTTACTCTCCCAAAATAAATCTCTGAGCTTAAAAGATCTGTTTTAAATTCAGTCATAATATTTTAAGTCAAATACACAATATAAATTTGGAGAGTTTAAGAATTTGATAGCACCTATTTATATTTACGCAAGCATTTATATATGCATTTAACATGTATTTCTCTTTATATGTGTTTTGTTTATATGTTCCTTAAGTTCAATGTGAATTGATTTTCTTATGAATACATTGATTTATGTAAATGAAAAGCCAGAATGTGTGGTTTGACTTTCATTTAAATTTTCTATTTTTATACATCTTCTGTAAGTCAATGAAATAGAACAAATGCCATGTTGTGATTGGAATCTGAACTTTGTGCATGGTCACCATCTAGTATGAGCTGACATGCTTATACAGCCCACCTGAACACACGGAAGCTACCTAGGTACTTACCTGTCAAGTACTGTAGCCCTCTGTCTCTGTATCATCCGTTTCTTTGTTACACGATATTATTTTGTTTGTGATATATAGAACATGTATCTCCATATATTATTATTAAATTGATCATTTTACTACAATTTGTTGGTTGTTATTTTGAACAAGTATAGTTAAACAGTTCCTTAATACCTGGTAGGCAGAATGCACTGTTAACTAACGGTAATTCAGTACAGAACACATTTAATTTAAAATCGCACCCAAATATTTAAAATATAATTACCGTCTAATGTTGAGAGAGGTTGAGACCCTAGTAAACATCATGCAAACAATAATGTCGATTTACGTGAATAGATTCAGAAAGGTGGGATGTAAACATAAACAATAGAATACTTATATTTTGGTTCATACATACATTGTAGATAGCGATTAGTGCGAAAATTTCATTTTTTTCCTGCTTTATTTATATTTTTCTGCAATGCTGGCTAATTAATTTCATACACGCCCAAAGCACCAGAAGGCATTTTGATAAGCTAAGCCATCTTTGAATTAAGGCATCAATACCGCTTTCGGAGCATTCCTCCTCTAAGTTTTCGTTAGAAGTCATGCACAGAAACGATTGAGAAATCTTAAATATATATATGCAATTATTATACATGTATATGTAACTGGCTAACTGTAAACAGGGACCAAGATATAGAGTGATCAACGTTTTCTTAGCTTTGGGTAAAGTGCATATTGAACTGTTTGTGAAATTGCTGCCGTTTTCGTGTTTATCATGGCGATATATACCGGTAGCCCTTATAGTATATACACTTTTCATTATTTTTTTTTAATGTAAAATTTAACCAGCTGTTAAGCCAAATACATGTCTACTGCTTATTAGCCATTTTATCCAACTAATGATCCTACGGTTAATTAATGGATGGTCTTAATACAGCTTACATTAATTTCATTACTCACATTGTAACATAATACAGGGCTGTATGACATCCACTGGAGTAAGCGTATATTGTGCAGCTGGATAGATGATAATGCAATTACAGCTTAGTGATGTTAACGAATATACAATACTGTCGCACTTTTCGTAGTAACAACCTTTCGAAATCCATTTAAGAATGGTACATTGAGGTCTGCCTAACAGTCCGATTTAATCACACAATGATATAAATCTTTTCTATGTTGATTGTTCCTAAAAGGAAGTGTGATTTAAAATAGAATGTTTGAAGAAATTCAAAAGCGAGGGGGTTACATTTTCACGACTTTTCGTAAAAATATATACATTTGTTTCCGCAAAAAAGGTGTTACTACATTTCCATATATAACGATAGATCAGAAGCTAGAGTTGTACCTTAACATTACGTTTTTGCAATTTACATGTGTAATAAAACCCCATCCACCAGGGAAAAAATTCCGAACCAAAATCACATATCTAACAACACCAACAATGTTCACAGCTGAAGTAACTAGCAAGAGTGAGAAACTTCTGGACCTATTCCTGAGATGATCTTGTTACAAAAGAAAATATTATCGACGTAAGGTACCCGTGTGCTTGTAATATTGTTAATTTTTGCTCCCGAAACCAAAGTTATAGACAGAACGTACGGTATGTTTTTTTTCTGAAATAGAATTAAAAGTTAAAAACCGATGGTGGTAAAACACAAAAAATTAAAACCAATTTGCAATGACCCAGTGATGTAAAGGTGATAAATAAATTAATGATAATTGCTTAAATTAGGCCGATGATATAACTATGTAAATCATTTATTTATTTATTCATTTATTTTTTGCGAATTGTGAAGAATATAAGAACATTTCCTACTTGTTTGTACTGTTTTAAACAAGGGGACAAATACTAAATAAGCTCAATGTGACGACACTTAACGCGGGGGTGTTTTTTTTTTTATATTACGTCACAATGTAAATTTTAGAGTGATGTCACAATGATCATGAACTGCGGGGGCGTTTAATTGTAATGGCGTCTGTGTATTATGGGGGGAAATCCATCCTTATGATAGATTAAAGCAGTAAAGCTGTATGTTATGAGCAGATCTCCAAGGTTTGTCAGATGAGGTTCAACATGTTCAAACATTCAAAACAATCTTCATGTATCTATATATATATATAGAGACTCAGAGCCTGCGATAATGTATAGACCTCGCCTTTTTTTTTTGGCTCCAGAAAATGTAGGATAAAAAATATCGGAGAAAATTACATTATTGCAGGTTATATACTCTTCTCATAGCACGTTAAATCCCCGTCGTTTTAAAATTCGCTCTATATAACTTATTTATCACGTGTTCTTCAGAGATCCGACGGAAGTAAAACAACGGAAGTACAATCAAAATCCATGGACGCCGTTGTTTGATAGTGGAGTTTATATCAGCGAGAGTGAAGACGGTCTGATCGAGAGTCTGTCAGAGGGATTTCTCCACAAATTAATTCTGATAATGCCACCGAGCCGTCCTGTGACGAGCTCCCACAGGGGTCGGAAGAAACTCATCCGTCCCAGCTCAGCCTCAGCTAACCTCCACTGTTATTCTATCAGTGTACTTGACAATGGCCAAAGGCCGGCGACCGCAGCCACTTCAGGGTTACTCTCAGACAAACCACAAAGACCCACCACCCAAGCGGGGGGATCGAGGAAACAATGGGAACCACCGAAAGAGGATACCTCTTTTATAGAGGCGGCCAAACAGCCCCGACGCTTGACTCTGGGGGCAGTGGATGGTATTTTGGAGTTAGAATCCATCAAACGGCCAGGAAACATCCAGGGGTCCGTGTCACAGCAGCTGAAAAATAAGGTAATTCGGAAGTTTACGTGTTTTGTGTATCTTGAACTTTTGGGATTTTGAGATGACCATGTCAACACGAGTTTACTGTTATGTACAAAAAGCGATACATAAGCGTGATTTCTGTTTAAATGGTATATGATTTAAACTTTTTTAAGTGTAGGAATAGGGAAAGTGCATCTAAATGCTCTCAAATGAACTTAGCTCTGAAAGTTTTATTAATGTGCTACCGAATGGTAAATGTAGGTCAATTGTAAAAATGGCGATTGTTGTAGCAACTGTTGACTTCCGGTCTTGAGGGACCGGTGAAAAAACTGTTAATGACTTAGTTAAAAGTAAACATTGTAGATAGCATGAAACAAATTCAATAACATATTGGAAGTTCTATATTACAAAGTGATAATTTATCAAATCTTTATTAATTATTGTCATAATACTAAATAGTAAAATAATATTACTATCTAATATGAATTGATCGTTGACACAATTAAGACAAGCAATAATTATTTCTGTGAATTTTCCCCCTTTTTGAAAATGACATTTAAAACTGATGATTTGTGCCCTGTAATATCATTTTACAGCTATGTAGATGAATTCATTCATTTGTTGAGAACCAACGGTATTAAAGAATTAAAAAAAAGAAAAATACAAAAACTCATATAAGATGAGTACAGTTTTTTAGCATTTGTTTTAAGTGCACTTTGCAGGTTATTATAATTTAGATGTTTGCATGAAATTAACATTTTCAATTTTTATTTCTTGATTTTGAGTTGATTAATTTGAGATAGTCTTATAATAATTGCATGCTAAATTTATTGAATAATTTGGGATAAACCATTATTCAATTTAAAGACCAAATCAAGAGAAATTCTTCTTATCCGTGCATTTGTGTAGGTTCATAATACATACACTTTGGTACCATTGAATATAGCTTTTCATCTCCCAAGGTCCATTGGATTTCTGTTTTGGTCTGCCACAGAATTAATCATTGAATCGAGAAGAAAATTTACTGTTGAATTAAAGAAAACTCATTAGAATTCTGTAACATAATTAAGGAATTTTATTGAATGAGAAAAATTCACAGTTCACTTGTAAATTATGACATTTCTTTCAACTGAATTTACTATAAAACTGTAGATGGGGTACTAGAGAAATGAAACGAAAATTCAATATTCCAGTAGCTTTCTCAAAATCTAATAAGATATGGTTGTTAAAGACAATATAGAGTAACTAATACTTCCATCATATTGACCACCCCCTACCCACCAACCCCCACCTCCCAAGTCCCCAATACATTGATCCTCAGTTTTACAAAAAAGAAGTAATAAAATTTATGAATATTTAGATTACAAAGGTATTATCTATCATAGAATATATGATACCTTTCTGTGTGCATTATTTGTTGTTGATGTAGAAACTCCTCATCACATCTATTCCCTTCATACTGGCTGAGAATCATTGCATCCCGCCACCACAATCAGACTTATACAATCTAGTCTACACCTGGCAGTCAGCAATAACTGTCACCATTATACCCCTCTTATCTGTAGTCATTCAATCATCAGGTATAATTAGTGTAATCAGTCCAATGGACCATCCATGGTTACTCCCGGTCAGATGGCTGGCCAAGGGATATTACAACACAGACAAATTATTTAAAATTGTATTGTATTGTTATTCGTAATTCCTTCCTCATTAAGATGCTGACAGAAGTCTAGATACATTGTGAACAGGCATCATCAGTGTGACTCCTTATGCAGACTCCTTATGATTTATTCATCCACTGCTGAGTTACAGGTCTTTGATTGTACAAGGCTTCGTTAATCAGATTAATAATTAAATAAGTAAGTCATAGAAACCAGTCCCCTTGGGTTTTGATGAAGAACATTCCGGCATCCTGATGTTTTACGTAAAGAAAGCTGAAGTTTGTCAAACAGTCTGAGACTGCAGCCAAACTGAAGCCATGGACTGGAAGCCCATTCACTACAAGGACCTGGTCCGACCCCTGGTCTTCCCCCAGAGGAGGGACAGTCGGTTCGTAGAGCCATATGACCCACAGGAGGAGAACACTACCCTGAAGGGTTGGGTAAGGCGTGGGTGGGGGCTGTGTTATAAACCAGCGGCTAGGTAGAGGCTCACATATGGCATTTACTCTTTGACTGTTTGAGTGTAGGAACTTTAATTGAAAGAGGTTCTTACTTGTGGAAGCACCGAGGGTTGTGGGGGGTGGAGTTCACCACCCACATAGTTGTTGTGTTGTATTTGTCCCATCCTAGGGGAACAAATTAACTGTTAGTCTGTATTGTGTTCATAATATGAGAAATTACTGAATGAACTGGTACTCTAAAAGTGGTTATTTACATTGGTGATTAAGTACGCATTTTTTATGGTCAATTTCAAATGATATGCGTGGGTATTACATACACGGATGCGTGATTCACCACACTAAAGTTTTGAGATTTGTTTTTTTTACCAAACGCGGAGGGGAGGGGGGGGGGGGGAGGGGGTATTTTATGCAGTTTTACGCTTACCACGTAACTAGTGTAAATTTTTCCAACGCGTAAATAAACATTTTTACAGTACATGAAGGTGTCTTGTGACGTGCTTTGAAAGTTACAGATAAAGATCTTACAGGAAATTATTTTTACATCTCTCCATTTAGAAGCAATAGTGATGTTTTAGGCTACAACACCATTATTGCTTCTAAAAGAAGGGATGTACAACTTGTAGCTGACATGCCTCATATCAACCTGCAGAGCTCCTGTAGATAGAGTTACAAATCTGCAGCTAGTGATATTGGTTACCAAGGTAACACTTACACTGGTCTATTTATGGCAAAATTAAGGTACCTGTACATATACTGATGTACCGTTTTGTTTCATAGTAACAGTATGTAAAGATGAGGGAGTTTCAAAAATAAGATTCAAGTTTCTTATTATGTGGAAAACCCAATAAAACTACATGTAGTTATATATTTAAAAATAAAGTCAAAGTTTAATAAATTGTAAAATTTCAAAGAATACCAGGTACATATTCCATGATATAAGATTTTTTCTTTTAACATTTTAGCTTTTTAAGACATGCGTTTAAAAAAGAGAGACAACTTACATTGTTTTTTTTTGATTGATCTCTCACCTGACATCCTGAGTGGTGTAATTCCTGTTAGAGGCTAAATTGGCACTTCCTGTCATTTCTAAAATCAATGAGGAGAGGTCGACTGGTTTCTATTGAACTCGTCATTTCTTGCCTGTACTTTATTATATGCTTCATTTGTAAGATTGGAAAAGCAATTTATGGCACAGGCCAATTGACTGCAGCAGTGGCTACAACATGGTGTCGTGTTGCTAAGGGCTCTTGACAATCCATTAAAACAGACCCACTTCCATAATGATAATAATTTCTCTACATTTAATCTTGAGCACGGACTCTCTTAATTTTAAGATCAATTTTTGGTTGTATTTATGACCTCTTATGACAAGTATGGAGTCACTCTTCTTCGGGGGCTTGAACAGTTTGGGAGAGATGCAGTGTTTATGATATATAACCTGTTTACCCCTGTAAAACCTGAGCTGAACCTGACCGGGAGAGATGAATAAGTTACGAAAACAGGTAAAGTCTAAGCGTTTTATCTGTAATTATTGGCGATAAATTGTGTACGGAGTTGATAATAATTAGATGGAGTAATGCATAACTAGAAGGGTGAATGTTTAAATTATCTGATGATGGCGGAAAATGACTTTGCTGGGGCTTCATCATTGGATTTCCAGAATCCGACATTTTCTCCAATTTGTTCTCCAGACAGTGTTGGAAATCGTAAAAATCTTAATTCTCCTCTGTGTGAAGCCAAAGATGTTTTTACTTTGACCTTTCTACACATTGAGGAAGAGGATGATGCATTTAGTAGTACAGCAGAGGTATATAAAGGAGTTCCTGGTGTTTGTTTTAAGTCATTGTTAAATGTCATAGTGTTGTATTGCAGGTCAACATGATGGTTGCAGTACAGACAAAAGTTTTAATGATGCTTAAATAGAATAAGATTCCACTGCATCCAAAAAGACAGCAACTTTTTTATAAATTGCAGTTTAATGGTCACTCACCGCATCATTGTTTTCTATAGGACAACATTTTGATTGGTTTTCATCTTTAATTTGTAGATAGAAGAACAGATCAACATCGAGACGTTGGAGCAGCTGAAGCAGGCGTTTGCGGAGGCTGATGCCAACCAATCGGGACAACTGGATCTGGAGGAATTTAAGGCGCTACTCAAACAGAGGCTCTACATCAAGGGGAACAAGGTAGGCTACTCCTGTCAGAACCAGTAGAATGAACAGAACGACTCGTAGATATTTGTGGGGAGAAATTTCGTGGATTTTAAATCAAATTCCCACTTTTGAGGGTGTGTGAGTTCTTGGAATATGATGTTATAAATGACAACTATTGGCATATATATCTTACTTTGATTAGCATTTGATTTAGTTGATCAACTAAGTACTTCATGCATTTTAATGATTTATAAACATGTATACATTAATTATATAAAGATAAAAGTTGAGAAGATAATTTGCTATTTTTTTTTTAGCTTATCGTAATTTAAATCATACATTTCATGTTAATTTCTTTACTAGTATAATCTTTCATTGATCATCTAGCTAAGGTTAGCAATTGGGGTCATGCAGGGCCACAAATGGAACAAAAAATAAGTTTAAGAAAAAAAATTTATGTTCTAGGAAGAGAGAAGCTTTCAAATGCTTGTAATTATAGGTCAACATCTTTAATTACAAAAACGTTTAACCTTGATTATTCAATAATTCATAATCTAAAATGACAACTTAACTGTTGATATACTGATCTATCTTACTGATATCTACATATTGTGTTAAAATGATATTAGCGCATTCCTGGAATCTCGACGGTGTTGCTTGTAAGTTAATCTATACAGTCAGATTCACTACGTAGTAGAACATTTAGCTTACATTTCTCAGAGCTGTTGTAGTCAATGTGATATTACTAATGTGTTTTAATTATTTTATTTTATATAGAAGTGTTTTGTGTTTTGATAGGTTTTAGTTAATTTAGAAGCATTTTACACAATTTTTGTAACAAATCATTTTGACGTACACAATTTGATAGAAAACTGTTTTAAATTTAAGGTATAATAATGTAGCAAATTTATCTTGATTTTATACGACAATTTCAAGTAAAATAATGTAATTCCTTCCAAATTTCAAGACTGATGCCTGAAAGGAAATGTGATGCCAAGGTTTTAAAAATTATTTAATAAATGAAAATAGGTCATTTGTGAGGCCAAACTCAGCAGATTGTGGTTGTCAAGTTACTGAATGCAATGGACCATTAAAAAAGTGAAAAAATAATGTTGGATTCCTTCTGACTGACTTGATCATCTCTAAGAAATATTTGAATTTAATGGCAGATAGATGTGTTGTAGTTTTGTTCTCACCTCAGTCAGGCACTCAGTAGATGGACTAATTATTACAGTAATAGGTGCCAGAATCAATTATTATATAGCATATATGCTTGTTGTCCCACATTTTTACTGTACACCATGTAGAAAAAACATAGGCTTGTTAATAATTGCATTTGTCTCCTTGTAGGTTCATTCATTCATTCAAACTTTATTTCCCTCATATGAGGATTATTTCAGAACATACAATTATACATACATGCAACACATATAATTATATTAAGACAAAGCATAAATATTTACATATATACACACACACACACAAAAGGGGGGGGGCTACACAGGGGAGGGGGGGGGGGGGGCACGCACAAACACAGGTTAAGCTGTTTACATTTGGATAGATCTAAATGGTACAACATGAATATACACCATATTAGTGTTTCAGAGATACAGTGAAAGACATGTTCAAAAAATTTATTAATTTATGTGTGGTTTTAACTTCCAATTAATTAAAATTTTAAGACCCTTTTTCCATTATCAAAGAAGATTACCGGTACTTTCTGTCATGATGCTCTGATAACTCGATTGTCTTTTTTCATTATTATGAAAACAACCATTATTAAAACCAATATTTCTTCGAGCCATATTGCCTTACTTTATTTACCGGTAATGTCTTTGAGTACATCGCACTCTTCATTTACATTTTATCACCATGATCACTTGCCTCTAGCTTTATTTTGTCACGGTTTGCTTTCATGTAAAAAAAATTTTGATACACCAAATTGAATATAAATAATTCAAACTTTAGTTTAAAACAATGCTGACTCGGTAGAGAATATGATAATAAAGATCTATTTGTCTGACTATGTATTCCGTTGCTAACTTTTTGTTGCGATGTTATAACAGGAGAACCAGATAGACTCGTTGTTTATGAAGATCGACTGGTCGTCTGAGGGCGTGATTTCATGGGACTGAGTTTTGCACCTACATGCAGCTGGAATACGCGGAAAAAGAAGACTCGTATCTACGGTCCAAGGAAGTCAGCTTCCACCTACCTGCCAAGATCCAAAACCCGCAGCATAAAAACCCCATCCTGAAAATCACAGACACTCAAGATGGAACCTTCATAGCTTGTAGTCAGGTAAAATTGTAGACCTTGTGAATTAACAGGTGTTTAACATATGTATCAATTTGCATAGTAAAGAAATAAGGGACTAATTAAAGAACCAAAAAAACTTAAAAAAAAAAATAAATATAAATACACGATAAATATATTTTCTAGTTTAAAAATCATTAAAAGAATATAACAATAATGTTTAAATTGTATGTATCAGTGTCCAATGAGAATTGTGTATTTACCGTACTTTAAATTTGTTATATATACTCTAAGGACTAGAGAGTAAATGGAATAAAATATGTTAAATTCAAATCAATTACATTTGTCAATATTTATGCTAAAATAGCTGCAGATCTGTAGCTAATGCGAAAAATGATGTTGTGCTAGAATTCCTTTCATAAAGTCAGACTGATAAATGATTACTAGTGTTAGAGTAATAACTTGTACCTGTGGTCATTATTTGGTCATTATTGTGTCACTCTTTTATGTTCTTTAAAAAAAACTTTCAGGACGGTATGGTGACTTTCTGGGGAGCTAATGTTGAACTCAAGGAAACTAAATACGTTGTGGTAAGTTATTGAAATTACAAAAATAGCTCAAAGAAACTAAACATGTTGTGGTAAGCTACAAAATCCCCCCAAAATAACAATCAATTGGATTCAGTTACTGGTATAAAAGAAAGTTACAAAAAAAGTGTAAGGAATTATTTTTGACAATTTATTATACAGAATGCAAAGAAATTTTTTCAGGAGCAGGTAATGGTTTGATAGAAGCTAGCTTTGAGTGAATGCATATTACGTTTGCCAGAAATAAAAGCAGTATTTCTTGATATTTTGTTCACAGTGATTTGCAGAAATCATATTTTTTGCCTGGATGTAAATGTAAAAATATTGTAATTTTCTTTCAAGTAAAACAACTGTTTTACTTGTTAAGCATGATATATTTGAGAAGAAAGAGGATGAGAAATAGATTTGTTGGGGATTATTTTGTTTGTTAATTTCATTGATAACATTTCTTGATTACAGTAAACTTTCATCCCAAATGAAATGTACATAGCATTACATGTTATGTATGATTAGTTTTCAAACAAATCTAAAATTTAGCAACACATAATTATAACCATTTAAAATCAAAAATCAACAAAATTTGAAAACAACACAAATTCCAGCTTCAGTCTATGAGTTGACATATTATTTTGAAGTTATGAATCAAGTACGGTACTTATAATTGATCTTAATAGAACACTGAGGCCAAAAACAAACAGAAAACCAAATGGATCACAGACTTTGTTATCATGGCACAGTGGAAGAAGGTGCTTGTAGGAACAGGGTAAGGACACATTATGTCAAAACAAGTGAAACTATAGATCATATTACAATGTTATACAAACTTCACCACTTTCTAATGATGTGTGATTGTTCACCATTGTTACTGGTGGCAACATAAAAAACTGTCCTTTTGATGAAATTGCAGGGACCGGGAAATTCAGTTCTTTGATGCATCCTCTTATAAACCGTATTGTCAGATCAGCAGTTTAGAGACAGTGCCATTGAAACTTGACTATTGGTGAGTCTCCATTTAACTCCTTAAAGGGAGTTAACTCTTGCTGAATGAGATGAATCATAATTTTTCCCTTGAAAAACCATTAATTGGTCTTTATATCTTTTTAAAATCTTTTTTATTTCATTGTTTGGCTATTGTGCTTTCTTATTGGTTCAAGAGATCTAGAGAGAATTTTTGAGAGTTGATTTCAATAAATATGATACATTTATATGCTGTAAACCAACATTTTTTCGCGGCGTCTTTATTTCGCGATTTACTTCAAATAAACTGGTTCACGATGACTAATGTTTGCTACCAAGCCTTATCCAGACCTGTATTTTGTTATAACAACCATATGATAAAGACTGGTTCCCGGCTAGAAATATTCGGGATGATGAGGCTCTCTCGAAGCTTGCGAAAATTTATAAAAAGTTGGGTTTACAATATGTAACCATTCATATGTTCCCTGTCTTTCTAGTGCCACTGGATCAGATGAGTGTTTGATTCTATATGGAGACAGTGATGGATGTATCAACATACTAGTCATAAACTCAGTAGGAGAATGTCTCAGGTCTGTATTTATGTGGTAAATCTTTTCAGTAATGCATGCTTTATTAGAGATGACAATTATATTTACTCAGATTCCCTTTGGTACACACTAAAATGATATACATGTACTCACTGATCAACTTTTATGTAATAAATAAGACTTTGCAAAATAAATGTGATCTATGTTAAGAAACCAAATGTATTTTTTAAAGTATATTTAATCTTATTGGAACTTTTTCAAAACAGCTAAGTTTGACATTTTAATACAGAACATGGAACAAACTCCCCAGTAAAGAAGGGTTTATAGCAGAGATCAGTTTGTCAGATGCTATATCCAAATCCAAAATCCAGTTCATCCGATGGAAAGTCCACAGGGACTGGGTTCAACAGGTCAGAACTTTAAGTTATCATCATCAAAAAAAGTTACCATGTGATGTCATATGGAGACTGCTAAAATGTCACTGTGTTTGCGAAGGATTGGTTATATATAACATGTGACTTTTTATTCCAGTTGAAGTATTACCATGAAATAGGTCAAGTTATATCCTGTTCAAATCACCAAGAAACAGCGTTAGTTATAGGTAAGTACATATATAAGTACATACATGTATATATAAATGAGTATAACTAAAGTTACTGTGTTTTTTTGTATAGGATCGTTTGTGTATAAGTTTGGAATGTGTCAGGTTAGTGAATATAGTGACATTTATAAATTTTCATTGAAATTGGAATGCAGTCTTCACAACTGCGTAGTTTATACAATTTTTTTTGGACTTCATCTGGAACGCAACTCCCATAGATCTGTCAATTTTCTCTACAGGTTGTACATCAGGAAGCACCCGAGTGGACCAGGGAGGGAACTCCAATGCAGAAAAGGCCAAGAAAACCAACGCCAGAGTGAGGCTGGACGCTGATCAGAAAGTATTCTACGTCTACAAGGGGGTCAAGTGTTTTGACTTCTCTAAAGACAAGAACATCATCGTCACTGGCGGGATGGACCGAATCGTTCGTCTGTGGAATCCATACGTCTCGGAGTAAGTCAACGCTGTTAAGGGTTACCGTGTACAATGTTATAGATTTTGATTCGTGTAGGACTAGTATTGCCAAAAGATTCAGTTGATGCTGTTAAAAATGTAAAAGAACTTTCATTCCTAATAGAGATCATACACAGAAAATGTGAACACAAAAAAATTGTTATTATATATTAACACTGAAATAGGAGGAGCACTAATTAATGTTCCGAACAGTCTGTATCATAGTACTAATGTTCCGATTGCTCTATTTCAGTAAACCCACTGCCATGCTACGAGGACACAATGCTCCAATATTTTACTTGTTTATTGCCAACGATGAGAACCGTGTGTTCAGTTTATCTACAGATAAATGTATAAAGGTGAGTATATTGAACTCTGATTTTACCTGGATAGTCTTATTAAGGTGAGCATAATTTTTGTTTATCTCCATTCCATGTATTACTTGTATTTTAACATGCCGCATTGTCTCTTTTAGGTGTGGGACATTTTGGATCACAATTGTCTGCTGACGGTGAGACCCAAGGGTCACAAGATCCGAGGTGACCTTCAGGCCTGTCATTACTCCAGCGCCGCTAAGAGCATCGCCATAGCAACAGATCAAATGGCCATCCTCAATCTTAAACTAAAGTGAGTGTTGGGTATCTTACCCCCAAAAATGAGACAGCTCAAGTATAAAATGATCAGTAAACTGTTTATTTTTACTTAAATCATTATGTATCAATAGTACAGTATAACTTTATCGGTTAAATCTTGAACTTTGATTTATGTTTTGGACGTAAGAGAATATACAAGTTCCTTTTTTCAGAAATCGTAGGTTAGTAAGTAAGTTTTATGTGTATTTGTCCTGACTCGTAATGGTAGATGGGACGTAAGCCAGTCAAACTTGCTGTGACTTGTATAATACAAATGTATACCAAAATAACCCAAAAGTGAACTTACCGTACATATCTCCCAATATATACTGGTACATTGTATATTATCCTGCATATGTACAGAACTTTCCCGCTTCATAATGTTCATTAATGGAGTATTTAAAAGACTTACTTTTTTCCAACAAAGATAATTTTTACTCATTGGGCCCGCTTCTGTTATTTACCATGGTATATCCCCTTGAGTCTGAATATTAACACCATATTAACAGAGAGATTTGTAATTTAGTATAATAAAAACATGTATATATATTGTTGTAAAGTTTTTTTCTGATCTTATATAGCATGTGTGTACTTTTTTTCTCATATTGTGATGGGGAATTTGATTCTGACAATGTCATTGGTTTGTAATGGTATTAACACTGTTATCTGTTTTTACATACAAGACTGGATGCTAACCTCTCCAGGTAAGGCCCGCTACTCTGTCCAAATCCAACACTGCACAGATTTACCTCCGTTTATCTTGGCATCACTTTGTGTTTTACTGCCAAGCATTCAGTAGACATACTAAATGTAACTCTAATTTAGCCTGAAAAAAGCCATTCTAGCTGAAAAATAACAAGATCTTTGAGAGTAATGTAGAGACATTTTGAGAGATTTGACTAACCCTCTCCAGAATTGACTCTGTTTGCGTGATGTCACACAGTTTTACATTCTGTCTGCTCCATGCCACTGAAATCACTGTCCTCCCTTGCTATTTCACTGTGTGGTACAGCAGCTGTGTGTGTGATGTCTTTTACTGCTGTTTTCTATGAATTTGTCCAGCTTTCACAGGTTATATCGCCATCTGCTTCTGGTACGTTGCCTCTATCTGCAAGCCTTTGGTGTGGTGGATTAATCCTGCATGAGGGGCTACTCAAGCAGACACAAAGTCCTAATTCTTGCAACATGCAGAAGTTCAGTGCAGATCAATCATTATTGGTTCTGAATATTAAAGATTTTCAGCTTTGTTTCTTTTAGTGTTTTTTTTTTTTGTGATGCTTTGATCCTGTTAATTTGTGTGTTTTTGTATGTGAACTTATATGTCAGTTCCAGAATTGTATCAAGGATATATTTTAATCAAGATATTTTATTTAAAAAATTAACAACCTAAGCCATTATGCATATTAAAACATGATTATGTCTTTGAATTTTGTAGTCTTTGAATTGGACTGATTTGGCTGACTAAGACTGTTTTTTTGTAGACCGACGAAGCATGCTGACATCACAATCACCCACAAAGAACCGGTGACGTGTGTACGGTTCAATCCGAGCTTTAAGCAGGTCATCACATGTTCAGAGAGCTCAGTAAGTACTGGTGCTGCAGACTCCGACAGTTTATGATGGAGGCTCCCAGGTCTGGCCATTTCCAAATCAATTCAGGCATACCTGCAATCAGACCCAACCTAACACTAGAGTACACCCCAACTAAACCCTCGAGTTTACATTTGGGGTTTACTTGGGGTTTACTCTGTGTCTGCTTTTTGAAAATTTGCATCCACTCGGGGTTTACTTTGGGTCAAATAGGGGTTTACATGTGCTTTGGTTTTACTCGGGGGTTTGCTTTTAGGATCCACTGTACGCACTGAAATGCGAAGCATGAGACCTGTCTTTTATCTTACTATCTTACTGTCTGTAATTTCTGCCTATTGAATATTTCAAATACTTAAGTAGTGTCTGCTTTCAGGGGTATTCTTCTGATTGGGGTTTACTCTGTGTCCACTCTGGGTTTACTTAGGGGTTTACTCCAGTTTACTAGGGGTCTACTCTAGTAAACCCAGGGTTTAGTTGGTGTTTACTTTCTGTTAGGTTGGGTCTGATTGGTACTGTATAAGTCTATTACAACAAATGGGTGTCCAAGAAGCGCAGTTCACAATGCCCTCACTTCTCACTTTTACAACCCTGAGTTCAATCCCTGTGTTCAACAGTTACGTTTTCTGTGAGAGGGTTTGGTGGTAACCAGCTTAAACACATGGTCTCCCTCCGCATATACCTCCCACATAAATGACCCCTGACCCCTTGCGCTGACATCCGTGTTAATGAGAGCTGATATTAGTACATGATGATTAACTAGTTTATCAATCATTGTAAAATGAAAAAAGTTTAGTTTGATTTACCGCTAATACCTCACTGCTTGATTATTTACTTTTCAGAAATCAATAAGTGCCCCACACTTACCCTTTTCAAAATTCTGTCTTATAGAATAATTTATGGTAAATGTTCTGTTTGTTAACCAGGTAATCAAACTTTGGGACCTGGAGACAGGAACGCCTATCTTTGAGTACGGCGACGCCCATGGAGATTCAGCTATAACCTGTATGACCTTTGACAACACAGGTAGAAGGTCAGTGGATTCTGTTCATTTTAAACTCTAAGATTACCGGTATTTTGGCACCGTCCGGCAGGTTAAAGTAAAAGTCATTTAAAAAAACAACATGTATTGTCACCTATCTGCAATAAGGAATGGTAGTCTTTCTAATGAAATTATTAATTCTACTGGCTGGGTTGAGTATTATTTACATGTGATTAATTCTATTGGCTGGTATGAGTATTATTTACATGTGGTTAATTCTTTGACAGGCTAATTACTGGAGGTAGAGATGGAATCCTTAAAATCTGGAACTATAACAATGGACATTGTCTCAAGGTTCTCAAGAAAGGTAGATTTACAAATGTATCCACTTTTTATTCCAAGGTTTTTTTAATTAAATAATAGACTTCACATTCTTTGGAACAATTTAACTTTGTTTTGCCCTTTGAAAAAGTTTGCGTTTATTGAATGAAGGATTTTGTCGTGAATTGACATTTACACTGCTGTGCACAATAATTTATTGTTTTGTCTGATTGTTTTGCAGAGGATGACAATGATGAGATTTGTGACATAACCTATGTGGAGATGAATAGAAACAGGTAAGTCAATACATTCTTAACCTGACAATACCTTTTGCCATCATGAGATTCCCTAATTTCTTCCCAACCAGACATTTTACCACAATTATACATTGTATTTCTGAGAACTAATAAATGCACTGTGAATTTCCCCACTACTTAGTAACAATCGTCATCCTTTACACTCTATTGACCTCAGGGATTGTATGACTATGCAAACTTTATTTGTCAATTTGTACCTTCTTCTCTGCTTCAGGTATGTGGTCTCAGTTGGATGGGACAAAAGAATCAACATTTACTCAGATTCTGTGACGGATGTCAACATCCACCACGTGCAGCATCCGAATCCCAACTGGTCTGATGACCTGGTATGTGAAAGCCCTAGACTTCTTCTGAAATTTCTCAGTAAATCATTGTTTTGCTTCATCAACATTATTTGCATGTATGATAGTTAACTACATTTTGAACACTGTTGATTTGCAGAAACACGGTCACAATGAGGATATCCTCTCCGTGGCCCAGTGTCCGCCAAACCTGTTGGCGACCTCGGGATACGACGGTGAGGTCATCGTGTGGAACATGGTCTCGGGTCACATTTTCTGTCACTTGTCAGCCCCGATACCCAGGGAATATGAGGACCAGTCATGTATGTCTATATTTTTTTTAAACTTTTCATGACTTTACCGGTATCTTGAAATAATTGATTTGTGGAAGCTATACAAGTCTTATTGTCTTATGAAGTGGAAGGGACATGAACTTGACATTCAGTTTTATATATCAAATATCTTTATCCTGACAATGCCTAAAATTAATCAATATTGCATTGATAAGCAGTGACAGATATTCCATCTCTTCTGATATTTCTGTACAGTGGATGGAGATGTCATTAATTTGTCAATTTTTTTTAGATCACACATCAGTGATGTTTATTTCATTATCCTTTTTTCTGATATTTCTGTACAGTGGATGGAGACCTGAGTATCAACAAGCTCCTGTTTATCCAGAGCCGCGCCTACAACAAAGACTCCGCCTCTCTAATCGCCAGTGGACCCCGCGCTCACATCCACTTCTGGAACGTCTTCCAGGGGGGCACCCTCATGGCACAATTCCCCGGGGTAAGTCTAACAAACTCTTTAAACCTTGTCAATAATTTTCTAGCAAAATCGTTATAAAATTCTTTAAAATTGAAGAAGAGATTTGAAGCAACAGAATGATATAGAATTTACAATACATTTATTAATACATAATCAAATAATTTTTAATGAAAACCTTAATAAGATAATGCCAAAAAATATTAATCTTTCAAAATTAGTGATATTGATAAAAAAGCACCCCACAATTGTGGAACAGTAACGATCAGTCATTGTGATAAATTCTTCACAGTCCACGACTAAAGGAGCCATGATCAGCACCATGGCCATCACCGACACCGCGGAGGGAAACGAGGATGACATCATGCTGATCGTTGGAGACAGCTTCGGTTTCATCTTCCTGTTTGACATCTCGGGCTATTGTCTGATGGCAGCCGAGGAAGATCCTCCAGAGTGTATGTATCAACCCCCACTCACGGTCCCTCTGTATTCATGAAAATCATTTGATATGCTTCTTTATTCTATTGTTGTGAACCAAAGGAATAATATTTTGATACATTATCATGAATTTATTATACATGGTAAAAATTGACACCATTCCTTTATTTTGTTGCTGCAGTTAAGAGGAACAACATGTGAACCTGTGTCATCTTTCTGTTAACATTAAATTGCTGAGATAGTTACCTAGTACATGTACAAAGATCAACATCATATATGATTTTAAAATCAATACATTAGTCTATTATCTTATTAGTATTGACGAGTTCACTGAAATGCTATTTCTACACTTGATGCAGTGGTGATCCACACCTAGTCAGTATCCGATCTGGACATTACATACCTGTATATCGCAGTGATCCACACCTGACATGGTCAGTACTATTAATTCTCTGTTGCAGTGATCCACACCTGGCGAGGTCACATAGACAGCATCACCTGTATTGAGCTGGTGGAGAAACACAAACTCCTGATGACTGCCTCCAACGACTGCACTGTCAGACTCTGGAACTTCGATGGAGACTACATCGGTACGAATCCTTGTGCTGTTTTTATACGTTTATCAGTTACAAATAATTGTTTACAGGATTTCGGTATAACTAGAAATTATAAGATCAAGTATCCTTTTCTCTGAACATCATGGAGGCAATAATGGTAGGAATGTCTTCCATCTTCAATCTTTCGGCATATAAAATTGATATGACTTCTTAATGTTACATTAATCTTTCAGTAAGAGAGCATAAATACTGGATTCAAAATTATTATCCATTATTATTATGAACAGGGACATTTGGTCAGCCTGACTCCTGGGATATCTACAAACCGTCCACGTACCGGCACCCCATGGTTCCCTACGATGTACTGATTGACCCTATGAGTCTCCCCACCCACCCGGTCATCGAAGAGAAGCAGAATACTCAGCAGATCATCCATGAAGGAGAAAACGTAGGTCAACCGGAACAACTCTTGATGATTTTGTTCATTGAGATTTTGTAGAGTAGATCATTTAAGTGTGTCAAGGGGGAGAACTTTCTTAATTCTGTCTCATTAAGATCAGTGGTTTATGTCAAGGTGAAGAATCATATTGATTTGATTGATAAAAATGTTTTTTAAATGGAAGAATTCTTCAGTGTTATTTCTTAGAGTCTATCATCTTTTTGTCCAATGTTTGAAGCTTTTCCATATACTGGTATATGTTTCTCTCTTGCAGGGTCATTTAAAAGCTCCCCAGTTTACATTTAAAAAGGAACAGTTTTACATTGATGATGATCAAATAGCAAAAGAACTCCACAAACTTCAGAGCATCCTAAAAGACGAATCTCTCACAGAGGAACAAGCAAAGGCCTACAAAGGCAAATGGTGAGTGTCCATTGGGTGTATCAGCTGCAGAGAAATCCAAGACTGCTAAATATACTGTCATCTCTATAATGTCATCATTATGAGATGACACACAATGTTAAAATACAAATTTTGTTTCTGGCAGTAGTGAACTTTATGAAATTATAACAAAAACTCAGTGCTTGCAATTTTATATTTTTGAGATTGGATAAAAACGTCTGAATGAGGAATTTAATACTGCGTAATATCTACAGTGTACATGTACCATAATATTTAAGGCAGTTGAATTAAAAAGTCTTAGTACTTCAAAGTCTCAATTTTGACATTTGATCAATTTTGCCTTATGAAGTCACTGAGTTCACTTTAATTTTTCAACATAGGTTGAGACATGAGAAGACCAAAATCAAGGAAATAGACCGCGGTGGCCCGAGTGATTATCAGATGTTGAAATGGTCCCCTATTCAGGAACCTCCCGTGATCCCCAAACCCAAATCCATGAAAAAGAACAAAGATGACTCTTTTGACATTACATTAGAAATATAAACTGTTCAAATCTGAAGTAATTTCTTGTTGCCATGGAAACTGTTATTTGTGGACTATGCATCATTTTATGTGATTTTACACGAGGTAATTCTTGGTTTTGATAACCTTTTCCCTGCATATTATACATGACCAAGGCATTAGTGATAAAACTAGGGTAATATTGAAACACTACCATTCCTTGTAAGATCCTCAAGTTGAGATCTGTGAAGTCAATTTTGATAACAATTACAGTATATATGTCGGTGGTTTTATCTTGGAATTGTCTGTCTGTGTTGTAATACTGCCCTCAATTTATTTTCTTTTTTTGTGTTGTTATGAATGACACAGTTTTCAATACACTGAGCTTTTTTGTAGAATTTATTTTTGGTAATCCGTTTTATTTGTAAATAATATACAATATTTGCATTTTTTCTGGGATTTTTTTACCTTAGATTTTTTCTTCCTTTTGTTTTGCTTTGTCGTTGTTCTTTATAAAGAAGATGTACGTTCCCAGAATGCAGTGCTTCTGCTTCCCTGCAATAGGACAATACCTCTCAGCTTGAAGTTTCTGACTGTGTGAAATGCCATGTTATCCAGCATTTGTTTAGGAATTTTTATCTTGTATGATGATAAAACAACCCCTAGCTGTCTCATTTTTAAATGTGCATTTAGCTGATGCAAAATCTATGAAATCAGTGTTTTGATTGTAATCTCATTTGTCTCTGCTTACCATAATACATGTACTAGTGAATTAACTACGTATATGTACATGGTAAAAGCTGTCAATAGATTTAGATGACCTCTGTGTATATACGGAATATATTTTGAGATAAGCAGAGAGAGAGGGAAGAGATAACAAGGAAAGTAAAGCATAGTATTACAATCCGTCCCATGATCCACAAATCTCCATTTTTTATCAGATTTATATATTGTTCTTTTTGAAGATTGTTCAGTATATTATATATATTTATTTTTGTATGTTTCTGTTGACTGTGATATTTTTTATGCAAATAAAATTTCACCATTGAAATTAGTTCTCAGGTGTTTCCATCATTTTATTGTTGACCCATTTTATATCCCCATGGTAATTCATAGACTTTATTTTAAGAATTATCGGTAATGATTTT
This sequence comes from Magallana hongkongensis, assembly GCA_015776775.1. Classification (NCBI taxonomy): domain Eukaryota; kingdom Metazoa; phylum Mollusca; class Bivalvia; order Ostreida; family Ostreidae; genus Magallana; species Magallana hongkongensis. The sequence continues at coordinate 110,524 of CM027474.1, read as the reverse complement.
TAAAAAATCCAATCCATTATGGAATAATTGTATCATCTGTACATCAAAGCGTGTTAATTAGCAAGCACCTGCTCTGCCAATCTAATCAAAATTAGATCTTTGATCCGCTCCTATTAGATTGCTTTTTGTAGCGATCTGATAGGAGCGGATCAAAGATCTAATTTTAATTAGATTGCTGCTCTGCTAAACAGTTCTGGATTACATGTAAGGAGCATGATCAGAATCTGTTTAAAGGGAGATAATCCTGTTTGTCCTACACGTGACTCGTCTCGTGAGTTCGGAGAGTTTAAGTGTCCTCGTGTCACCAGGTGTATTCTCTGCACCGATTGATCATTACCAGTAATGTTTTTATCTACATGATGAACCTATTTCCTTCTCTCGACCAGTGATAACACAGTTGTATGTGATGTGTGGACACTGGCATACTCCTGCACTATTTTTGTAAAATAGCATGATATGTGAAGAAGAAAAAGCATTGGCCATGCACATAAAGCAAATTAAGAAGCAGAGTTTATATAAAACCGGATTGTCAATTTCTATATACATACTTTTACCATTTTACACTACATTCCCATTTACATGAAAATCAAATAAGGAAAAAAAGAATTATTGCCCAAGTAAACACAGTAAATATTTCAGTATAATAGTAAACATTAAAAAAAACATTTCTGTGTAGAAAATGATAAATAAAACTGTAATATTATGGTATCAAACATACACTGTGCTGATAACCTGATAATTTGTACATGTTCCCACAGATCAGGCTGTAGTGTCTTGTATATGTATAGGTATGATTCAATGCAAATATGTAACTCGGGTCAAGATTTTGAAATACTGTGGGTAGGGTGATTGAACATCTTGGAATTTCAAAGGTCAACATTGTTACATTGTTTGGGTCCAGTTTCACACCTTGTGGGTTTCAGGATTTGTCTTTTTTGTGTGTGTGTCTCCCGCCTTCAATCCTTCAGACTGATATCAATGATATTATCAATAAATAAATAATGCAGTGAGGTTACAGATATATACAGGTAAGGTAAAATATGTCACAAAAGTCTAAAGTTCACTCCCTTAGAGAGGGGGACGCTGGTTTTAAATGCATTCATTGCATAAAGGATTTTTATTAAAGGACTCAGAAATATTGGAGATATTAAATAATTTGGTTCAGATTTATTTGGGATTTATTTCCCATTAGCTGAATTGTTCATGTGAATCTCATTATTTTTAAAATGTGGCATATCATTGTGTTCATATTAAATGGTAAGTATCTTTTGTTATTCATGTTGTTGGATTTTTTTTAAATTTAATTTTTTTTTTTTGCGCAAAATATTTGTCACACGGACCCGGAAAAAATATGTATGGTAGAAACAGTTTTGACTTTTACTAACCAAAATCGGTTTCCTGCGGTTAGCAGACGGATTTTCTTTATGGAATGATTTAGTTCTTGACATAATCACTATACTGATTCCTTTTTGGTTGTAATTGTCAAAACAGGATCACTTATCCAGTGTTACGTAAGTTCAAGTAAAGTATGTAGGAGTTAAACCTAAGTAAAGATACCGTCCATGCATGTCGGCATTGGAAGCGGTAAACAAGATTTATATTGATGGTTTTTATTTTACCAAAAGAGTTAGTTTCCATAGATTTTTTATGTAAAGGAGAACTAGAATATAAAATTTTTAAAAAACTTTAGGAGATGTGACTATCAGGAATTTTGTTTGAATGTTGACTTTTTTTTTTGGGGGGGGGGGGTTGTTGTTGTTGTTGTAGAATGTACTTTGACAGATCTATATTCAATATCTATATGCATCTTTGTTACTACAAGTATATATACCAAAGTATTTAACTGATTGTGTTTTTAACAAGTGCTCTTTCCTCCAGTTTTCTTTGTTTCTACGAGCTGGGCTGCCTGCCCCGCTAAGTGGACAGAATACAATGGGAGGTGCTATTTCTTCACAACACAAGCATACCGATATAATGACGCCCTTAATCTCTGCAGCACACGCAACTCCACCCTGGTGATCATCAGAAGTAATGATGATTGGGTAAGAAGGCTGTCTTTCTGTAAAATGCTGCAGTTTTAGCTTTGTGTTACATTTCATATAGAGTACATTCAATACAAGTTGTTAGATTCAATATACTTGTGAAAGGGTTTTCTTACCCATTTTTTTGTAAATATGTGTTCTTTTTTTCTTTATTTTAATCTTGAAGTATATAAGCATATAAAATGAAAAGGTGGCAACAAGGACAAAATCCAACATAACATTGTTTTAGTTTTATTTAATTAATATGTTGTATTATGATAGAATTAAATATGAGACTAAGATTATCAAAGTGTCTTTATCTAGTTAAACTATATACATTTCATACTTGCAACTAACTTATTACAATGTTCAGGCATGAGTTATATAAGGTACTATAATAGACTGAGAGGAGGAGTGAGTAGGCTTGAACCCAGGACCCTTCAGTTTAAAAACTCTACCAACTGAGCTAAATGGTCAATCCACTTGCTATCAGCAGCTAGTAGGAGCATGGCAGTACTGATCAGCCTATTTACACATCTATCACATTACCAGAGATCTACTAGTCAAATCATGATTATGATCAAATTATGATAAAAGTAATTGATGATCATGCTGACAAATACCCTACATGATTTCAGAGTTGGTTGCGCGGGCAGATCCACACCCTGCAGAGTGACAACTACTGGATCGGTTTACGAGTGTCCAACAGATCCTGGGTATGGGTGGATGGAACGACCTACAATCAGGCCAACGTGTAGGTTGTGTGGATACTATAGTGGTCCACAGTAAATTAACTGAATGGACAACATCAAACAATGACATAGTAACCTATTTAATGCTTCAATATTCATGAAGATTGTATTACACTAGTAAAACTTATTTGGTATGAACATGGATATAGCAAAATCTTGAAATAAAGAAGTTTTTTTTTTGAGTCCCTGTTAAATTCTGAACAAACCTTTGCAAAATTTTATGGTAAAAACAAATTTGGATATACAAATTACGTATATAGCGAACTGATTTTGAGTTCTATAGAGGTTAAAAAATGACAAAAATTAACACTTATATCACAAATTTCTTTACATTTTAAACAGTTTGCACTACAATATGACAAAGGTTTGAATGAACTAATTATATCCACATAAATTCTTCAATTTACAATCCAATTATTATAGGTATAACAAAAAAATGTATTTTCATTCTAGAACTTAATTAGCAAAAATAGTAGTCTGGTTGAAGGAAACATGTATATAGCGAATTTGCTATACATGTACTTATTAATTATTATTAATTATTACAATTAATCTCAATTTCAAATAACATTGAATTGATAAAATTCTATATCTAAGGTTTATGAAATTCTGGCCTGTTAGGATAGATTCTGAGGTGTTTATTTGGTAGAATATTTGATAAGGTGCAGTTAAAAAGAGATTTTTGACTTGAATCCAATGAAATGCTAAAACTGGTTGTTGAGATTCTCAAATAATTTAAGAAACATTCAATTATTATATGATAATAAATTATTTTTGTCAATTAAGTAACACTCATTCAATCAAATTTTAAGAAAGTAATATTGGTAATTTACTTTATGCATGGTGCACCATCTTTTTGATGGTAAATAATTTGTCCTCATCAATTCAAATACAATTATATAATCATAAGTAAAAATTAATATTTCTTCATCTGCTTGTAAATTTTTAAAGAAAAAGTTTCATTGAGCTAAAAAAAAAATCAGACAAAAGTTTTCTGCAGTTACTGAAACTTTGGTTTAAACTTTTATATATATTTATTTCATGTTTTTTATCTTATATTTACCCAGATAAGTTATGTTTGCTTACCTTAGTTAAGTTATTGATAATGCTACATAATGCAAATTCAGGTAATCAAGAAATTATCTTGACTTAAATGATACACATACTTTCCCCCATTCAAACAAGAATGTCATATTCCATCTTTTTTTGTTTAAGAATAGAAATCAGAATCAGAAATTAGACTGCTGATGCTATAGCAACAAAAAGGTGTCCTGTTCTTATTTAGTTACATTTACTTATCTGTATGAAATTGCTTGATAAACATACATAGACAATTTCCACAAATTTGGTTGTTCAACAGTCATCCGCTTCTGAGATCTCTTTGAGACGAAGGTTTTGTCTCGAGACCAGAAACGAACAAACAGAAGTGCTAAATGAAAGTCAAAAATTTGGCGTTCTTGTACATTAACCAAATTTACTTTCTGTCTAACAGGCTAACAAAGACGGTCAAAGAAAAACAGTTAAATTATGAAAGACTTATTTTGTTTAAACAGTTGTGGTGAGAACTGGAAGTGAAGGTTGACAAAACAACACCGGTTAAACACATCTACAAAACAATCTATCATCCATAAAAGATTCGTTTCTTGATCACTTACAGTTTCTGAGATCTTACAAGGACAAAATAAGAAAAATAAAAACTTATCTTATTAGAGATATCTTATCAGAAGTAGATTTTTTTTATAAAAAGTACCCAAAATTTTAGAATATTTTTTCATTGATGTTTAAATCATATATGGGTACACACATTTTTGTTTAAAAATGTACATGATTGTATATAGAATGTAAAATGAAAAGGAAAAATAATTGATAAACTGCATGTTCTGTTGATTAGACCAATCCATTAGATAATAGATTGCTGCTTTCCTTCCAGACACTGGTTCCACAACATAACGCCACCAGTGACGGATGCACGACATAGTTGTGCGGCGATGAACTCTTACTCAAATGTCTATGGGCAGGTATATGCTCGTTACTGCTTGGAGTCGCATCGCGTGGTCTGTGAAAAACCTAATGGTAAGAAAAGTTTCATTTACCTGTACCTAAACACAATTTGTTGGATATTTAACCTGTTTATATTGTAGGCTATTTGGTTTTTTTTTGTAATCCATTTTTAGGATACTAATATTTCCAAATTAGGATTTTTTCTACCTCTGAATTTGCATATATTTGAAGTTAAGTGCCTCAATACCAAATATTTTTATTTGTTTATGATATCAGTGATATTGTAAATTCCTAGCACGAGTAATTTATATCCACATTGAATTGAGAGAAGCACATCTTGCAGATTTTGAAATCTCGCATTAATTTTTTGGACAGATGTAAACTATTATGATGAAAAATCGGTGTTCGCGATTTTATATTCTCGCAATTTCATGCAAAACGATAGAATTGCGGAATTAAGTACTCTCGTAAAGTAAGGAATCTACAGTGTATGTAGCTTGTTTTGGTTCTGTGGTTGTAGACTCCTTTGAACTGTGTGACTCGAGCGACAACTGGGAGTACATCAATGGATTCTGCTACAAACTGTTTGACCAGAAGAGCAACTGGTTTGACGCCCGGTCGATCTGCCACCAGTATAATGCTGACCTGTACGTCCCCTCCTCCTACAGAATGGTACAGTCCATCAGTGACCTCATTCCCTGCCGCGCCCCCGACCAGAAGGCCTGGATAGGGATCTCAGACACTGTAAGAACAGCTACTTCAAGGGCACTTGTGTCAGACTAGCTCATTTTGATATCAGTTTCACTCTTACAAAAAAAGTATCGATAATAGAAAAGTGAGATGTATATAAAGAATAAGCTTGTGCAAGTTTAATGCCCCGGACTATATTGGACAAACTTAAATGATATCAGTCTCAGTTTACTGAAGGAATATCTAAGTGGAACATCTCACTTTTGACCTTAGCATCTCTTACCTGTGAAATACATGGGGGAAGGAGACAGGTCAAAGTGAGGATGTTCTGTATACAGGGAAATATTTGCCCCTGTTTTTTTCGTCCCTTCCCTCTTTCGTTGTCAGGAGTTACCTGGTAAATTCCAACGTACATCTCAAATTATCTCTCTTTAATCATGCATAACTTTGTCTGGGCGAATTCAAGACAGGGCGAAACCGTTTGCAAGTGAAGAATGTTGAAAATAACACGGGGCGAAAATAACCCTGTATACAGTGATGTCTTTATTTCAAGGTCCAAAATCTGATTAATTTGAATAGAAAACATTTGCTGCATCCTGATCTGGATCGATACTCAATAGAAGGTCGTTTTCTAAAGCTGTCATATGTCAGCTTACAGCAATAGTTTTATCAGCATTCATTTCAGAACTTGATGTATATAGGCCAATGCTTTCATATCTAATTTTATTGTTCTGTATAGCTTGCTTTGTTAGCCTGACTTTGGCATCCTCTTTTTTACCTCAGCAGAGCTGGCCCGGGCACTTTGTGAACACTAAGAACCAGACACTGCGATACCAGGCATTCTATTCATATGGAAGAGTGATAGTGTAAGTTCTCTCCCAAGCTGTTAAGTTTCATTTCATCCCTAGATGACGTCAACTGGAATGAAATCCTGAACAGCAATGTTTATATTTTACAGACAGAAAGGATCAACTTGTGTCTATGCTAATCCCATGGACAAATTTCTACTGGCAAGCTACTGCATGTAGTGATGAAAACAAGTTTTTGTGTGAGAAAAAAGCAGGTATGGTCAGTCCTCAATTGCAATGATGTTTTGTTTTTTTTTCCCCAAAAAAGAAAAACTGGTCTTTGTTGATAATTCTTCCCAAACACCTGATATGTTGGTAACTACATGAAATCAATATTAATCTTTTTGTTTCACTGTCTTACCAAAAATGTATTAAATTTTAAATGAAAACAATTCATAAAAATTTTTCATTATTTTTTCATCTATTATATTTTGTTTTATCTCTAAAAGGGACTTGTCCTGTTGGCTGGCAGGGTTACCTTGACAACTGTTACCAGCTCAATGATGCAAGCAGCTCTAGGATCACATGGTTCTTGGCCAAGCAGTTTTGTGAGAATCAGAATACATCCCTTTTGGTCATTGAGGAGTAAGTCATTTATATGACAAATTAGATATCTGTAATATTGGAGGTCCTAATGGCAGATGTAATGATTATATTTTGATTAAAAATTGAGGACATTTAGGTATGATTTCACACAGATGAAGACCTCGTCAATGAGAAACTTTTCTTGGTATTTTGCAGTGCAGGGGAGGATGGATTCATCCAACAAATAATGAACAACCAGAAGATCTCTGCTGCGTGGATTGGATTTTCTGGTAATATCATATTTTCTGCATTTTACGAAAGTGGAAATAAGCTTTCAGAACCATCTGTGCTTTTATTTTTGAGTTATTACCTCCCTTTGTTGGGTCTTGTATGGTTTTACATTGCGTACTCTACATACAAAACAAATCTCCACTTTGAAGTATATCTCTGCTAGTCATAATGCTGATAGTTACTATGCTGCTAGTCATAATGCTGCTTGTTATAATGCTGCTTCTACATACAACATAAAATCTCCACTTTGAAGTATACCTCTGCTAGTCATAATGCTGCTAGTTAAAATGCTGCTAGTTATTGTGCTGCTCGTTATAATGCTGCTAGTTGTAACACTGCTTATTATAATGTTGCTAGTTGTAATGCCGCTAGTTATAATGCTGCTAGTTGTAAAGCCGCTAGTTATATTGCTTCTCATTGTAATGCTGCTAGTTGTAACACTGTTTGTTATAATACTGCTAGTTGTAACACTGCTCGTTATAATGCTGCTAGTTATTGTGCTGCTCGTTATAATGCTGCTAGTTGTAACACTGCTTATTATAATGTTGCTAGTTGTAATGCTGTTAGTTGTACATGTAAAGCCGCTAGTTATATTGCTTCTCATTATAATGCTGCTAGTTTTAACACTGCTCGTTATAATGCAGCATGCTTGCTTTATACTGAAGATATATGTCAGAGTAGCAAGACAAGTTGTCCTAGCTTTTATGAAGTGTGAAGATGAAAAAGACAGTTAAGCAAATGACACAGGTTTGAATACTTTTGACTGTGTATCTTCCTAAATACAAACAGGGGTACAACATATACCCCTCAGAAAGATCAAGTACTATAAAGAACATAAAACAATATCCATCTACTCAGGTATATGTAACAGTCTCTTACGTCTCTTTGGTTGTAGATTCGGACCAAGCAGGTACCCTAAAGTGGATGAGTGGTCAGACATTGTCCTCCAGTAACTACACAAACTGGAGTCCACACTACCCCCAGAAACACCCCAACCAAACAGACTGTGGCAAGGTTGAGGCCGGTAAAACAGCTGTATTATCCCTATATATAACAAAGTATTGTAAATATTACATATGAAAGAGAGAGAGAGAGAGAGAGAGAGAGAGGGAGAGAGAGAGAGATATTTAGTGTATTGCGTCAAATTTTAGTTCACCTCAGTATATCTTCACTAATTATATTTATTTAGGGCCATCCTCATCATCATGGTCAAATGGATACTGCTTTATTTCTCTGCCATTCATCTGTAAAGCCAAAGTGATTACAAAGGTCACAAGCCCAACAAAACCAGGTGAGACTTAAAAGATAAATTTTGAAATAATTTTGAAGTTTTAAAATGGGATCAATTATTGATATGAATGGGTATGAATTTGAGTTGAGGATAGATTGGTTGACAGCTCTAATTAAATGACAATCTATGTTAAAAAATGGAAACTAGATATTTTATATTTGCAAATATAACATACCCTATGTTAGCTTCTACAGATGCCTGTGTGTATTAACGGCCAGCAGTCACTGGGACCACTGTGCTGGCCTGACCGCTTCCTGTTGAGGTCATATATAATAGTGGTTTATCTAGTGTTTAGATCATAACATACTCTGTGTATGGTACTACAGACTTCTCTCTGTATTAAACAGCGACCAGCCACTGTGACCCTGGATGGACTCTGTACCGGTCGGACTGCTACCTGTTTGGTAATGACTCTGCCCAGTCCTGGACCAACGCCCGCCATGTCTGTTACGGCTACAACGCAGACCTCACCACCATCCGCGATCCCTACGAACAGTCCTTCATCACAGGTTATTATTAGGACTATATTATGGAATAATGCTACACAATCCTATTTATAGCATCCATATGAATATCAAGTATTCAATTCAAACACTCTCTACAAGAATTTAATAGAAACATTCAACTCATGAAGTATTCAACTTAATCTCTCTTGTGGAAGTGAAATGATAAAATATTTTCTCCTTGTACAAAAATACATTCCATGGATCAAGATTTCAAACAAATGACAGAAACTTACATATTTTAGTCAGTTTTCAATGAATTCATGAACAGATGAGAAAATTTTTATAACATGTATTCTGCTTGATATTTAGCTCATATACCAGATATAGGATCATCATGGATTGGACTGAAATATAGCATTGAATATAAAAAATTCAGATGGGTGGATTCAAGATTTGTAAATGTAAGTTATCTAGCACAATTTCCATATGCTATTCTCTATTATGTGTAGTCCAACATTAATATATGAAACATCAATATCTCTACTAGATACATGTATGTTGAAGAGAGTTGAGATGCCACAACAACTTATTCTTTAATTATTTTCACAATATCTTTAAATTTTGGATATTTAAATGAATTTATTTTGTCATTCAGAGTTGGGGATATTGAGGTTTGACTTTATTGGGCTGAGTCACGATAAATCAAAATGAGGCAATGAGTTGACCTTTAATGTGTGTGTTTTTAGGGAAACTTTCAAAACTTTTATCCCGGTGAACCGGATGATGTAGATGACGGAGCTTTCTGTATCAAGATACAGGCAGGTCGGCAGGATTTCACCGGGTCCTGGGACGACCAGAACTGTACCAGTCCTCTCAGCTTCATCTGTAGGAAACCCTCAGGTAAGTCAGCTCACCTGGACAGCAGGATTAGTGAGGTGTCCTTGATTTTTTGGTGATCTCACTACATTACGAGTGACATTGCTGACTCTGTACATGTATCAGACTAAAGGTGCTTGTTTATTCACTGTTAATACGTGTAGCCAGTGGTAGAATAAAGCCAAGCTTGGGTCATTGTTCATACATGTAGATATTTATTATACAGAAAAAAGCTGAAATTTTGAAATTACGATTAACACAGAATAGACACAAATGACAAGACAATTAGACACAGACAAACATAGAAAATAGTTTTGCAATATTATAATTTAGAATGAAGTTTATTTTAATACTTTAATCCTTACTTAGACTAACTATCCAACTTTAAGTACTAGTATATTGCTATGCTGTTAGTATTGTGCTTGCCAGTTCAAGGGCTAGGTGGAGAGTGACGGACAGGTATCAGGTTTTGGCGGGGAAGAGTGCGTGTCAAGTTAGTCATGTGACTCTATTGTCTAGTTGTGTCATTGTCCACGTTACAGATTTTAAACTTTCATTCATAAACACTCACTCTACACATGTATACCAATCAAACAGGTACACCAGTGTTGTAATTTAAGATACAAATAATATTAATATACATTGTACATGTAACTGGTTTACATACACATAAATGAATCAGACTAGAGGTGCTTGTTTATTCATGGCTAATACATGTGCTGTATAAGACTATTGGAGCTTGTTCATTCTGTTTCAGTTCCTGGTTCACAGTCCACAGTCATACCATCAACCACTCCAGGTAAAGTTCAAATGAAATTCAATATATCCTTGGCAGAATTTTTTAAAAAACATTCGATATGTTATAGGCTTTTAAATAGATGAAATGTACTGTATATTCCTAATTTAGCATTTATTTTACATTTCTGTGAAAAATTGCAAAAAGGAGTTGTGAACTATATGAAATTATAATAAAAATTTGGCATTCACATTTTCATATTTTTGCGATTTGATACAAAATGTTGGAATTATGGAAGGAAGTGCTTGCATAAAAAAAAAAATACAGTACCTATTCAACAGAAATTCTTAATGTGGTACCTATATGCTCAATGTTAGAAGTTTTCAATAAAAATCCTGATTAGGAGAGGGTTATGAGTTTAGTCAGACATGTATGGAGATTAAAATAACCCCATTTAATTAAAAGGTTTAGAAAGAAATCATTTGTTTGATGAGAGCTACTAGAAAAGAATCTCACAAAATGGAAAATTAAAATTTATAGAAGCAAAAATGATTATTACTCTTGCATTGGTAAGGTCAGATATGGTTCTTGATTGGGCCCCTGAAGAGCCTGATGCCTTAAAGGTTACCCAAGTAAATGAAATATGGTAATTGATAGGCTGGTCTTTGTTGAACAAATGACAAGAAATAAGGTCTAAAATGTCTGTATGCCTTTGAACTACAGCGCCCTGGAATGCTGCCTGTGGCCAGGGCTGGATCTCCAACAAGCTGAGCAACACCTGTTACCAGGTGGTGCTGGGTAAACCCAAGACCTGGAATGAGGCATTGTGGGATTGTAACCGGATGGGTGGGACCCTGCTTAACATTGAGAGCATTAGAGAGCAGCATTACATTCAAGGTAACACTTAATTAACACTTAATTAACACTCAATTAACACTTAATTAACCTAACTTTAATCAAGGAAACCTCATTTTCATCACTTTATTATACCAATTACTTTGCATACATCACAATATAATCTCTACACCTAAAATAAACTATAACCTTCTGATCAATGCAGTTTCCCTACGTATGCGATAGACTCATTTTTAGATAAATTCAGTGTAACTTTATTAAATCCTAGGTAATTTTTTTGATCTCATATTCTAAAGCTACCTCTCTTGCCTTTGACAGCTATATATGAATAAAATGGAAATGTTCATGGTAAATATGAATTTTGTGGAGTTAAACATGCTTATATTTCTAATATTCCTTATTTTGTTTCATCAGGAATTCTAAGCACCGGTCAGTACGCCAGCATTCAGTCCAACTTCTGGATTGGGGGGTCAGACGCCACTCGGGAGGGGGGCTGGGAGTGGATCAACACCACCCAACCCTTCGCCTATCTAAACTGGCATCCAGGTAGGCATATTGTACATGATTGTATATGCATGTGTTGCCTGTATGCCTAAACTTGTCAAATTTCAACTGTTTCTTATTTCGAATGTGCTTTTTTTGGCAAAATTATTCCTATGCAAATAATTTATTGAACGAATATCTTTAAATTATTCCTATTAATTGTAAATAATCTTATGAAAGCTTTGAATTCTCAATGCCAGAAAAATGCATAATTTTTAAAGAGAAGAAAATGTAGAAATTACAACTTGATTACTGTGGTTTCATTAATATTCAAGGGTATCAATTTTCGTGGATAAAGTGAAAATCACAGTTTCAAGGATACGTAAATTCGTGGCCAATGACCATTTCAATACAAAGTGTTAAGAGAAATTGGGTTTCAATGAACATTTAATTTCGTGGATCAACTTAACAACGAAATCCACGAAAATTGGTATTCAACGAATATTGATGAAACCACAGAATTTAAAGCCTTATACCATAAAACATGTACCTATCTTGGTGCTTGTTTGTATAGGTGAGCCTAATGAGGCGTTGACGGGTGAGGACTGTATGGAGATGGTGACATCCTGGGGGTACCAGTGGAACGACAAGCGCTGCGACCATGAACAGCAGTACATCTGTAAAAAGCCAGGTATCTGTTTACACCCAGCTTCACAGCCTCCAGACCATGTAGAAATGTTGGACAATCTTGTTGACTGAACTTCAATTTCTCTTTAATTTGCGGAGCTTTTGTTCTAAGACAAATTTTTAAAAAATTGATTTTGATCCAATTTTTTTTTTACTTTTCAGCCATATTGCCTTCGACACCAGCAGGGGCTCCTTCTCCGCTCTCACCGTGTAAGTCAAACACAGAATAAAACAGTAGGGACAGGGCTTTTCTGTATTTTGTGCCAATTTTGAAAGCAAATTAATGTAAAAGCAATTTACCATAAAGTCTCATGTAATAAGACATGTATAATATTAATGAAATCACAGTATCTATCTCTCACTGTTGTTATTATGTGTCCTGTATCTGTTTAGCGAGCTGTGATCCACAGCCCCTGTTGTCTGGAGACTACTCCGTTTTAGATGATGTCATCAAAGCTACATCACAACGTGACACTATTCATGGTTCACCAAGCTCTAGGATTTACCCTGGAAGCAAAGGTACCAGACACCTTACTTTTTTGTAGAAAGAAATATTGTAGAAAGAAAATGCAAGTTTTTTATGTGTGAAGTAAACTTGGTACTTATTAATAAATAAAACTTTAAGCATGATAAATTTTTTAATGTGTTGTCACTGTTGTTTTTTATTTATAAATAAAAGTAAAAAGCTTTTTGGAAAATTTTTTCAAACTGACCATATTAAAAAAAGAAACTTTGTTTGGAGTTGGAGTATGTCATACATGTGTATAATATGAAAGAAAATTGAATGGTTATCATGTACATTCTGTTTCAAAATTTCTCTCTTACATCAAGGTGGCTGGAGTGCCCAGCACAACAATAAGGGGGAGTTTATCCAGGTATCTTTCTACAACATGGCCATTATGAAGGGGGTGGTCACAATGGGACGGTCGGACGCCCTGGAGTGGGTCACTCATTACAAGATCCGGTACCAGTACGACTACTACTCGGAGTGGAACTGGTATGAGGAACCTCCGGGCCAGGTCAAGGTGAGAATGGTTACAGCAAGTTCTGGAACTCTGGTACCTGTAAGGTGCTCTGTGTCAGGAACTCTGGTACATGCAAGGTGCTCTGTTTCTGAAACTTCAGATACATGCAAGGTGCTCTGTTTCTGAAACTCCAGATACATGCAAGATGATCTGTGTCTGGAACTCCAGATACATGCAAGGTGCTCTGTGTCTGGAACTCCAGATACATGCAAGGTGCTCTGTGTCTGGAACTCCAGATACATGCAATGTGCTCTGTGTTTGGAACTCCAGATATAGCAAGGTGCTCTGTGTCTGGAACTTCAGATACATGCAAGGTGCTCTGTGTTTGGAACTCCAGATATAGCAAGGTGCTCTGTGTCTGGAACTCCAGATACATGCAAGGTGCTCTGTGTCTGGAACTCCAGATACATGCAAGGTGCTCTGTGTTTGGAACTCCAGATATAGCAAGGTGCTCTGTGTCTGGAACTCCAGATACATGCAATGTGCTCTGTGTTTGGAACTCCAGATATAGCAAGGTGCTCTGTGTCTGGAACTCCAGATACATGCAAGGTGCTCTGTGTTTGGAACTCCAGATATAGCAAGGTGCTCTGTGTCTGGAACTCCAGATACATGCAAGGTGCTCTGTGTCTGGAACTCCAGATACATGCAAGGTGCTCTGTGTTTGGAACTCCAGATATAGCAAGGTGCTCTGTGTCTGGAACTCCAGATACATGCAAGGTGCTCTGTGTTTGGAACTCCAGATATAGCAAGGTGCTCTGTGTCTTGAACTCCAGATACATACAAGGTGCTCTGTGTCTTGAACTCCAGATACTTGCAAGGTGCTCTGTGTTGCAACTCCAGATACATGTAAGGTGCTCTGTGTTGAAACTCCAGATACATGTAAGGTGCTCTGTGTCTGGAACTCCAAATACATGTCATATTTTCTCATTATGGTTTTTACATGAACAGCTTTTATAATTTTCTAGCTGAGATTGCAAATACAGAGTACCATATACATTGTTGTAATTGTGTAGTCAGTTCTGGTCAGTGTTTTATTTAGATTACTCTAATGTCAATAATGCCAAAACCTGATTGAATCACAACCTGACTTTTTGTGTTCCTTTTTGTTCTGATAATTTATTTTAGCTTTATATACAAGTATGTAGGATTTAAGACAGCACTTGCTAGGTATACAGGGTTTTGTTGCAAACAGTGGCTCATTGTATCCAGTGTCATTATATTTGGAGTTCAGTGTACAAGTCACCTTATAGTTGTTCCTTTTGCACTGATCAATTTTTCTCCATCTTCCTCATCATTTTTATTGTCCCCCGCCGCAACGTGGAGCGGGGACATAGAAATGCCGGGCGTCCGTCCGTGCGTCCGTGTGTCCGTGCGTCCGTCCGTCACACTTTTTTGTAAGCGCTCTCATGCCTACAAATTTTGATTGATTTTCATTAAATTTATACCAAATGTTTATACCACTATTACCTTAGTCAAGTTTGAAAATCATCATTGGTCGATACTTTTTGTTGGAGTTATGGGACTTTGACCACAATAATGACTCCGTTTTATTCAAAAATTGACCTTGTAAGCGCTCTCATGCCTACAAATTTTGACGGATTTTCATTAAATTTATACCAAATGTTTATACCACTAATACCTTGGTCAAGTTCGAAAATCAGCATTGGTCGATACTTTTTGTTGGAGTTATGGGTCTTTGACCACAATAATGACTCCGTTTTATCGAAAAATTGACCTTGTAAGCGCTCTCATGCCTACAAATTTTGATGGATTTTCATTAAATTTATACCAAATGTTTATACCACTAATACCTTGGTCAAGTTTGAAAATCATCATTGGTCGATACTTTTTGTTGGAGTTATGGGACTTTGACCACAATAATGACTCCGTTTTATTCAAAAATTGACCTTGTAAGCGCTCTCATGCCTACAAATTTTGACGGATTTTCATTAAATTTATACCAAATGTTTATACCACTAATACCTTGGTCAAGTTCCTAAATCAGCCTTGGTCGATAGACTTGATACTAGTATACTGCTTGACCGGCGGGGGACCCAAGAATTCTATTCTTGTTACTTTCATCTTCTCTTACCTGATATTGTAGGGGAGAGGAAGAAATGGACTTTGTTTTTAAAAAATTGTTGGTCAATCAGTAATTTGGTCCTGTGTTTTGTTTAGATCTTCACAGGTAACACAGACAATGTCAACCAAGTCAACAACACAATACAGTTCCCTTTTGAGGCCAAGTCTGTCCGACTGTACCCCGAGACATGGAACGGGGGCATCTCTCTACGCTGGGAGATACTGGGATGTATCGAAGGTCTGTATTTAAATGAGTTGCCCTCTGTATCTAAACAACTATCACAGCCTGGCCCTCAGGTTGTAGGGACACTGAAACAAAAAATAAGACAAGATTTATGAGGACCAAATTAGGACCCTGTAGAGGGCATATTTGTAAAGAGTAATGACACGTTTTATGTTATACAGACTTCTGTATGGATGAGTATGCTGTGAGTGGACCACTGATCGTGGACGATAACAAGATCACTGTGTCCACCATCAGGGACCCCAGTCACGGTGGCCCAGCGGCCCGCATCCAGAGCCTGAACCCCCTGAGGACACCCCTGGGATGGAAGGCGGCTGTGGATGACACTAATCAGTGGATCCAGGTGGACCTGGGTAAATCTATGATCATCCGCGGAGTGACCACCATGGGGAGTGTCTCTAGGCAGGAGTGGGTCACATCCTACAACATCCTGTATAGGCTGAACACGCAGGAGGACTTCTATCAGGAGCCTTACGGAAATGTCAAGGTCAAGAAGACACTTTTATATGTTGAAATTCCCTGCACACTTGAATACTTATAAAATATTTTTTAAAAATGAAATATTTTTTACATGTATTGTCAATTTTTTTTTAATTTTGAAAATCACTCTCAGTACACTTTTTTAAATCTCATAAAAAAATATTGAAAAGATGAAATGATATTGTCTGTTAATTATTTTATCCAATGAAATTCACTCTCTCCTGAATTTTTAATTCTTAGAAAATCTGGTTTAAAGGTTAAATTTATTATACTGTCATTTATTTCACAGACCATTCCTGGAAACGTTAACAATAATGAGACGGCAACCTACTTCTTTAAATCCCAGTTTCAGGCACGATACCTCAAGCTCAAACCTGTGACATTCAGCGGGGGGATCTCCCTCAGACTGGATATACTGGTCTGTCAGCACGGTAGGGAATCTCCAACACATTTATCTTGTAATTGTGTACACTATGTTCAGTTTATTATAGCAACAACAATTAAAGTTGACAGATAATAAGTCTAAATATAAAAGAATCAAAATATATATGATGCACAGAAGCTTGGCATTGCATGAACACATTTACATATGATTCTTGACTTATATTCAGATCTAGATAATTCATACATAAACTGATTTATACATGAAATAGAATGTTTTTCCCTGAAAATGAGTATACAGTGCCAAATATAATTGGGTTAAAAATATTCAGTGATATTGCTATTGATAACTGTAGGTTGTAATGCTAAAGCCCTTATTACGGGTCGTAAGAACCTCCCTGATGATCTGATCGCTGCCTCCTCATCAGTGGACACTGAACACGGTCCCGCCCGGAGCCGCCTCAATCAGCCCGCCCAGGGACCGTACGCTGGGGCCTGGGTCCCTCTCTATCAGGACCTGCACCAGTACATAGAGGTCTCACCTTGTCTCATTGGCATGCTTTTATTACATGGAAAAAATCAATACCACATCAGATACACTAGTATATAGAAAATACATTATAGTCCCATTTACATTAACTCAATACATGAAAAAAATTAATAACAAAGGACTATATATGATATGGGCCTAAAATGGCCCCCTAAAATGAACATCATCATTTTACTGTAATTCTTTGTTTTCTTTGTACAGATGTTCTAACATTATGTTCAGTTTGATTCAAGTGCCAACAATTTAGAAATATGATATCATAAAGACAACCTTTTCCTTCCATTTTTGCATTTTTAGCATAAAACAGCTTGTTTTCAAGAAGTTTTTCTTTCAGAAAACATAGAGTGCATGCTTGAACAAACAAAATATTTTAATCAGAGATGTAACTAGCCAAGCCTGATAACTGACAAAAAATTTTACTTGTTCAAGCATGCGCTCTATATTTCCCATTCGTTAAAAGATAAGAAAAATGTCAATTTTTGACCGATTTTGATTGAATTATAGAAATAACGTCTTTTCTGACGTCATATACTGCAAGTGAGTTCAAATAAATCAAATAAATAGGTCAAAAATATATTTTATATCAACTTTTCTAAAAAATAACATAACATTTTATTGTTCCCAAAACACTTTAAAAGATGGCGAATTATGGGGGCCAAATTCAACTCATATCATATATAGTTCTTTAGATAGATATGTACAAAGTGGGTTTTAATTAGAGCTGATTGATGCATCCATTTCAGGCAGATTTTGGTGTTGAAATACAACTAGTTGCCATAGCAACCCAAGGTCGACAGGGAAGGTCCGAGTGGGTCAGCCAGTACACGCTGTCGTACTCGGTGGACGGACGGCAGTGGTTCCCCTATGATGCCTTCACCAGGGTGCCCATTGTAAGTGCATTAAGCTGGTTACAGAAAATAACTATATATATTACATACAATATTTATACTTATGTAAGTTGTTTTGTAATCTGGATATAGGGGAAAGAATGATTTGTATGTGTAATTTTAGTCTTTTGTTTGTTTCTGATATAGAAATTTGAAGGGAACTTTGACAGTGACAGCATCAGAAAGCATTACTTGAGTATTCCCGTGGTAGCCAGGAAAATCAGACTCTGGCCCACTAATTTCCACACCAGTATCGCTCTACGATGGGAAATCTATGGATGTCCAGGTACTGGCCACAAATTGTGTAAAGAATATGATAGTTACTGGTAATCATAAATTATGAAGTTGTCACAAATATTTTTTATGATTGAAATCAGAGATGAAATCCTTACAGAAACTTTTTGGCTAGTGTTTCTTCAACCTAGCCTGACTATGATATACAGAGAGATGAATTCCTCACAGAAAGATTTCAACAATGGTTTATTTAACCTAATATCTTAATTAACCTCATACAGGGGCTGACTCAGGTGTCCGGGTGGGCTGTTACGCTGACAATCCACAGGACAGGGACTTGACCTATGAACCTTTCACCGACCCCTCAGTAGGGATGTGGCCCCCAATGTGTGTCCACCATTGTTTTAACAAAGGATATTACTACGCCGGGCTCCAGTCCCAATTTAAGTGTTTCTGTGGAAACTCGTACGGGAGATACGGTCCTGCCAGAGACTGTAACCTGAGTTGTTTCCCTTTGACCAGGTACCAGTGTGGAGGAAAGCAGTCCAACATGATCTATACAACAGGACTCAGTAAGTTTGTCTACATATACAAAAGGACTAAGTCTGTGTGTGTTTATATACAACAGGATTTAGTATAATGTTCTTAAAGACACTATATTATGTTGTAAGTGCTTTCAACTCTTTATAATGTTGAAGGCACCGCTAACTCTGTCTGTATTATGTTGTAGGCGCCGCTAACTCTGTCTGTATTATGTTGTAGGCGCCGCTAACTCTGTCTGTATTATGTTGTAGGCGCCACTAACTCTGTCTGTATTATGTTGAAGGCGCCGCTAACTCTGTCTGTATTATGTTGTAGGCGCCGCTAACTCTGTCTGTATTATGTTGTAGGCGCCGCTAACTCTGTCTGTATTATGTTGAAGGCGCCGCTAACTCTGTCTGTATTATGTTGTAGGCGCCGCTAACTCTGTCTGTATTATGTTGTAGGCGCCGCTAACTCTGTCTGTATTATGTTGTAGGCGCCGCTAACTCTGTCTGTCTGCCGGGCTGGAAGGACTACAACAACCATTGTTACCTGATGATCCTGAACAGGTACAGCTGGAGCATGGCCCGCTCCAAGTGCCAGACCATGGGGGCCGACCTGGTGACCGTCAACAGCCAGGCTGAGCAGGACATGATCACCAGCATCATCAGCAGCAGTGAGTGCACTCACCCAGTAACCACTCATTATAATAAATTACAGCATCATCACAGCAGTGAGGGCACTCACCCAATAACAACTCATTATAATAAATTACAGCATCATCACAGCAATGAGTGCACTCACCCAATAACTACTCATTATAATAAATTACAGCATCATCACAGCAATGAGTGCACTCACCCAATAACTACTCAATATAATAAATTACAGCATCATCACAGCAATGAGTGCACTCACCCAATAACAACTCATTATAATAAATTACTGCATCATCACAGCAGTGAGTGCACTCAACCAATAACAACTCATTATAATAAATTACAGCATCATCACAGCAATGAGTGCACTCACCCAATAACAACTCATTATAATAAATTACTGCATCATCACAGCATTGAGTCTACTCAAGTAGTTCATATTGTATGATGATTACAGTAATCACTGTAGCAGCAGTAGTGAGTGTACTCGCTCAAATACAACTCTATGTTATTTGAGTAATCACTGAGACATCAGCAGAAGTGAGTGTACTCACTCAAATACAACTCTGTTATTTTGAGTCATCACTGAGACATCAGCAGTAGTAAGTACCAGTACTTGAGTAGTTAATACAATATGACAATGAGAGTACCAGTAATCACTAACATTGTCAGCAGATTTTCTTGATGTTGAATGTCTTTTTTGACAATAAATTTTAGACCAAGGTTTTACTTTAAAGTAATTACATAAACATCTTTATTATCAGAGGAAAGAATTTTAAGATTCAGTAGGTTGTTATGTTTATGACACATGTACACAGTTACAAACCATTTTTTTAGACTCGGGTTCTGACGCTTGGATTGGCCTGAATGACCAGCACGAGTCAAACCTGTTTGAGTGGGTGAGAGGAGACAGAGTTCGATTCACCAACTGGAACATCAACCAACCGCGGCAACCAGGGAACACCAACCAGAAATGTGTCATGCTCAATGCCACAGTACGTACAGAGTTATTACGGAACATGTCATTATCCAACTAATGTGCCATAACCCGACTGGCAAATCCAGCATCTTAAATGTCCAAGATGACATTCCAATCAAGGATTACAATCTAACAAAATACTCAAACAACTTGTCTGAACTGCAGTTCTGACATATTTCAGTACCTCTATTGAACATGGTGATCCAAACATTATTTTAACCTGGCAATCTGACATGCTTATCAAACAAATGTCATTTTTTTATCATATTTTATTCTAGGTTTATATCTTGTTAGATCATAGTATTCAAAAGTTGTTCAATATTCCACAGACTGAACACCATACCCAATCAGGGCTCTCTGTCTCCCAGAACACAGTACAATTTCAGAACAAAATATCTAATCTTGAAACAAGTTTTAATTACGTTCACTTGGTTGTTTTAGTGCATACAAAAGACTCCTATTCCTAGGATTAAATGAGGGTTGTATTACAGGATGGAGGATGGCAGACGGACAACTGTGATTCCACCTACCAGTTCCTGTGTGAGGCGGACAAGAGACCGTCGGAGAAACCCACCACTACCCCGCAGGTCCCAGGCTGCCAACCGGTGAGTCTGAAGACCGTAAAGTCAATTAAATTTATAAGGACAAATTTTATCAATTTTTTTTTTAATAAAGAGTCATAAGGATTTGATTCTGTATGTCATGAATACAGGGTGCCTATAATTAATTGTTGAGGATGTTAATTTGTGGGTGAGGGGAACATCAAAAAATGTCTACTGATTCCACAGAGTATGTTCCAGTTCCCAGGACTAATATTGTAGGACATATTACTGTTTTGTAGTAAAGTACATGTATTGTTGTGTGATATCTTTACACCTGTACACGACCCTATCTGTCTGTGTGCTCTGTAGGGGTGGAAGGCGTACCGCTGGTCCTGCTACCTGATGATTGACATGCCACGAACGTTCAGGGACGCCCAGAGAGTGTGTCGGGATAGCAGGGCCACCTTGGTTCAAATCAATGACCGGTGAGTGTCCATTCCATCTCTTACAACATGCCCCGGTGAAAATCATCTCTTAAATGTCAAACCCAGAGCACAGAATGTTTGCTTTACAATTACTACAACCCGAAGGGAAAATTATATCAAATATCAAACCCAGAGCACGGACTGGGTGCTTTACATCTACCACAACCCATAAAAATGCTGCTAATAAATGGTTACTGACTTTAACAGCAAATGATACAGTGGGAATGCAGCTTAGATTCTCTCTCTTTACATTCATGTGACATGGGTATGAATATCAATACATGTACTTATTGATATGGACAGGTATGAGCAGGCGTACCTGTCCAGCACTCTGGGACAGAAGACAGGTATGTACTGGACGGATGTGACCGACCTCAGGTCCCCGGGCACCTACCGTTTCTTTGACAACGGCTACCCGTACCTGAGCTACACTAACTGGGGGGATCAGAGACCGGCAGGTACGTATAGAGAATTTGTAATATCACTGAAATCCACGGTCATTATTGGTACATGTATTTATGTTTCAGTCTTTATAGCAATATTCTTAGACCTCTCTGTTAGATTGTTTTGTATTCAGTAACCTTTATGATGTGCGTACATGTGAACAGTATATGTCTGCCGATGATGATGGTCACAGACAAGGGTCAGAGTATCTAAGTGCTGTTCTGTAGGGGGTGTGTCTCGCTGCGTGGCCTTGAACTCAGGGGCTGGAGCCGGCCTGTGGTATGACATCATGTGTAACGTGACCTCTGGGGCGATCTGTGAGAAGCTGAGGCTGGGGTACACCAGTCCCGCCACACCCCCTCCAACGACGCCTGGCCTGCCCTGCCCTGCAGGGTGGATCGAAATCAACAACTTCTGCTATCAGGTACCAGATGTACTAATGGCGGTAAAATCAATGAAACTATTTCGCGGATCCGTTTATTACAAAAAGATTTCCTTTTCTCCCTTCCTTATTTTCATATGGACAGCTCATTTTTTAGTTAAATCAGTACATTTAAATGTGAGTAAGTGAATATAATTGTTATATTACAAGTATATTTTGATGATTATTGGACTTATAATGATGTGTTTGCTGTTTGTAGATCAACAACATGCCACAGAATAGGAGGGCTTACTACAAAGATGCTCAACAGGACTGTCAGAACCAAGGGGCTAACCTGGCCAGCCTCCACAGCCTAACTGATGCTGACGCCCTCTGGCGGGGAAATCTTGTGTACGTGATCATTCACAGAAACTTTTAATTAGCAAGAATTTTTAAAAATTTTCTTAAATTCAGTATATCTTTTGATTGTGTTGTCATGTTGCAAATACCGTAATTTTTTTTGTTTTTTCAGAGGAGCAAAAACAAATTACTGGATTGGATTAGATGATAACCATGTTGATGGAAACCAGAAAGGTGAACTAGAATTTGTCTGATAGTGCAACATCAGTATTTTGTAGCAATCAATCGATTAATCAATCAATCAAAATTTATATACATGTCTTACATTTATTATAGTTTGTGATCTGATGTAACCTTTGTTATATATATAAATTATGTTTATCAACAATCAATCAAAGCAAATGATTTTCCTGACAGTGTACAGATGGACGGACGGCTCCGCTGTAGATTACGTGAACTGGGGCGACAATGAACCCAACAACTTCCACGGCTCCGAGGACTGTGTGGAGTTAGTCGTGGGGAACGGGAAGTGGAACGACGTCAACTGTTACTCCAAACGGAACTGGATCTGTAAAATAGCTAAAGGTAATTCAGTGTTATTCCAAACGGAACTAGGTCTGTAAAATAGTAAAAGGTAATCCAGTAACATTTATATAAACATTACTGGATTTGTGAGCTTGCAAATGATTTAGAAAAAACAAAATGTCTTTTACAAGGATATTGATATTAAAAACCTATGTATAAAATCAATGAATGTTTAAGATACATCCAAAAAAGCAAAATCTTAAAGAGCAAAGGGACTTGTTTTTGTTCACTTACCAACAGTTTGGTATTTTGATTATTGTATGACTTATTATCATGTAGCAGTATGATTGAGTTCTATATGTGTTAATTATTTTGTTGTAGGCTCAAGGTCCTACCAGATAAGAACTACCCCCTTTGCTCCTTCCCCAGGACCTCGTAAGTGTTCAAGCTAACAGCCATTTACTCTTGTCAAGGCTAATTTAGTTGTCATTATGTAATTTACCTGTTACAAGTCTAACTCTGTGATGATGTACCTTAATGTATTAATTTTCTGTAATCTCCATATAAGTGTCTTTGTTTTTAGCTGGAAGTTGTGGCTCAGATGTTGGGTGGTTGTTCTACAAGAACCATTGCTATCTGGTCGTGGATGGGGCGGGGAACCAAGCAAAGACATGGCGGGAGGCTCGTCGTTTCTGTCAGAGTAAAGGAGGGGACCTGGTCTCTATCGGCAGTGTACTGGAGCAGTTCTTTGTTCAGCATCAGGTCAGTGAGAGAGAGGGGACCTTCTACAATTACTACAGGATATATTTATCTAAAGAGTCAGATGAATTAGAGAGGACAACCTACTACTAAAAGTCATATGTATCTTAACAGTTTGAAGTGTTAAAATCTGTGAATATAGTTGTTTTTTTTTAAGTGAAAAAATTTAAAATGAAGAACCAATAAAAAAAAAAAAAAAAAAAAGAGCAACTTCCTCTAAACTTACAATAAATAAACTTCATACACAGTGACCAAAAATGTCCAGGTTATTCGTGTTATCTGGTGAAGTTCAAGTTTGAATAAATAATTATGGTTCATCTATCTACATTGTATGTATGAGATTTTCTTGTGATTAAAAAAAATCGAGATATACTGCTCTAAACGAAATATGTATATTAAGAAGAATTGTATATGTTTCAGATCCTGAACACCTCGGCTGCAGACCTATGGACTGGATTGAGTGAGGTGGACTTTGGTATAGGATACAGGTAAGTTGATGCATTCACCTCCTCATAATGGATATATTGACTCCCAGCAGAGACTCGGTGACCAAGTGATGGATATATTTATCAAAGAGATTCTAGCTGTTTTATTTGAAGTGTTCCATTGCAGTGTCAGAACTTAAACATTCAGTAGAATGCATATGGAAACTTTTTAAAAATTATTAGTTGTTAATAGTGTTGCTTTAATGTATAGTAAAATGAATACTAGGTGCTATTGAATAGCAAGCCTCCAGAGAGTGCTTATCCATTTAAAGATTTTGAACTTGGATATCCAAGCACAAGCGAAAGAATATCACTTACCGGTAGTTGGACAAATTACTCAACCCAACAAAAAAAGAACAAGATGGGTTCAATAAACTTGTTAAGTGTGAAACATCAAATGAATTTAATAGTAAACCAAATGTTAATTCACTGCGGGTTTGAGAATAAACCTATTAGTCTTGTATGGTGTGTAGAGCTCATTGTTCCGACACTCTGTTTTAGGTGGTCTGATGGTAGCACGGTGTCGTTCGTAAACTGGAGTCCCGGAGAACCCAACGACTTCTTCGGAGCTGAGGACTGTGTGGAAATCAGAGTGGCTGATGGTGAGATTGTCAGAATTAGAGAAAGACAGAGACATGTTCAACAGAGTGACTGCTCACAAGCGCTCGCTAAAATTCCCTATACCTGTAAGACAAATTTTGGCGAGCGCTCATGAGCGCTCACTTTGTTGAACTTGCCTCTGGATTATGGATATAAAGACTGAAGCTGTGTGTAGATGAAGACATATGTTATTTGACTGTAAAATTAGATTTTGTTGATCATCACATTTACCTCTTTGAATTTGTTACTATATATGCAAGCGTATAGTGTTGATTGCAGAACTGTATGGTAGGTGTTGATAACCAGATACTGTGAACCAACTTTTACTCATGACAACATTTCACGATAGACTTGTAATTAAATGGCTTGTAGAGACAAATTTCCATTATATCGATTGCCAAATGTTTAAAATCTGTAATAAATTCAGACGTGTTCAGACATGACCATGGTTCATGGTAAGAACTATTTGCCATAGCAAAGTTCTAAAAAACCTCAATTTTCTTGTGTGTGAATAATATTAAAAGTTGATGTACAATACTTGTTGCAATCAGTTTTTGGTAAATGATCATCTTTGTGTCTCCAGGTAAATGGAATGATGAGCACTGCTCCAGTCGGCGAGGGTTTGTCTGTGAGAAGAGGCAGGGTGCAGCCCCCACAAACCCTGTCCCCCCCAAAGTGACAGGGAACTGCCCCGGGGGATACTCGGCGGACAGATTCAGCAATAAGTGCTACCGGGTGTTCACCACCCCCATGTCATGGTCCAATGCCTCCAAGTTCTGTATGGGGCAGGGCAGGGAGAAGTACTATCTGGCCAGCATCAACAGTGAACTGGACAACGGTAACTATAAAATCTGTCAACCATTATTCCCTTTGCACCAAATAAATCTGTCAACTGCCAGTAACTGTGCACCGTATATCCAACTTTGTTCTAGGGAAATCTGATGTAAATGTTGAGATATAGACTAGAGGAGTGTTTAAAAAGTATGCAAGAGATTAATTATTGTAGAATTCTTAATACAGGACTTACTGATATAATTCAATTATCTAGCTTATATCGCTGACTTTGTCACTACTTGCTTCAATATGCAAGTCATTTGAAAAGTCTGTTTAGATTGTCAAAGAATAAATCATTTTACATTGTAAATGCAATGCTTCCATTTCTTTCCAGCATTTGTGACTACCTTGCTTAGGGACATGAACTTCAGTCCTTGGATAGGGCTAGTGAAACAGAGCGATGGAACGTTTCGCTGGGTGGACAATAACGATGTCACATACACCAACTGGTACCAGGGGGAGCCCAACGGGATCCAAGGAGTTGTAAGTGTCTTACAGTTAGTGTACATTTATTGTCCTGTTTTGAAAAATATTGCAGGTAGATGAAAAAACTGGACATTGTAGAAAGGTTTATGATTACAACATAAGTTACTTGTAAAACATAGGTTTACATATATAACATAGGTTTACATGTACAACATATATTTACATGTAAAGTTTTACATGTACATCAAAGGTTTACATGTACAATAAAGGTTTGCACATACAACATAGGTTTCCACATATAAAATAGTTTTATAAATACAACAAGGGTTTACATGTACAATGTAGAATTACATGATCAACATAGATTTACATGTACGACAAAGGTTTACATGAACAACATGGTTTACATTACACATTCAACATAGGTTTATAAATACAACAAAGGTTTACATGAATAACATAGGTTTACATGTTAAACATAGGTTTACATTTACAACATAGGTTTATATCTACAATATAGGTTTATATGTACAACAAGTTTACTTGTAAAACATAGGTTCACACATACAAAAACAAGCTACTGTGGTTTCATTAATATTCAAGGGCATCAATTTTCGTGGAAGAAGTAAAAATCACAGTTTCAAGGATAGGTAAATTCGTGGCAAATGACCCTATCAATATAAAATGTTAATAGAAATTGCACTTCGATGAACATTTAATTTCGTGGATCAACTAAACAACGAAATCCATGAAAATTGGTATTCAACGAATATTGATGAAACCACAGTAACTATTTTATTGTAGATAGATTTACAACAAGCTTACAACATGTACAGATAGCATTTCCGTATACAAAATGTTGACATCACAGACATTGACTTTTTAGCTCACCTGAGCTTTTCTGATCACAATTTGTCCGTTGTCTGTCGTTCTCGTTGTAAACTTTTCACATTTTCATCTTCTTCTCAAGAACCACTGGGCAGATTTCAACCAAATTTGGCACAAAGCACCACTAGGTAAAGGGGATTCAAGTTTGTTCAAATGAAGGGCCATGCCCTCTTTAAAGGGGAGATAATTGAGAATTATTGAAAATTTGTTGGTATTTTTCAAAAATCTTCTTCTCAAAAACTATTTGGCCTGAAAAGCTTAAACTTGTGTGGAGGCATCCTCATGTAGTGTAGATTCAAGTTTGTTCAAATCATAGTCCCTGGGGGTAGGATGGGGTCACAATGGGGGATCAAGTTTTTCATAGGAATATATAGAGAAAATCTTTTTAAATCTTCTACTTAAAAACTATTAGGCCAGGAAAGCTCAAATTTGAGTGAAAGCATCCTCAGATAGTGTAGATTCAAATTTGTTCAAATCATGTCCCCCGGGGTAGGGTGGGGGTAGGGTGGGGCCACAATTTGGGAATAAATTTTTATACAGGAATATATAGAGAAAATCTTTTTAAAAAATTTCTTTTAAAAACTATTTGGCCAAGAAAGCTCAAATTGGCGTGTAACCATCCTCAGATAATGAAGATTCAAGTTTGTTCAAATCATGGTCCCTGGGGGTAGGGCGGGGCCGCAATGGGGGATAAATTTTGATATATAGAGAAAATCTTTAAAAATCTTCTTCTCAAAACTATTAGGCCAGGAAAGCCCAAATTTGAGTGGAAGCATCCCCAGATCGTATAGATTCAAGTTTGTTTAAATAATAGTCCAGGGGTAGGGTGAGGCCACAATGGGGGATGAATTTTTACATAGGAATATATAGAGAAAATCTTTAAAAATCTTCTTTTTAAAGACTATTTGGCCAGAAAAGCTTAAACTTGTGTAGAGGCATTGGAATATATAGAGAAAATCTTTAAAAATATTCTGGGAAAGTTTTCGGTCCAAAACTCAGTACTTAGTGTGAAAGCACAGGTTATGCAGGTGTAAGTTTGATGAAACCATGATTCCCTAGAGAAAAGTGGGGCCACGAAGTGGGGGGGGGGGTATATAGGAATAGAGAAAAATCTTCTTACAGGTACAACAACAAAAGGGGCTTGGTATTTACCAAAAAAAAGAGGTAGATAAAAATTGGCAGATTTTCAATTTTTTTTTAGCAAGATCTACTGTATTTAGTTGTCAAGATATTTTGATACTGTAATGTTAATTTGATCAGAATTAAAGCAATTGTTGCTCAGGTGAGCGATGTGGCCCCTGGGCCTCTTGTTATATTGTTAATTTATGACTGGTAAGTTAAAAACTTGGATCGACTTTCATGCTGCTGTTTGTCCAATCAGGACATGAATAGTATTTGAAATTTGAAAAAATCAGGCTGATTCTGGTAAATTTTGTTAATTTTTTGGTTCTTATTACTTATAAGATTAATCATATTAAAACCAATGAAATTACAGCACTACCAGTATTTCTCATAAAAATTGATGCAACCCTCGTCAGATTATCAAAAAAAATGAAATCTGTTGTATTTATTTAAACTTTTTAAGCAGTGAAAGAGTTCTTATTAAAATATCTATGGTATGTGTTGAAACACTTAAACAAAATTATCAAAAATGTCAGGAGTTTGGTATACAGAAAGTAACAACTAACAGAACACAATGATGTTTCAGACAATGTGTGGGAGGATCTATGGTTACCAGCACAATGCAGGAAGCTGGGACGACATGGGCTGCGACAACAAGGCGCCATTCATCTGTGAAACAATGAGAAGTATATATGATCCATCACAAATTCTGTTTACTTATCATATATATTTGTTTGGCATGCTGTAAAAGTGGTTATTTACGTGTTGGGGGAATTTACACTAGTTACGTGATAAGCTTAAAACCATGCATTTAGTAAAAAAATCAAAACTTTTGTGTGGTAAATGACACATCCGCGTATTTAGTACCCATGCACAATGTTTGACTTCAAAAAACACATACTTTACCCCCAGCTTAAATATCCACTTTTACAGTCAATAAAAAATGTACCATCATTTGCTCAACAAAAAGTATTCATCATATGGACCTTGACCTTTCACAAGCAATTCAGGTGTTGAAATCGATTAATTTTTAATGTCTTGTTAGGGTTTGTAGAAAACATTTTGTCTTTATCTTTCACAGTTTCCCCATTCATCTTTTTTACAAAGAAAATTTGAAATAAGTTATACATGTATATCTCTTTGAAGACAATTTTTTTAGTCAAATTAAGATCAGAATAAAATTGTTTACAAGTATGATTTGGCAGAGATAACATAGGGCAAAACTGATCTTATATGTTATAAATGTTTGGTATTTGATCTTATATCAAGGTCAATATTTGAGGTTACCAACACTTAGTTCTGTGTTTTGTTATCAGAAACCTACATCACTACTCCAGAGCCCATACCTAACCCCTGTAACAGCAAGCAGGGCTTTAAGCCATTTGGCAATAGCTGCTTCAAGTTTGTGACCAGCCCCAAATCCTGGACTGATGCCAGTAAGTACTGTGGCAACCAGGGGGCCTTCCTGGTCACCATCTCCAGTGAGTTTGAGCAGGCCTTCATCCGACTGATGGTCGACGGAACCCAGACCTGGACCGGACTCAACGATATCAAGGTCACACAAAACTCCTTTATCATTTTTTTTTGTTGGATTCAGGTTCTGCTTGAAGTAGCATATTGCACTGTTGCAATATTTATTTCATAATCAGGCACCTGTTTTGTTTGTTTGTTAAAACTGATTGTGGTTCAGAAGGGTAGTCACTATATTTTATGCAAAAACAAGTACTTGTGTTGTAATACCCGGTAATTATTTTTACATCTATTGAATATTTTCTCTCTTCTTTTTTAAGCAGGTTACGTAATTTTTTCTGCAGTGATCGCTGCCTTCATACTGGCATGAATCACAAAAGAAAGCATTTATTACATGTATAAGATAATTGTTTGAATCATGCATAGATTGATAGTTGTGCCTTGATTCTCTTTTCCAGAGCTCCGGCACCTACACATGGATGAACACCGTGTGGCCAGTGATCTACACATCCTGGGGGGCGGGGCAGCCCAGCGTGAGTGCCGGGGCCTGTGTCAGTGTGAACAGCACCACCGGCAAATGGCAGACCACCAACTGTACCCAGAGTCTGGCCTTTGTCTGTAAAATCACCTCAGGTATGGTCCTGTCTACATAGTACTGTACATACAGTGTTATTTCGGGATGATCCATTTTGCAATTTTTTCACAATCACTGTGTTTTTAAAAAAAATATATGGGTAATTTAATATATTGTCTAATATAATTCACTGTCACAATGTCATGTAATTCATTTCCATATGTATTGTGTCTGGTAATTCATTGTCAATGAAATGCCACACTGTCACTATTCAGCTTTTATAGATATATAGTTTAATAACGATAAATCATTCCATGGAATAACTATTGATGGTTAATTGACATAAAGAACTAGAAAACCCGCTTTGTTTTATAGACAACCCTCCGGTGACTCCCCCGGCACCCAACAACCAGTGCTATGGATCTGATTGGATACTGAACGGCAGCAAGTGCTTGCTCTTCCGTCCAAATGATTTCAAGACGTACCTGGATGCCACCCTGGAGTGCCAGCTCCACCACGCCTCACTGGTGTCTATCCACAGCATATACCAGAACCAGTTTCTGCTACAAACCATCAAGGCTAAATACTCAGTACAGATAGAGTCTATCTGGGTCGGACTTCACAAATCCTCCACGTGTAAGCAACTTCAGATCATGTTCTTTGTGTGGTATTTATGGAGTTCTTTTATCGGTCAATGGTTTGCAATTTTAATTTATCACTGAATGTAAAGTTAGAGAGATAGTTATTGGTTGAACATTACATTACACATCTAGATCATTTATAAAGATGTGTAAATATAAATTGTTCTTCAACACATATATGCAAATTTTTTTAATAAAATCATGGGAAATGAAATACAAGTAGAATTCTAATTGTTAAGTCACAGAGTCAGTATAAATGTAAAATTAGAAATTAAAGGGTAAGAAGACATTATTTCAATAAAATGAGAACCACTTTTTCCGACAGCTGGGTTTGGGTGGTCTGACAAGAGTCCTACTAACTTCTTGAACTGGGACCGGAACCAGCCGTCTTCACATGACCAGTGGGGAAACGATGAGAACTGTGCAGAGATCTACACTTGGAATGGAAAGTGGAATGACCAGGATTGCACTCAGAAACGTGGCTACATTTGTCAGAGAAACCCAGGTACAAAATGGGTCATTTTGTGGCTTGTGGGGGAGGGGCTAAATGGTCAGTCAATAACCTACTTACAGTACATGGAGGCCCCATTCCTGATGTACAAGGTTCTTGAAGGACAGGGGAAGACTTTTCTTTATCAAACCAGGTTATCATGGGATAAAAATAAACAAGATTGAAATTAATCTATTATGCAAATCTGTACACATATTTTTTTCCTTTCAATTTATGGTTCTAAAAGAAATAAGAATTCACTGAACACATTTCAAGCATGCCTTTAGGACTAACTTTTACAGAAATAATTTTTGATAATTAACAGTTTTATAAAAAGATACATGCAGCTATTGTAGTGATTTACCCCAGTAAGTCCCAGGGAGTTACTGTAGTGATTTACCCCAGTAATTCCCTGGGAGTTACTGTAGTGATTTAACCCAGTAAGTCCCAGGGAGTTGCTGTAGTGATTTATCCCAGTAAGTCCCAGGGAGTTGCTGTAGTGATTTATCCCAGTAAGTCCCAGTTACTGTAGTGATTTATCCCAGTAAGTCCCAGTTACTGTAGTGATTTATCCCAGTAATTACTTATTAGGTAAGCATTGTACCATAGGACTTATTATATTACAAAATCATTAACAGAAGCACAGAGCAATGTTAAAGTGACATAGTGTTATTATCTTTTGTCCAGTGGCGGATGTGAACCCCCAGACATTGCCCCCCGGAAGTAACTTCTCCTTCCCCTCCCCCAGTGGACCCATATTGCCACCCTCCCCTCCAATTATGTCCACCCCCAGGCTAGGCAGTACCCAGGGAGCCAGCACCACCAACAGGCCAGGAGGCACCACTTTTACTGCCCCTCCTATCCAAACTCCGAAGGCGTATACAGGACCTAGTCAAGCAGGTAAGTACCATCCAAGTGTCACTTTGTAAGAATCTACTGTTGTAAATGATTTCAATCTTATATTTTTAAAATTTTGTATCTATGTGGCATATTTTTTTTTTGAAGACCCACTCTAAACTAAGTTCTGATAGAACTAAAGGATATAAATGTTTACTAATGTTATTTTAAACTACTGTATACAATCTTTGATTTTGACACCCAGTTTATTCAAATTCATATAATTAACACTGAATATCATTATTTACCCAACAAAATGTATGAGATTAAGGGTAATAATACATGCCTTTTGGATATGTTAATTTATTGGTCATACTATTAAAATTAACACTGTATTTAGGAGCATCTAAAGGCAGTGGTGGATCCAAAGCTCTAAGTGGCGGCGGTATTGCGGGGATCTTGATTGCGGCAATTATTGTCACCATTGCTGTAATAGCCATGCTGGTCATTTTCAAAAGGAGGCAGAATGGCGGGGGAGCAGCTCTCGGCTTCGAGAATACCACATACAGTTACAATTCAGAACAGGACAATGGGAAGCTACATCTAAACAGTCATGAAACCGAGTCATAGACTCAAAGTTTGTGTCAAACATGGACGCAGCGACTAAAGACTCTTTGTTGTCACGGCAACTGGACTGTGACAAAAGGATTATTACTTGTCATTTTTTTCATTGTTCACTATAAATACTAAGTATTTAACAATTATTATTTAACAAAGGTGCAATATATTTATCATAACTTCCCAAGAACTGTACATAATTAATAAACTAAGTGATGTGTATAGTGCCTCTAGTCGTTTTTCCCTTAAGAATAGACCAATCAAAAGGCAGGAAAAGAGAATAGAGAATCAGTTAAAAGGAAGATAAAAGTTTTTGAAAGAGGACTACCAAGTGAAAGCACCTGTGGTCCATAAATGATCAACAGCTGGGTAAAGGAAAATACTTGCCCATATAATTATAAATGTACCTCAAAAGGATTTGAAAGTCCTAACCATTAACTCTATGAGTTTGTCTCCCTATCTTTAATCAAGTATTTTTGCTTACATATCCTAAATCCAAGGATATCTTGAATGTTTGTCTTTTAGTCCAATGAGGTTTGACTCTATGTCCAAACTGTTGAATATGAATAAGGGATGAGTGACCTCCCAGAGGACATTAGGTACAGGTCAGTGAGTGACCTCCCAGAGGACATTAGGTACGTATACAGGTCAGTGAGTGCTTTAATGTAACTAGGACTCTCTAATGAACCATTTCCATTTGTTGGTTATTCTATTTAATCAACAAAGAATTTCCATTTGTTGGTTATTCAATTTAATCAACAAATACAAAATAAAGCTCTAAAAGAAATAAAACAATCTGTTTAATATTCTATAAAACATAAACATTTACATTTATAAATATCTTGCACACATTATATTTTAAAAAAATTAATATCATAAAATGACAGTGCACCTGATACAAATAAAATTCATATCAAAATATAAAGATGGCTTTTGTAAAATATACTTATCTACAAACTTAATTGTAGTGATAGAATTGGACACTAGAACAATGAAGGAATACCAAAATAACAATGCTAACCAAAACCGGATTGTACATTTTCTGCAATATGCAAATTATGAAATTGTAAATTGTCCTAAATCATTTTGTACTTATGAGGCCAGCATTAATAATATGTCGTAATCAGAGCCAAATTTTCATTGTGGGTGGGTAGGTACCTCTTTTTAAAAATTTTCTTGCAACTGATAATGTGATAAACTATTTATTTTTTTGATATTGAGAAAGCTGAACAAATTCAATATTGATTTATTCAAAAACATAGTCCAAATGTGTTTTTAATATTACATGGACGTCAATCAATTTTCTAAAACTACATTAAACAAACTTGTACTGATAAATTGCACTAGTATATTTTCTAAGCTTATGGTGAATACTGGACTATTCTTATTAGTTCCGACTATCTCTGATAATAATTAGGGTCATGTATATCGCATGTACTGATAAATGTGTAATCTAAAACTAAGTGATGCAGGTGTCGATTTCTCCTGACTAACAGTATGGCTTAATTATGTACAAGTCGATGATTCTTCGTGATTACAGTTAATACATACATGTAACTATAACAGTATAAAATGATAAAACATACAAGATATGAATTTGATAGCAAGGTACACAAAGATTTTAATGAAGTAATAGCAATATTAAGACAAACTCTACATACTGCTTGAATCAATGTTGTGTTTCTGTCCTGCTTTGAATCATTTATGGTGGTAGGTAATTGAGGTCAATGTCACACTGTTAGGCAGTGTTCCCTGCCTCCCAGGTGTAGCAATCACCCGACCCTGATATACCACCCTAGCTTACAGCAAATGCACAACAGACCAACATAAGAAATGTGGTGGATCTAGGAATTGAACATCATCCATATGTAAACATGGTCTGTCTAATCCATGGGAAGGTGGCGTTCACACTGGTGAAGCGGAGAGCCCAGGGGGAGGGGACGCCACACTGAGCCCCGCCGCTGGACATGATGCCCTCCACGCTCCACTGACCGAGGTGGTTCACACACATCAGGCCGCTCCCACTGTCCCCCTGTACAAGTGAAAGAGACTAGGGTGAAAGAAACAAGAAAAGCGATGCACTGACTGGTCTCAGCAGTGAAACGATACATAGTTAAAAGTACATGTACTTTTACTTCTTACTCTTAAGTACCTTAAGACAGACAATTAGTCTTAAAGGGTTCAGATATTCCCCCATAATACCCCTTAAATAAATAAATACATGGCAGAAATAGAGTAGTACTGACAAAAAATTTCCCAAGCCAAAAGTGATGAATTTTTTTTTTGGTAAAGATAGGAGGAACACATGATCACCCTCCACATATAGTGGTACTAGACTTACCCGACATCCAGACATCATGCCTGCAGTGTAGCCGGCACACAGGGTGAAGTTTGTGTTGACGCTGGCTTCTGACGGTAAGGTATTATTCCTACAAGCCTTCTCCCCCCACACACGGAGCTTGACTTCTCTCAAATACTCCACTGTTGTGTCTGTTAATACATGTACACTGTTTACAGTGTAATTTAAATGTAAAACTAACTGGTATGTTTTAAATGCTGTTGTCAATAAATAAATAAAATTGAAAATCAAATGTCCCATCTGGTGAGAGAAAAAAACATCAACTAAAAACATGTTATATTTATTGAGAGTGTATGATATTTGGCAGAAATTCTGTTTTCAACAATCTAGTGTAGATTTTGTTTACCGGTAGCCCATTTGTGTATTTATATTTTTATACGATATGTGTGTGACATTTGGAAGCTGTGTTCCACCAAAACAGATTACAAAATAACAGATTATAAAGTGGCTAATGTATCAGTATTAATTCTAATGGCTACATTAATACTGTAACGGGACGGGAGAAATAATGATGGACCAGACTGGGATTCGAACCCGGGCCCCCTGAATCTCTAGTCAGGTGCTCTACCAACTGAGCTATCTGTCGCCGGTATTCGAACCAGTCTGACTCTCACAATACAATGGATACAAGTTGTCTTTATTTGAGGTTCACTTCAGATGAACAATTTTTTGATGATTTTCCTTTTTTTGCAATAAAAAAGATAACACTACCGTGATTAGGTTCGATGTTTCCCCAGCCGGCGAGGAAGCAGGTACTTGTTACCGGCAGATTCTGGGACGATGAGAGACAGATGGGTTGAATGACAGAGGTGAAGGTCACTGGTCTCTCTAAATGAATGAGGGCAATGTCCCAGTAAATCGTCCCCTCACCTGTCCACTTCATGTCAGGGTGGTGGAGAATCTTGACTGCACGCAATAGCACCGATTCTCTGTCCAGGTCACGTGAGCGTTTTATTGAACCCAAAAGGACTTGGATGTAGTTAGGTGTGTGGGTGTAATTGTAAACCCCTGTCCTGAAGGAAACACAAACTTCTGAACCAATATGTCAAACTGAATAATAGCGATAAGCTAGAGATAAGTGTTACAAAAAAAGAAATATGATTCCACTAATAAACTTTAGATACTCTCCCTATCTCAGATACTATCTGTATTTGGTATCGAGTAGAGAGAGTTCTGTGTACTCTTGTGTGTCTGCTGATGGTTTTGGGATTTTGATGCTTTTAACAAACTTTTCATTTTGTGCATAAACATGTATTATAGATATTTGCTTTTTTTTTTCATATACAAAGATTTGACAACTCATGGCAGTAATAAAACCTGACTTACACAGCCATGCAGTGTCCTGCTGTGAGGACCCAGCGAGGACTAATGAGGACACCACTACAGATGGGCTTCCCCAGGTAGGACAGGGATACCACCCATGGCCAGCGCCCTCTAGTGACCAGGTCTCCGCCTGAGATAAATGGAACCAGGAGGCCAGGGCTCCTCCTCCCACACTCTGGGAAAATTGACCCGTGTCAAACATTAGATGTGTTCTTATGAAAAAGTTTTCACTGACGCATTAACCTTAGTACTATAAGTTAGCAGTTAATACCGGTATGACATGAAGTTTTTGATTACCGGTATAATGTCACAATGACAAAACAATCAATGTTGAAATAAGGGTTGATATCTTCCTCAATATTTTTTCAAAATGCTACACTATGAAGTAACTTTCTATTAGAGTGTTAAAATGTTAGTGGTAATAAAATATATGTGTACTTATATGTTGTGTAACCAAAAATAAATAAATAAATTGCTACATAACATACCAAATTTATTCAAAATCACAATCTAAAGAAACCAGGCATGCAATTAAAAACATTAATATGGTGTCCATTAGCTACAAAAAGTGAAAGAGATTATCTAGCATACAGGTGTGCTTTGTGTACCTTTTGGCATGCAGGTGATCTCAACAGTCCTGTTTGATTGACAGGTGAGGCTGGTCAAACATAAAACACAGAATCTGAGCATGGCAGACTGGTCAGTGAACAGGGTTAGTACACAGACAGACATACATGTAACAGCTCTTGAAATGCTTCCAGTGGTGTTAATGACAAGAATCAAATTATGTCAAACAAACTTTAAAAAGCACAGAATTCTTGTCTGACAGGGAACATAAAAAAATTACCTGGTCTGGAGATGTGGGAGGATTGTCTGTGTGTCTGTCTGGTAGTCAATCAGCTCCAAATACTGAATGGCATCCAACTTACTAGAGGTCAGGGTCCTCGCCGATTCCCTGTTTAACACAGAGAAATGACAAACATTCACCAGGGTATTGACAACATTTACCAGGGTATAGACAAACATTTCCCAGAGTTTTGACAATATTTACCAGGGTATTTACAAACATTTACCAGGGTATAGACAAACATTTACCAGAGTTTTGACAACATTTACCATGGTATTGACAACATTTATCAGGGTATTGACAACATTTACCAGGGTATTGACAAACATTTTCCAGGGTAACGACAAACATTTATCAGGGTATTGACAACATTTACCAGAGTACTGACAACATTTACCAGGGTATTGACAAACATTTACCAGAGTTTTGACAACATTTACCAGGATATTGACAACATTTATCAGGGTATTGACAACATTTACCAGGGTATTGACAAACATTTTCCAGGGTAACGACAAACATTTATCAGGGTATTGACAACATTTACCAGAGTACTGACAACTTTTACCAGGGTATTGACAAACATTTACCAGTGTATTGACAACATTTACCAGGGTACTGACAACATTTACCAGGGTATTGATAACATTTACCAGGGTATTGATAACTTTTACCAGGGTATTGACAAAATTTATCAGGTATTGGCAACATTTACCAGGGTATTGACAAACATTTTCCAGGGTATAGACAAATATTTATCAGGGTATTGACAACATTTACCAGAGTACTGACAACATTTACCAGGGTACTAAAACCATTTACCAGGATACTGACAAACATTAATCAGGGTATTGACAAACATTTACCAGGGTATTGATAACATTTACCAGGGTATTGACAAACATTTTCCAGGGTATTGACAACTTTTACCAGCGTATTGACAACATTAACCAGGGTACTAAAACCATTTACCAGGATACTGACAAACATTAATCAGGGTATTGACAAACATTTACCAGGTTATTGACAACATTTACCAGGGTATTGACAAACATTTATCAGGGTATTGACAACATTTACCATGGTATTGACAACATTTACCAGAGTACTGACAACATTTACCAGGGTATTGACAAACATTTACCAGTATATTGACAAACATTTACCAGTATATTGACAACATTTACCAGGGTACTGACAACATTTACCAGGGTATTGACAAACATTTACCAGGGTATTGACAACATTTACCAGGGTTTTGATAACATTTACCAGGGTTTTAACAAACATTTACCAGGGTACTGACAACATCTACCAGGGTTTTGATAACATTTACCAGGGTACTGACAACATTTACCTGGGTTTTAATAACATTTACCAGGGTTTTGACAAACATTTACCAGTGTATTGATAACATTTACCAGGATATTGACAACATTTATCAGGGTATTGATAACATTTACCAGGGTATTGATAACATTTACCAGGGTATTGATAACTTTTACCAGGGCACTGACAAACATTAACCAGGGTACTAAAACCATTTACCAGGGTATTGACAACATTTACCAGTGTATAGACAAACATTTACCAGTGTATTGACAACATTTACCAGGGTATTGACAAACATTAATCAGGGTACTGACAAACATTTACCAGGGTACTGACAACATTTTCCAGGGTATTGACAACATTTACCAGGGTTTAGACAAACATTTATCAGGGTATTGACAAACATTTACCAGGGTACTGACAACATCTACTAGGGTATAGACAACATTTACAATGGTACTGACAACATTGACCAGGGTACTGACAACATTGACCAGGGTACTGACAACATTGACCAGGGTATAGACAAACTGACAACAGAGTCCCTACCCCTTCCATGTACGGTAATAAGGTAACCAACTTTTATTTGCCTGCGATAAATTTTCACAAGGTTTGCGAGAGCCTCTCTGTTGCAAATATTTCTTACTGTGAACCATCCCTTGTCCTGTGGTTGTAATATCAAAGTGGTTTTGATAAGGCTTGATCATGAAAATTAGTTGCTTTGAAGGTAATTCCCAAAATAAAGTCATCTGAAGTAAAAGTTGGTTTACAATAAATTGTACAGCGCTGAATCTTTTTACCCATGTCCCAAACTCCTGCACACAGTGTCACTATGACGGGGGTTCCAGTTTGTGCTACATACAGGATAGACAAAGTTGCTTCCCCTGAAGCTCCCCACAAGTATCCCGCTTGAGGTGGTCAGGTTATTCACAAGGGTAACTATAAATTAAAAATAAAAGCAATGATTAAATGTTGTAGTAAAATGACTCTACTTAGTAAGGTACAGAAAAGTTGAACTGAAATATAGTAACTTATGGTTGTAATAAACCACCAGGGACAAGTACATGTAATTTTGATTTGTTATACATAATTCAATACATGTATATCAGATCATTTTACCGGTATATTACAAATATAAGGAGCAGTTTGCTAAAACTGTAGTTCACTGTTACAGATCAACAGACAGACAGATCCTTCTTACAACACTGCTTTTCCTCCTCCCCCCGGGGACAGTCTTGGAGCCCATCACACACCATGGATCTCACTGATACAGCTGTAGTCTCCACACACATACTGGTCACCGCCACACTTGTCTGAGACATACAAAGTTAACCTTATTTAAATCTAGATCTTATTATATTTGAACATCCTTAAATTTGTTTTTATTACATAGAAGGAAATGTTGAAAGCACCATTTGCAATAAGAGTTTGATTACTTTACTTTATTTTGTTGTCAGGCAATCAGAGATTGTGTTAATTGTTGAATTGAGTAATCTGGGACTTACCACAGCCAATCTCATCTGTACTGCAGTCACTGAATCCGTCACAGATCCAGTCTGTGCGGATACACTTCCCGTCACCACACATCGTCTCCAGACCGGCCAGACAGCCTGGGGTAGAAGAAACAGCTCACGAGATTTACAGAGAGTGTAAATATTACCAAACAACCAAGATAATTGAGGTTAACGTGTGTAACGAAGTCTAAGATCATAAATAAGTTAAATCAATGATGTTGATTAACAGATACTAGTACTTAAGAAATTGTGCAAGTCCTGTGAAATTCCTCATGGATGAAACCCAGATAAAACTCTTAATATCAGAATGGTAGCTTACTGCAATTCCTCTCATCACTGTTGTCATAACAATTGTCAATCCCGTTACACCACTGATCTGTGGAGATCCACACCCCATTGTCACACTGGAACTTGGTATCTGAAGCTGTACAAACCAATAATGCTTTTACCCTTTCAATAAACAAACAAAAGCAATCTTTTCTTTTTCTGTGAATATTCTTTTACCACAATTGACTTCATCACTGAGATCGGGACAGTCCACCACACCATTACAGAGGGGGAACCAGCTCCATAGACACAGCCCTGAGTCACACTGAACGCCCACACAGTCTGGAAAAAAAAGCTCAATGTTACCTCTGATATTTCTAGGATTTTTTTTTTTTTTATTATTGACCTGGTAAACAATGAACACCCAAGTAATCTAAAAAGTCAGCTTAAAGATTAATTCCAATTTCACCTCAATCATTTCTATCAATTTTTCTTTGTTTTGTTTATCCCACTTAATGTGAATAATTTGTTTATCCGATCTCTGCCCAAAAAATTGTTTATATTTGTTGAGTTACCTGGACAGTTCTCTTCATCAGATTTGTCCCGACATTCCTGATAGCGATTACATCGAAAGTTTTTTTGGACGCATTCTCCACTGTGGCAAGTAAAATCGGATTCAGAACACGCTAAGAAAAAGACATGAATGAAATGGGATTCAAAATGGATACAACTGTTTGACTTACATCTCCTTCTCACAAACAGATAATTTATATACACATAATTATATAGTCCCAAAGCATACCTGGTAAGGTAACAGGAGCAGCAATTGTTGTATTGACCAAACTACTGGACAAAACAGGGGAGTAGAAAGAGGATAACACATCTGAGGAAAAATCTATAGATGATGTATGGAAGACAGGAGAAGTCCAAGACTTCTCCGAGATAGACATGACTGAGGATAACATCTGTAGAAGGGTTGAAGTTGCTGAAACCATGATTGTCGATGAATACATCATCATTGCTGAGGAATTGTGTACAGGACGAGTGCTGACTTCAGAGGGTTTTATTGGAGAACTTGAGATCTGTATGGAGGCAGATGTTGCATCTGTGGACACAGAAGGAGCAAAGGAGGAAGATGGTTGAATGAGGGACAACAA
Organism: Magallana hongkongensis; assembly: GCA_015776775.1. Taxonomy (NCBI): domain Eukaryota; kingdom Metazoa; phylum Mollusca; class Bivalvia; order Ostreida; family Ostreidae; genus Magallana; species Magallana hongkongensis. The sequence continues at coordinate 68,719 of CM027474.1, read as the reverse complement.
ACTGCTCCTTGTCTTTGAACTCAAGGCACCATAATCTGTGTCAACTCTGGGCTGTTTCTTAGGTTCTACAGTAAAGAATTGGTAACAGTCAAAAATTAGGAATATGGTAAGGAAGTCGCATTTGTGTAATTTTGACCACTCTTCAATTAAACACATGTATATTGATTTCAGAACTCTTAAGACAAGTTTAATAAATTCTAAAGTATAAGTTTTAATTTTGAAAAATTTTGAAAATGGTTTCCTTGTCAAAAAATGCGAATGAAGCAATTAACTATAGTGATGATTTTGACAGTTTTGGTGTCATCAATGCATTTATCTATAGTACAAGTCAACAAGAAAGGTAAAGCTCTGTCTAAAAGGTGGTCAAACATTATCCTATAGATATATCATTTTATAACAATTATGTTACTAATATTTTGTAAGGTTTCGAGCATAAAGTTACCATTATTAGTCAAAATAACAGAAAGGGCTGTGCAGATGAAGATGCAGGCAATCACAAAACAGATGATGGATATTACAAGAAAACTTCTGTTGGCTGGTTTTTGGTGTAGGGGGTCTTTGACAGAAAATTGCTGAACTGTCATTATGGTGGCCCATATCTGCAACATGAAGATTAATTAAATAACTGGTTAATCTTTTTTTCAGCTTTATTTAGCTTCTTGATTGTTTAATACCATAATCTAGAAGACAAAAAGATTTCATGATATTTACCTCAACTATATTCTGTCCTCAATTATTATTGATATTCATAAATATCTCTGGGTTCAAATGATGTTCATTCAATGATATGAAAAAATCCAAAGATTTCTCCTTCAAAACACCCCATCTAGCTTGTTGGATATCAGTACACATATAAAATTAAAAAGTCTATGGAGATTTTGCATTGCAATCCACATGAAGTACCCAGGTGATAACATTGAAAATTTGTGTAAGGTGTCCAGAATACTTCCAAATGGAGAAAAGATGAAAATTTCCCATTATAAATCTACTAAGAAAATTGTTTTCGTTGTTGTAAGTTTCTCAAGTTAAGTACTGATGATGTGTCACTGAAGAAATTTTGGATTTTTTCCCTTTTATTGATTTAAGGTAGAATAACACATCATGCGCAAAATGGCTGACCACTGATCGAAACAACATTTTATTTTATTAAAAGGATTTTATTGACGATAACATGTTACTTACTCCAAAGCCGAGTGGATAAAGTGTCGGGCTTGTGATTCGTACATCCCAAGTTCGAATCCTGAAGGGGCTTTAGTTGTTACTTACTGAATTGAATTTTTTAGATATTCATTTTTTATCCCCAAACAGGAAATTTTTCGCTTATTTAACATATGTATAGTTTATTATCTTTCATATTAATCAAATAATTTAATGTTAATTTGATTTTTTCCAGGTGTGTTATTCCACCTTAAGTTGTACTTATTGACAGGAATGATTTTCATTAAAAAATCGTCAAAAAGTGACGGGAAAAAAATTGGGATAGACTATAATATAATAGATTAATTGTTTTTGTCCGACTATAAGAACATGCACAGTAAAAAAAATACGGACAAAAAATAAAAATAAAAATTTAAATTTTTTTTTTTTCAAACATTCAAATCAATTAACAGTAAATATAGTAATTAACACTGTTCAGTTCTCTTACCTTTTGGGTGTCACCATTTACATGACAAAAATTCCTGTCGAAAACGTGTATTTGACATAGTCAGGTAACACAACATGATGTACATCATAACATGGTCCCCAAACTGACCTCCACTTGCTCACGTGACCGTCTACTGCCCTTGACAAACTCTAGATCGTCGAGTCAGATCCCTGACCATCGATAAATACATAAAACTTTAGCACTAACATACACAAATCACCAATGATCAACTAAACAACGATTTTTACATCTTTTATTCAAACAGGAAGCACGATTTAGTAGCTAAAATTAAAATAGAGCATAACAACACAACCAGTTTCCGTATTAAAAGAAAAGACTTCTATGTGTCATAAACACTACATTGTTAGTTTCTTGATAACGAAAAAAAATACGGAAATGCAGCTTGATAGTAACTAGTACGGATAAAAGACTACTATTACAGATTAATGTCATTGTCGAATTGTGCATTTTGTAACGGGATGGGAGAAATAATGACGGAGCAGACCGGGATTCGAACACGGGCCCCCTGAATCTCTAATCAGGTGCTCTACCAACGCCGGTATTCGAACCGGTCTGACCATCACATTCCTCCCCCCTTAATAATCTTCGCCCTCGAAGGTCACCCCAGGATCTTCCCCTGGCAGGAGTTCACCTGTCAGTTCCAGGGGTTGGACACGGCACCAAATGTAACGGGATGGGAGAAATAATGACGGACCAGACCGGGATTCGAACACGGGCCCTCTGAATCTCTAGTCATGTGCTCTACTAACTGAGCTATCTGGCGCCGGTATTCGAACCGGTCTGACCGTCAATTTGTAGGGTGCTACTTCTTACATATATCACCTATAAATATTAACACTGAGGTCTTTGATGAATACACATTCGCCCTCTGTAGTTTTCTGGGGGGGGGGGGGGGGGGGGGGGGGGGGTGTCTGTGGAGTTTTAGGCGGGTATAACTTTGCTTGAAATGTGTATATTTCCTGTCTTTTTTTGGATTGGAATAATTATTGTACAATTACCTGTGGGAATGTTTGGATATTGGCTCTCTACCATTTGTACTAAACTGATGCATTTCTTTCTATGGATAGACAATTCTCCTGAGTATAATCACAAAATGAAAATTGATCGATTTAGTATATATACCCATAAATATTGTCTATCTACAGATAGGATTAGGTATCTATTTAATAAATTTTATCAGTAATATACCCTACATAATGCCTAATGCCTCTCCTGAGAGAGAGAGAGAGAGAGAGAGAGAGAGAGAGAGAGAGAGAGAGAGAGAGATATGCTTCGGCGTTGAAAAGTAATACAGCTATTAATTCTGTATGCACAATGGCATTTAGATTGATCGATTGGAATATATCATGATGATCAAAATGTAACTAGGAGGGTCGATTTAAAAAAATGCGGAAATAAAAAGTTTTCTTTTATTGCCGTTTTTGTTCAACAATAATCTGAGATAAATTCTAGACATGAAAGAATACTAGTATCATTCAAAAGCCCACTGTGCACGTGAATGTCTGCATTCGTCCCTCCAAAAGTAAAACAAACTTTAACACTAAGTGAGGGGTGGCAGTTCACTAGCCTTCGATGCTTAAATTCTCACTCAACCCGGTCTATTTTTTCATAACTCGGTCAAGTACTCACTGTAAGTGTCTCTTTTTTGTAATGGCGTTCTTTGTTGTTTTTCTTGTATCATTGTTGCAGCTAACATATGTCAGGAATCAGTCCACAGACCAGGGTAAGTCAAATTCAACACGGATGCACGTGGATATCACCCTATCGATCAGTCTTACTCTGTACTGGTCATTAGTAGAAGCAGGGAAGCTGGGGTGCGGGGGGGGGGCGGATGCACCGTCGCACTGTCAAATAGAGAACCATTTTAACAAGAGCTTGGACTTATAATACCGCATGTTTCCTTTATATAGATGTTGCAGTTAATTCTAGACGCACAGAATTCATTCATATTAAGAACCAGTATCAAATAATCGGCAGTTTTAAAGCTTCGTTTTAAGTTAAAGACTATTCATAAACTAGTGGTTTGGAGACTCTCCCTGCTACGTGTAAACAACTGAATGAAGAAATTTTAATGCATGTAAAACCAGCTTGGCGCAGGTGAAAGATCAACACAATTTTAGAATATTTTACGTAAAATTGGTAGAGAATATAAGTACCAATGTGAATCGTGCTGCGGAAACCTACGGATTTACCATATTTTTTTGTAAATCGCTTTTGATTAGTAAAAATGTGCATTATTTTGATGATTTTGTGGAATGTTTCAACAATATCTTCTATAAACGAAATATCTATTTCTTTCCCAAGCAAGAACTTCAAAGTTTATGACTTAACAAAGGATTTTTCTTTAAAATATGTATGATTTAATGTCATTAATCACCTGCGCTGGGTAGTTGGTGTCAAACACAAATGTGACGTAGGCATGTTTATTTCATTGTACGCCACTTAGCCATTGATCTAGATTTGTCTGGCTTTTGAGCTAAGACTATGCAATCTATGTATATTTCGCTAGAAACCTGTGCCATTTTTAACTTGTTTTGACGCAAGAAATAGAGAGTTAGGTCCTGCAGAAAGTCCATAGCCTTGTTAAAATGGCTCTATATCATTGCCATCATGAGCTTTATTATTTTAACATCACTATCACGCAGTCTAATTTAAACTTGTGATTAGATTAATTTGTCCATGCATTTTAAGTACAATGCAATGCAATACAATATTGATTTATTTGATTTTTCTATGTCCACAGAAACGCTGGCGTGCCCCACCCCCGGGCCTGTCCGTCATGGGTCAGTACTGACCTGGGGCGGGAACCTGCTGGTGGAGTTTGTGTGTGACGAGGGGTTCTTCCCGATGGGTGACATTTTTGGAGCGTGTATCGAGGAGGAGGGGACGTGGACCATCGATACACCAATCTGTGTAGGTCAGTGTAATCGATACACCAATCTGTGTAGGTCAGTGTAATCGATACACCAATCTGTGTAGGTCAGTGTCATCAACACACCAATCTGTGTAGGTCAGCGTCATAGTCACTATATAGACACGCCCATTGGTGTAAGTCATAGTTACCGTAACTATATGACACGCCCATCTGTGTCAACCAGTGTCATCGTCATTATATAGACACGCCCATTGGTGTAGACAAGTGTCACCGTAACTATATGACACGCCCATCTGTGTATGTCAGTGTCATCGTTACTATATGACACGCCCATCTGTGTAGGTCAGTGTCATTATTACTATATAGACACACCCATCTGTGTATGTCAGTGTCATTATTACTATATAGACACACCCATCTGTGTATGTCAGTGTCACCGTGACAATATGACACGCTAACCTGCCAGTTTATGTCAGTGTCATTGTCACTATATACATGTAGACACGTCCATCTGTGTAGGTCAGTATATACTATAAATTACACGCGTTCCTGAGGGGTTTCCCTACAGATGAGATCGACCAATGAAACACTTATATTTACAGTTTTTTGTCGTTCTTATTTTGCGAAATGGAACGTAATTTGAGCTGCATCTGTTTAGATTATACGAAGAATTTAAACATTTTGTCAACAGATGAAAAATATGGGTAAAATCTATAGAGTTGAAAAAAAATCTGACATTTATACAGCCACCTATACTTCCCTCACGTCTTCATCCCCTTCAAAATGAATGATCGGGAATTATAGATTATCTAGGTAATTAGAGTACATGTACATACAGGACAAATTGGACAAAGTATATGCAAAAGTGAACAAAAATATGGTTCAACATATTAAGCATTTTATGATAATAATGTGTAAAGTGTTAATTCCCTCGCTTGCGCGGGGTATCATCTAGTAACATATATTTTTTACATTTTGTACAGCAAGAGGGTGCCCTCTACCCCCCGCCCCGGCCTACGGCTACGTCAGCATGGATGACGAGGGACAGGTAGCAGAGTTCATGTGTGGGCGGAGCCACTACCTGGTGGGGGCCTCCACAGTCTTCTGTGAGGGAGAGGGACGGTGGAATAACTCATCCCCGAAATGTATAGGTAAATGTGTCTGTCTCCCTCCCCCTCTCTCTGTTTGAATCTAATATCACAAATGTATTAATTACAGTGTATTATATAATACGTCTACATACAATTGTTCATGTATATGGAATACAAATATATATTTGGGGCTGTATATAATGTGTCTGTATCAATACTCACGTATTGCTTTGAGGGATTGTGTATTAATAGCTGTTTATTTCTGCAATTGCAAATAAATGTTTACCCTTAAATAATTAAAATTATGTGTATGACAACTTGGTATATCAGATGTACCTCCTATTGTAACCTACTATGCTTACTAACTTGATAGTACAATATTTATGTATTTCATACCTTATTTGTTATAATTATGTTGTTCTATTGTTTTAATGTATATGCCCCCCGAGGGCCCTTGATTGGTAAATAAACATAATTATCACATTCCTATTTTCTACAACCATCAGGACCTGGTAGTGAAAATACGAGCATAGAAAAGTTGAGGGTAAGAAACGATACAAAAGAGGTGTCTGTAGCGCAGACCTCGACCTTGAACTTTACCCTGGAAATTCGGGAGGCAGATGGCACGTGCATCCACCAGCGTTACCGCACTCCTCCCATCATCCCTCACGCCACGGTGGACACCCCGTACCACTACAACCTGTACAAGAGAGCCTGGGTCATCTACGCCAATTACACGTGCGAGGAAGGGTACCACCTCCAGAACAACCAGTCCCGTTACATGTTTTGTCAGAGCTACAAGTGGACATCTCCAGACAGCCCTGTGTGTGTCAAAGGTATATTTCCTAATTCACAAGTTGTATACAAGACATGTATAATAAACATTATACAACCTAATGATTGTTGTCGGTATGATTTGTATATATTCTGATTTTCATATTTTTCAATCATGTAGATATATATTTTCACCATATACATCGAATTTTTTTTCCGATGCACTATTTCAATCTCGGTCGGTGTGTGTCTGTCGCGGGCCATTTTGTTGTTACATAAGCAGTGACCAAACACGGGCTTGAAGTGTGTTACGATAAAGATCGAAAGTGACGAGAAGCTTGCGTTTGTTGCGTTATGTGTGATCCACATATATTATAATCAGTGAAATAAAGCAAAGAATAACTCTAACCTACACTACAACAATGTTTTAAATTCAATTTACTACAATAAAAATCTTCCCAAGTCAAGGGTTTCTGATCCGCACTCTCCTTTGTGGGGAACAGAGTTGACCGAAAACGCTTGGCTAGCAAAGATGACTATAAAGGGTTTACAGATTTGTTATACCCCCAGTAAAGGCACCTTAGAAGGCCCACGCGCATCGTGAGTCTTTCGGTTCGTTTTCGGGAATTTACTCAAAGGTGGTTTACTTCAAAATAAATTATGTTTGAAGCTATAATAAGGTTTTCTTTTTAATTGCCAGTATGTCCAACAAGTTTTTAAAAAATTCAAATTTTATGTACAATTGTTCTACTATGTACTATATAACGTTAAAATGCTTAACCTCTCTATTACAGAATTTGACAAATCTCTGACTCAATACTAACAGCTAAATTCTTATAGAATGGAAAATTAAATACATGTATATAAGGAGTTTTTGATAATCGAGATTCTGTGGTTTTTATAGATGTTATTCACCCGTGCGTCCTGGACAACGGTAACTGTAGTCAGCTGTGTGTCCCGGGGGAGGGGCTGAACTACTTCTGTGACTGTTACCGGGGGTACGGGCTGGTGAACGATGGGAAAACGTGCGCAGGTAAGTTCCGGTCATTGAAAGAATAATGATGTGAATCTTTGGAAACAATTCGTTATTTGGTACCGTATTAAAAAGATGAAAGTACAATGTATACATGTACTTTATTTTCCATGCACCAACTGCAGACCAATACCAAGAAAAACCGGGGGGTGTAGATTTTTTTCTTACAAATATATTTTTAAAATTCAGCTTATTGCGACCCCTCCCTAGTTTTTGAGGCGGTATGAAATAAATGTAACTGAACAATACAACATAGGATGTATCACAGAAATATTTTTTTTGGAATAATCATTATGTGAAATAAGCTTAAAATTCAATCTGAGTGGTCGAGGATTGTCGTACAATCTTTGTTTAGCACAAGATCTCAATATTTGACGTTTAATGAGGGAAGAGGATAGGGGGTGACAAAATAAAGGATTGACCGAGATAGAGCTTTAAAAGTGAAAAAAAAAATTAAAAGGAGAAAGGTTTATGAAAAGAGAAAAGGAACGGAATTCCTCCTTTTTGAGTTCAGATGCCAAAATGTATACGTGTTTTTTTTTTATTTTTTTTTTTCCGTCTTAACAATATCGTTACTGTGATCTGCTAATTGTAAAGTTTATTTTCCAATCATGATCCTATCCCAGTCGTACAAAACAAAAATGCAAGCATGATGTGTAAACAATTACATAACAATATTTCAATGCATGTATGCATATGTTTTTTTCAGACAGGAACGAGTGCGTGATAGACAACGGAGGGTGTGAGCAGACTTGTCAGAACACCGTGGGTTCACGCTACTGTCTCTGTACCCAGGACTACGTCGCCGTCGGCAACGTCTGTTTTGGTAAGTGCATGATCCGCCCCCTCTTCTCTTTCTGTTCCTGTATAATTATTCCCAAATATCGAATGAACTGGGAAGCTGTGTGTCAGGATAATTAATTTATATACATGTATCAGTTGTATATACAGACATATTTCCGATGTCATCAGTATCATTAAACGTTATGAATCGATTTTTAAATTATTTTTTATCAGTGATTGGTGTGGTACGTATAGCAATTCAAACGCTATATAAAAAAAGATGATATTTTGCTTTTAAATCACTTACCCATGAACAACATTTTGAGCATGGGAGTACAAACGTATAATTGTGACCTACTAGAGCTAAGTACGATAATAGTACCCTTGCTTAATAAACGTTCGAATATAAATTAGGCCCAATTATGCCAATTGAATTTTAGATAATAACATTCAATGACACTTTTCTGTTAGCCATTTACAAGCAAATGATCGAGACATAATTAATCTTGAAAAACATTTATGAAACTTTCCGTGAATTTTGAGACCAGTTATGAATCACATTTAAATTCTCTTATCATAGCATAGTGATTGTAATATAACGTTATACAACAATATTAATGACAGTGTATTTTATATAGATGCCATACAGTGTATATATGTAAATATTACTTGTTTTGAAATGACAGCGGGAAGGTAGAGGAAGTGACGATGTAGTATCGGTTGTACCTATGGTTATATAATGTTTTAAACATCTGTAATATATCCCGTGATAGCTCAGTTGGTAGAGCGGAGGACTGTAGAGTGAAAATTACTAGCTATCCTTAGGTCGGTGGTTCAAATCCGCCTCGCGGGATGATTATTTTTTCCATGGAAATCCCTTTAGTTTTGAATGATTGAAACCCAGAGAAAAAATAGAATTGTTCGAATTATATGAGGAACATGCCTGCATGACAATGGACTGTCCAGTCAAATATCCTGTACTATTTATTTGATGGACCCTTGTATCTAAAAATGATGAAGTCGGATAGCTTCATTACTAGACATGATTAATTACAAGTAGCTTACATTTATGTACTTAATTTGCCTGCAGAGAATTTCCTGGTCGTGATTAATAAGCAGCAATTCGGGAACATGAGCGGGCGGTTGGGCAAGCACATGTTCTCCTGTTGCACGGATAAATTAGATTATATTTCGTGCTCTCTCGGCACTCTCCGCTTCCAAATGGCTTTATCCAGAAGAAAGGAAATACCACGCTGTCAGTCATCCAAGGTTACTCGGGAATCGCCGTGTTCAACAGCGTGGCAGTCGCGCTTTAAAAGTTTCCAAAGTTTCCCACGAACGTTCACGCGGATCCTATAAGTGTTGGAACGGGAGGAATAAAGGACACGTATTGATATTAATCGCTTCGGAAGGTAAGTGCCGAGACATTTTACACTTTGTGGTGTATAAATAGGTACATATGTGTTGTAGCATTCCAGTCGGATCAGATAACCTCGGCAAACGAGCTTATCCGACGTGGGGCCCGGCGAAGGGGCACCTGCGGGAACTGGTCTGCCGTGAAGCCAACTCCTGAGCGATTTACAACTACACGGATAAACCGTAATCCTGATCTAAATCCGGGGAACTTCACGAGCAGAGCTCAGTTCTCGCTGCAGTAAAAATCTGTGGTGAATTTGGAGGGAAATTTATCAGCTGTGTCGCTCGGTCAGGACGGGGGAAGTGTGACGAGCTCTCCCGTGGGACAACCCGCATGTGGTTTTTGTCCCAATTATACAGACAGCACGTCAAGTCAGATTTATAATAGAGCGCCGGATATCAAGGTGCAACATTCGCTGGTCCTGTTACCTTTCTGTGTCTACTGTTCTGGGCTTGGAGGAGTGTAGATTTTTCAGCCTATGAGAAAACTCCAGGAAAACTTTGTGAACATTCAGGAGAGAGGGTAAATGTTTTATCTGATTGGCGGATCTGGTCCAACAGTTGTCTAATTCAGCAGACGGCCTGTTTCACTCGCTGTGAAAACATTCCAGTAGGAATACATTACCTTTGTTGAAGGTCTCGGAGAGAGGTAGAAATTTCTGGGAGTGGATCTTTGGGAGTGGGGTTGTGTGTAGTAAACAAAAGGCATTTTAAAAAGATTGTTACCTGGAAATTAATGTGTAGGTAATACTGTGTAAAATTAGTCACTGGAAACAAATCTCAGACTGTACAGTGTTTTAATATTAAGAATGACTCCTTTGGTTTTTTTTAACTGTTGGGAGGGTGGGAGTGTTTAGGTGTGGTCAGACCCATCCATTTCAGTAGGTGTTATTATTGAAATCAAATTACTAAAAAAAAATCTTTGATTTAGATATTAGAATTATTGTTCATCTTGGATTTCTTTTATAAGAGTAAATAATGATTTTAAATATTGATATTATGAATATGCAAATAAACTTAACAAAATTAAGTTAAGACTTGTGATAAACTTTTGATTTATAGTTTTAAAAATCAATTAAAAATTAACACTTAACAAATTCTTTTTTCACATCAGTAACACAAGTGTTTAAAATGTAACGTATAATTATGAACTTCGGAGGTGTCGATTATCTGGAACGTCACTTCTCTAGGTGTAGATTACATTGTAGGAAGTACGGAGGCCGAGACATGGAAAATCCAGACTTTATCCGCGATTGTCAGACTTGATAATATCCTGTTGTCGTGGGGTCATCAAAGGGACATGCTGGTAAAGATATGAAATCTCCCACAAATAGATTTTTAAAAGTCTTAGGTCACTGCAATTATGTGCAATAAATTGAATTATTACCCAATGCATCAAATCCACCCATTGGCAACAGAATGGGGGGAAATTACTCAAAAGTTTGCTGTGTAAAATTAATTTACAGGGAAATTTTGCCAGAATTCCCAGTGTGACAAAAAAAAGGCTAAATTTAAAGAACCCTTTTTTCTGCACTAAGCATGTATAGGAAACCCAAACACTTGAGCAGTGATGAGACATGCACATATATATCCATGTTCAATCTTTAAGAACTGATATTAAATTTCTCCTATTAGGGAGACTAAATTGAGGTTAAGAGAGAAATAAAAATTGAAAAAAATTGTGACACAATTTTACAGTCCAAGAAAGTAAACAAGTTATACATAAGCATCCCTCTGATGCTTGGTGTAGGGGTAATTAGAATTGATTGAGGACGAAGTTCATGGATTTAATGGAATTACAGAGGATGAATACTTGAGAATGAAGGAAGTTTGTTTTGGAATTCACACACGATTGTCGATGGGAAGAAGTCGATTCAATGAGTCTGAAAGCGCAGGGTTGGAAATGGCACTTTGACACAGGAAATTTTTAATCAGCTCCTGTACTTGACAAAAAAGCAGAGACCAAGTCAGGTTTCTTTCCAAATGAGGTTCTTGTTCGATTGCATTGCCTTCCTTTAGAAAGAAAAAGCCCAGTTGTTAATTGTTGAGTCAGAGTTTGTCCAGTGAGGGTCGGTCCCAAGGAGTGGGATCTGTGACACATCAGAACTAGAACTGTCAACTGGTAGGAGTTTTACCTAGATATTTAGACAAAGTTGTTGTTTTTTTTTATCCCTAAACCTTGTGATATTTGTTTTTGTGAGGTAACTGCTTCTAGAAAAGATGTATGGACTAGCTAGAGAGATGTTGGCCATTAACTGGTAATATTGTGTGCCTTGGTTTTACTTCACAAATTGACAGACTAAAAATAGTTGTTTCTGTGATGTAAAGGAGAAATGCTAACTAAGTGAAGATGATGTATTTTTAAAACTTGAGTGAATTTAAATTTTATAATTTTAACTTGACTAATTTTGATATTTTAGAAATTTTAGTGCCAAGGCTGATTAAAAAAAAAATGTTTAATGTAGTACTATGACCAACCCTTTCAACATTCCCCAATCTGGTCATTTTATTTTTCAGTAATTTAAATATTTTTTTTAATTGCAAGAATTACAGATTGTCAGCTGTGAAATTTTAAACTTCAAAAAATTAAATTGTTTTTATTGCAGTAAATACTTATTTTAAACTCTCTCTGACAGTAAAAAAAAACCCCAAATAATGATTACAAGTATTTTAGTACAAATTTCATGATGATTTTGTGTAAGATAAGATTATATAAGATCTTGAAAAACATTGGTCAGACACCATTAGAATCATTTTAACGAAAGCTTGGACTTTGTGCAGTAGGTGTCAGACAAACTCCGATTTGATGAAGGCTGATGAAGGCGGTGTCTACTCATTGTTAACTGTCCAGTCATTGGCTGATAGTTATGAATACCCGGTACATTGATTGATTGAAAGACACTCGTCCACCTACATCCACGGATGTGTAGGGGTATAAAAGACGTTGTAGAAGATTTCAATGATGTCCTGGGAGAGAATTTCAATATAGCTCTAAGTAAATTCAGGATGTATATTTCATTGCAAATGTGTCAATTTCACATAACAGCAGAGCTTGGCTAACAACTTTCTGGCTTTTGACTGTGGTCTATGAATACTAATGAGCTTTTCTTAGCAAATTAGAAAAGAGAAGGTCAATATTAGAAAGCTTGTTTTAATGAGCAAACTAGACAGTAATATCCTACTGAAAGGCCAACATTAGGATGTCCAAGCTCTTGTTAAACAGTTCTAAACAAAAAATTTTCTATGCTGTCCCAACTATACTTTTATTTTAGATGAAAGTACTGTAGTTGACACCTTGAAAGAATAAGATACATTGCTTTTGATGAAAATAAGAAAGACTCTTTACATTAAATAGTGTACTAGTTTTCTGTTTTACTCTCAGAAGTCAACACCTTTAAAGATTAATAGTAATACAATACCTTTGATAGAAATAAGGAAAAAAAGCCCATTTACTCTATAATACTGAATATTGTAGCATTACTTGGTTTACTTTTAGCATTGGTGGACTGTGGAGGATGTGAGGATGCCTTCCGTGGAGCAGTCCCTCGTAGAACGGCTGCTGAAGCAGTCCATACTAACCGTCTGTAAGGAGGCGGTGGCCTACAGCCAGCGACTGGAGATCGACGGAATCATCTGTATCTCCCCCGAAAACCAGGACAAACAAATCGTGGTCAAAGTTCACGAACTCTTCAAGAAGACTTTTGATGGGTTGGAAAGGAGTCGACTAGATGAACATGACGGTGATCAGAGTAGTGAAAACTTTGTGTCGTCACTGCATGGCAAGCCTCTCAATGGAGACAGGGGTAGGAAAGACTTTGTAGAGGATTCCAATGATGTCCTGGGAGAGAATTCCAATAAAGCTCTCAGTAAATTTAGTGACTTGAATAGTGATAGGAACAGTGTGTACGATGGCAACGAAGACTCGGACAGCTCGCACAACGAGATGGAGATCGGGACAGAGATTGATGAAGACTCCTCCACCTCCAACCGAGTCATCAAAAAGCAGATGATGAGTAAAATAATGGCTCCCAAATTATCAAATCATAAAAAATCGCCACGCCTTAAGCAACAAGCAAATTCCAAATCAAGCGGCTCAGTAAAGGGTGATGATGAAGACGTCCCTGGATACATTTATAACAGTGAAGCCCCGAAAGCCGACATCAAACCAGTCAAAGATGTTGAATGTAAACGCTGCTTCCAGGTCCTTCCCGACGGCCCTTCCTTCGAGACCCACAACCTGAACCAGCACAACGTCTACACCTGCTTGGTGTGTTACAACACCTTTACCTGTCGCAACAACATGAAGCGCCACATGCGGCTGCACACGGGTTACAAACCGTACCAATGTACGCTGTGCTCGGAGAGCTTCACTCGCAAAGACGACATCAAGCGGCATCTCATCAAACACAACTACAACAAGCCATTCCGATGCAACCTGTGTAACAAAGGCTACATGGATCGAAAAACAATCAAAAACCACATGAAGAAAGAACACGGCACCAAACTGCTGCACTGCTGCCCAACCTGTGGCGAAAGCTTCAACGATGTCTTGAAATTCCAGAAACACAAGAAAAGCCACCCAGAGCTGATGGTGTACCAGTGTTCCATTTGTAACTTCTCGGGATCCAACCCTCTGATGTACAACAAACACATGCTGGTACATAGCCAAGAAAAAACCTTCACCTGTGTTCCCTGTGGGTCAGAGTTCACTGACCCTTTCAAATACACCGGCCACCTTAAGAAACATCGATCCGATGGAAACTTTGATTCTTACCAGTGTTGCTTCTGCTCCCATGTTCTTCCAACCTACGACCAATTCATCAAGCATGAGCATACTCATGTCCAGAGTAAGCGCCATACCTGTACTGTGTGCATGAAACAGTTCCGATATCCCTCTAATCTCCGCGAGCATATGCTGATCCATTCAGACATGAGCCACAAAATTAAAGTACACATAAAGAAGGAGATTATCCCCTCCAACATCAAGAATGAGGTTGATGGAGATGAAGATATGTTGACTTCAGACAACAAAGCAGAGCCGGTCACCATAAAAACGGAACCAGAAATGACCGAAACCGAGAAGGAACAGATTTGTAGCCAGTACTGGTGCACCGAGTGCCAGACGGGCTTCGAGTCGGAGAATGATCTCACAGACCATATCTCGTTTGCACATGATGAGTCTGTCATGAAACCAGATGCCTGCAGTGGACTTGATAACTCGAATGATGATGGAACGTTGAAGTATGAAGATTCCCTTAATGATGTCGAAGAGGATGATGATGATTCCAGCAGTGACAACGAGGACGAAAACTTTAAGGTTCCAAAGAAGGTCAACAACAAGGGCCTGAATAAAGACCCTGACAATGCCTACAGTCTGCTGCCATCTCATTTAAATCACCTAGCAGAGACATCAAACAGCAGAATGAACTCGGAGGATGAAGAAGTAGGGTCGGAATGCTCCAACCAGTCAGAACACAATAGTATGGGGAACCCTAAGAGTGTTTCTCCCAGTTTCTCAGACACTACGAGCCCTGCTCCTAATATGCCAGTCTTCCCGATGAACGAACAAGATAACCACACCAGAATGTCTTCTTCCTCTCCGTCACCGGTCACCAACTCCACCTCTCCCAATAACTTCAGCACCGTTACGCGATCTCCAGGATTTGAGCGGGTCATCACACCAGAAGTGCTCTTCAGAACAAAGGAGCCTTTTAAGTGCGATATCTGTCGTGGAACATTTGATGATTTTGAGTCTTTTGATAAACATTGCAATTCCATACATCGAAGGTATATTTGTGATTTTTGTGGAAAGCAATTCACTTCGAAACCAAATCGAGATCGTCATGTCCGCTATCACACTGGAGAAAAGCCATACAAATGTGAACTTTGCGGCCAGTCATTTTTCCGTGGTGATGATCTTAAATATCACAGAACCACTCGACACTCCGATTTTTTCACTTTTAACTGCAACAAATGTAGAATGACATTTGCATGGGCAAAAGATTTAGAAAAACACTTGTTGAAATGCCATCGTTAGACCTTATCATAATTGTGTATTCTGCTATTTTCATTTATACCAGACATTATGAGTTTTAAGTGACCCATGGTTATTAAGGAATGAAAGTCTTGTGTATCTGCGGTGGATATATCAGAAACTAAACTTCTCTAAAGCAAATATTGAACTCTCTTTTAGATGACTGAAGTTTTATCTCAATCTAGAGACTCTATCAAAACTATAGTTTTAAACAAGAAAAGCTTTTGGTAGAAGAAAAACTTCCATAGAGGCCATTTTTGATTTGTAGAGCTGTATTTGTACTGGCTGGGGGGTGTTCACTAGTACGTATACTATAAGCCACTTGTATTATATTTACTTTGTATACATTGGAAGTTTAATGCACTCTGTTATAAATGTATCTTCTTTTTTGTGTATATATGTAGATAAGGAAGTTCAGGTACATGCCTCGTGTGTCTATTTTCATATTTGTGCGTGCATGTTGCTGAGAGTATACCCTGGACATTTTTTAAACAGACTCAGCTGTAGCACTTACCACAATTCGTGGAATTTATGCAAAATAAAAAAAGTATGCATGAATGTCAGCCTGTTCAGATGTATGGTGGTTATGTAAGGAGTTTTTAAAATGTCGAATCGTTAGTTAACAGTATCATACAGAACTGTCGGTGATTACAATATCAAGGTTGTTATTTTTTTTTTAAATATTTGTACAGCATATGTCTATGAGCAAGCCGAATTTTTGATGTAAATCTTGTGGAAAAGGGAAATAGATTTATTGTTTGGAGTTTTTTTTACCAAAATTTGAGACTGTGGTGGAAATGCAGGGAATTACTCCTTGGGAAATACAGTGTTAGTTTCAGATCCTATGTCCTGACCTGGTATTATTTTTAATGTTTCTTTTGTGTTGAAAAGTCACACCAGAATAATCTGCAGTGTTGCATGGGATTTAAATCTTTTTTCCTTCCACATTGGGGTATACCCACTCTTCAGCGATATCTGGGATTTCCCAGCTTTTTTATTTTGTGGACAAGATAATGAACCGCCACCTTCCTTGATATTTAGGACGAATGATGACTATGCATAACATATTGGGGTAGACTTGAATGAAATACAATGTACCGGTACACGTTAGTATCAGAACAGGTGTAAAAGGGGTCTTAAACTGTGTTTGCATTAACTTTATATACTGTGCCTTATTGACATATTTTCAGAAGCACCATTACAACTGGTTTTATACAACGAGTCGAAATCCAATAGGATTTTAGTTATGTGCTACCCTTTCCGTGTGTGCCTTCATATAGATGGATGTTATGCCTTCTGTACAGAAATAAATTTATTATACCTTTTTGCTTGTCTCTTCATTCACACTTTGAATTTCAATGCCTTAAATTTGTTTGCATTTAAAAGGACCTGTTATGAAATTTGCACAGTAAACCAGTTTGCATAATATTTTTCTTGAATTTATTTTATAGAAAACCTTTGTTCAAAGCTTGCCTATATTATACTCAGTAAAAATTTATTTTAAATTTTATTTTGCAAAAAGATCACAACAAATTATTTTTCTACAAGAAACTGGTTAAATGTGATCTTAAAAAGGTCTTGAACCACTTAGAAGATTTGAAATGGATTCAATCCAGAAATACTTTTTACAATCGTTGCACAGATCAGTTTTCTCCTTCAGTGTAGAGAGTTTGGAAATTTCGTGTACAAGGGAGACGACAGAAGGGTTCTTGCCAATGGCTGTACAGTAACCTGGCTGTACAGAGACAATGGTTATGATAATTTCTAATACTACTTCATATTTAATTACTAGAGTCACCAAGACCATGGACTCTGGGTATAGTTTGTGTCCAACAACTATTTGATGTACTAAGCTGATCTATATATATGTTGATTTTGGCCATTAAATCATTGCCTCTTGGAAATCAACAAAACTTGTGAAGCTCTTAGCCATGCTTCCAAAATCAGTGCATATTCATTTGATCCCATTTAAACTTCTTTAGGTGTCACTGTGTGAACTAAAATGTAACATTATATAAATTGGCTCTGAAATATATATAAAATTAGTCGATCCTGCAAGAATTTATATTGATAAGTATTTCAAAGTCGTGCTGTTCAAATGTTAGGTGAATGTAACACTGTGTTGTCCAACCAATATCTTACATTTTTAAATCAAACTTCATGAATTGGATGATCACACTGCAGTGGCTGACCCTTGATTTTTTGGTTAAAGTGCCCAGAAGTCATATCCCCGCCAAGCTTCAGTGCTTTGACCATCTTGGATATTATCATCCAACAGATGCCTGCCTGACTGGGAAAATTACTAAATAAAACTGAATAATTTGATAACATTTTTGTGTAAAAAAAATTTCCTCTGAAATGTAGTCATATAAGAAGTTTAATTTAATGTAAGTTTAATTTCATTGTGAAATCGCAGCTTTTGAGTTTGGGTGTCAACTTGGGGAATAAGAAGTAGAGGTCATTTTAGTGGGTGGTGCCCCGAGTAAGTCTCAAGGACACTGTCTAGCATAATGTAAAAAAAAATCTCAATAGAAGACTGGTAGGATTTTTATTTAATAAATATCAGAGATATATGTCACAACTCTTCTTTGATAAGAATTAACATACAAGTGCATATAAAGGAGGGACTCTCTGGTAATTTTAAGTATTGCCACATACATGTGAACAGTTGTTCTTATTGTTGCATGGTTTACATTTGTTACAGATATTGATGAATGTCAAGATTATAGGAAAAATTTATGTCCAAATGAATGCATCAACACACCTGGTTCCTTTACCTGCAACTGTAGCATACCTGGCTACCTGGATAGTTCATCAGACAAGTTCTGTCAAGGTAAACAAATTATCTGTACTGTGGTTTTCAAGGCCACCTGAATATGTCATTAATAGTAGTTCATCAAAAAAGTTTTGTGAAGGAGGACACCTACATGTCCTGTAGTATCCCAAACTACCTGTATAGTTTATGGACAAATTCTGTCAAGGTGAGATAACAGTCTGATCAGTATAATCCCAGGTACCTGTACTAGTGCTATAGACAAGTTCGTCAGGGTAAGATAAGTACATGTACTCTAGTCTGAAGGTAACTGTAGTATATATCCAGCTACCGGTACTTAACAAGTCTACAGGCTAAGATAATCACTCATGCTGGAGAATTCTAAGCTGTTTTTGACAGTTCAACAGATAAATTCATTAAAGGTGAGAGAGATAATACCTTAATCTTAATTATGTGTACCAGAAGCCAGCATATACAATTATCAAACATGCTGTTTTACTGTGAAGCAATGACTTTCTTTTACAGATAAAAATGAATGTCTGGAGAACAAAGGGAATTGTCAAGAGATCTGTGTCAACACTGTGGGATCCTATCATTGCGAGTGTAGCAAGGGAATGAAGTTACTGAATGACAGCCACAACTGCACAGGTAAGTCTACCTAGCTTAAAAATAGTCTCACCTTTACAGGTAACAATAAAATTGAAGGTACATGTAGGTACAACTGTACATGTATTAGCACTGTATATACTGGTATATATCTAACTTAATGGTAGTCATACCTATGAAGGTTACAATACCTAACTTAATGGTAGTTACACCTTTTTAGGTAACACTATACCTAATTTCTCAAGAACAAGATGTCATGCCTGTACAGATAACAATACCTAACTTAATGGTAGTCACCCCTTTTCAGGTAACATTACCCAACTCAATGACAGTAACACATGTACATTTTCAGGTAACACTACCTTACCCAATGGTAACTACTTTTCTACAGGTAAAACTATCTAACTAAAAAAGTATCACCTGTACAGGTAATGCTACTCAACTCAATAATAGTTGCACCCCTAAAGGTAACACTAGCCAACTCATTCTCTACAGTATCACTAACTCAATAATTGTTACTTCTGTACAGGTAACTCTCCGTAACCCCTGTACAGGTAAAACTACCTAACCTAATGGTAACTACCTCTCTACAGGTTACCTATAACTAACTGGTAGTTCCATTCTAGAGGTGTTACCTTAACCTAACTAACTTATTCAATGATACCATTACCTCTTCAGGCATCTTTTAATTAAACCAAATAGTAGGGAGAATTATTTTTATGTTTTTTCACTAAGACTAAAACAACCATACACCCTTGAACTACTAGAATGCATTTCATTGTTTAATTATAAAATTTCAATTTAAACTCTCCAATTTTTCAAAATTGTATAAATCAAGGAATTCTATATAATACATGTAATTCATAATTTATATAGGGATTATACTATAAATCTGTGCACATTTATATAGTTTGTTATTTTCTGTAACATTAAGTAAGACTGGGAAAGTTTTGTTAATTGTTTTGATACTGGTACATCATAATTAATGAGGCAAATTAGAAAAACAAATATCCTTATGCAAAAGGAACAAAGAACATAATTGTAGGAAAGGTAGTTTCCTTTGTTTGTCTTCGCATCACATACTTCATCACCATGAGGAAACATCAGTTTGCTTAGCTCTGGGAAGACTAAAAATTACAATGGTCCCTGTGAACTGTTCACAGTGAATCGGTGGTGGATTTACGCTTAGTCTGGGGGTCACTTCCCTAACAATGGCAGAGCTATGTTGTAAGTTTCCCAAACCAATTTTCCTGGTCTGGAGACCAAACACCAGGAAAATGGAAAATTCTTTGTGGAATCCAGACTTTGTTTCCTGGAAATGATTGCTGATTAGGGTTACTATTAAATCTTCCTGGAGGTGTGTTAGTTATAACTGAAGTAATTAACCGAGAACTAGTTTTTAGCTTATATTATGTTCTGTTCAGATATTTTGAACTGTACTGAATTATTAAACTATATTAATATATTATTTGTTATTTTGATTATTTTAATAGTATATTTCTTATTAGCTGGTTTCTCCATATATTATATTAACATGAAATGTATCGATTTGTTTTGCCATGCTGATTATTCATCCTCCTCATGCATTTAGAATTATGTTTCCATAAAAAGGAGACTTAATACCGTAGATTCTTATGCAAATAATGAATTCCGCTATATTCAGCTGTGTGCATCAAATTCCGAGAATATAAATTTGCAAATCCAAATTTTTTGTCATATTTTAAATTAGTTGACATCTGTCCGACAAAATAAAAGTGAGATTTTAAAATCTGTATGATACATGTATGCTTTCCCCCAATTCTATGCTGATATTGGTTCCAATTCTACAGAAGTCATTTATGTATACATGAACTACATTAAAAAAGCAGTTCTTGTCTTTGTCCTGTAGATGTGGATGAGTGTGTGGAAGTTGGCCCCAGGATTTGTAAAAACGGTGACTGCATCAACACAATTGGGGGGTACCAATGTCTTTGTCACCATGGTTACCAACAGCACAAGGACGGAATCCACTGTACAGGTCAGGGCAAGGTTGTGGAAGAAGAGAAAAGAGGAGATTACTAGCATTTGTATATACTGAATTATAAACTGGATTAATTAATATTAAAAGGACAGAGTGGTCATTTTTAAGCTATATAAATTTCCATAAAATGAGGAGCATTGCATGTATAAAAAGAAATATATTCATATTTCAGAGCTAATATATTTTTCACAAAATGACAGTTTATGCATGCGCGGATCCAGAAAATTTTTCCAGGGGGGGTCCGAAGGATAATTGTGTTTGCCAGGGGGGGTCCGAGGCATATTTTCGCGATAATTTTACTATGTAAATTTAATAAATTTTCATTTTCCAGGGGGGCCGGTCGGGACCCCCCCGACCCCCCCTCTAGATCCGCGCATGTTATGACTTATAAATATCATTTACAAAATTCCTGAGGATCTGATGGATATTTTGTTGACCACCCAGCCTCCTTAAAAGTGACTTGATTTTCATATTTAATGACAGGCAACAGGGTATCCACCTTATATATAAATACTGTATAATATCCATTTTTTTCGTGTATCACAAAATTTGCAAAAATGGTGAAAATGTGTGGCATGTTTAATTTGCATGTCTCATTTTTTGTATAGAAATTAATACAGGATACTATTTCTGCGATTCAAAATTGTGCAATTTAAAAGAGATAGCGAAAAAAGCAAAAAAAAGACCATTGCAAAAATTATAGGATATAAGGTATGGGCTCCTGTGAGTTTTAATGATACCTGCACGCAACTGTTTGTAGCCATCTTTTAACTTTTACCATTCTTTGAAACATCTTTTTTAGAACTTTTGCTTCCAATTTTAACAAAACTTTCAAAAATATGTAGGTAAAGGAGAATCATGAATAATTCAACTGAAGGGCCACCCTAATACTGTAAATCAACATTTATTTGTGATGACTTTATTTCGTGATTAACAAGTGTAAAATTGGTTGATGGCAACTAATTTTCACGATGAAGATGAAAATAATTGACATCGTAAAATCCGAGACATCAGAGGACTAACGGGTTCGTGGTGAGAAATGTTCATGTCAAAGAATATCTCGCAAACCTCGTAAAAATTTCTTGCACCTGATTAAAAGTTGGTTTACAGTAGATAAAACCTTTTCATTTTCGATGTAACTGCATGCATAATTATGTTCCATGCAATATCTAGATCTGAACGAGTGTAAGGATGGGAACAATGGCGGCTGTCAGGACCTCTGTGTGAACACTGTTGGTTCCTTTCATTGTGCGTGTTCTTGGTCCGGGTACCAGCTACATCCCAACATGGTGGACTGTGTTGGTAAGTCATTGACCTACTTTTTAAACATGTATATGCATATGTTGTTCCAGACAGAAATAAACCGTACCGTTTGCCAGTCCATCGAATATCGCATGTCCATACCATATTTTATTTTACCTTTATCTGGCTCATGATTCACTAAAGAGTATCTTTAGGAAAAAAAGTGAGCAGTGATTATGAACCATATTTCTCAGATTTTGGTCAAGGTCATATCAAATCCTTTTGTAATATCCTTAGTCATACCATTTATTATTTACATTTGTCCCAATCTGTTTTATTCTTTTTCAACAGAAAACCTTTAAGTGAGTGAAAGTGTGCAGTGACCTTGAACCATAGGTTTTAGGTGAAAGATAAAGGTCATAGCAAACCTTTGTATAAAATCCTTGTTCAAAACACATTTCTCTCCCTTTGGCACAATCTGGCTCATAATTTACTCAAAGAGAGCTTGCAAGGGTGTGCAGTGACCTTAAACCAAGTTTCTAGGTCAAAGGTGAAGGTCATAGCAGATATCTGTGAAATTTAGATAATTTCTTTCCTCTTGGCACAATCTAGCTAAGACTTTATCAAAAGAGTGCCTGTAGGTGTGTTGGCCTCACTGGATTTGATCACATGACCAACCAAATTCATATCCCAGTAAACTTTTTAAATTGCTGTTTATTTCTTAAGAAAACATTACACTGGGACATTGTAACCTTTACACTGATTCTACGTAAACTATACGCTGCAGGTCATTGTAAACTTATACACTTTTAGAAATTGTAAACTTTGGCTCTATGTAGACAATACACTGTGTGTCATTGTAACTGTACCACTGGAGTCTATGTAAATATTACACTATGGATCTGTGCAAAACAGCGCACTTGAGGGCTTTGTCAACATTACACTATACAGTGTTTATCTATATTTACAGCACACCATAGATTTATGTTTACAGCACTCCATAGGTCTATGTTTACAGCACACTATAGGTCAAAATTTACAACACACTCTAAGTCTATGTTTATAGCTTACTATAGGTCTATGTTTTTAGCTTACTATAGGTCTATGTTTTAACTTACTATAGGTCTATGTTTACAGAACAGTATATAGGTATATGTTTATAGCTTGCTATAGGTCTATGTTTATAGCTTACTATAGGTCTATGTTTTTAGCTTACTATATAGGTCTACAACACACAATTGTTTTTTAAAAAACCTTTAGAATAGGTTTGTGAAATGTAGCACACTTGTTGAACACTTTACTACAGGTTTGTGTAACACAGCATACTATGGGTCTGTATTTAACAGCAATCTGACTTAAAGTTTACCTTGGTGTGTCAAGCAGAAATAACATTGGCCAGGAAAGTTGTCATAATCAGTCACTGGCCTGTCGTAATTAATGGGGGACCGACGACCCATTGTGTTAATGAGTATGTGTCACATGTTATTAACCTTTCACCTCAGACGTGGATGAGTGTGCTGACAATAACGGTGGATGTGAGGATGTGTGTATAAACACGTTTGGGGCGTTCTACTGCTACTGTGAAAATGAGGGCTACGTGGTTCATGACAACAGGAAAAACTGTACTGGTAAGAAATATTGATACAAATCAGCAATGCATAGACAATAATTTTATATAAAAAATGAATAAATTCTTGGTTTAATCTTAATTTCTTCATGTCCTAGTATGCACTAGTATGTTAATTTACAATGGCTGATGCCAGTACACAACTTTACACTTTGTGTTGATAATATTTTTGTTAGATTTGAATATTATCTAATCTTGGAATAATTTATCAGCATTTTTAGGGTAACAGAACATTGCCTAACATTGGTATTAAAGTAAAGTCATTTTTAAAAATGCATTTGAGTTATTTTGCAAAGTAAGTAAATGCCTACGATTGCTTTTTCAGTTTGTAGAGAACATCAGTACATTGATGAGGGGAGAAAACTATGCATCAACTGTCCTGAGAATTCCATAGCAACACAGAACTATACAGCAACCTCTGTAAGGGACTGTTACTGTGACAACGGTTACCAAGGAGATCCAGGGAATGGCTCAATATGTCAGGGTAATCTAGAAGATTCAATTAAATCTGAATTTGTATGATTACCAGAATTCAATGGAAATTTAGAAGTGTTGATAAAGTAGATCTATTTTATTCCTGTAGATATTAATGAATGTGACAATAACACCTTAAACTGTTCAGAGGGCTGCCTTAATTTGCCAGGAAGTGCTGTTTGCACATGCCCCAAAGGGTTCTTCTTGGAAAACGACAACAAAAGCTGCTCTGGTTTGTGTTGAGATTTTTTTCACTGCAGAGATTGTAAATTTTTTATCGAAAGTGACCGTTGTTTTAAGACTCCATTGACTAGAGATTTTTTAAGAGAATGAACCATTCATTCATAATTATAACAAGTCAGAAGGAATGAATTAAAAATTTACAAAAATTCTGTACTAATTAATATTTGATTATGATATACTTCTGTTAGAGGAAGCAAGAGCTATTCTTAATTGAAATGCCAGTAGCCTATATTGTGTAGGTCACATCATAAGGTCAATTTTACCTGAGTAAACTCTATGTGTTGAAATAAATGGTCTGTTTGACATTTAGACATAGATGAATGTTGGGAACAGAATGGGGGCTGTGAGGGGAGCTGTGAGAACACTGTGGGGTCATATCACTGTCTGTGCCCCCTGGGGTACCAGCTGAACTATGACAACCACACCTGTCTGGATGTTGACGAGTGCTGGCCCGACAAGTTCAACTGTTCTCATGAATGTGTCAACATGGAGGGCAGTGCTAGGTGCTCCTGCCTCCATGGTTACAACCTGCAGGATGATGGGAAATCCTGTCAAGGTGAGGGAGGAGCAGCCAGCGACTATCTTGAGTCTCACACAGAGACACCATTATATCACAATCCATATGATGTTACCCAAAATAGTATACCCTGGCTCGCGGCTTTATTCAGATGACTGATTTTTGTGGGTATTTTGACAGACGTGGATGAGTGTACAGAGTACGGCGTACAGCTGTGTGAAGATCGCTGCATCAATACCGAGGGATCCTATCAGTGTCTATGTACTGACCTTGGCTATAAACTCTCCTGGGATGACTCCTCATGCTCAGGTGCATAGATCTCTACCCCTCTCTCTCTCTCTAAATTATTATTTAGCCTCTACCTATATACCCCCCTCTCTCTTTCACATATACCAGTATAAATATCCTTCCCTCACTATCTGTCTCCCCCTCATTTGATAAAGACTATATATATTTTGTTTTGTGGAATTTGTTAAACAATTCAAATTATGTTCAAAGTGATGTATAAAGGCAGGTTCAGCTGTGTGTGTATAAAGGGGAATAACTCTTATTATTTTAATTGTTGAATTTTACTTCACAGACATAAATGAATGTATGGAAGGGGAGAATGCATGTGAGGACCAGTGTATTAACGTCCTTGGTTCTTACCGCTGTGAGTGTACGAAGGAAGGCTACACGGTCGGCATGGACGGACGTACCTGTGACGGTAAATTAAATTGATGAGGAGTACTGAACACATAGTTATATCACACCGATTTTGTCTCACTTGCTTACACATTGCATAAAGTTTACAGAGAGAACATTAGATCTTGTATGGTACTAGACTTATTTACTTTAGGTCATTCATATTAAATTTGCAAAAAAGGCAAATGGTTTAAAGAGAAGTATGTAATACATTGGGCTATAAAGACCAATGTATAAATTCCATTCCAGTCACAAATATTTGTTCCTATTGAAATTAATAATAATAAATAAACTTATTTTGCAGACATTGATGAATGTCAGATGCCAAACGTAAACAAGTGTAAACACCGCTGTCAAAATTTACCAGGCAGCTTTATTTGTCGCTGTCACCCTGGATACACAAGTACCGGTTACTATGACTGCCTGCGTAAGTACTAGTCTTGCCGGTTTTTGTTTTTGTTTTCCGGAGTCATAAAACTTACATGTACATAAGCTTACTAGTGATCACACGCTCACTTTTACAAAAATTGATATAGAGTGGGAATCTGAAACTGAGATAAAAATTTAGCTTTTATGAGTTTTACAGCCCTATGGCCAGGTGCAATTCAAATAATGTCCACTGACTTAATCTAGATGAGATTCGGCATTACAAGGAATATATATTTCACTGAAGACTTTTGTCCAATTATCTTTACAAATCTCACTGAAATGATCTCTGACTTTCTAAATAAAATCTTGACAAGATGTAAAACAACATATTATATACAAAAAATCAAATCTATGAATATTATGATGGTCCCTACCTACAGTCGTTTGATTTTTTCGGTATATAAACTAATCGTTGGAGATGATTGTTATGAATTTAAAACATCTATTTCAGCATGTTCCATTGGTTACTATAGCAACATCAGTGACTTTGACTGTGTGCCATGTCCCCCTCTCTCCACCACAAAACAGATTGGCAGTGTCTCCATTGACGACTGTGTGTGTATAAAGGGTTACCATGGAAACTTAACTTTGGGAGAGAATTGCACAGGTCCACAGCATTTGTGTTTTAAATTTATTTACACAGTATTGCAAAGGCAAATATAAAGGAATAATATTATCATGATAACTTAGCAAACTATATTGTATTAAACAAATATTGACTGGGGTTGAGGGCAACATTAATTATAATAGCCGCTAAGGGACAAAATATATTGCCAGACCTGAAGTGGAGGGCAATATATTAGTCCCAAACACAGGCAACATTTGTTTTGTTACATGAAGAAACAAACTAAAAATCAAAAAAGGATTTGAAAACAGATCGTCGTAATTTTTTTTTAGCTTAACATGGAATTCACAAGTTCACTTTTGCGCGAGTCCATTTCCAAAATGTTCTCAGCGTCAAACGGCCACTGCTAATATTCTGCCGCCTGTAGGAATTATACTACATATGTTCTTAATGTTTTTACTTCTCAAAAATTGGAAAATCTTTGTTTCCTATTATGAAAGCAAACCACCCCACTGTGCGTCGATCCTTCACTTGCCTTGTACTGATTGCCCTACTATGATGTCACCTTGTTTTGGAGTCCCAAAGTAACCATCTACGAATTAATTTAGCGTTGAATCATGATTTTTTGTAAGTATACATATCTCATAACTGCAGCAGGTGTGCGTACAAATTGAGTAACGCGCGTCAGCGCGTTATGAAAATTCATATTAATGAAAGAGCCACAGTAAAAGACACAAGTGTGAACTAAATTTTATTTTCGCTTGTTACATTGCAATTTACAGCGTTCAACATTTGTGACATCATAATAAAACTTGTCAATTTAACCTTTGAGTACCCTGTGTGCATTACAATGTTATAACTGCCGTAGCTTTCAACACACTTTACAAGCAAAAAATATTGTGGAATGTAAATAAAAGCAATTGATTGAAATGATGGGAATGTTCTCTAAATTTTATTCCCAGCCAGTCAGTACACGTAATAAAAAAATATTGACCAGTCAATATTTTTCAGACGAGGTAATATTTTAATCACGGTCTTGACCATTCGTCTACACAGAGTTATATAAGTAGATCCAGTGTTCTGTGTTGTCATACTTTATTGTAATACTTTGAATTCTTTAAAATTTGTGCAAGATAGTTTTATTTATTTTATGTGAATATAATCACATGGATGTAATTAGAAATACTGTTAAGTTCAAAATATTTTTGCAGCTTAATCTTATCCTTAATTTCCAATTTTTTACACATTTAATCTTTGCTAAGGGGAAATAACTCCTTTTCTGACTTTTCTCTCAGTTGTATGTCTAAATGCTATAATTTTTCTAATCCCAACAACCAATTTTACAATGTGTTTGTAGTTTTACTTTTTTAACACAGTTGGCAATAAGATTAAAAAAGAAAAACAAGTTTCTGCCTGCAAAGATTTTACTTATAACAAAAAAAGTACTGTTTTCTGATGCTAAAATATGCTCAAGTTCATGTTTATCTGACATCTCAAAAAGTGTGATGACATGTATATTTTTTCAAATAATTGATGAAATTTAAGTCTATTAAGTTGAATGCAGTTCTGTTTTTCAACTTTCATCAGAGAATTTTTACGAGTATGGAGTTACCTTAAGTGAGAAAATACTACTGTACAGTAACAAAATATTATATTGTTATAATCTTACTTGGATTTTAATTTTAGATCTTAACGAGTGTGAAGTGGACAACTTTGGGTGTGAGCACAAATGTTTCAACACTTGGGGCTCAGCCATGTGTGGCTGTCATGAGGGGATACCAGCTAAGTGAAGATGGCAAGAATTGTACAGGTAAGTCTGGCTAACAGGAAGGGTACCAGCTTAATGAGAGAGAAATATATGATATTTGGACAGGCGAGTCTGGTAGAAGTGAGAGGTAGCAGCTAAGTAAATAGGTTGTGGATTTTATTATAATTTTACACAGGATGAGTAGATATTTTACAGAATCAAGGAGGAACCTGATATTAACATTGATATCATACCACTTAAATAGGCACTGGGAAGTTCGAACAGTTCTGATGTATAGACTTGTATTGTATGGAGCTTTCTAATGTGTACTTCCATGTTTTCCAGACATAGATGAGTGCACCTTTTACAGCCACTACTGTATTGACAAATGCATCAATGTTCCTGGCACCTTCAAGTGTGGATGTAGAGAAGGGTTCGTGATTGGGTACGACGGCCGTTACTGCAATGGTAAATAATGCTTGTATAATGCTTATATATCTAAAGATAGACAAAGAACACAATACTGGTACATGTAAAGCAAAATCATCTTCGTATAACATGTTCGTTATCATGCAATGCAAAGAATTGAGTCAATGAGAGCCCAAAAGTGAAATAATGCAGCAGCTAGTATGTGTAACAATGAAGTAATACCTGTGTAACACCTTGGTATTGTTGTTGTAATACCTGTGTAACACCTGTGTATTGTTGTTGTAATACCTGTGTAACACCTGTGTATTGTTGTTGTAATACCTGTGTAACACCTGTGTATTGTTGTAATACCTGAGTAACACCTGTGTATTGTTGTTGTAATACCTGTGAAACACCTGTGTATTGTTGTTGTAATACCTGAGTAACACCTGTGTATTGTTCTTACAGATGTAGACGAGTGTGTGGAGGGCCACCAGTGTGAGGACTGGTGCGAGAACACCTGGGGCTCGTACGTCTGTCTGTGCAGGAAACTTGGCACAGTTCTGGCCCCGGATGGAGTCTCCTGCATGCGTAAGCGTTTATCATGTTCCTTAACTTCTTACTTATGTAACCAGATATAAAAGGAAACTGGGATTTGCAAACTATTATTGATTCATTCAAGTTAACTTTGAATCGAACGGTCCATTCTTTTGATAAATCTCTAGTCAATGGAATCTTTTCATTCTCAACAACTTTCATTCTCAAAGCATTGCAGATCGATCTTAGTTCAAATTGTCCTCAATTTATTTTTCTGGATGATCTGACCTAAGACATGTTTTACAGTAATACAATGTATAACAGAGGAAGAGTCATAAAGCAGACTGACTTTTCTCTCATAGTCTCCCTTGATGAAAAGCTACCCTGTCCCGAGGACATATTTGTGGAGATCCATCAGTCCCAGAGCGAGGCTGAGGTGACCCTGCCTGACCTAGTGACCTATGATGATGTGGAGGTAACCCCTGAGTGGGCGAGGAGTAAGGAGGGATTCCCTGTGGGGTCTACCACTGTGACCATCCAGACCCGGCCGGGATCCCTCTACAATGACTCCTGCAGCTTCTCAGTGCACGTACTTGGTAAGTGACGGTCACCTGCAGAGCTAATGGTATATAGAATTGTAGCTCTGTTCTAGATTTTAGGTTGCCAGAACATAGGACAACAATTCTGTACATACAAAAAAAAATCTTTTATGATCAGTCTTGACCTGTTGTGACTTTTTCTTGCATTATACTTTTACTGTGTTTAGAATATGGATAATGTTGATTTTTTAATATCAACTTTCAAGGCCATCATGAAGGCCAGGTCATTGTGAGGGAGTGAGTGTTTGTACAATTGATCTAATATTTCATCCCCTTGTTGTAGAAATATGTGGACTTGGACGATACAAAGCCCAAAACAGCACAAAGTATGTCACCGCCTGCCTGGATTGTGAACTAGGGACTTACCAGAATGACCGTGGAAAATCCTCCTGTAAATCCTGCTTCCAGGGAATGTACCAGGATGAAACCGGCCAGTCAGACTGCAAGTACTGTGCCCCAGGAACATACCAAAACAGAACCGGCCAATCAAAATGCTTGCCTTGTCCCCCGGGGACCTATCAGGATGAGTACGGACAGTACAAGTGTAAGGTGTGTCATACCGGAACGTTCCAGTGGCAGGGGGGACAGGACATCTGCTTCTACTGCCCCCCAGGCATGTATCAGAACTCCACCAGTCAGGCCGACTGTAAGCGGTGCCCCAAGGGCTATTACTAGGACGAGATCGGGGCCGTTAAGTGTAAAATGTGTCCCCCCGATAAACGTCTGTATCCAGATAATGCAGGCATACAACAACAGTGCCCAGACCTAGAATAAAAGAATCAAAATTGGCGGAGGAAGAATAAATCAAACTTGGTGGAATGGTGTTTGAAATAGAATAATATGTTCTTAATGAGAGTCATGTAACAGAAGATGCATTTTCAAATATATTAAATTTTACAAACAGACCATCAATGTCTTAATCAATTAGTCTTCCTTCAAAATGCAGGTTTATAAATATTCTGCTGACAGTCACCAGAAATCACCCACAATAAATTATGTAAAAAACATGAATAACCATTTGCATTCAGTATATGATTATTATAATACATGTATTACAGAATTGTAAATCTTCTTCATAGTAGTGTAACCAGAATGAGTAAGACAAGGGCAATAACTCTTGTGATCAAAGTAATACCCTAATGTCATATACTGGCTCAGTAAAAGTCAACCCAGGTAAGTAGATTCCTGAACTATGCATGGTCAACACTTGAAATGAAAACACCAATAAGATTCAACCCAATTTATTAATGTTTATTGAGTTGATTTAAGCAGAGAAATATATATATATCCTCGGAGGTCCATGAGTCGTTACCATAAGAATGTCTTCCACTTTAATCACTTAATGAAAATTTTGACACTAAATTATTAATAGCAGATATCTAAAGTACATCTATTTCTTCATAAAACTTTACACTGTATTCATTATTTTTTATTTGATAAACAAATAAGTGAGCATTCTAAGCACCAATGAAGCGGAGAAGGCTATTTTGAAAACTGGTCCTAGAGTCGTGACGTCAGATATAAACAAAACTATGAGGCCAAAACAATCTAAACATTAGTTAATAATGGACAATAGTGCTAACAATAACGAATTGCACAATATAGCAAATTATGAAGATAAATTATGAATATTTTACAACAAATTGAACAATATAGCCTAAAAAACCGTAACACAATAACACCGGACGCTTTCAAAAAACTGTAGTCTCTGGGCCAACTTTATGCAAAACTCTATCTCTGAGAGTAGCATTTGGCACTTTAGATATCATTGATGCCTTTTTCACTGAAATTTTCATGTTCGAAATGTGTCTAAAAATTGTACACGTCTGGATCCAAGCAATGTTGAACTCTAGTCTCGTTCAACCAGACGCTCGGCTGTCTCCGTTAATCTACCAAGAGAGACTCTGCTTGTCGGAAATTTACGGAGACAGCCGAGAGACTATATTGAACTCTGGCGTAGGAATACATACAACTACAAAAAACAATTAAATTGTTCGTACTATATGAAATCTGACTATTTTTAAGGTATTTATAAATACGTTTCATTTGAAAACAATGGTACAAATTACAGTACACCGAATTTATCTATTATTTTCAAGATCTACGTTCAGCGGTGATGATTAGTGCTTAGGTCCAAACACTGTTTCACTTTCGGTTTGCCAGAGTAACTGCATAGGAGAGTTGATTAAAATTAACTCCCAAAAATGTTCAGAGCTTTAAAACCAGGAGACTTGTGTGCTAAGAATAGAAATGGGAACCTACCCTTACAAACAGAAAGAAAACTAACCAAACACTCTTACATTCATGTATATATACCTGCATGGATTCTATTCAATAATTTTAACCAATGGAGTCCAAAGAAAGAAGACCGACTTAGCCAACCAGAAACTACCTGGTAGCATATTTATATATTAAGGTAAGAGTGACAACATGGATACTTTTTCCTGTTTCTCAAACCGTGTACTATAAATTACGAAAAGTACTGAAAAATGAACTACCTAAAGTAAGTTTTTGATTTGTATCTGTAATAAAAAATCTTGAAACTGTCAGGTATATAAATATAAGAAAACTGTTTTATTACAAAAATTTAAACTACTACTTTAATATGACCAGTTTGCATAATGATATTTTGGAAAGATATAGATAATTTTACATACATGTACGTTCAGTGAAAATTCAAATGGCCTACAAGTGACGGCCCTAGATCGTAATTTAGAAATTAAATAAAAGAGAAAAACAAGATTATTCCGTATATTATATAAATTGCCAGATTAAAATCTGGTAGGGATAAATAATTATGTTTTACGTTTTACACTCCCTTTTTCTTAATTCCAGATTTATACGTCTCTGATTCTAGGTTGACTTTTAGTGTCATACCTGCATTTCCGGTTATTATAGGTGGCGCTATTTTGACGTCGACAAATATAGAAACTTTTTACACGTTACTGTCGTATGGTGTTTCCCAAAGAAATGGTGCATATGAGCTAAAAATATCGGGTTTTAATGATAATGGGGACGTAAGACTTTGGAAACAGCAACAGACACCCGTGGAATAATGGCAGTGGGAGGCGCTAGCTCAGGCGCTGGGTCGAAGAGCCCCATCAAAATATTTGCCAACATCTTTATTTCTTTTATCGGTGCTGGGGTTTTAGGTCTCCCATTTGCTTTTAAAGAGGTAAAGTTTTAGTAATATTTGCTTTATGATTAAATAATCTCGAACGCTGGCTTTGATTCACGGTGCCTCAACCCTTGGGGGGGGGGGGGGGGGGGGGGAGAGACTTTGTTCTGTTGCTTTCAATAAAATTATATCCTTACATAGGAGGTATATCTGGATTTTAAATGAATGTTCGATGGAGTAACTGGTGAAAAATTGCCATCACTAATTAATTCTTATCTGCCTGTACTAGCTTGCCCGGTAGTTTAGAATAGAATGTTGTTAAATTTTGAAAATGAAGACTTGAATTTAGGAAATTAGATAAATTTCTCACCAATTTTTATACATTTCTTTAATTTAAGGCAGGGATATTGGAGGGCATTGTTGTCATGACACTCGTGGGAATAATAAGGTAATTTAGTCACAATGAAAAATAAAATTATCCATTTTTCTGAATAAGAAAATATCATAATAGAGTTCATTATGTATCGATCTTCTTGATCACATATCAGTGATTTAAATTTATTTTTTATCAACAGTGTTAAGGCAATGTTACTCATTGTTGATTGTAAGTATCAGCTGATTAAGGATAACCGAGTCCCTACCAAGCCTTATGACAGGGATGATACAGAGGCCAGAGAAGATGGCCTTGTAACCAAGGTCAAGGGCAGAGAGGAGGTCATGAACTTGTTAGATGATGATGAACCAGAGGCAGACAAAGGACACAAGGTACTTGCAATTTCTATTTTTAAGATACTGGTAGTTTGATTGAATATGTAAAACTACTCAGAGGTGCATTTAATTTCTATGTGGGAAGATGGGTCACATCTAAGATGGCTTGGAAGACCCAGGCACATGCAGTTGTTGTTGCTTTTTGTCTTTATGTCATAGACTGTTCTAGTTGTGTAAAATTTAAACCCAAATCACCTGTTTTGAAAGAGTAAAATAGAAACTGTAGGGGATTATAATGTAATTAGATGTTTCATCTAGATATAATAATATTTTTACAGAATGCTAGACTTTCTGTGGACCTTTCATATGGAGATATTGGTGAGTTTTTTTCCAATACGTTACAGTTTGCATCAATTAAATAGTGGCAGTAAAGTTTAATTTTGAAAGATTTAAGCATGTAAAGAGTATTAAGAAATGCAAACTAAGTGGGAAGTTTCACATTATGATTTCATGACTTTTCCTTGAATGACATGCATACACATGATGTAATGAATGTAAGAGAATTCTATTTTGTTTGTAGGTCACCATGCCCTAGGACACATTGGGCGAGTCTTTGTTGACCTGGCCATCCTCATCTCACAGGCGGGTAGGTGCAGAGGGAATCTACATGCATCACACTCAAACATAAACATCACACAGTGCATTGACTGTATACATCACTGCTGTAATTTATGTATGAACATTGTTTTGTGCTAATTGAAATCCAGTGTTTCTTTTGCCAGGTTTTTGTTGTGCATATCTCATCTTTATATCAGAAAACTTGTCCAGTTACATTCCCAAACTTAAATTGTAAGTTTTCTGATTTCAAAAGTTTGTTTTAGTTTTAAAAAATATTATATGCATGGTTTTGTATATGAATTGATAACGCATCAGTAATTTATGTAAATACTTTGATAATATAATGGAACTGAATGGGCATAGGGTTGTACAAAATTGAATTTTAAATTTAGTATGATATTTTCACTGAAAATGTTACTCCATTCATGACTTTAATCATTCTGTAATTTCCTGTACTGGTACATTTCCATTGTATTTTGTTTTTATTACAGAATTCATTGGTTGGTTTTACTTTTACCACCCTTGTGTTTACTTACATTACTTCGGCAACTGAAGAGCCTGGCCCTGACCAGGTACATCACAGTATTAATTAATTACTTTCTGATACCTGTGGCTAGGGTCTGTTTATTATGTACATGTAATAGTGAATAAGTTAAAGTGGTGTTATGATGTACTCTTGCTGCATGTATTGGCCACTCATGAATTCATATATATACATGTTAATATATAAGATGCAATGAAAAATACTTGTGCAGAAAAAACCCCCAATAAACCGGTAGGCCTAATTATGTTATTCTTCTAATTAATTATGATAATGTAGAAAATCATATTCCTTGTATTCTATGTGTCTGTTGTGCAAACTGGTAAATTAATCATTAATCATTAATTACTCAACGGAGCCAACAAAGAATTCAAAAAACTTGGCTGAGCTGTAGATAAAAGAGTGTGTTGTCTGTTTCAGTTTGCTGGCCCAGTGCTCCAACCTTTTGGCCTTTGGGGTGGTGTTCTGGTTTGATTTTGAGCATTTCCATCACATCAAGTAAGTTCTATGTCTTGTAAATATGTGAATGATAAAAAGAGTTAGAGAAACCTCAATAGATTGATCCACTTCATGCAATAACCAACAATTAATCATCTACTCATCTAAGTATGTCATTTGATAACAAGATTAACAGAATAGATTAAACATACACCATGTTCACAGAAGAGTAGTCAGTACTTGTATAAAGAGTGTTTCATCATTCATTGCTTTAATTTCAGAAGGTAAATATTCAAGACAAACTCAGAAGGTCTTTAACAGGTTTTATTTCTAAACAATAACACAATTTTATTCTCATTTTACTATTTAACATCTATATTAATGGAAGCAGTGAATTCATTTCTCCCATTAGAAAAAAAATCATTTTCTGTTTACTTTACATACTTTCTTTTTTGATATTAATCATAGTCATACTTACACTGCTAAGAATCTGGGTCACTAACACAATGTAGATGTGGTTACTAATTTTAGCACCAGCAGGTATTGGTTTTTTGTCATTCTCCTCCCCCCAGGCTTTGGTCCCTCCTAGTCACACTTCACTGTTAGCCTCCCGTGCGGTCTACCATGGATTGTTATATTCAGTGGGAGACCAACATTCATGGATTTCTAGGGTACCGTATTGCCCACAAGTTTAGCCCACAGAAAACATTGAAAACTTTTTTAAGAATTAGAATTTATCCAAGAAATCTTTCTAGCCACAAAGTTATGACTGCATAAAATCTTGTGAATTTTGAAAATCCATGAAAATTGGGAATCCCCACAGGTAAAAATCATTTCATAGTAGTTGTTTATTTCACAAGAATCTTGTCAACAAAACTAAGATGAAATGAACATAATCAAAAATGTTAATTAAAACATAAATTTATAAGCATAAAAGCCTTAAAGCTTCTTGGTCCAATTTTTTCTTATAATTGTATCAAATAATATTCTATACAAGCTAATTATTGTAGTTGCAGACTTTCACCTGTTTACACAAGCAGAATCAGTCCCTTTTCTACGATCATAAAAATATTCAGAGTAAATTAAGATACTTTCTGTATTGGACACAAAAAATGCATCGTGGGAATGTTTAGAAATTAAAGAGAACTGTTGGTTTCTTCCTCTGATTGGTTGGGTTTAAGCTACCCACAGTTATCTCTGGTTGGTTGGGTTTAAGCTACCCACAGTTATCTCTGGTTGGTTGGGTTTAAGCTACCCACAGTTATCTCTGATTGGTTGGGTTTAAGCTACCCACAGTTATCTCTGATTGGTTGGGTTTAAGCTACCCACAGTGATTGGTTGGGTTTAAGCTACCCACAGTTATCTCTGATTGGTTGGGTTTAAGCTACCCACAGTTATCTCATTGACAAGAAACCAAACAAACTACAGAAATATTCGTGAAAAAAATGTACACAGGTTTATTTTTTATTTCCCTAAACATTTTTGAAATCTTATTTTCTTTATTTATAGCAAATGTCAAAGTTGTAATACAATCACACCTACCGCAATACAGGATGCGAATCTTAATAAAGGGCAAAATAAAGTGGTACCCTTTATGTTACATTTGTTTTGTAAACAAATATTGTATATCATTTTTCCGTGGAATTTTGGCTTTATTAACCCGGAAAAATACTACAACCTCTGTTATTATACACATACTAAGCAATGCTATAAATAATTTGTTATAAAATCGGACCAAGCAGCTTTAATGATGTAGGAAAAAACATAGCACAGAAAACCATGTTTAATATGGCAAGGAATGAGCAGCTACATGCACTGTTTGTATAAAGTATAGAATTCAGAATGTTTAGGCTAGAATATTGGGGGAGAGGTATCTTTTTGATAATTGTAGGTTGTATGATGTAAAACAGATTTTTTCCATCTCATTGATATTGGTGATGCCATTCAGTGGTGTAGTTTTCTCTGAAATGTCTGTCTATAATCGTTATATTGTCACAAGTAACTCACTAGACTGCAGAGTTTCTGTCTTTTTCTAGTTGTTTAATCATGAAAATTTTGTTATAATCATAAAAGACATGCAGATAGAGACATAGCCAATTTGAGGGACTGCAGCAAAAACTGCACTTTTGTGTAATTGATAGCATAAACATGATAAAATAGTATGGACATCTTTGTATCATATTCTTTTTTTTCACTCTTTGTATCCATAGTAGCACTCTTTACAATATAATAAATGTAATATGTTTATTCACCAATCAAGGGCCCTCGGGGGGCATATGCATTAAAACAATAAAACAACATTATTATAACAAAGAATGGATAAAATACATAAATATTGTACTGTTAAGTAAGCATAGTAACTATATGGTTCCTGACTTTGTATTCATTGTAGCATTGAACACTAATCCTGGTAACAAAATGCTTCCAGACTTTATACATGTACATGTTTCTTTGTTCTATACATGCATAACATTAGAGAAATGAGGATTGGACATCAAATCAGAACATTATAGAAATATAACTGCATGCTTTTTCAACAAAATCCTATCATATAAAGTTAACCTACAACTTATATTTTATTTAGAATTCATCCCAAGAACATGTCCATTAAGGGCCTGCCTTTTTTCCTAGCCATATCTATATACTGTTACGAGGTGAGTCATTCTGTATTACACACTGTGTTACCTGTTGCCAGTCAGAAATGATACATTTTTAGCTCACCGAGACGAAGTCAAGGAGAGCTTATGCTATACCCTCGGCGTCGGTGGTGGCGTCGGCATCCGGACCTGGTTAAAGTTTTTGTTGCAGGTCCTGTATCTAAGCTATTACTTGTCCTATCTTCACCAAACTTGCATGGATGATGCATCTGGACCTACCTATGGACTTGAAAGACTTGGATGCTGAATCTGGGTCCTAAATTTCAGATGCTGGAGGAGGTTAAGGTTGTTGGACCAGGTTAAAGTTTTTGTTGCAGGTGCCCTTTGATAGCAGTATCTTAGTTACTGCTGGTCTGTACTTCACCAAACTTGCATGGATGGTGTGCCTTATGATACTGATGCACCAGACAGGCTTGAGTGCTGAATCTGAGCTATAGGTTTCGGATGCTGGAGGAGGTTAAGGTTTTTGGAGCAGGTTAAAGTTTTTGTTGCGGGTACCCATTGATAGCAATATCTAAGTTACTACTGGTCCTAACTTCACCAAACTTGTATGGATGATGCGTCTTATGATACTGATGCACCTGACAAGCTTGAATGCTGAATCTGAGCAATAGGTTTCGGATGCTGGAAGAGGTTAAGGTTTTTAGAGCTGGTTAAAGTTTTTGTTGCAGGTGCCCTCTGATGATTAATCTTAGTTACTACTGGTCCTAACTTCACCAAAC
This sequence comes from Magallana hongkongensis, assembly GCA_015776775.1. Taxonomy (NCBI): domain Eukaryota; kingdom Metazoa; phylum Mollusca; class Bivalvia; order Ostreida; family Ostreidae; genus Magallana; species Magallana hongkongensis. The sequence continues at coordinate 29,774 of CM027474.1, read as the reverse complement.
TTGTATGGATGGTGCGTCTTTTGATACTGATGCACCTGACAAGCTTGAATGCTGAATCTGAGCAATAGGTTTCGGATGCTGGAAGAGGTTAAGGTTTTTAGAGCTGGTTAAGTTTTTGTTGCAGGTGCCCTCTGATGATTATATCTTAGTTACTACTGGTCCTAACTTCACCAAACTTGTATGGATGGTGCGTCTTATGATACTGATGCACCTGACAAGCTTGAATGCTGAATCTGAGCAATAGGTTTCGGATGCTGGAGGAGGTTAAGGTTTTAAGAGCTGGTTAGATAAAGTTTTTGAAACAGGTGCCCTCTGATGATGATAACTTAGTTATTACTTGTCCTTACTTCACCAGACTTCCATGGATGGTGTGTCTTATGATACTGATGCACTTGACAGGCTTGAATGCATAGTCTGGTTTCAGATGCTGGATAAAGTTAAGTTTTTAGGAACAGGTCACATGTTTGATAGATGATAGTACTATTTCAAACTTGCATAGTTGATTTAACTGTAATATGAATGAATCGCAGAGGTAGCTTCAGATGCAGAGCTTGATCTCCATTATCAAGGATGCTAAAAAATAAATCTTAGTTATTACTGGTCCTAACTTCACCAAACTTGAATGGATGGTGTGTCTTATGATACAGATGCACCTGACAGGCATGGATGCTGAATCTGAGCCATAGGTTGCGGATGCTGGAGGAAGTTAAGGTTTTAATTGCTAGTGCCCTCTGATGATGATATCTTAGTTATTACTGGTCCAAACTTCACCAAAATTGCATGGATGATGCGTCTTATGATACAAATGCACCTGATGGGCTTGAATGCTGAATCTGAGCCATAGGTTTCGGATGCTGGATGAGGTTTAGTTTTTTGGAACAGGTCACATGTTTTATAGATGATAGCTTGCATAGTTGATTTAACTTTATTATAAATTAAATGCAGAGGTTGCTTCAGAAGCAGAGCCTGATCTCCATTATCAAGGATGCTAAAGAAATCTCCTACCTCACTCAAACCAGCTCGATAGATAGATGTGTTTGTTGATAAATGATATAACATGATTCCTATGATAAAGTATTGTATGATATGAAACAATATTGTTTGATATGATACAATATGATATCATATGTTATATTATAAAAAGTTATACAATACGATATGATATTGTATCAATTTTTTTGATATTTTATGATATGATTATGTATCATGATATTGTTATGTATAGTATTGTATATTATGATACAATATTGTATAATATTATATTGTATTTTTAATTTATTATTTTATCACATGATACAATTACATAAGATATTGCAAAATATTATATTGTATCCTATGATACAATATTGTATATTCTATAATATTGTATCATACAATATTGTATAATATGATATTGGTTTCAGTAATATAGAATTATATCACATGAAATTGTATTATATGATATTGTAATATTATATAATATTGTATCATACGATATTGTATGATATGATATTGGTTTATATGATATATTATCATATCACATGAAATTGTATTATATGATATTGTAATATATTTTATTGTGTCATATGATGCAATATGTATAATATAATAATGTATTTTATAATATTTTACCATATCACATAATATTGTATCATTTGATAAGATACAATGTTGGAATCAAATTATATTGTATTATATGATATAATATCATATAATGTATCAAATATGTTTCAGTGTCATTCAATACAATATCATTCTATATTATACAATATAATATCATGTTTCAGTGTTATGATGTATTATGTAATATGATATTGTAATATGATACTATATTGTATTATATTTTATGATATTGTATTATGTGATCAAATACAATAAGGTATAACACAATACAATGTCATATCATACGTTACAATATCAAATCTCATTATTGTTTATTATGGTATTTTATTTATTATATGATATATATTATATTAGAAATATGACATGATGCAATATTTAATTTTATATCATTGTATTGATTAACATATGAACATATGATTATCATAAAAAAATTTATCAGATGATATACGATATTTTGTCAAAACAGAATCCATGAATATCCAAGATCATAAAGTATGATTTTCATATAAAATGATAAAGGTGGTCTTATGAAGGTGATGTCTCATAAGGGTGATGCTCCGTCTCGGTGAGCTTAGTAATCTATGATTACCTATGTTTATGTACCCTGAAGAGGTTGTTCGATTCTATTGATTAACCATTAAAAGCAATACATTTTCAAAACTCTATTATACTGTTTAATACAAGGTAAAAGATATCTTTAACTGTTATGACGTAATTTCTAGTCGATAGCAAAACTCAACATTGCTCCAAATTGATTTCTCACAATATGCTGCCTCCCCGTCTGTTCAGTGCTGTATGTATTATCTGTCATTGATTTTTCCTGTGGGCTGCCAACATCAGGGTCACAGAGGTCATCTGTGTTTGTTTGTTTTTAATGTATCAAAACATTTCCAAGAAGAGGTAAACTTCTTCATCTTTATGACGAGTTCTGATGATATGTTTTGGTCTAGAAGATGTTATCTGAATGTTTTAGGGTGCTGGAATGATTTTATCCCTAGAAGGGTCGTTAGCAGCTGATATACGCTACAAGTTCAGAAGGTCAGTGTGAGATATGTTTAATATTTTAAATTAAATCAGATGAGTTTTTTTTTTGGGGGGGGGGGGGGGGGGGGAGTTGCCTTCAATAATCAAAGAAAATAATATTGTTACTAAAATACAGATTTCTTTTAAACATGTTAAAGGAAAATTTTTTAATTTAAAATTTATACTGTAAAATATAAGAATCTTTTTATATTGAAAACAAAATTATTGTTTACAAGCAAGTCTTTTTGAATTGAACATGATAACAAATATTTCTTAACGAATCATCTCCCTAAATTCTATCCTAAAAATCAAATCTGCTCTATTTTGTTAACAGGTTTTTTATTTTTACCATGGTGATTGTCACTAGTTTGTATATATCGTTTGGAGCTGCTGGATATCTGGTAAGTCCACATACATGTTTATTTGAGGGAATGTAGCGTTTAATTTAATCTGTTAAATACAAATAAAAAACTGAAAAATTTAATTCTTTTGTTTTAGTCCTTTGGTCCAGAAACAAATGCCATTATTACCCTTAATTTGCCAAAAGGTGAGATTTTTTGTTTGGATAGAATATATCTTTCATTTATTATCTTATATTTTGAATATAATTCATGAAAATGATGCACTCTTCTAAGGGGTACGGTTGATATGTTACACATGTATTACAGACAATGTTAATTCTGGGGATTTATTCTTCAGGAGAATCTGAAGTAGATTTCGCCATGGTTGTCAAGTCCTTCCTCTGTCTGGCATTATTTTTTACCTACCCAGGTATGGATTAAATCTCATTCTTGCTATATGTACTTTTCCTGACATTTAGTTTTCTCTGTTTGTAAAACATACTGAAATTTCTTTTTTTGAATATTTAAAGACTGTTTTTTGTGTTTTGGTTTTCACTTATTTGAAAAATCTGGTTGAATTTTTTGTTTTTGGCTAGCATGCTTGTTTTTATAAGACTGAGTTGGTTCTTGCATTATTTTAGTGATGATGTTTCCTGTTATGAAATTGTTGGAGAATTATCTCATTAAAGATGCCCATAAGAATATATTGAAAGGAGTAAGTATAGTTCATGGCTTAATAAGAGAGAGAGAGAGAGAGAGAGAGAGAGAGAGAGAGAGAGAGAGGAGAACATCTCAAAAAGGAGACATAATATAAAATGAAGAGTGTGATTGTACCCTTTGATGATTTTTAGCAGCCTGTAAGCTGCTAGGAGATAATCTAGAATGTATGAAACCTCCCATAAATTCAAATTCTTATTTCCATTATCAAAAAGTGAAAAACCTTTTTTGAGCCAATAAGCCACTCATACTGACCCTTCACTTATTTGATAATTTTCTTCTCTTCAGAACCTCCTGCGAGTGTTCACAGTCTTTATGACAGGATGTATCGTGCTGGTCATCCCTAACTTTGCCAATCTGATGGCCCTGGTTGGAGCCACATGCTGCACCATGTTAGCCTTCACTCTTCCCGGACTGTTCCATATGTGTATATTCAAAGGGTAGGTCAGGATAGGCTGAATTGGGTTACAATATTTTAACAGCATCCATTGAACTTTTGTTGATGAAATTTATTTAATGTGTATTATTTATTGATTTTTTCCCAGGAACCTTACCATTTATCAAGTGATAGTTGATTGGACTCTGATATTTTTGGGAATTGTGGGGTGAGATTTTTATATGTACATATATATTATCTATTTCTATCTTGTGTGTGTTGAAGAATGCATGATTTAACTCATTGATTAATTGATTGATTTTTTTGTAGTGCTGTGATAGGAACTATAGATGCCTTACAAAGACTTCACAGTTCAGCTGAAGAACCTAACCTCCCTGATATATTCACTAAGCAAAGTCTGAACACTACCTTAGCTTCAGCACTCAGCTCTACTCCCTAACCCTGAAGTGACCTTCAGGTCAAGGTCATTAGATATGTATGCTGTGCATACATTTTTTTGTGGCTGTATAGCTACTTTGTATATGATTTACATGTATGTGGGTATTTATTACTAGTTCAGGTTTACCAATATTGGTTACTTGGTTCTCAACCAATTTTGTCAAAAATAGATGTTGTAGGAAGGTGTATTTTTTTCTTTTTGTCACATAAAAACAAATGCGAGATACATCATTTGAATTAGAATTTTCTCACCTTTAATCATAATGCCAAAAAGTAAATGTTTAAACATTGTTAAGATATTACTCACACTATCAAATGTGGTAGTCTATGATTTATTCATTTACAATGAATCATATTGACAATTCTTTTCAGTATTCTTCTGTAATAGACTTTAAGAATATAGTTTTGAACAATTTGCAGAACCCCCTCCCCCTCAGATAATGTGTCTTGGGTACTTGTAATGCAAATGCTCCATTGGATTCACACAAAGATAATTGCCATGAATACAGTGCCTCAAGTTCAAGTTCAAGTGCCTCAAACCTTTAAATCAGCGGCCATTTGCATTCTTTTACCTAATCTGAATCATTGCATTGTTTATGTCAATCTTGCTTGATCAATGTCAAACATTTTACTGTGGCTTTTAATTCCAGATATTCTTCCTGCAATGCATAGAGTTAAAATAACATTTATATATTTTATTCACTCTAAACATTGTTAAACGAGATATGGGTGGGCTTGAGGTCTGATGAGAACCAATATATTAATTTTCTATGACCTTTGAATTTTTTCTTATATTCTAACAATAAGTTCTCTGAATTTGTTATGTTTTTAACTGAGTTATGTTTCTTATTAACTAGGACAATCATAGAATAAAGAACTTGTATTGGTCTGTGAAGGGACCAGAGGCGTGTTCAGCAGAGAGAGCGCCCGCGAGCGCTCGCCAAAATTTGTGTGGCGGGAATAGGGAATTTTGGCGAGCGCTCGCCCTGTTGAACAGGCCTCTGTTGTTGAGTATCTTACCTCAATATTCTCTTTGTTTTCTCATTCTCTTTCTCATTTTCGTTGCTAAATTTTCACAATTACAGTGTACCAGAACCTAACATTAGTTTCATTTTTCATGTCTAAAATTTAGTAATAAAATTAATGATGCTAGTCAAAAGTAACATTGTATTAAAGTTAATCATGCATGTAAAATGATGCCGTTTTATGTATGTAATTAATATAATTGGGACCAGAAGATTGCTCTTTTCGTAGAGGTAAAGTTCAATTATTTTGTTACATTTTATATTTTAATGCACAATTTTATAGATACATAAAATTTTGATCTGAAAATTATTTTTTGATGTGTACGTTTTTTTTTTAATTGTGTAGATATGTATTATAATTTATTAGGAATCATTGGAGGGAGCAATGTGCTATTAATATTTTGTTAATGGTGATAGGTTTTTGTGTAGATTTCAAGTCAAAGAGGTAGTATCTGAGAAAAATTCCATCTAGATTTGTTTGTACATGCATATATATATTTCTATTGTTTGATTAATGATATTAAGCACTTTACATAATACAGGATAACCTGCTTTTAAGGAAGTCTAATGGTTATTGATTAACTAAGATTCGTTATAGCTGCTTTTAAGGAAGTCTAATGGTTATTGATTAACTAAGATTCGTTATAGCTGCTTTTAAGGAAGTCTAATGGTTATTGATTAACTAAGATTCGTTATAGCTGTTCAAGAATGTTTTTAGAATGATATTGAAAAGATATGACATATATATTTTATAGCCAAGTTTTTATTTGTGTCTGAATTCTGGATTGACCAATTCCATTGTATCAGTATTTTTTCATTTTTGTGTATTTAAAATATTATAAATGATCCATGTTCTTCCAAGTACACAGTACCGCTGTAAGCATCCTCCCTGGCTATATATTTAGGCCACCGTGTATAACTTTTTAGCAAGCTCATTTAAAGTTTTATTTATTATTAAAAATAACATACTCAATGTTTGAATAAGAAAGTAAAATTTTCTCAAGTGTATTACCTCTATCAAAGTAAGAAAACTAAGATTTATTATTAGATTTTTTTACAAAGAATCTTTACTAAGTATAATTTCCATTAATGCTTTTTTTTTTATCAAATTGGGAAAAATACTATGAATTCCCAAAAGCCCCCCTTTTGAGATATCTTAAGTACTAAGTAGGAAGAAGAGTGTAAAAAAAGTAAAACTGAATATATAACACAGGTATGTTTTTTTTATTAAACATAAATTCTTTTCATGACATTTTTAAAATCAATAACCATAAAATATACATACATATGTTATATATTATATTTTATATATGTATCTTAATTGCAAAAGAAAAGGGATTGGAAGATGTAACTGAAAAAATGTTATTTTTTAGTGAGGTCGATGAATTTGCAAATTATGTTTTCTGTGGAAATAGACGCAAAGCAATATATTTGTAAAATAAAAAATGATTATGAAGATATGTGTGATTGACAATGAAGGATAACGGATAATGTTCTTGTTTGGAACTGTTAGTTAAAAAACCCCAAGGAGTTATAGTTCTCAAAGAAAGATCCACAGAATTGATATACGGGTTTAAAGGGGCTTTGACACGATTTTAGCTAAAATTAAAAAAAATTATAATTACATTTTTAATGTCTAAAATGTTTAATATGAATTTGAAAGTCAAAATCGATTTATAAGCGATTTATAGAGGTTAGAATTCTTTGTTTTGTAAACAAGGCTCTAAACCTGTTATTGTTTACATATAAATTTTATGGGTAGAAGTTTCAATCTTATTTCAAATTTTCATCTGAAATCGTGTCTTGGTCCCTTTGATTTGTTGACCAAGTCTTGAGCCTAGGTACAGGGACACGTGTTACAGTGTATAGCGACCAACTGACATACAGAGTTATTGTCCCTTGTTGACCTCAGACTCTGCAATGATGTGTTACTGAGCCATTGTGGTAGTGATTTTACAATTGAGTCCGGCATCGGAGATAAAAACCTCTTCTTAAAAATTTTCATTGAAGAAAGGATTACATTTTGCATTTGATCATGTTAACTAGACTTTGGTTGACTGGTCTACTGTACTTTGGACTAATGCATCAAGATTTACTCTTTTGCAAAAATGATGGCCATGTATTTGTAAGGACAAGAGCTCATGAGGCTAACAGAAACAGTTGTATATACAGTAAAAATTAGCGGTGGCGGATGACTGTCTTTGTTGTAATGTCGTACGGGGGTACTGGATTTTTAACTTTACTTCAGGATAACCCTAACAAAGGTGTACATGTATTCCTACCGCCAGAATTAGTCCAGGGTATCTCCAGCGTCTACTTAATTGCTGTTTGGAAAGTAAACAGTGGAGGTCTACCGGAGATCTTCAAACTGCAAACGAGCAAATTAGGATTACTCTTGCAGCACTCCAACCAACTGAACGAATGCACCTGATATTTAGACATCACCGGTAACTCTGTGATACAATAAGCACGTGGACAACTTTGTTTCTCAAAAATATGACGCCCCATACCACAAGGCAAATGTAGTTAAACAATGAATATGCGTTGTCTTGAATGGCCACATCTCGGTCCCATAAAAATATGGAGGGATCTTGTGGTTGCAGTAAAAAATGTAAGATGCCATAATCTTATGGATCGGGAGCAACCTTTGGTAATTCAACGGAGTCAAATACCAGTCAGATACTAGTGGAATTGACAGTTGAATATAAAATTGCCCCTTTTTAATACATACATTGTATGTAAATATGAACTTATTAAGAAAGTCGAATATTATTATGGTTTTTTTTTTTCATCAATTTTTTTATAGTTGATGTCGAGATATTTGAAAGTTGTTTCATTTGTGCATGGTTTAAAAAAAAACCCGTTTCAAGGCAGGATACTTATTTATGAAGGAGGGTAGTGGGTATGAATTTCGTTGTTGAGAATAAAAAAAAAATGTTTATTTTGGGTAAAAAATCAAAGGAACTGCATTTCACTCGTAAAATCCTTTCAATCTCAGAGCTTTAATCCCTATGCAGAGCAATTAACTCAAAGAAAATGATTAAGTTCAAAATCTTAATAAAATTGGTATAAATGAATGTCTCCCTTTTCTGTTATGAAAAAACCCAAAACAAAACAGGATAAAGCTTTCAAATTGATGAATACAATATACTAGTATCTTATATTTTTCTTGAAAACACTTGTCTGTTATTAGTTGCTTTAAACTTTTCATGAATGATTTAATTTAACTTCTTTTTTGAATACCTGTAATGATAACAAACGTGGTTATTTATATTTGAACAAAATTCCAGGAGTTTGTATGACTTGTTGATTTAAATATTCTCAGATGTAATAATATGTACAATAAACTCCATGGAGGACAGGTAATCTTCCTAGATCTGTCCTACAGGGATCATTAGTAGCTCTACTGAAAACGCTTTGATTTCTTCCTTGATGAATAGTATCGGGCTCGGTCTTAAAGTTCTGTTCCATGGTCAACTTTTGGTTTCGTTTCGTCGAAATTGGAAATTGCACCCACTCTCAAAAAATTATAAGATCCCGTAAGATTCTTGAGCTAACGGGTCTAGAATTGTACAGAGACAATGGCAACATGTGATTCTCAGCAGGATACAATAGATTTAACATCGTGTTCAATTTGTTTTGAAAAATTCAAATCCCCGCGAATACTGCCGTGTTCACATTCTTTCTGTCATCGTTGTCTGTGTACATACATTGTGTCATCTTGCGATCAAAAAGATTTTCCATTGGGATTCCCGTGTCCACTCTGCCGAGAGTTTGTGCCTTCACCCGGGCAACCCGATGAAATAAAGCGATGGGCAGATAAATTCCCAATCAACGACGCCTTGATTCAGTTGATGGAAGGACGGGACTTCAACGTCTGCTGGGCCTGTAAAAGAGAAAATGAAGATGAAGAGGCTACCGATTTCTGTCTGACTTGCAAGGAACCTTTATGCAAAATGTGTTCGAAGTTTCATAGAAAGAACCTAGCAAGCATGTATCATGAAATGTGCTTGGTCTCAGAAATAGGATCACGAATAAATCGCTCCAAAAATGTCCATGTTTGTTGTGAAAAACATAACAATAAACAAATTGTATTGTTTTGTAATGATCATGAGCAACCATGTTGTGCCGATTGCTTCATAGAGGAACACAAGTCATGCGCTGATATACTGACTGTCCAAAAAGCTGCAGAAAACTTAAAAAACTTTGGCTTCAGAAAAGCATTAGAGCAAAAGATAAAGAAAATGACAGGAGCACTAAAGTTAGCGAAGAGGTCTCGGGAAGAACATCTTAAAGAACTGAACGACGCTTCCGAACGAATAACAAAAGAAGTGGAGCAACTTCATCAGGAAATTTTGTCACATGTCAACAAATTGTTTGATAAATACCTATCAAATATAACAAAGAATACAAAGGAAGCAAAACGAAATTTGGAGAAGAACACTCTCTCTATTTCTGACCGCATAGATTTTCTGGAACATTTGTTTAATCTTCTGATGTCTGCAAATGAGACGTTAGACTCCGATGAATCACGGTTGAACTATATCTCAACTTTTCACAAAGTGAAAGAAAATATTGCTAAAATGTTAGAGTATCCGTTGAGTGAAATCGTTTTCACTTTGAAATCAGAAATTTTGAACAGTTTTCAACAATTGTTGAAAATTTCTACGATTGGCAACATAACTGTGTCAGAAATTCCCTCTCCCATTTCACTGTCTGAAAAAATAGACATTAGAAAGTCAGAATTCTCACTTCTGTGGAAATACCCAGATGTGCAGGTCTCTATAAGAGGTGGTACAGTTCTACCAAATGGAAATTTTTTGTGTACGGATAATAAAAGTACACATTGCGTTCTCTTTACGGAGGATAACCATACAATCATACAGCACGGTACAGCGTTTGATGTTGAGCCGAATCCGTGGGAAATCCTGCTGGATGATGGGGTCCTTTATATTACCCAACGTAATGAAGAAATCTCACACATTCAACGATTTTCAGCAGACAATTTCCACCCTATGGACCCGGTATACGTAGATACTTGTTGCTCTGGCCTCGCTGTTATTGGGGATTTACTATTTGTTGTGTCTAACTACTGCTGCATCTTAAAATTGAATAAACACGGGAAAGGTTTCACGGAAAGCATTTACCAAATACAGTCAAGAGGTTTGAGATATCTAACTGATATCGAAGATGACATGCTGATTTGTAGCAATTTTACTGATCATTCAGTTTTAGCTCTTGATGCATCTGGCAATGAAATCTGGACTTTCAAACACAGTGAATTAAAAGGACCATATGGTTTAGATAAGGATCCTCAGAACAACATTTATGTTGCGGGGAAAAAGAGCAACAACATCCACATTTTGTCCAGGGAAGGGTCTCTTCTAAGAATTATAAAAAATATTACGAATCCAGTGGGTGTACATTTCAAAGCATTGTCTTTCACTTGTTTTGTTGTGTGTGAGTCAAATTCTTCGTCCCAGTTAATGTTATATCGATTCAAATAGGGTGCGTAGTTTATACTTCATACTATTTGTACGTTAGTTTAGTGAAAATCTTTGTGCATTCTGTGGACTTATTAATGAATTGTGTACAATTACAAAACACAGAAGAAAATATATGAATCATGATTATATTCATTATATAAAATGTTCTAATTTTGTTGAATAAATATGAAATGGTTTCGTATCTTAATGTTTTATTCTGTTTATATGTATACACCATAAATCCATATGCAATTTGAACTGGATGTAGACCTGTCTATTGCATTGACGGCGATTCAGTCACTGGATCAAAGAAATTAAAAACATTCAATGTGTACATTAATTCCTCGGTACATGTTAAGTTCTCTTACGCTCTGTCGAACATCAATTATTTCGTAACACAAACGTATTCCCCTCATATATTGAAAGAGGCAAGAACGTGAGCCATAGTTATGTCATTCTCATAAACGTATAAACATTCCTATAAACCAATAAATTATTTCTTAGTCGGCCTGGATCAAAAGATGTCACATACTCCGAGAAAATTAATTAGGAAAGAGTGATAATAGGGTTGATGTCTTAAAGATCTTTTTCAGAACCACTGGGCAAATTTTAGTTATACATTCAAAGCATTTTTATGAGTTAGTTCAATTAAAGGACCATTTTCCCTTCAAAGGGGTAATAAACAAGAAAATACCTGGTAAACTTATTTTGATTTTTTTTTCTAGAGTGTACTGCCAAAGAAACAAACTATTGACGTACGTTCTTCTAATAACATTGCATTTACACGTACCTCTGAAGAAATGTGTAAGTCAAGACCACTCGTGCGTGTTCAAATGTGTCTTGAACTTGGCCATTAGAGAGGAACCAACATGCCACCGTAATCATAAGGTTTTCTATGGTAGAAGACATCCTGTTTTAGAATTCAAGTCAGTGTATTCCTTTACAAAACTGTACCTTTAAATCAAACTCGGTATTTTATTAAAGCATTTAGTTTCGGTTTAATTTCGACTAAACCACCAGTCACATAAACGGATCTTCGACATATAAACCCAGGTAAACCAAATGGCGATATGTGATGCCCTGATGGACGCTGTAGATTTGACTTCGTGTTCCATATGTCTGGAGAAGTTGAAGTCCCCACGACTGTTGCCGTGTTCTCATTCTTTTTGTCAGCACTGTCTGTATGCACATATTGTGTCAACATGTGAAGAAAAAGATGTTCCATTGGGATTTCCTTGTCCTCTCTGTCGAGAATTTGTTCCGTTGCCAGGAAACCCGAATGAAACAACACAATGGGTAGAAAAGTTCCCCATCAATGACGTCCTGGTTCTATTGATGAATGAGTCTTGGGACATTAAAGTTTGTTGGCCCTGTAAAAGAGGAAACGAAGAGGAAGAAGCTACCGAATTTTGTCTAACTTGTAAGGAGCCCTTATGCAAAATGTGCTCGAAGTGTCATAGAAAAAGCTTAATAAGTATAAATCACAAAATGTGCTTACTATCTGAAATAGGATCTTACAGTTTTGTCTCGGGGCATACTAGTAACACTGATTGTTGTGAAAAACACAAAGGAAAACAAATTGAATTGTATTGTTATAACCACAAGACCCCGTGTTGTACTCTTTGTTTTACAGAGGATCACAAATCTTGTTCGAATATATTAGCAGTCGAAAAAGTTGCTAAGAATTTTCAGAAGTTAGGTCAAATGAAATCATTAGAGCAAGAAATTGAGAAAATGAAAGTAGATTTAGAGATTACAAAACAGTCGCAGAAAGACAATCTCGGAGCGCTAGAGGATGATTCTGATATGTTTACCAAAGAAGCAGAACAACTTCATCAAAAGGTTTTATCACACGTCAACAAATTATTTAACGAACACTTTACAGAAATAGCAAAGAACACAAAGGAAGCAAAACGAAAGTTGGAGAAAAACACAATCGCAATCTCTGACCGCCTTGATTTTCTACAATACTTGCTAAGGCTGTTAAAGTCTGTAAATGGGACGTTAGACTCCGAAGAGACTAGACTAAATTATATATCGACTTTACATAAAGTGAAAGAGAATCTGGCAAAACTATCGCACTATCCTTTAAGTAAGTTTAAAGTCACTATAAAATCAGAAATTCACAGCAGTTTTAAAAAGACATTGGAATTCACTAAAATTGCAAACATATCTGTGACTGAACATTCTAGACCTCTGTCAAAAAAAGTAGATATTATAAAGGCAGAATTCTCATTTCTATGGAAACACCAAAATGTTAAGGCTAGATTGAGGGGGTGTACAGTGTTGTCATCAGGAAATTTGTTGTGTGTGGATAACATGAGCTCGAATTGCATGCTCTTTACTGTGGAGAACCAGGTTATTGGTCAGCCTACTTCAGCATTTCAAGTGGACCCGAATCCTTGGGATATTCTGTTGGATGATGGAATTCTATATATCTCACATGACAACAAGGATACTTCTCGTATTCTGCGGTTTTCGGCAGATAACTTCAAAGCTTTGGACCCTTTTCCTATGGATACAGGTAAAAGTTGCACTGGCCTGGCTATCATTGGAGATGTTCTGTTTGTTGTGTCTGACGACCGTTTCATTCTGAAAATGAATAAAAACGGACAAGGAAGCTCTGAAATTATTTACGAAACACAGTCAAGAGATTTGCGATTTCTAATTTCCCTGGCAGATGGAATGCTGGTGTGTAGTAATTTTACTAATCATGCAGTAATAGCTCTAGATGATTTCGGCAATGAAATCTGGACTTACAAGCACGGTGAACTAAAGGGATCTTATGGGTTAGATAAGGACCCCCAGAAAAACATCTATGTTGCTGGGATGAACAGCAACAACATCCACATTTTGTCTCGAGAAGGGTCTTTGCTAAGGATCCTAGGAGGTTTGAATAGTCCGACTTGCATAAAATTCATGAAGGATTCCTTTACTTGTTTTGTTATAATCCAGTCCCAAACAATGTCTCGAGTGATGTTATATAGATTTACATAGCTTTAAAATATATTTTGACTAAAACATATTTTGAATGTATATGTACTTTGCACCTACCTTTTTAGTAAATTTCACGGTATACTCAAATTCATTATTTGTATATGCAAACTTTAGTATAATTAAGGTCTCGTATAGTGATCACTCTTCCTTCCGTCCATTTCTCCGTCCAATAACACTTTCTTAGCAAACTTCTCCTTTTGGCCCAATTTGTCTCACATTTAAACCACAGAGTGCCGCTTGGTAATTATAGTAAAGTGAATTTGAACCATTTTCCAGGTTGCATGTTTAGTAATAGCAGATATTTGTAAACTCGTTAAATAAGAATATGTTAGTCATAAGTTCGAATCCCGTTGAGGTTTTAATAGTTTTAACCTTTCTAGAAAATTTTAAAAACAGTTTTTTGGCCGAATAATTTAAAAGTTGTAAAATTATAAAATAATGAACGTATTTTGTTAAAATGTGGTATTGTTAAAATGTGTTCATAATTTTACATTAATATTGAGAGATGTTTCATACAACCGTATTTTTGTCTGAGAAAAATCACTTGAGCTACCATATATATCCTGTTCATGTAATGTACGTTTATAGTTTGTATATCATATGAAGAAATAAACAATTTATTATTCAGTTTTTTGTTTTTTTTTACATTTTCATTTCCAGAATAAACGTCAACAGAAAGTCATCACAAAACTTTTTAAGAATATCTAGTTAAACAATTATTCTAATTGTTACTCTCTGAAAACACAAAAACAAATCCAATATAATTATGCATAGAAAAAAATATTTTTATTATTTTGAATTCAAAGAAAACTACTTGAACTTGCACTCGGGTAACTAAGATGCACGTTCTCCAAAGTACAACTTCTGTAGGGTACAACTATTTAGCATTCACACATTTATTTATATTGTGCAAATTACTTTGTAGTTTTTATATTTTATTTCAACTTGGATGAGGCCTGTCTCATTGTAATATTTTAGATTGTAAAGCCGATGTAAGGACGAATTTTGAACTTGGTTGAAAATGAACCCGGGGGTCATTTTTCAACGATGATTATGAGAAAAAAGGTGTTGCATAAAGACCCTGGTCCGTTAAAAATTGACCTGCATGTGGAATTCTGATCATGAAACCGGTTGGAATTTCAATGGCAAATAAGCACAAATTAATGAATTGGTATTTATAACTTTATTTTGGAGGTTTTTCACTCATTCTTGAGATTTACATGTTTACGTGTCTTAACAGTCGGACAAAAAAGGAAAGATTTAAATGATTATTTTTGTTATTATTACACGTATCCCTTCATATACGTATTCAATCTTTAGTTTTCAACCGTGTCTTTAATGACTCAAGAAAACCGAGAAGATAATCCAACAGAAGAAAATACCTTTTAGACATTTATCTTTACATGGATATGGTATATATGTTTAAATTTCAACTTTACACTTTATCCTTGCTACGTTTTTGTGTTTCAGTATATTAAGAGTTTGTTAGTTTATTTAGACCATCAGTGATTCTTCAAAGTTTTTTTTTTAAATAGGGTTACAAGTGTACACTTGATACAATTTTTAACAATCAAAATATTTTACTGTTGTAAGGTAACAATAAAGCATGAGCATCGTTTTTGAAAGAAGGGGTGGCAGACTTATCCAAAATAACTTGACAAGCAAAAAAAAAAATTACAACTTTTCCAAAATTGTAAAAATCCTATGCAACGGGGGAGGGGGCGTACTGTACCTGCAGATATAACTTCAATTTTACTGTTAATTTCCTTCGTTTCACTTCTTTACATGCTCGCCAAAAAGTCGTGGGGGTAACTCCATGTTAATCCACTTACTTGTTTAGTCAATTTCAGAAAAAAATGTTTGCTGCGAGGAATAGCCCCCCCCCCTCCTCTGATGCTTCGTGCCTGTAAAATTGTTATTCATTAGATATATTGATTCTATTTGGAGCTAAACATGATTCATAAATATGCCTTAATATCAAATAATTGTAATCGGTTTAACAGGAATATAAACCCGTCGTTTTTGTTTTACCTGGTTGCACAACTGGAAATGCTGGCCGACGTGTAGTATTCCTTACGTTGTTTTTGCCTATGTGCGCTTATTTTCTTGTTTTATATGCATTTTCTGTTTGTTTATAAATTAATGAGTCTGCGTCATCTATTTCATATTTGGATATTTTACTGAAAATGGAAATTGAAGGTAACCTAACCACAAAACTTTATGATAAACACGATGACTTCAATTTTTCTATAGTCAACTTTCCTTACTTATGTAGAAATATCCATTCATAACCTGCATATGGTGTTTCGGTCTCTCAGTTAATTCGATACACAAGGGCATGCTCTTTGTATGAACAGTTTCTAAGCCGGCCAAACTACTGACAAACAAGTTGATTAACAGGACTATCAACAGTCTCTTTTGAAGTCATCTTTCCGTTAGTTCTATGGTCGACCTTGTCATCAAACACAATCTTTTACTGGGTCGCATGCTGACTGACGTTTTTCATACTAATTGTTAGACCATAATTAATCGCCTAATTGTCTACGGACTTTTCCGGTTTTTCCCGATTACGACAAAGAGCACATGGTGGGTGTGACCGGTCAGCAGAGGATGCTCACTCCTCCTCGGCACCTGATCCTCCCTCTATCTTTTTAGAGGTCCGTGTTGCTCTGCTTTAAATTTGTATTTCGTTTTATGGATTTTTGAGATGGTTGACCGTTTGTGTTATTGTCATTTTTCATGTAAAGTACTCTATTCTTGATGTAAACTTGAATATTTTATTGCGACTGAGCCAGATAGGCGACGTGAGATCTACGTCCATCCATTAAGACATGTAAGGCGAAATACTTTGTCTGCAGCTCACATGCAGATATTGGTTGCAAGGATAGCGGCGATAAATAAAAAGAAATATACCTCTAAGGAGTCGCGTTCAGCTTTAGCAAAACGTCATGTGCGTGATGACATTCATTCCCACTGAAAACTTAATGTCACACTATGTGTTATTTAAATAACAATTCTAAAAGATTGTTACGTATTTTAAAAACAGAAAACCGCAACCTTAAATTTTATTTGTGAAATGAGTAATCACGAACATGTAAATTTATTCTATCACGTAAGACCACGCTTGAAATTTCTTCTAAAGCTTTATCACAGATCACCACTTTTAAAACCGGGTTCGATGTTCTGAATGAATGGTTACTTTCGTTTTAATTTCGACGAAATTAAAACAAACTAGACCTAGACACGAAGATCGGTGCCATGGCGACATGTGATGCCCTGTCAAACGTTGAAGATTTGACATCGTGTTCCATTTGTTTTGAAAAATTCAAGTCACCTCGACTGCTACCGTGCTCTCATTCTTTTTGTCACAAATGTTTGTGTGCCCATATCGTTTCAAGTTGTGAACACAAGGATGTTCCTTTGGGATTCCCTTGTCCTCTCTGTCGAGAGTTTATTCCATCACCAGGACAACTTGGTGAAACAACGCAATGGGTAGACAAGTTTCCAATCAACGACGTCATGGTTCAAATGGTGAATGAGACTCAGGACTTCAAAATCTGTTGGGCTTGTAGAAGAGGGAATGAAGAAGAAGAATCAAACGAATTTTGTTTGACATGCGGGGAACCGTTATGCAAATTGTGCTCAAAGTTTCATCGAATAAACTTAACTAGCATGAATCACAAGTTATGCCCCATCTTAGAATTAGGATCACACAGTTTTTGCTCAAGCCGCAATATTCTGTGCTGTGAAAAACATAAAAAGCAAATTGTGTTGTTTTGTAATGATCACAGAGCACCATGCTGTTCTGAATGCTTTACGATGGACCACAAAAAATGTGCAATTATTTTAACTGTTGAAAAAGCTGTCAAAAACTTACGAAGTTTGAAATTAATGGAGGAATTAGAACTACAGTTAGAGAATATGAAAGAGGGATTGCAAAAAGCAAAGAGGTCTCAGGAAGATAATATGAGATTATTGGACGATGATTTCGACAAATACACAAAAGACGCAGAAAAACTTCAGCAGGATATCTTGTCTCATGTAAACAAATTATTCGATAAACATTTCATAGAACTCGCAAAGAAAACAAAAGAAGCAAAACAAAAGTTGGAGAAAAACACACTCTCCGTCTCTGATCGCCTAAATTTTGTAGAACATCTGTTAAAACAACTTAAGCAAGGAAATGAGCCAGCAGACATAGATGAGTGGAATGTTAAATATATTTTAACTTTTTACACAGTGAAGGAAAAGATGGCAGAAATATTGAAAAATGCCTTTAATGAAATGAAAGTTGTTGTGACATTAGATATTTACGACAGCATCAAGCAAATTCTTGATTTTACAAGTATTGGAACCATGCTTCTGACAGAAATTCCTATTTTTGAAATAATAGACGCCAGAAAAGCGGAATTTTCCAAGCTAATCAAATATCACGGGCAAGGGTTAGAGGATGTACAGTGTTACCTAATGGAAATTTATTGTGTACGGATCATGAAAATTCATGTTGTGTACCTATTGAGGAAAAGAACCAAGAAACTATTCAACATTCTACAGCATTTCAGTTAGAGTCCAAACCATGGGATATCCTGCTAGATGAAGACATATTATATGTTTCATATCGTAGCCATGTAAATTCCCACGTTCATCGATTTTCTGCAGACGATTTTCATGCTTTGGATCCTATACACGCAGGGACGTATTGCTCTGGACTCGCTATTATCGGAGATTTATTGTTTGTTGTGTCTGAATGCTGTTGCATATTAAAATTGAATAAAAACGGACAAGGACAGATAGAACGCATTTACGAGACACAAACAAAAAATCTAAGATATCTTATTAACCTAGCAGATGGTACACTTGTTTGTAGTAATTTTGAGGATGATTTAGTCAAAGCTCTAGATGAAATGGGCATGGAGAAATGGACTTACCAGCACACTGAACTAAAAGGACCTTATGGTCTGGATAAGGATTCCCAAAGCAATATTTATGTGGCTGGAAGAAACAGCAACAACATCCACATTTTATCTAGACAAGGGTTTTTACTCAGGATCTTGGGAGACATCATTAGCCCAGTGTGCCTTAAATTAAGAAAGGGGACCTGTACTGCTTTTGTCGTGTGTCATGAGGAATCAAAAGTATTGTCCCAGGTGATGTTATATCAGTTTAAATGAAGTTCAGTGCTTCATCGTATTTCTATGAATGCTGACGTTAAGGAGAAAAATCATTTTTCCCAAAGATTCTCTTTCCCTGTGATAGAAACTTTTCCATAATATATGATATGTAAATTTTATATATATATTTTATATATATTATCTAAATTTTGTTAAATGTAATGAAGTTTGCTAGTAAGACACAACCAATTATCATATAATGACAAATTGATTATTTTTCATTCTTAATTATTTTATTATCTGCTTTGGAAATAGTTGTTAGCATTGTACCAGTAATTCCAGAGACTTATTGCACTGTACTATGTATAAAATTAATTCTTAGTTTAAGATATTGTATGAATTTGGAGATACATTTAATTATAATATACTGATGATGTTTTATTCATTTACAACAGTTACTTTCGCTCAATGTTAACTATATATTTCATTGAGCTTGAAATAAAAGTAACAAGAGGTTCTGGGACATCTGTTTCATATATGGATACACTACTAGAAAAAGACATTAATAGTAACGTAACAAAAAAACTATATGATAAACGTGATGATTTTGATTTTTAACAAACCACCAACTGTCTTAAGAGTTCAAACAGCAAAATACAAATTTAAAGCAGGGCAACACGGACCTCTAACAGATAGAGATGGGATCAGGTCACTTGGAGGAGTAAGCATCCCTTGCCGACCGGTCGCACCCGCCGTGTGCTCATTTTCAAGATCATGAAAATCGGAAGGAACCGTTATCAGTCCGGGAACAATTCCGGTTTACTTAAATTTTACTCAGAGCTTTTTGATTGTTTTAACTTGCCGATGGAAATGACGTTACAATTATAAAAGAGGAAAATAATATCAAAATAATGTATCGTTTGGATTGCTTAATATTTAAAACAATGTTGAGTACAAAATAAACAGCAAAAAGTGAGTCAACTGAGTGTGACGAAGAAAGAATGCAGACACCAATATTCAAACTGCTATGGCTGATTTTTCATTGATCATCTTGGAGATATTAATTATCACCAAAGACTGATATCAATTGTAAAAGAAATGGTAATCATGTTAAGCATGATTTTATGGTTTAGCGTTTCGTCACGGATAATTGATTCATTCTTTTTCAGAACGTCTTATTGATATTACTTGACATGATTTATTAAATATTTATATTATGGATTTATTCACATTAAATTTTAAACTCTACAGTGCGTTACTTGCAACCAAATAAAGATTTTCTACTTTTTCGTAAAAATTACAAAAAAAAAAAATCGTGTAAAATAATTAAGGGCAGGTATCCTTCTTTGAACAACGCAATCTTGCTACAGAGATGATACTCTAACGATCCATAAAATAAAATTTTGGTGTAGCATTTCACCTTAACAATGCTAACATAATACGGTGCTTATTTTCTAGGATTTTTAAGAAAATGGAATGCTACACCAAACTTTTATTTTATGGATCGTTAATGTATCATTTCTGAAACATGATTTCGTTGTTTATATAAGGATACATGCTCTCGACTGTTTCATACGAGTTTGTTTGGTTTATATTTATGTGAAAGTGAAGAATCTGTTGCAAGTAACACAATGTAGATTTTTAAAAATCAATAAATGCATGATACATCTAATAATCTTTATCTAATCAATCACGACCAGTAAGGCCAATGAAACATTTTAATTTTATATCACAAATTATTGATGAAAGAACCCTATCTTTTGTTCCTTTTTTTCAAACCTTTTATTTAAAATCTTTTAAAAAGACTTGTCTTATAGAGAACATATGCAAGACAATTATTCGTTAAAAAGAAAAATGAATTATATTTGCGAAATTAAGAAATATTGCTAATTTTTAAAGTTGATCCACGCCTAATTTATACAAGACGAATAACTTTCATTTGTGATATGATTAAATTAAGCATGATCATGTAATAAGCACCTTATTTATTTATTATATCCTTTATTATACATTCGGAAAGTTTCGGTGTTATTCATGATTATTTTGGAAAAACGATAGATAGATATAAGGGAAAATACTCAAATTGAAAAGGTAAAATATCTTAATGTTTTGTTTTTTTAAATAATAAATTTACAGCGAAACAAACCAAATCTTAAGATTTTAGGTAAAATCTGATGGTTAATTTGTTGCCTCATGAAGATTATATTGTGCTAAGTTTAACACAATGAGCATGTAAGGTGTTAAGTCCGAACTGAGTGGGTTTGCATCGGCCATGGGTTACTTGGACTTGTATAAGCATTAAGGCAGTTTTAACTTTGTAAGAATCATAATATAGGGAAGTTTGTATTTGTTTGTCTATATCATTATGCTCATTAATAAATCTATGGATCAATAACAAGTTTTTCTAATTGCCAAGAACTTGAAATAAAATTCATGTGGTGTTGAGATACTAATAAATATTTCGTAACGCGTGATATGAGTTAAATATTGAGACGTTTTAAATTTAATTACTTAGACCGAGCATAGTAACCGTCTGAAATAGACAGACATAATAAGAGTATATTAGTGTTGAGGTTTGTAAGAAAGCCATTATACGATTACACATTCTTTCAATCCAATGTTTGAATCAGACTCTTTAGAGTCAGGACTTACTCCTGAAGCACGAAGTTATTTTTAATAATTTTGCAATTTGTTTTACATACAGTGTATTGGAAATTCCATATTCATTCATTTTAATTGACATTATAGTAATGGTGAGCATTAAGTACCGTACTAATTAGAGTATTTTATAGCATATTATACAGTTTAAGTGGTTGGTGCTGGAACAATCGTGAGCAGATTAGCGGTAGAGAAACTGAGTAGAATTGATTTCCATTCCAGTTATATATTGGTATTCTTTTTGCCACTATCTCCTTTCTTACGACAAAACAGTTACATGTATGATAACAAAACCAAACAGTCACTAACCGTTCATTAAAGTTAACAAACATATGTCGAAAAAGTTGAGATGAAATGAACAAGGCAGATATAGTATGAGCTTTACACGCGATATTCCATGTGTGATGCAACTAGTCTTTGGACAAAATTGATTATTCTCTCATATAACATGTATGGACAAAATAAATGTTGTGACAAAGTATTACCATGCATATAATTTAATTTTGGAACGATAAACTATTGTAAGTAATGCTTTACAGCCAGTGTTTTTATGAATATACAAAAAGCAGTGTGTGTCATACAGATATTGCATCAAATCTCCACGAACTCGGGGCTTTAAGAGAAGCCGGCCTTTTTATGTAAACACAACCATATGCATAGAAGATAATTATATCATGCAATTAATGCTGGAAATAACATAAAGTATCATTTAATTTTGATTGATATATAAATAAGATAGGTGAATTATCTACCAGTAATTCGCTACTAGTAACTGGCCACTCGAAAAAAGTAAAGAAAAATCATGCATAAGCTTACTTCTTTCATTTGTTCATAAGTTTTACAAATACTTCTTAAACTTATTTGAAAAGTTTATTTTGAAAAGGATACTGCTGTTGAAACAAACTTTTGATTGAGATTTCTTCCGGCTGCCTCTGATAATACTGTAATTACATGTAGTTAGTCATGCCCCATGGTGGTGTCTAGAAGTTGAAATGTATTTCTATTTTATTAAATTTACTATTGTTGTAGGCGGTGCTTGGCGCTTGTTAAGTTCTCATTTTAGAGAGAAGAAAAATTTGTTGTGAGACACACGAATGTGTAACCGTACCATCTCTTAATACAATTGATCATGAACAAAACAACGTTATCAAACATTATCTACTGCTGTGTACATCGTGCTTTAAATTTCTTATCAATGTATTATTACACTTAACTATACCTTTAAAATCGGACTCGAAGTGGTGTTTTGTTTACACGTTTATTTTCGGTTTAATCAGTCAAAATTACTGGACATAAAAACAGATCTTGGACATAGAGACGCAACTGAACCCAATGGCGACTTGTGAAGCTTTGATAGACGCTGTGGATTTGACTTTGTGTTCCTTATGTCTTGAGAAGTTGAAGTCACCACGACTGTTGCCGTGCTCTCATTCTTTTTGTCAGCACTGTCTGTGTGCACATATTGTGTCAACGTGTGAGCAAAAAGATGTTCCATTGGGATTCCATTGTCCTCTCTGTCGAGAGTTCATTCCGTCACCAGGAAACCCAGAAGAAACCATTAAATGGGCAGAAAAGTTCCCCATCAACGACGCTATGGTTCTATTGATGAATGAGTCTCGTGACATCAAAGTCTGTTGGCCATGTAAAAGAGGAAACGAGGAAGAAGAAGCTATCGAATTTTGTTTAACTTGTAAAGAGCCCTTATGCAAAATGTGCTCGAAGTGTCATAGAAAAAGCTTAATAAGTATGAATCACACAATATGCTTGCTCTCTGAAATAGGATCTTGCAGTTTTGACCCGAGGCATACTAGTTATACTGTAAGTTGTGAAAAACACAACAAAAAACAAATTGAATTGTATTGTTATAACCATAAGACCCCGTGCTGTACTCTTTGTTTTACAGAGGATCACAAATCTTGTTCGAATATATTAGCGGTGGAAAAGGTTGTCAAGAATATGCAGAGGTTAGGTCATATGAAATCTTTAGATAAAGAAATTGAGAAAATGAAAGTAGATTTGGAGACTGCAAAAGAGTCGCAAAAAGACAATCTCGGAGCGCTAGAGGATGACTCTGATATGTTTACCAAAGAAGCAGAAGAGCTCCATCAAAAGGTTTTATCACACGTCAACAAATTATTTGACGAATACTTCACAGAAATAGCAAAGAACAGAAAGGAAGCAAAACGAAAGTTGGAGAAAAACACAATAGCAATCTCTGACCGCCTTGATTTCCTACAATACTTGCTAAGGATGTTAAAGTCTGCAAATGAGACGTTAGACTCCGAAGAGACTAAACTAAATTATATATCGACTTTACATAAAGTGAAAGAGAATCTAGAAAAACTATCAGAATATCCATTGAGTGAGTCCAAGGTCAACTTAAAATCAGATATTCATAACAGTTTCAAAAAGACATTGGAATTCACTAGAATTGCAAATATATCTGTTACTGAAAATTCTACCCTTCTGCCTACAAAAGTAGATATTATAAAGGCAGAATTCTCAAATCTGGGGAAATACCAAAATGTGATGGCTAGATTGAGGGGATGTACAGTGTTGCCATCAGGAAATTTGTTGTGTGTGGATAACATGAGTTCGAATTGCATGCTCTTCACTGTGGAGAACCAGGTTATTAGTCAGCCGTCTTCAGCATTTCAAGTGGACCCGAACCCTTGGGATATCCTGTTGGATGATGGGGTACTATATATCTCACATGACAACACGGACACTTCGCGTATTCTACGGTTTTCGGCAGATAATTTCAAAGCTTTGGACCCTCTTCCTATGGATACAGGTAAAAGTTGCACTGGCCTGGCTATCATTGGAGATGTACTGTTTGTTGTGTCTGACGACCGTTTCATTCTGAAAATGAATAAAAACGGACAAGGAAGCTGTGAATTGATTTACGAAACAGAGTCGAGAGATTTGCGATTTCTAACTGCCCTGAAAGATGGAATGCTGGTGTGTAGTAATTTTACTGATCATTCAGTGATAGCTCTAGATGATTTTGGCAATGAAATCTGGACTTACAAGCACGGTGAACTAAAGGGATCTTATGGATTAGATAAGGACCCCCAGAATAACATCTATGTTGCTGGAATGAACAGCAACAACATCCACATTTTGTCTCTAGAAGGGTCTTTGCTGAGGATCCTAGGAGGTTTTAATGGTCCGACTTGCATAAAATTCAAGAAGGATTCCTTTACTTGTTTTGCTATAAGCCAGTCCCAAAAATGTCTCGAGTGATGTTATATAGATTTACACAGCCTTAAAATATACCGTATTTTGAATTAAACATATTTTGACTATATATGTGCTGTGCACATCCCTTTGTAGTTAATTTCACGTTTTACTCAAATTCATTATTGTTTTATGCAAACTTTAGTATAATTAGGGTATCGTATAGTGACCACTCTTACGTCCGTTCATTTGTCCGTCCAATAACACTTGTCTTAGCATAGTTCTTCTCCTCTTGACCAAACTTGTCTCACACTTAGACCAGAGAGTGCCTTTAGTAATTATAGTTTGAACTAAGGTTTTAGTAATAGCAGAAATTTGTAAACTCTTTGTTTATTGAATGGGTTAATAAAGTTTTTTTTTTATTATTATTATTTTTTATTTTACTCTCAAGAAACATAATAAATAAATTCAATCCAGTTTTTTAAAAATATTCTTTCATTCATGCATGCTCACTCTCTCACACTCAATCTAATTGAAAAAATAACAAAAGAATTAAACCAAAACAAAACGAAAAAAAAACACAAAAAAACAAAAACAAAATCATACGGTAAAAATAAAAGAGTAAGAATATTAGAACGGATGAAAGCACATAAATTGGTAATTAATTAACAAAGTGTTAATTAAGACAAATAACATGACTAAGATTGAATCATAGTGTCAAAGATAGAATACCAGGGTTGCCAGGTATTGACAAATTTATGCATTTGAAAATTTTTACAAGCTATATATTTTTCAACCTTGAATTTGTTGAATAAATAAGATAAAAGACCATAAAGGCATGGCAGTTTGCCTTTTTTTTTTTACAAGTAAACAAATATTGTTTCGAACATAGAATAATTAAATTAATAACTTTGTTGTTTTTAGACATTGGAAGTTCACCAAACAAAATATTAACTACATTAAAACCAAGACTTAAGGAAGTTGCCTGGTAAATATGCAAGCTTAGGTTGCTTCATATTGTGGATACTTTTTCACAGTTTATGAAGACATGCTGAATTGTCTCAACTTCATGTTTACAAAATGAGCAACAGTCAGAGGACACCACCTTAATTTTCTTTAAGTAATGATTCACAGGTAGAATTCTATGAAGTAATCTAAATTGTAACCACTGTAGCTGAGTGTCTTTGGTTGTTTTAAAGCATACATTAAAAGCATCATTAACACATATTTTGGCTCCATATTGAACTAACTCTGATTCCCACTTGGATATGGAAGTGGGAATTCATTACAAGAGTTTAATTCTCTATACACTACATTAGTACATTTATTATGCAACAACAAAGATTTATAATATTTTGGAATGTATGGAGTAATAAAACCTTGGTATGAATTTTTTGTAAGAAAAGATTTAAGATATCTTGATATGGCACTTACTACACTGTTATACTGCATAATACAGACATTCATATTGAATCTATGTTGAAAAATATCATGTGGTAAAAGATTTCCATCCACATCAAGAAAATCACTGATTATTTTGACACCCTTTTCATACCAGCTTTTTATAAATAGTGTTTTCATACCCACTTTAATATTTGTGTTATACCAAACAGGAATACTAAGGAGGTTTTCTTTGACGAGACTCCCATTAAAAGATTTTATAACATAGAGAAAAGAATTGAAAAACATATTGCCAAAAAACATAATTTTTTGGAATTACACATTCTGATATGAATGCATCACCAAAATCAAGTAATTTGTTAACAATTTGTACACCATTAATAGCTTCAAAAATAGATATCCATGATTTTTTACCTTTAATCAACCTTTTCAACCATGAGCATTTCATTGACATAATAAATTTGTTCATTTCTAACATTTTTAACCCTCCTTGTTGATAGTCTTGAGTTATAACTGAACGCTTTATTTTGTCACACTTTGCATTCCAAACAAATTCAAAAATGTCTTTATTGAGAGATAAAATTGTCTCCCTTCTGGGTGTCGGCAATGATATAAATAAGAGGTCAATTTTTGGAATGATTAAGGACTTTACTACAGTCACCCGAACAATTGGAGTTAGAATACTTCTATTCCAATGTTGTATCATACTTTTTATTTTAGGAATCTGCATAGAGTAGTTTAGGTCAGTAATTTGTTCTAAATCAACAGAAAAACAGATTCCCAATAAGTTAAATGTTGTTGAACCCCAATCAAGTTTCCATCTAGAGTGATGAAACACCTGAATTGAAATTTTTTTCGATCCTATCTAAATTATTTTTGCTTTAGAGCTATTTACTTTCAACCCAGAAAGTTTTGAAAAAAATTATAAAGTATCAAAAGCTGTAAATAGTGAATTAGGTGAGCCATCAAGAATTAAAGATGTATCATCAGCATATTGACTTATTTTATGTTCCTTACCATGTATCAGAATGTCCTTAATATCATTATTTTCCTTTATCAAGGCTGATAGAATCTCAGCACAAAGAAGAAATAAATAAGGTGCAACAGGGTCTCCTTGCCTACATCCTCTCTCAACACAAAGTTAAAAAACCACTTTGTAAAACAGCTGCCTTGAAATTAGTATTAAGAATCTTAACCCATTGTATAATGTATTCACCAAATCCGAAAAACTTCAAGACTTTGTAAATAAAAGACCAAGAAATTGAATCGAAGGCTTTTTCAAAATCTATTAACACTAATAGTCCTGGTATTTTCTTAACTTCAGTAAAATGCATTAAGTCATATATAAATCTAGTATTTTCTCCAATGTATCTTCCTTTAATTAAGCCCGACTGAGAGTCAGAAATAAGATAGTCTAAAGTAGATTTAATTCTCGAACTAAGACAACCTGAAATAAGTTTATATATAACATTCAAAAGTGTAATCGGTCGCCAGTTTTTAAAAAATTGTCTAAGTTTATCTCCCTTCGGCAAACATGATATAATTCCCAAACGTTGAGAAATAGGAAGTTCCTTTTTGGAGAAAATACAATTTATTGACTTCAAAATAAATTCCTTTAGGTCAACCCAAAAGAATTTAAAAAACTCGACAGTATATCCATCGCTACCTAGGGATTTATCTAATTTTGGAATATGGATTTGAATAATATCTTCGAGGTCTAGGTCCAATAGTTCAGAATCTCTTTTTGCATAGAGATTTTTGTAAAAAGTTTTAACTTCATTAAGAATTTCTCCCTGGTCATAGATCATACCACTTCCTTCTAATTCTAATTTTTTGATAGTTTTATTTATATAATTACGATTTTCCAAGTTACAAAAATATCTGGTAGGCTTTTCTCCTTCCTCAACCCATCTAGCTTGACCTCTGATCATATGCCCTATCATCTTTTCTTTCCTAATGTTTTCTAGTAATAATCTCTTTTCTTCAACTGCATGTAAATTAATATTTTCCTCAGACTCTAATTTATCTATTTCTTCGAGTAATGACTTTTTTTTATTTTCTCTTTCCTTTTTCTTAAAAGTGGAATATGAAATAGTAATACCCCTAATTTCCATGAGTAGAACATCTAGAAATGAACTATCATCTATATCCTCTGTGTCTCTTACCAGATATTGTTTGCAAATGTTTTGTATTGTTTCTTTTACCTTTCGTACATAATTCATGTCTGAAAGTAGACTGTTGTTTAATTTCCACAATCCACGTCCCCTTTTTAAAGGTATTGAATTTCAATTCTGTAGTAACAATGGAGTGGTCTGATCTATAACCAGGTTTAATTGAGTAAGATTCCACAGAATTTGATAGACTTTCAGATATCAAAATATAGTCTAAACGCCCTTGTTTTAAAGAGTTTTTTTTACGCCAAGTATATGCCCTTTTATCAGGGTTTAAAATTCTAAAATAATCTAACAGATGTAAGTCATCAATAACTTCTAATATTTGTTCCCTTGCTTTTGGGTTATTAACTGACTTGTAATTCATTGTTTCCATAACAGGATTCAGTGCAAGATTAAAATCTCCCGCAAGTATATAATAACCGTTGTCTAATTCTAAAAATGTTTCACGTACATACTCATAAAACTCAGGACTATCAGTGTTCGGACCATAAATGTTCATAAGAGTAACCCTATTATCTTCTATAGTTAGATCCAATGCAATTAAGTTTCCCCCTTCATCTCTTTTTATTTCATGAACTTTATATTCAAAATTGTTGTTTAAGAAAATAGAGACACCTCTTGCATTTGATCTATATGAATTAAAAACATCTGTAACCCCACACTGCTTCAACAAGTGGTTCAATTTCGGTTAATAAAGTTAATCAAAATAAATTGTTGAAATATTTCTGGAGTCACCGCCTTTTAAAAGAGGCTTGTATGTAATTTGTTTAAGGTGGTATAAAAAAACTTCCATAATGACATACTTCCCATCGAAAATCCCCCCCCCCCCCCCACAAATTTATTAACTAACAGAATAACGTAATAGGTTAAAGCGTTAATTAAGAATATGAAAGCCATGAGATCGAATACCGATGAGGTTTTTATAGTTTGTAACCTTGCCAGAAAGTTCTATGAACGTTTTTAGCCGAATATTGTAAAAGTTGTAAAATTATAAAATGATGAAAGCATTCTTTAAAAATGAGTTTATATTTTGACATTAATATTGACAGATGTCTCATATTTATAACTTATTTATGTCTGAGAAAAATCTACCGTATATGTCATGTTCATGTAATATAGTTTATAGTTTGTATATCATATAAAGTAATAAACAACTTATTATTCAGATATCTACGTTATTTTTATTTCCTAAATTATTGTAAACAGAAAGTCAACAAAAAACTA